>CM050168.1:217621983-218324483 GCA_027410445.1 Discoglossus pictus | reverse complement strand
AAGGTGTGTGCATGGTCAATAACAATTGTTGAAGCCTTGGCGTGGTTTGAAGGAATTGGAGGCACTTCCAAGGATAGCAATCACTTCTGTACGGGAAGCTGGAATTTCATGTTTGTATGAGTGCTGTTGCTCTGCACCAACTTTACCATCAATTTAATCTGCATAATGATTTCACAGAGACAGTGAAGCTATAAGGAATCCTCCTTACAACACCGAAGACGACTGCAGAATCAGAAAGATGCTTCTCCACATTGAAGAGGATAAAAAGGTATTTAAGAAGCACCATGGCCCTGGAGCGGTTGAATGCATTGGTTTGAAGGAATTGGAGGCACTTCCAAGGGTAGCTGTCACTTCTGTACGGGAAGCCAGAATTTCATGTCTGTACGAGTGCTGTTGCTCTGCACCAACTTTACTATCAATTTAATCTGCATAATGATTTCACAGAGACAGTGAAGCTATAAGGAATCCTACTTACAACACCGAAGACTACTGCAGAATCAGAAAGATGCTTCTCCACATTGAAGAGGATAAAAAGGTATTTAAGAAGCACCATGGCCCTGGAGCAGTTGAATGCATTGGTTTGAAGGAATTGGAGGCACCTTCAAGGGTAAGTAAAGTTCTCAGAAATGGTACCACCGAACTACCAAAAATAACTAGTGGTAAGTAAAGTATGAATGGTGTGTGGGTGTGCATATGGAAGGAGCTATGAAAGGTGTGTGAATGGTCAGTAACAATTGTTGAAGCCTTGGCGTGGCGTTACTGCTCATATGGTTATCCATATGCTAATTCAATGTGTTTGTTTGACATTGATTATTGTGTTGTCTAAACAGAAGTGAAATGTTGTTGTTTTCTTGAATCCAAGATCCACTGGTTTGGGCCTATACAGTGCTGATTGGTCTTCTAAGGTATGTTTGGGGCCTATATGGTCACACTTGGTCTTCTAAGGTATGTTTGGGGCCTATGGTCACACTTGGTCTTCTAAGGTATGTTTGGGGCCTATGGTCACACTTGGTCTTCTAAGGTATGTTTGAGGCCTATATGGTTCCACTTGGTCTTCTAAGGTATGTTTGGGGCCTATGGTCACACTTGGTCTTCTAAGGTATGTTTGGGGCCTATGGTCACACTTGGTCTTCTATGGTATGTTTGGGGCCTATATGGTCACACTTGGTCTTCTAAGGTATGTTTGGGGCCTATGGTCACACTTGCTCTTCTATGGTATGTTTGGGGCCTATATGGTCACACATGGTCTTCTAAGGTATGTTTGGGGCCTATGGTCACACTTTGTCTTCTAAGGTATGTTTGGGGCCTATGGTCACACTTGGTCTTCTAAGGTATGTTTGAGGCCTATATGGTTCCACTTGGTCTTCTAAGGTATGTCTGGGGCCTATATGGTTCCACTTGGTCTTTTAATGTTTTTTAAGTATGGTTTTGTTCTTTAATGGTCTGATTGATTTGCTTGTTTTCTTTAAACCCCAGGTGCAAACCCTATGTGGCAGCAGATTTGTTTGTACTCGTTGGTCAACTTACTGAACGTGAATACCCTGAGAAGAAGAGCCGACTAATGGTAGGTGTCACTGCTTTAATTTTTTTGTTAATGCGTATAGGTGCAATTATGATATTGCTGTAGTCTTGTCACATGAGTTTTTTCAATCTATATTGTATACCAATGAATTTAACACATTATGACGTCAGGGGAGGAGTTATAAAAATGGGTGTGGTTTGAAAAGGGGGAGTGGCTATGTTTCGCCCTGGCGCCCCTCCAACTTGAAAGTTCACCAGCCACCACTGCCAAGACCCCACCCAATACATCTGATGCTTTGTTTGTTTTGCCTTCCATTTCCTCTCTTTACTCCTTTGTCTGGTAAGTAGGAAGCCATCCAACTCACAGTGGGGATACACAAGGCTAGAGAATAATTTTAATATTACTGTCTCAACTAATTGTTACTGTGAGAAATCGCATCTTGCTACGCTATGTCGTATCACATATATAGTTGTGAGCGTACGAGTTGTTGCTAAAGCTGCGGGCTCGCGCAGCGAGACGCGGTCCTCGCGAAGCGAGGGCACTGTGCCAGGTTCTCAGTTGCTGGCATGGAGCGCCAAAGGCGCTCCTTGCCAGCAACTGAGGACCCTCGCGAAGCGAGGGCCTTAGTTGCTGGCTTGGAGCGCCACAGGCGCTCCATGCCAGCACCTGAGGACCTCGCAAAGCGAGGTCTTCATTTGCAGCAACTGCGACCCTTGCAAAATTCACAACACAAATTCCCAACCCAAAGAACTGCGAATCTCGCAAAGTTCACGTCGCAACACATTACCACACTCGCAAACAACATATGACACACGTTCACACACATTACGGCCTCGCAACACTCGGACGCAACTCGCGAACATTACAAAATTAAAAACACAATACATACACACAGCACATACATAAAAACCTTACCTACACAAACAGGAAGCACCCAGGACCTCAAAAATGCAACTTACAACTTAATTGCACTCAAAATAAAAGAGTTTAGACACTAAATAATTTGTTAAGCGACACAAAAAATGGCCGACGAATAAAACGAAAACGAGGCTACACACGCAAACACCATACGAGACACGTTACCACACATTACGACCTTGCAAACATCGGACGCAACACGCCGACATACAAACATTTAAAACTTAAGAAAGACACACAACAAACACATAAAAAGCTTACCTACAGCAAGAGGAACCAGCCAGCACCTCAAAAAAACAAGTTACACCTACATTTAAATCAAAATAAAACACTTTAGACACTAATACCATCGCTAAGCGAGAGAAAAAATGTCCGACGAACAAAACGAAAACGAGGCTTCAGACGTAACTACACTACACTTACTCGCAATAATGAAACACATACTATGCGGAACGTATCACAATCATATTAAACACCATTTTGAACAGTAATACGCAGAAAATGGCAGATGGAACGCAAATTGTAAGCTGGAACGCAAATAGCGCATGCGTATTGCGTTCTAACGGTCTCACTTTCCAGAACTTTCTACAAGTTTATAAATACTGCCTATTTCAAACAAAAAAATACATTTCTCCTCAGGTGATCAACGGAGTGACTTCTGAGATAACTGCTGCTTTTACTAATTTACTACTTTGCATTGTGCAAATTACAACTGAGAGGTAAGCTATAATATATTACATTTTATTATCAGGACAGGTCAAACAAATAAAAAAATAAACTAGGATTTATGTAGTGACATATATGGCACATTTGTGTGTATAGGCTCACAAAAAAAATACGGTTCATTTAACAAAACAACAAAAAAACATAATTCTATATTAAACAGAGGTTTATGTATAGTGACATGTGACACGCACATATATGTGTATAATGTATAGTGACATCTGACACGCACATATATGTCTATAATGTATAGTGACATGTGACACGCACATATATGTATAGAATGTATAGTGACATGTGACACGCACATTTATGTGTATTGCCCCTGCATAGTGACATGTGACACGGACATATATGTGTATCATGTATAGTGACATGTGACACGCACATTTCTGTGTATTGCCCCTTCATAGTGACATGTGACACGCACATTTATGTGTATTGCCACTGCAACAAAATTAGCTTAAAACAAAATCAGTAAACAACTACATTTAAATGACATTATATGTCATGTATACTGATATGTCACACATATATGTGTATCATCTATAGTTACATCTCACACACAGACATTTATGTGTGTTGGAAAAAAAAATATAAGGTTAATTTAACCATTTAAATATGAGTCATGTATACTGATATGTCACACGTACACAAAATAATTACATTAAACTATGGAATGTGCTTCATGTATGTGACATATGTGTGTAGCAATTCAATATATCATATAAAGCTGAATTTTTCTATTTCTTTTAATATTCAAACAGACTCTGCATCAACAGCGTCACTCAACAATTTGCACCGTGCACTGTGAAGCACAATCCCTTTTAAAGAACACCAACAAAGAAGAAGAGGTAAGATACAACAAGACATTACATGCTCAAAAGGCCATGCTTTGCTAGATGAAAAATTATAAATATACAAATAACTATTTCACTTTCTTTTTCAAACAGACACTACAAGAAGACCGGCGGATTAAGATTGGCAGGAGGGGACCGTCTGTCATTCCAAACTTCAATCAAGGTAAAGTATTAAGTATAAACAAGAAAGAAGCATGAGCCTTATTCAATTGCGACTTCCTCAATTGAATAGGGCTCTATATAAGCACATTACATATTTTTTATACAGAACTTTTTAGTTACTGAACTTCTAACCACAATCAAGGTTTTCAATAACTAAAAACTTTGCTCAATAAATATGTTATGTGATTATATAGAGCCCTCTTCAATTGGCAAAATTGCAATTCAATGAGGACCTATATATCTTTAATGGCCAAGGGCCTCACTCAAATGTGATTTGCCCATTTCAATAGGGCTCTATATAAGCACAGAACATATTTTTTAAAGGAACTTTTTATTTAGTGAACACGTTGCTTTTGGATACAAGTTCACTAAATACAAAATTCGGTAAAAAAATATGCTCTGTGCTGATATTGAGCTCTATTCCATTGGTCAAAACACAATTGAATGAGGAGCTGACAATATAACAAATGCAGTAACCAAAGGCCCTCATTCAATTGCTATTTTGGACAATTAAATATGACTACAAATAAGCACTTTTAGGCCCTTATTCAATTGCCATTTTGCTAATTCTATAGGGATCCAAATAATCACATAGGGCCTCATTCTATTATCGGCCGTAAATCGGCCGTAAGGCTGCGATTCCTTGCGAGGGTTCAGTTAACTCGCGATTCTATTATACGGCCCCGCAAGGATCTCCTTTTACGGCCGGCCGCATATCTTGGAACCGGCCGTAAACTGTGAAATATAAAAACTCAAAAATAAATTCAAGCCTGCACTGTACAGCTCTGTAAATGCTAGGGATCATATTGGGGGACATGAGGATTAAAAGAAACCCACTCTCAAGCTTGCACATCTGCCCAAACCCGAGTTCAAATTAACTGTTTATTTGCCGGCTGCGGCGTGGGCGTGTCTGAGGTGCTCCAAGCACTCTGGACTTTTTACATGGATATTTTACGGATATTAAAAATGAAATATTTTACGGATTTGAGTACAGGATAATTATGTGCTA
The DNA here is from genome assembly GCA_027410445.1 of Discoglossus pictus. Lineage (NCBI taxonomy): Eukaryota > Metazoa > Chordata > Amphibia > Anura > Alytidae > Discoglossus > Discoglossus pictus. The sequence continues at coordinate 218,319,289 of CM050168.1, read as the reverse complement.
TTTTTTCTAACACCTAAAATCCCTTTATAGTCTTCTCAAAGTGCAGGATGGCTTTATTTGAGCTATTTTATGTGCTTAATTGGTGCTAGCGAGACCTTTTTCCTGCAAGTAACTGCGGCTCGTTTTTAGCCTTGCAGAGAGGTTTCCCGGAGCAATTGAATTGCAAATCTCTTGCGGCCGTTTTAGATCAAAGGCTTTCCTCCGGCGCGATCGGCCGCAAGAGATAGCAAGGCACCGGCCGCAAGCCTGCCGGAGCCTACGGCCGTAAGGGAATAGAATAGCAGAATAGCTTGCGGCCGGTCCTTGCGGCCCCGCAGCGGCTGCGGCCGATAATAGAATGAGGCCCATAACATATATTTTTTTAAATAACTTTTTGTTAGTGAAAACCTTGCTTTTAGATAGATGCTTAATAAGTAAAAACTTCTTTAACAAATATATGTGATGTGCTTATTTACAACTCTATTCAATTTTCAACATTGCAATTCAATGACGGCCTTAGAGTACTATTACATTGTAAAAAATGCAATTGAATGAGGGGCAAACTATGCAACATATGCAACATATGGTACACACAAAGGCCCTCATTCAATTGCAATTTGCACAATTAAAATAGGGCTCTAAATAAGAACATAACATTTTTTTTTAAAGAAGTTTTTAGTTACTAAAAATCTATCTAAAAGAAAGTTTTTTACTGACTAAAAACTTCTTTAAAAAAATATGCTATGTGCTTATTTAGGGCACGATTCAATTAGCCAAATCGCAATTGAATGAGACCCAAACTGCTACACACAAAACAGAATTGGAACAAACTCACACAAACACATAGCAAAATAAATTAACTTTCTTATTCAATGTTTAACAACCTATAAGCCTTACAAAGAAGCAAAAATAAGAATAACAAAAGTGTTGCGCACCTAATAGCATTGTACAAAAAATCACACAAACACATAGGAAACTACATTAACATTCTTCTTTAATGTTTAACAACCTATAACCAGTACAATCAAGAATAAATAACTTTTGCACAAGTGGTGCGCACAAAACAGGATTGTCAAAAACTAACACAAACACATAGCAAACTACATTAATTATATTATTTCATGTTTCACTAACTATAAGCATCCCAATAAAGGTTAAATAAGTATACCACAAGTGGTGTGCACAAAACAGGATTGTACAAAAACTAACATAAACACATACCAAAATAAATTCATATTCTTATTTAATATATCACAACCCACAAGCCTTACTAAGAACCCTAAATAAGAATGACAAAAGTCGTTGGATTGTACAGAAAGTAAAAAAATAAAATATAGAAAAAAATAACCATAACTGATACAATACAGCCAAATTCATACATTTTTTACTTATTTAAAAGACATTTCACTAAAACAACATTTTCTATTTTATATTACAACAGATACTGCGTGAAGACAATCGGACGAGGACTTTCTCCACAGGACCGGACCATCGGACGAGGACTTTCACCAAAGGACCACAACATCGGACGAGGGCTACCGTCACAGGACCACAACATCGGACGAGGGCTATCGCCACAGGACCACAACATCGGACCAGAACTTTCAACAGAGGACCAGACCATAGGACCAGGAGTTTACACACAGGACCACACCATCGGACGAGGACTTCCAACAGAGGACCACACCATTGGACAACGATTTTGAACCGAGGACCAACAAACATTCGGATTTAAATCACACTTCAACCAAGGTACAGTATAATAAGTACTAAAGTATAAAACTAAAAAAACTGCTTTCAGTTGCATCCGTGTCAACAGAAAAATAAAAAATTAATTTACTATCTCCCTTATTCTATTTAAATTGCTACTATGCAATACATAGCTCAATAACCACATCACTTTTTTTTTTAGCAAAGAAGTTTTGCAGTGGTAAATATCTATCCACAAACAAAGTTTTTAATAAATAAAACCATTATTTTAAAAAAATATGTTACATGCTTATTTACAGCAGTATTCCATTGGCCAAATTCTTAGCCAGTGAGGACAGGAATTATAAATTTAACTAAATATAAATGATAGATTAATGATTTGCCTTTTATTTCACCAATTGTGCACAAGAATCTTTAACAGGAATTACAAATTAAAATATACACAATTACATTTATTTTTTTTCCTTTACAGATTAATATGGCTGATAACGAGACCAAAGAAGAGAAGAAAAGACGTCAAACTAGAGAAAGACAAGAGAGATGGGCCGCCCAGCAGACACCGGAGGAGAAAGAAATTCAACGAGAAAAAGAACGCAAAAGACTTGCAAATAAAAGAATATCAGCTGCAAAAATGAAAGATACAACCCAAAAAAATAAAAAGATAATAAAGCATTTACAAACTGTTCCTAAAACATCAGATGACATTTTACAAGATACCAGTCAAGACAGACCAAAAAAAGCAACTACAAAAACAAAGCATTTACAAACTCTTACTAAAAACTTACAGGACATTTCAACCAAACAAGGACAACATATACCAAGAAAATCCACGAAAAAAACTAAACATTTAGAACCTGTTGTTGAAATATTTCATGACTTTTCATCTGATGAATATGAAAGTCAACATCCGATATGCTTTGCAAATTGTCCTTTACTCAAGTCTTTAGCAGTAGGGGTTCATAGTTGTGGGGACATGAGTACTCAATGTCAATTTTGTGAGGCTTATTATTTTAAACAGGAGAGATGGACAATTTATTAGTTGTTGTCCAAAAGGAAAGTTCAAACTTCCAGAAAGGAAACAATTTCCAACCTATTTACAAAATATTATGACTGAACCTACTTTTCCAAATTACAAAAATTTTAAGACAAACATAAGATCCTACAATAGTGCCATATTATTTGCATCTATGGGGGCAACATTGGCTGCTAATGTACCAGGACATGGTCCTTACTGTTTTAAAGTCCAAGGACAAATTTATCATCGGACTTCACATTTACATCCAGAGGAAGGAGAGCAAAGAAAACAACAAAAAAAAAATTGGCAGAAGTAGAACATGAACAACTACTTCATGCACAAAGACATCAATTACCCATGCCAAAGGTTAATATGGTGCTTAAAAGAGACAGACATACTGATAAACGTCGTTATAACTTGCCAACATCAAATGAGGTTGCAATGGTCTTTCAGAATGATGAAGGAGAACCACATTAGAGTATATCCCAGAAATGAGGAGCAACCATTTATTAATATTAATATCTTAAGTCCAAATTTAGATCCAATGACATATCCCATCTTTTTCCCACATGGAGAAGCAGGTTGGCAACCAAAATTAACCCTTCCCAGTTACCCAAATGCTAAAGCCAGAATCTGAAATAATGTTTCTATGCTTGAATTTAAAGTTGCTCAAATTGCCATTAGAGATGAATTTAATCCAATTTTATGTGGTGGAAAACTAACACAACAATGGATTATTGATTCATATTTGCAAGTTGAGGCAAATAATTTAAACTTTATAAAATATCAACAAGATAAACTACGTGTAGAACAATATTGTGGACTCATGGACTATGTTGCTGACGTGGCTACAAGCAGAGACATGACAGCTGGCAAAGCCATCATTTTACCATCTTCTTTTCAAGGATCTCCTCGAAATATGAGAGAAAGATACAATGATGCTATGGCTATTGTGACAAAATTTGGAAAACCAGATTTATTTGTGACATTTACATGTAATCCACAATGGCCAGAAATTAATCAAAATCTACTTCTTGGACAAAGTGCTTCAGATCGACCAGATTTAGTAGCCAGAGTTTTTAAGATCAAATTAAATGAATTAATATGTGACTTTACTATAAATCAGTTATTTGGCAAATGTCTTGCTTATGTATATACCATTGAATTTCAAAAAAGAGGCCTTCCACATGCACATCTTCTCATAATACTTCAAGAGAAAGATAAATTAGATACTTCGGACAAAGTGGATGCAGTCATAGTTGCTGAACTGCCAGATCCAGAACTATATGGTAGACTATATGAGATTGTTACTCATCGCATGATTCATGGACCCTGTGGAGACCTTAATCCACAATCACCATGTATGGAAAATAATCAATGTTCAAAAGATTTTCCAAAAGATTATAGAGACAAAACATATGCAAATTGTGATGGATATCCACTTTATAAAAGAAGAGAAGGAGATAGTGCCATTATTCATGGAAAAAAAGTGGACAATAGATATGTAGTACCCTACAATCCACATTTACTCATGAAGTACAACGCCCACATCAACGTAGAAGCCTGCACTTCCATCAAATCCATTAAATATGTCTACAAATATATTTACAAAGGTTACGATGCAGCTACTGTAGTCGTCAAAAGTGCAGACAACCCTGAAAGTAGTGAGTTAGTACATGATGAACTTGCATCTCATGTAGATGCTCGCTATGTCAGTGCGCCAGAAGCTATGTGGCGGCTTTTAAAATTTGAAATGCATGATAGATCACATGCAGTATATAGGTTAGCAGTACATTTGCCACAACGACATTTAGTCTATTTCCATGCTGGAAATGAAATGAATGCATTGGCCCAAAGTGAAGATCGTCACACTACACTAACTGCATGGTTTGCATTAAATTCCACCGATGCTGAAGCAACACAATACTTATATATTGAAATTCCATATCACTATGTTTTTGTGAATGGATTATGGAGAGCAAGAAAAACCAGAGGCAATAAAATAATTGCACGAATTTACACAGTCAGTCCAAGAGATGTTGAACGTTTTTGCTTACGGATATTACTTTTTTTTATAACATAAATTTTATTGAGAAGTTCTGGAATTGCAATGACCAAACAAAAAGAATAATGAAAAACATAGTCCACATGTTGTCTTATAACTAACATCATATTGCTAATATATTAAAACCATTCCATTTAAATAAAAACTCCATTCCAACTCTTTTTCTTTTTTTTTGTGATTCTGTCCAAAAATATTCACACTAGTTTATTAATACTCAGCAATATATACAGCTTCTAAAATCACATTGCTCAAATTGCAGTAATTCACATTTCCATGGATGAACCTGAGCAGCAGGAGATATGTTAAAAGAAGATAAAATAGAAAAAAAAAAAAAAAAAACAAGTGACATTATATAACACCTATGGTGGGGTGTCATCCCCCATTAATTCCCTGCTCAGCCAATCTTAAGGTAGCCATCCTCCCCCCCTGTACCTTTGGCGTACTGAAGAAATATCTCTCCGGGACCTCTCACCACTTCTCCCCGTCCGCTCCACACTCCACTCCCCAGCCGCACATCAGGAATGGCTTCTTTAATGTGTTCCCTTAACTTAGTTATTATATATTACTGTCTGTGAATAGAATCCAGGGTTCCCAAACCTCCAGGAAGCAGTGATGTGTATCTGATATGATATGGGTCATCCGCTCATTAATGCAAATAAAGTTTATTTTGTTTGTTACATCATGGAAATTAATATCCCTACTCTTCCATCGTCTTGCGATGGTGTTCTTAGCTGCTAGAAATATCAGTTGGGCCAGTTTATTCCCCTCCCTTCCCAATTTTGAGAAGCGTGCTCCCAGGAGACAGACTGCTATTGATGGTTGGAGTGGGGTTTTGAGTATTAGCGAAATTAGATTGGTCGTCTCAGACCAAATTTTAAATACCTTAGGACAACTCCACCAAGTATGAATGAAGTCTTCCCTTCCGTGACACCACCTAAAACATCTATCTGAGTTTGTTTGGGATATCTTATTTAGTCGAACTGGAGTTGTAAATGCCCGATGTAAAATCTTAAGGGAGGTTTCTAATAAACTATAATTAAGTGAACCCTTAGATAGGTTCGTTAAGGATTCAGCCCATTTATTCCCATTCCAAATTTGCCCTAGGTCCAACTCCCACCTCGATACAAAGGAAGGCCTCCAAGTGCTTGGTGGACTATTGAAGATTTGGTATATTGACCCCAAGATTCCTTTGGACAGGGCCTCACTCTTACACACCACCGACATCCAAGTTTCCCTCGGGGGTCCATGGGTTCTTTGTATCTCATCAATCCAGCTCCATATTTTAATGTAATTAAAGTGTTCCCGGTGTGGAACCTCGAAGTTCCTAATCATGGATTCTGAAGTTCTCATAATCCCTCCCTCAAACCAAGCCCCCAGCTTATCCAGACCATTAAAAGTCCAATATTCCTTGGACTCTGCAGTGATGGTGGTTAATAAGGAGGGCGATGTAAAGATCGATGTGAGGGGAGAAACCGGGTAAGTCAGTTTGTATTTCCTCCTAGCCCAGATCCAAACTCTCAGTGTAAACTTAGTTATGGGGTTCTGTATTCTAGAGTAAAAAGCGCTTGCACCTGGAGCCCACAGGATAATACCCCACGTAAGCGGGGCCATCTGCAACTCCTCTACAAAGACCCAGTTTGGTTGAAGTGGAATGGAGTGAGCTAGTGGGATAGAGGCAAGCTGGGCTGCTCTGAAGTAACTCAGGAAATTAGGGCAAGATAGGCCCCCCTTGGATTTATGTACGTACATCGTTTTTCTCGCTATCTTAGGGGGTCTATTTCTCCATATGAGCTTAAACACTTGGGTCTGGAAGCGGGCCAATTCTGTATTTTTTATCTGGATTAGCAGCGTCCTGGCAAGACAGAGCAGCCTCGGCAAAATATTCATTTTAACCGTGACTACTCTACCCGTCCATGAGATATGTCGGTTTGTCCAATTTTCCAGGTCTCGCCGCAGAGCCCTATAGAGAGGTGGATAGTTAGCTTTATACAAATTAGTTAATGAGTTGGTCAAATTAATCCCTAGATATTTGATGTGTGAGGGGGGCCATAGAAATTTGTGTACTCCCTTCAGGTGATTCAAAATATCCAAAGGGATCCCAACACTCAAAGCTTCTGTCTTGTCCTGGTTTAACCTCAGGCCTGACACATTGCTAAAGACTCCTATCGTGTCCATCAGGGCGCCTACAGAAGAGCTAGGGTTCGAAAGGGTGCAAAGCAGGTCATCAGCAAACAAGGAGCATTTTAGTTGCTGGTGTCCCACCCGCACCCCCTCTATAGAGGAGTTAACTCTGATCGCCTGAGCCAAAGGCTCAATGGCCAGAACATATAGAAGAGGAGACAATGGGCAGCCCTGTCTCGTACCTCTCTCGATTTTAATACAGGCCGTATGAGAACCAGGCAATTTTAGTGTGGCCCTGGGGAGTGTATAATAAGTACGCAGCAGGTTTAAGAAGTTTCCTCTGAACCCAAACTTATCCAAAGTGGCAAATAGGAAGGGCCATTCCAGGGTATCGAACGCCTTTTCGATGTCCAATGCGAGTAGGCACACAGGGAGATCCCTAGCCCTGGCCAAATGAATGACATTTAAAGTCCTCCTGATGTTATCACTAGTCTGCCTGTTTGGAATAAAGCCTGATTGGTCCTTATGTATTAAGGCGGGTAGGAAGATCGAGATCCTCTGGGAGAAAATTTTGGCCAGCAGTTTGACGTCCCCATTAAGAAGCGAGATTGGTCTATAATTTTTAGCTTCCTTTGGATCCCGGCCCTACTTGGGGAAGAGCGTCAAGTCCGCATGATTCAGCTCTGGGGGAGTTGTCTCTCCTCTTAGAATTGAATTGAAGAGACTACATAAATGGGGGGCCAGTATGTCCGAGAACTTTTTGTAATAGATGTTAGTGAACCCGTCCGGACCGGGGGACTTCCCTAGCTTCAGTTCTTTAATGGCATCTAAAATTTCTTTGACCGTCACATCTTTATTCAAATTTTGTAAGTCCAGGGGTGAAATTTGGGGCAAATCAAGGGAGTTTAGGTAGAAATGAATAACATTTTCTGAGGCCAATTTCTGAGTGGAGTAAATATTTTGATAAAAGTCCCTAAAGACCTCCTGGATTTCATTTTGGCTGTAGGTGAGATCGCCTTTCCTATTTTTGATTTGGGATACCCTGGCTTGAGCATATTTAGCTTTTAAGCTCCTTGCTAGTAGCTTGTCAGGTTTATTCGCCTTAGCATAAAACAAATGTTGAGTCCTCCTTAATGCCTTATCCGTTTTTATGGTCAAAATACTATCCAGCTCTAGCCTGGCCTTATCTATCTGTTTCCTTAAAGCTATCGAGGGAGAAAGCTGATGTTGCCGCTCCAATTGAGATAGTTTCCCTGATAGCTCCTTTTCTTTTAGCCTGTTCTCTGTTTTCTGAATTGGGAGGCTAGCTTGATAAACACCCCCCTTATGTAGGCTTTGTGCGCCATCCAGACCCAACCCGCCCCTGTCTCCCCACCCGCATTGGACTCAAAAAATTCCACCAACTCCCTCTCAGTTTGCTCCTGGAATCTGGATTGCGAAACTAAGTATTCATTAAGTCTCCAGGTATAGGGCATCCGAAATTGAACTCCCAGGTCTACCTCTAGTGTGACCGCCGCGTGGTCCGACCAGGTGCACGGAACAATAGCCGCTTTGTTTGAGCTGTCTAGAAGCGAATTACATATATATATTGTGTCTATACGGGAATAAGTCCCGTGTGTGGGGGAATAAAAAGTATAGTCCCTTCCTCTGGGGTGCAGACCTCTCCAGGCGTCAACCAGATCTAAGGAGTGCAGAAGTTTTAAGATTTGCCTGTTTTTTTTGGAGAAGCGGACTTCTTGTGAAGTTTTAGATCTATCTGCCACTGGGTCTAATACCAGATTAAAGTCCCCTCCTATAATTAGTTTGCCCCATTCTCCCCCCTCCAGGACCCTTAAGAATCTGATCAGGGTCTTATGTGGTGCTTTCGTGGGGGCATAGAAGGAGGCTAGTGAAACTGGAGAACCCAGAATCGTCCCCTTTAAAATGATGTAATAGCCCTCCCGGTACACTATCTTGGTTGTCATTTGAAATTGGAGGCTCTTGTGGAGCAAAATCGCCACTCCTTCTTTTTTGGAGAGCTGGGTAGAGTAGTAAAAATGAGGATAATTTTTGTCGAGGTAGGTTGGGGCTTTATTCCTGGCGAAATGTGTCTCCTGTAAGAAGATCACCATGGGGTTAAGGGTCTTATAGTATAGGAAAGCCTTCCTTCGCTTGAAAGGGGAGTTGAAACCTTTCACATTATGGGTAAGTAGTGTCATTGGTGCGGTCATGGATAGACTTGAGGTGTATATTTCTGGTGCATTAATGTAGCCTTACCCTTCCGGAGGAGCGCCGAGGAGGGAGTGCAGAGCGGATTTCCCCCTCTGGGGGATAGGAGTGGTTGAGCCCGGCCAAGAAGAGGTCCAGTATGATTAGCTCTGTGGGGGGAAAAGAGGCATGAGTATAAGTAGTGCAGAGGCGGTCCCAAGAAGTCTAAGGGAGGCAGGATTATACCGGACAAGTCTGGCAGTATCTCAGAACTACTAGAACCCAACTCAATAGGCTGAAATGAGATCCGTTCCAATAGTACCAGGGGTCCTCCACTCTCTGAGGCCAGGCAACTTGGCCCACTGTCCAGCAGACAGGCCGCCGCCTTAAGCCCAGCTATGTAGAGCAAACCCTGATTTGGCTCAAAATCCCCTAAACAGCCATAGAGAAAGAGAAAACAAGAACTAGAAGGCACCAAGTGGCAAGTTTCATTTAGGCAGTAGGGGGGAGTACAGGGGCAAGAGAGCCCATGCTGATAGGTGACAAGGAGAAGAGCAGCAATGAAGAAAACACAGAGGGAAGAGAGAACAGTTGCTGCCAAAAGGTCTGACTGTCCCAAGACCACCCGTCTTGTCTTAAACATTCTACCCTCTTGGAACCCTAGAGCCTCTGTTCCAATTCCCGCCGGCAAGGCCAAGCAAAAGTAACCTAGAAAAGTATTAAGAAAACAGAATAAAGACAGAACCATGAATAGCTTATTTAAACGTTTAACAACATAATTTTTTATCTTGACTAAAGCAGAGTAAACCTTTAGCCCCGGTCCAGTAAAGAAAGATCTTGACGGACTGGCTATACTATCTGCATGTGTATTGAAACTTATAGCTTTATCAGTCAGCTAACACCTGCTGAAGAGGGGAGGAAAAGCAAAACATGGATTAGTAACATTCCAAAAGTCTTTGGTAAACATGGCCCCGCTAAGGGCCCCAGGCTCCTTTGAGGACCTAAGTAAAAAAAGTAAGAAAAATAACACGTCCTGGGAAAAGGCCAGGTCAGTTCCAGGTGGCTTCCATGTTAGTCTCTACCAGGGAATTTTGATATGGTGTTTTTAAGCCCTTGTAAATCCTTAGGATGCCGAAATAAGTCTTTGCTAGCCAGTTGTCTTTTCAAGCGGACCAGCCTATTTGAAAGTCACTGGAGTTGGCAGCAGCTGAATTATTGCATTTACGAGTCCATGATCTGGGAGGGTCGTCTATGAGTGGTCTTTGAGGCTTGGTCAGTGGGCCTCTTGTGCCTGGTCACTTCAGACCATTGCCTTTTCGGGAGAGGTAAAGCTGTTGATGCAAGTGATGTCGAGGTCGGGTCCCCCCCAGAGAGATCCAGACTCTTCAGAAGTTCTTGGCAGTCTTCTAGAGAACGTGTTGTATACTGGGTGCTCCCTACTGAAAAAATAAGGGCAAATGGGAATCCCCAACGGTACCTGATGCCGTGGTGGAGAAGAACTTCCAGGGCTGGCCTCATCAGCCTCCGTTTTTGAAGTGTGGAAGGGGAGAGATCCGCAAAAAATTGAAGTTTGGCCCCGTCTGGGCCTGTGATCACAGCCTTCTTGCGGGTAGTTGCCAGGATTAGATCCCTTGATTGTTGGCGTAGTAGCCTTACAATGATGTCTTTGGGAAGGTCTAGGTTACGACTTCCCCCAAGGGCTCTATGGGCACGTTCCACTTCCCATTCGTGGTCTGGATGACCTGAGAGGATCTCGTCGATCGTGGCCTTAAGGTAGCGAGGAAGGTCGACTATTGCCGTAGGCACGCCTCTGATCCTCAGGTTGAATCGCCTGGATCTATTCTCCAAATCCTCCAGTTTATCTTCTATGCCACAAATACGGGAGGTGTTATCCGCAATGGTGGCCCTGTCTCTCTCCTGGGCCTCTACCACTTGGTCAACGGTCTCTTCAAGTTGATGGGTCCTTTGGCCAATCTCATGTATGTCTTTCTGCAAAGATATGACCGCCCTGTCTATGTGAGTGGCCAGGAGAACCTCAATTCTTGCCATTGAATCGCTGTTGATGGAGACTTCAGGCTGTGGGGCCCCCTCCAGGGGATCCAGGTCAGAGGTGTCAGATTGCTCCGAGACAGGGTCCTTCATCAGTGCCACCTGTGTTTCTGAAGCCTTGAAATGTTCGTCAATTTTTTGGGATGTTAATGACTTTTTGTTTTTCCCCATTTTTATGGAGCTGCTTCTACCCGGGGTAGCCATTGAGTGTCCAGACAACGGATGGATTCCACTGGGGGGGTCACTCAGTATTAGCTTTTACCTCTCAAGTATTTAGGTCTGTTGTAGTCTGTCTTGTCTGTTCATATCTAGATTCTGTACTGAGATCTTGGCATCTCTCAGGCCCTGCCGGCGGGAACTGTGCTCGGCTCCTTCAGCTACATCTCCTTAGGCTGATATGCCCCGCAGTTCAGTGCCGCCAGCAGATCTGGGTTGTGTACTTATCAGAGTCCCACCAAGTGAGATCTGTGCAAACTTTTCAGTGCAGGACTTGAAATGAGTTTTAAGCCGCACTGGTCTCAGTATGCCACTAGGCGGTGCTATTGCTTTATCCAAATTAATCAGTGAGCCTGGCAAGTTGTTTTGCCTACCCAGTCTTCAAGGTGCGGTTGCGGCAGTTATATAAGGAGGAAATGAGCTGTATCAGTGTTGGTATGCAGATTGGGTTCAAGAATAGAAAGTGAACAAAACACAGTATGGTAGTCAAGCTGCTGTTGCTATTCACAGATAGTGCACAGTCTTTATCTCCTAGGGATTCCCAGGGGGACCTCTGATCCCTGTCCTCCAAGGCCTGGGCTGTGTATGGCTCCTCAGGGGGTTTAGCTGTGGGGTTTACTGTGTGACCTGGTGGCCCCTAGTAGTGCACCTCCCTCTGCAGGGCCCTGAGTGTCCCCCTGCTGCTCCCCTGCCCTCAGGTGCGGGGCTGACGCCCGACTTACCCCCCTGGCAGTCTTCTGGGGTCTCAGGGCTCTTCAAGCCCCTTGCCAAGCTGATGAGCTGGGGATCAATCCGGATATTACTTTTAAATGTTCCAGGAGCACAAAGTTTTTAACAATTAAGAACTGTGAATGACATTGTATATGAATCCTTCCATTTAGCTGCAAGACATAGAAACTTACTCGCTGATGATACAGAGTGGGAAAGATGTTTAGAAGAAGCAGCACAATGTCAAATGCCACGACAGATGAGAGAACAATTTGCTTTTATTTGTATCTTCTCAAATGCTCCAAATGCATTAGCTTTGTGGGAGACTTTTAAAAGTAATATGGCTGAAGACTTTATGCGACGATACAATGAACCCATTGCTCACTTAAAAGCGTTAATGGAAATTCAAGAAGTCTTTTTAACTCATGGATTAAGTTGTGCAAGTTTTAATTTGCCTGATCCAGGTCTTATAGATGACATTAACTTTGAAGACTATGACATTCAACTACAAGCAGAAAGAACAGAAGAAAGACTTGCAACTTTAAATACACTACAATTGCAAGCATTTCATGCCATTAAAAATGCTATAGATGATGACATGGTGACAGAGCGTTATTTCTATCTTGATGGACCTGGCGGATCAGGAAAAACATATTTGTACAATTTATTAATGAGTTCAGTACGAGCACAAGGAAAAATAGCAATGGCGTTTGCCACTACTGGAATTGCTGCACTTTTATTAGAAGGTGGAAGAACTGTTCATAGTGGATTTAAACTGCCAGTGCCTATTTTAGAAAATTCTGTGTCAGATATTCGCATGACATCCTTACAAGCAAAGAAATTGAAGAAATGTAAATTAATTATAATAGATGAGGCCACAATGATGTCATGCTATGCCCTTCAATGTATTGACCGTTTGCTTCGTGAAGTCATGGATAATATTTTTCCATTTGGTGGAAAGGTAATGTTGTTGGGTGGCGATTTTAGACAAACTTTACTTGTCGTTGTACATGGAAATCGAACAGACATTATTGAAACATGTATAAAATCAAGTACAGTATGGAAACATTTTACCCATCTTCAACTGCAACAAAATATGAGATCAGAAGGCCAAACTGATTTCAATGATTGGCTTATTAAAATTGGAGAAGGCAGAACAGAAAAAATACTACATTTACCTGACGACACTGTAGAGATCCCACCTCATATGATTTGTCAACAAGATATTATATCGGCTATATTTGAAGGGAGCATAAATAACGAAGAATATTCCGAGCTTGCCAACCACGTTATACTGACGTGTAAAAATAAAGATGCATTAATACTCAATAATGAAATCTTTAAAAAAATGAATGCACCACAAAGAAATTATCACAGTGCTGATTCTGTACTTGCTGATGACAATGAAAGTCAGGCAAACTTTTCAACTGAATTCATTAACTCTTTAACTCCTTCTGGAATGCCACCACATATTTTGCAGCTAAAGAAAGGTGCAATTATCATGTTACTGCGAAATATGAACCCCAAAAAAGGCCTATGCAATGGCACAAGATTAATTGTTCAACAATTAAAGGACCATTTTATAGATGCTGAAATTTTAACTGGGACCCATAAAGGAGAGAGAGTTTTCATACCAAGAATAGATTTAGCACCAAGTGAAAGTAGTCTCCCTTTTATACTTCAAAGAAGATAATTTCCCATTATTATGGCATTTGCCATGACCATTAATAAATCACAAGGTCAAACTTTCAAATCTGTGGGTATTTTCTTGGAAGAACCAGTTTTTGCACATGGTCAATTGTACGTTGCGTTGTCACGGTGCAAAAATCCACAGGCTATTAAAGTTTACATTGAAAACAATGAAAGTCAAGGTGATTTATTAGAAGATGGACGTATTTTTACTAAAAACATTGTCTACTATGAAGTACTATAACTTTGCAGGATACAAACTAAAGCCATGCAAACATTTTGGAAAAACATTCAAAAATACAAAACAATTGGTTGTTTAATTCAGTCATAATTAATGAAAGTCATGTTTATGGATAATTCGCCTCACAAAATACTTGCCTTGCATTTCTATGAAAAATTATGTTAAAATGTTAAGTCACTATGTTAATGTTTCTAATGTTACAAGTTTAAAAACAATATTTTCAAGTTATTTCATTCAACATATTACAAAGTTCATGTTAACAGCTCAAGCACCTTTTAAGTCACAATGTAAATATTCTCTGTTATCTTAAGATTACTACCTACATTAATGTTTATCGCCAGTTTATGTGCTCAGTAATGAATTACTTTAATTACGTACGGTTTAAGGAGAGTTTTTACTGTATGCCTTCCTCTACATTCAATGTATATTAAACTTAACAATTATTATGATACAAATTGCATGTTAATACTGATTAATTTAAAGTTAAACTGTTTTTACATTCAAATGTTAATACTTTGAATTCAAAATTATGTTACAAAATGTATTTACTTTGTTCCTGTTTATAATGTTCAAAATTACACAAATGTTTTGCAAAACTTCCAAAGTTACATAAAAAATAAAGTTCAATTTTAAAAATATATACTTTCAAGGTTATTGCTTACATATATTTTAAACTTCATGTTAAAATTCGGCACGTTTCAAAAACTCTTTTTACTTTTTACTTTCCTCTGGATTCTATGTATATTAAAGTGAACAATTCTTCAGATACAAAATTCATTTTAAAAAACCATTACATCAACGTTTTACAAAAATACATGTTCATATCACAATACTTACAAGGGTCAAAAATATATTTAACTAACTAAACAACTTCACAAACATATACATCACATTGCCGTCATTTTTTGACGGGCAAGTCGCTAGTTTAAAATAATTAATAATATAGTTCTTTAATACATAGTTGCCTGTAACTTAACTTATGTATAGCGCTACAGAATATGTTGGTGCGTTACAAATAAACAATAATATTCTATTAGCTGCTCGCAAATGCCTCAAACTCACAAATTTGGCTGCAGGTGTTTGTTTTTTTCATATAAAAATGTATTCTATTGACTCCAGGGTGCAAATTCTGTCTGCCAGGCTGCAATTCTAAACCCTGGCTTTTTAAGTCTGATTTCAGGGGGTGTGATGATATGATCTGACAAGATTTAAGCAAGTAGACCAAAAGATACATTGAAAGGTGGCTCTAGGCTTGTAAACCAAGGGGAATAGTATCTATAGGTGCTACCAAGGATTAAACTATGAAATGTATGAGTAAATAAAGGACAGAAAAAGGGATCCTTTTGTTGGGGTGCACTCCATTAGAATCAAATATTACTTCAGAAAAAAAATGTTAAAACTTAGCATTTATTTATTTATCATGTTAAAACCTATGTACAAAAATAAAAACTGAAACAAGACATCATGTGGTCCATGTCAATGTAAAAAATTGTATATTGCATTTGCTTAATTCAATTAAAACGATATATTGGATGTACCTGGGATAAGGAATATAAAAGTGCTATAGTGCTATGGTGCTCAAAAAAAATGTTTAGCTATAGGGAGGGTCTCTATGAATTGGTGTTAATTTTATCTCAAGTATTGGATGTCATATTCAACACATTTTTATTAATTTGAGTAGCCATATCAAGCACTTTTATAATTGGCAAATCAGGACTCTGAATATAGAATTTTCACAACTGTCACCTTAAGCCACCAGCACTTTTTGAGCAGAATATTAATTTCTGCCTTTCATTTTTTAAGCACCTTGCCTCTTTTTGAGCACCATAGCACTTTTATATTTCTTATCCCAGATACATCCAATATATCGATTTAATTGAATTAAGCAAATGCAATAAGCATACATTTTTTTACATTGACATGGACCACGTGATGTCTTGTTTCAATTTTTATTTTTGGACATAGGTTTTAACATGATAAATAAATAAATGCTAACTTTTAAAGTTTTTTGCTGAAGTAATATTGGATTCTAATGGAGTGCACCACAACAAAAGGATCCTTTTTTCTGTCCTTTATTTACTCAAGATTTAAGCAAGCCCTTAGACACAGCCAATAGGGAATGAGACCTTCATCATGGAAGTTAGATGTAATCTGAAATCAGAGGCTAAGTATTAATTAGTGGCAATAAGTAATATTTGCAGTTTGGGCTTGCAATCAAGCAATCCAGCATTCTATAAAATGCATCAAATCATCTATTCTCGTCCATATGGTGTGATATGTATTAACTCCTTGAGTCCTGGGATCGATATTACTCAGAAATAACCTTTCAAAAAATATTTTTCAATTGCGTATTTGTGGGTTTGAGACTATTGTTCAACTAATTCTTATGTCTTTCCATGCCTTCCCATGCTTTTAAAGTACAGTATTGTGTGTTTAATTGTTGTTGCAGCTCTTATAAGTGTTTGAAAAAGGCCTTGTCAGTCCATGTTTTTGACAGAAACATGATACTATTTTCAATTGTGGGTTAGATTTCATTTGTGATTTTGCGCTACAGGTCTAATAGAATATTGATTTTGTGTAACTTTAGTTATTTAGCGCTTGTAATATTTGAGCTCTGCTAAAACCAATGGAGTTCTAAGGCCAGTTTTCTGTCTTTGGCTGGCCCATAGTGATTGTGTGTGGGAATCTTGTAATCAGAATGCAAGTAGTTAATTGAATCTGAGTGGATTTAGGTTTGTTTAAATTTATGAATTGGACAATAGAATATGGCCCATAGATTAACCTGGACCACAAAGAGCTTAAAACCTTACCATTTCCTTTGATTTTTTTTCTACCCTTTGTCCTCTCCTCATTCCTTGGCCCTGTAATTAGGAAGCCATCCAAGGGCCTCATTCAAATGCCATTTGGCCAATTGAATAGGGCTCTATATAAGCCCATAGCATATTTTTTACAGAAGTTTTTAGTTAGTGAAATTATATCCAAAAGCAATGTCTTCACTAACTACAAACTTCTGTAAAAAATTATGCTATGTGCTTATATAGAGCCCTATTAAATTGGCCAAATCACATTTGAATGAGGCCCCAACTGAGCAAGGTGGGGATACCCCAGACTAGAGAACCAATAACTACTCAAGAGATTCAACTGATATTGTGAGAAATGTGCTTCTTGCTATGCTATGGGCCTCATTAAATTGCAAGCCAGCAGATTGCGTCCTACAGGCTGTATGTCTGCGGGCTTGAAATTTGCTAAAATTACAGAGCGATTCCATTGAACAAGCCCACAACTTACTGGCCAAAAGCCTAAACCTTAAACCATGCAATTGTATGTAGCATTTAAGAGTGTGAACATGATCAATTAAGCAAGGCCATAACTACCCATTTAGAAACAGCCAATAGTAAATTAGACTGTCATCATTACATCAGTAAAACATGGAGGTTACATGTCAGTCAATTAGTGTTAAAGGGTCCAATATGAGATCAGAATCGCAATCCCCCAGTGTTTAAAATAATAAAAATGATATAATACCGAAATGAAACATAAAAAATATATATTTTCTACTGCCGATTTGCGAGCTTGAGGCTTTTGTGCAATTAATTCTAATGTCTTACATCGCCTTCTCCATCTTTAAAAATGCAGTATGATTTTTTTAATTTGCATTTACAGTGCTACAGCTGTTTAACCCCCTTGCAAGTCCTATTTGGTACCCATAGGATTTTCTTCTACATTTGACATTTACAGGTCTGAAAATATTTTCAGGCTTGAGGAATTAAAGCAATCGAATAGCAATTTGTGATTGTAACTCTTGCGGGCTTGAAAGATCAAAGGCTTAGATATAAGGTATAAGTTACGGTTGTAATAACCGCAGGGATTTTCAGCCTGTAACCCAGTGGTTCCCACCTTTTTCGGTTCAAGGCGCACTTACTATTTCAAGATTTTTCCAAGGCTCCCCAAGTAAGCCCATAGTTCTATCACATATATAGTTGTGAGCGTACGAGTTGTTGCTAACGCTGCGGGCTCACGTAGCGAGCCCGCGGCCCTCGCGAAGCGAGGGCACTGTGCCAGGTTCTCAGTTGCTGGCATGGAGCGCCGCAGGCGCTCCATGCCAGCACCTGAGGACCTCGCAAAGCGAGGTCTTCAGTTGCAGCAACTGCGACCCTTGCAAAATTTCAAAAAAAGTTCACGTCGCAACACATTACGACACTCGCAAACAACATACGACACACGTTCACACACATTACGACATTCGCAAACAACATACGACACACGTTCACACACATTACGGCCTCGCAACACTCGGACGCAATTCGCGAACATTACAAAATTAAAAACACAATACATACACACAGCACATACATAAAAACCTTACCTACACAAACAGGAAGCACCCAGGACCTCAAAAATGCAACTTACAACTTAATTTCACTCAAAATAAAAGAGTTTAGACACTAAATAGTTTGTTAAGCGACACAAAAAATGGCAGACGAATAAAACGAAAACGAGGCTACACACGCAAACACCATACGAGACACGTTACCACACATTACGACTTCGCAAACATCGGACGCAACACGCCGACATACAAACATTTAAAACTTAAGAAAGACACACAACAAACACATAAAAAGCTTACCTACAGCAAGAGGAACCAGCCAGCACCTCAAAAAAACAAGTTACACCTACATTTAAATCAAAATAAAACACTTTAGACACTAATACCATCGCTAAGCGAGAGAAAAAATGTCCGACGAACAAAACGAAAACGAGGCTTCAGACGTAACTACACTACACTTACTCGCAATAATGAAACACATACTATGCGGAACGTATCACAATCATATTAAACACCATTTTGAACAGTAATACGCAGAAAATGGCGGATGGAACGCAAATTGTAAGCTGGAACGCAAATAGCGCATGCGTATTGCGTTCTAACGGTCTCACTTTCCAGAACTTTCTACAAGTTTATAAATACTGCCTATTTCAAACAAAAAATTACATTTCTCCTCAGGTGATCAACGGAGTGACTTCTGAGATAACTGCTGCTTTTACTTGAGAAGACAATTCTTTACTAATTTACTACTTTGCATTGTGCAAATTACAACTGAGAGGTAAGCTATAATATATTACATTTTATTATCAGGACAGGTCAAACAAATAAAAAAAAAAAATAGGATTTATGTAGTGACATATATGGCACATTTATGTGTATAGGCTCAAAAAAAAAATACGGTTCATTTAACAAAACAACAAAAAAACATAATTCAATATTAAACAGAGGTTTATGTATAGTGACATGTGACACGCACATATATGTCTATAATGTATAGTGACATCTGACACGCACATATATGTCTATAATGTATAGTGACATCTGACACGCACATATATGTATAGAATGTATAGTGGCATGTGACACGCACATTTATGTGTATTGCCCCTGCATAGTGACATGTGACACGGACATATATGTGTATCATGTATATTGACATGTGACACACACATTTATGTGTACTGCCCCTTCATAGTGACATGTGACACGGACATATATGTGTATAATGTATAGTGACATGTGACACGCACATTTCTGTGTATTGCCCCTTCATAGTGACATGTGACACGGACATATATGTGTATAATGTATAGTGACATGTCACACGCACATTTATGTGTATTGCCCCTGCATAGTGACATGTGACACGGACATATATGTGTATCATGTATATTGACATGTGACACACACATTTATGTGTACTGCCCCTTCATAGTGACATGTGACACAGACATATATGTGTATAATGTACAGGGAGTGCAGAATTATTAGGCAAATGAGTATTTTGACCACATCATCCTCTTTATGCATGTTGTCTTACTCCAAGCTGTATAGGCTCGAAAGCCTTCTACCAATTAAGCATATTAGGTGATGTGCATCTCTGTAATGAGAAGGGGTGTGGTCTAATGACATCAACACCCTATATCAGGTGTGCATAATTATTAGGCAACTTCCTTTCCTTTGGCAAAATGGGTCAAAAGAAGGACTTGACAGGCTCAGAAAAGTCAAAAATAGTGAGATATCTTGCAGAGGGATGCAGCACTCTTAAAATTGCAAAGCTTCTGAAGCGTGATCATCGAACAATCAAGCGTTTCATTCAAAATAGTCAACAGGGTCGCAAGAAGCATGTGGAAAAACCAAGGCGCAAAACAACTGCCCATGAACTGAGAAAAGTCAAGCTTGCAGCTGCCACGATGCCACTTGCCACCAGTTTGGCCATATTTCAGAGCTGCAACATCACTGGAGTGCCCAAAAGCACAAGGTGTGCAATACTCAGAGACATGGCCAAGGTAAGAAAGGCTGAAAGACGACCACCACTGAACAAGACACACAAGCTGAAACGTCAAGACTGGGCCAAGAAATATCTCAAGACTGATTTTTCTAAGGTTTTATGGACTGATGAAATGAGAGTGAGTCTTGATGGGCCAGATGGATGGGCCCGTGGCTGGATTGGTAAAGGGCAGAGAGCTTTAGTCCGACTCAGACGCCAGCAAGGTGGAGGTGGAGTACTGGTTTGGGCTGGTATCATCAAAGATGAGCTTGTGGGGCCTTTTCGGGTTGAGGATGGAGTCAAACTCAACTCCCAGTCCTACTGCCAGTTCCTGGAAGACACCTTCTTCAAGCAGTGGTACAGGAAGAAGTCTGCATCCTTCAAGAAAAACATGATTTTCATGCAGGACAATGCTCCATCACACGCGTCCAAGTACTCCACAGCGTGGCTGGCAAGAAAAGGTATAAAAGAAGAAAATCTAATGACATGGCCTCCTTGTTCACCTGATCTGAACCCCATTGAGAACCTGTGGTCCATCATCAAATGTGAGATTTACAAGGAGGGAAAACAGTACACCTCTCTGAACAGTGTCTGGGAGGCTGTGGTTGCTGCTGCACGCAATGTTGATGGTGAACAGATCAAAACACTGACAGAATCCATGGATGGCAGGCTTTTGAGTGTCCTTGCAAAGAAAGGTGGCTATATTGGTCACTGATTTGTTTTTGTTTTGTTTTTGAATGTCAGAAATGTATATTTGTGAATGTTGAGATGTTATATTGGTTTCACTGGTAAAAATAAATAATTGAAATGGGTATATATTTGTTTTTTGTTAAGTTGCCTAATAATTATGCACAGTAATAGTCACCTGCACACACAGATATCCCCCTAAAATAGCTAAAACTAAAAACAAACTAAGAACTACTTCCAAAAATATTCAGCTTTGATATTAATGAGTTTTTTGGGTTCATTGAGAACATGGTTGTTGTTCAATAATAAAATTAATCCTCAAAAATACAACTTGCCTAATAATTCTGCACTCCCTGTATAGTGACATGTGACACGCACATTTCTGTGTATTGCCCCTTCATAGTGACATGTGACACGGACATATATGTGTATAATGTATAGTGACATGTCACACGCACATTTATGTGTATTGCCCCTGCATAGTGACATTTGACACGGACATATATGTGTATCATGTATATTGACATGTGACACACACATTTATGTGTACTGCCCCTTCATAGTGACATGTGACACGGACATATATGTGTATAATGTATAGTGACATGTGACACGCACATTTCTGTGTATTGCCCCTTCATAGTGACATGTGACACGGACATATATGTGTATAATGTATAGTGACATGTCACACGCACATTTATGTGTATTGCCACTGCAACCAAATTAGCTTAAAACAAAATCAGTAAACAACTACATTTAAATGACATTATATGTCATGTATACTGATATGTCACACGCACATATATGTGTATCATCTATAGTTACATCTCACACACACACATTTATGTGTGTTGGAAAAAAAAAATATAAGGTTAATTTAACCATTTAAATATGAGTCATGTATACTGATATGTCACACGTACACAAAATAATTACATTAAACTATGGAATGTGCTTCATGTATGTGACATATGTGTGTAGCCACCAACAAAAAATAAGGTCAATTGAAAAAAATTACAGAAGTATATTTAAATGACATTCATTTACTGCAATTCAATAGATCATATAAAGCTGAATCTTTTTATTTCTTTGAATATTCAAACAGACTCTGCATCAATAGCGTCTCTCAATAATTTGCACCGTGCACTGTGAAGCACAATCCCTTTTAAAGAACACCAACAAAGAAGAAGAGGTAAGATACAACAAGACATTACATGCTCAAAAGGCCATGCTTTGCTAGATGAAAAATTATAAATATACAAATAACTATTTCACTTTCTTTTTCAAACAGACACTACAAGAAGACCGGCGCATTAAGATTGGCAGGAGGGGACCGTCTGTCATTCCAAACTTCAATCAAGGTAAAGTATTAAGTATAAACAAGAAAGAACCATGAGCCTTATTCAATTGCGACTTCCTCAATTGAATAGGGCTCTATATAAGCACATAACATATTTTTTATACAGAACTTTTTAGTTACTGAACTTCTAACCACAATCAAGGTTTTCAATAACTAAAAACTTTGCTCAATAAATATGTTATGTGATTATATAGAGTCCTCTTCAATTGGCAAAATTGCAATTCAATGAGGACCTATATATCTTTAATGGCCAAGGCCCTCACTCAAATGTGATTTGCCCATTTCAATAGGGCTCTATATAAGCACAGAGCATATTTTTTAAAGGAACTTTTTATTTTGTGAACACGTTGCTTTTGGATACAAGTTCACTAAATACAAAATTCCGTAAAAAAATATGCTCTGTGCTGATATTGAGCTCTATTCCATTGGCCAAAACACAATTGAATGAGGAGCTCACAATATAACAAATGCAGTAACCAAAGGCCCTCATTCAATTGCTATTTTGGACAATTAAATATCGCTATAAATAAGCACTTTTAGGCCCTTATTCTATTTTAACAAATATATGTGATGTGCTTATTTACAACCCTATTCAATTTTCAACATTGCAATTCAATGACGGCCTTAGAGTACTATTACATTGTAAAAAATGCAATTGAATGAGGGGCAAACTATGCAACATATGGTACACACAAAGGCCCTCATTCAATTGCAATTTGCCCAATTGAATAGGGCTCTAAATAACAACATAACAATTTTTTTAAAAGAAGTTTTTAGTTACTAAAAATATATCCAAAATAAAGTTTTTAAATGACTAAAAACTTATTTAAAAAAATATGCTATGTGCTTATTTAGGGCACGATTCAATTAGCCAAATCGCAATTGAATGAGACACAAACTGCTACACACAAAACAGAATTTATTATTCAATGTTTAACAACCTATAAGCCTTACAAAGAAGCAAAAATAAGAATAACAAAAGTGTTGCGCACCTAATAGCATTGTACAAAAAATCACACAAACTCATAGGAAACTACATTAACATTCTTCTTTAATGATTAACAACCTATAACCAGTACAATCAAGAATAAATAACTTTTGCACAAGTGGTGCGCACCAAACAGGATTGTCAAAAACTAACACAAACACATAGCAAACTACATTAATTATATTATTTCATGTTTCACTAACTATAAGCATCCCAATAAAGGTTAAATAAGTATACCACAAGTGGTGTGCACAAAACAGGATTGTACAAAAAATAACATAAACACATAGCAAAATAAATTTATATTCTTATTTAATATATCACAACCCACAAGCCTTACTAAGAACCTTAAATAAGAATAACAAAAGTCGTGGGATTGTACAGAAAGTAAAAAAAAAAAAAGATAGAAAAAAATAACCATAACTGATACAATACAGCCAAATTCATAAATTTTTAAATTATTTAAAAGACATTTCACTCAAACAACATTTTCTATTTTATATTACAACAGATACTGCGTGAAGACAATCGGACGAGGACTTTCTCCACAGGACCGGACCATCGGACGAGGACTCGGAACAGACCAGCAGACGAGGAATTTCAACACAGGACCAGACCAGCAGACGAGGAATTTCAACACAGGACCAGACCATCGGACGAGGACTTTCACCAAAGGACCACAACATCGGACGAGGGCTATCGCCACAGGACCACAACATCGGACGAGGGCTATCGGCACAGGACCACACCATCGGACGAGGACTTCCAACAGAGGACCACACCATTGGACAACGATTTTGAACCGAGGACCAACAAACATTCAGATTTAAATCACACTTCAACCAAGGTAAAGTATAATAAGTACTAAAGTATAAAACTAAAGAAACTGCTTTCAGTTGCATCCGTGTCAACAGAAAAATAAAATAATTAATTTACTATCTCCCTTATTTTATTTAAATTGCTACTATGCAATACATAGCTCAATAACCACATCACTTTTTTTTTTAGCAAAGAAGTTTTGCAGTGGTAAATATCTATCCACAAACAACGTTTTTAATAAATAAAACCATTATTTTAAAAAAATATGTTACATGCTTATTTACAGCAGTATTCCATTGGCCAAATTCTTAGCCAGTGAGGACAGGAATTATAAATTTAACTAAATATAAATGATACATTAATGATTTGCCTTTTATTTCACCAATTGTGCACAAGAATCTTTAACAGGAATTACAAATTAAAATATACACAATTACATTTATTTTTTTTTCTTTACAGATTAATATGGCTGATAACGAGACCAAAGAAGAGAAGAAAAGACGTCAAACTAGAGAAAGACAAGAGAGATGGGCCGCCCAGCAGACACCGGAGGAGAAAGAAATTCGACGAGAAAAAGAACGCGAAAGACTTGCAAATAAAAGAATATCAGCTGCAAAAATGAAAGATACAACCCAAAAAAATAAAAAGATAATAAAGCAATTACAAACTGTTCCTAAAACATCAGATGACATTTTACAAGATACCAGTCAAGACAGACCAAAAAAAGCAACTACAAAAACAAAGCATTTACAAACTCTTACTAAAAACTTACAGGACATTTCAACCAAACAAGTACAACATATACCAAGAAAATCCACGAAAAAAACTAAACATTTAGAACCTGTTGTTGAAACATTTCATGACTTTTCATCTGATGAATATGAAAGTCAACATCCGATATGCTTTGCAAATTGTCCTTTACTGAAGTCTTTAGCAGTAGAGGTTCATAGTTGTGGGGACATGAGTACTCAATGTCAATTTTGTGAGGCTTATTATTTTAAACAGGAGAGACCCAGAGATGGACAATTTATTAGTTGTTGTCAAAAAGGAAAGTTCAAACTTCCAGAAAGGAAACAATTTCCAACCTATTTACAAAATATTATGACTGAACCTACTTTTCCAAATTACAAAAATTTTAAGACAAACATAAGATCCTACAATAGTGCATATCATTTGCATCTATGGGGGCAACATTGGCTGCTAATGTACCAGGACATGGTCCTTACTGTTTTAAAGTCCAAGGACAAATTTATCATCGGACTTCACATTTACATCCAGAGGAAGGAGAGCAAAGAAAATTCGCTCAACTATATGTCCTAGATACAATGGAAGCTGTTGACCAACGTATGCAGATGGAAGAAAATAAAAAATGCTTACCCAGTGTTTTTATAGAGCTAAATAACATTATGGACAACAATCCCTACAGTAAAGCTTACAAAAAATTGGCAGAAGTAGAAAATGAACAACTACTTCATGCACAAAGACATCAATTACCCATGCCAAAGGTTAATATGGTGCTTAAAAGTGACAGACATACTGATAAACGTCGTTATAACTTGCCAACATCAAATGAGGTTGCAATGGTCTTTCAGAATGATGAAGGAGAACCACCATTTCAAAGAGACATTAGAGTATATCCCAGAAATGAGGAGCAACCATTTATTAATATTAATATCAGTTATTTGGCAAATGTCTTGCTTATGTATATACCATTGAATTTCAAAAAAGAGGCCTTCCACATGCACATCTTCTCATAATACTTCAAGAGAAAGATAAATTAGATACTTCGGACAAAGTGGATGCAGTCATAGTTGCTGAACTACCAGATCCAGAACTATATGGTAGACTATATGAGATTGTTACTCATCGCATGATTCATGGACCCTGTGGAGACCTTAATCCACAATCACCATGTATGGAAAATAATCAATGTTCAAAAGATTTTCCAAAAGATTATAGAGACAAAACATATGCAAATTGTGATGGATATCCACTTTATAAAAGAAGAGAAGGAGATAGTGCCATTATTCGTGGAAAAAAAGTGGACAATAGATATGTAGTACCCTACAATCCACATTTACTCATGAAGTACAACGCCCACATCAACGTAGAAGCCTGCACTTCCATCAAATCCATTAAATATGTCTACAAATATATTTACAAAGGTTACGATGCAGCTACTGTAGTCGTCAAAAGTGCAGACAACCCTGAAAGTAGTGAGTTAGTACATGATGAACTTGCATCTCATGTAGATGCTCGCTATGTCAGTGCACCAGAAGCTATGTGGCGGCTTTTAAAATTTGAAATGCATGATAGATCACATGCAGTATATAGGTTAGCAGTACATTTGCCACAACGACATTTAGTCTATTTCCATGCTGGAAATGAAATGAATGCATTGGCCCAAAGTGAAGATCGTGACACTACACTAACTGCATGGTTTGCATTAAATTCCACTGATGCTGAAGCAACACAATACTTATATATTGAAATTCCATATCACTATGTTTTTGTGAATGGATTATGGAGAGCAAGAAAAACCAGAGGCAATAAAATAATTCCACGAATTTACACAGTCAGTCCAAGAGATGTTGAACGTTTTTGCTTGCGGATATTACTTTTAAATGTTCCAGGAGCACAAAGTTTTGAACAATTAAGAACTGTTAATGACATTGTATATGAATCCTTCCATTTAGCTGCAAGACATAGAAACTTACTCGCTGATGATACAGAGTGGGAAAGATGTTTAGAAGAAGCAGCACAATGTCAAATGCCACGACAGATGAGAGAACAATTTGCTTTTATTTGTATCTTCTCAAATGCTCCAAATGCATTAGCTTTGTGGGAGACTTTTAAAAGTAATATGGCTGAAGACTTTATGCGACGATACAATGAACCCATTGCACACTTAAAAGTCTTTTTAACTCATGGATTAAGTTGTGCAAGTTTTAATTTGCCTGATCCAGGTCTAATAGATGACATTAACTTTGAAGACTATGACATTCAACTACAAGCAGAAAGAACAGAAGAAAGACTTGCAACTTTAAATACACTACAATTGCAAGCATTTCATGCCATTAAAAATGCTATAGATGATGACATGGTGACAGAGCGTTATTTCTATCTTGATGGACCTGGCAGATCAGGGAAAACATATTTGTACAATTTATTAATGAGTTCAGTACGAGCACAAGGAAAAATAGCAATGGCGTTTGCCACTACTGGAATTGCTGCACTTTTTTTAGAAGGTGGAAGAACTGTTCATAGTGGATTTAAACTGCCAGTGGCTATTTTGGAAAATTCTGTGTCAGATATTCGCATGACATCCTTACAAGCAAAGAAATTGAAGAAATGTAAATTAATTATAATAGATGAGGCCACAATGATGTCATGCTATGCCCTCCAATGTATTGACCGTTTGCTTCGTGAAGTCATGGATAATATTTTTCCATTTGGTGGAAAGGTAATGTTGTTGGGTGGCGATTTTAGACAAACATTACCTGTCGTTGTACATGGAAATCGAACAGACATTATTGAAACATGTATAAAGTCAAGTACAGTATGGAAACATTTTACCCATCTTCAACTGCAACAAAATATGAGATCAGAAGGCCAAACTGATTTCAATGATTGGCTTATTAAAATTGGAGAAGGCAGAACAGAAAAAATACTACATTTACCTGACGACACTGTAGAGATCCCACCTCATATGATTTGTCAACAAGATATTATATCGGCTATATTTGAAGGGAGCATAAATAACGAAGAATATTCCGAGCTTGCCAACCAAGTTATACTGACGTGTAAAAATAAAGATGCATTAATACTCAATAATGAAATCTTAAAAAAAATGAATGCACCACAAAGAAATTATCACAGTGCTGATTCTGTACTTGCTGATGACAATGAAAGTCAGGCAAACTTTTCAACTGAATTCATTAACTCTTTAACTCCTTCTGGAATGCCACCACATATTTTGCAGCTAAAGAAAGGTGCAATTATCATGTTACTGCGAAATATGAACCCCAAAAAAGGCCTATGCAATGGCACAAGATTAATTGTTCAACAATTAAAGGACCATTTTATAGATGCTGAAATTTTAACTGGGACCCATAAAGGAGAGAGAGTTTTCATACCAAGAATAGATTTAGCACCAAGTGAAAGTAGTCTCCCTTTTATACTTCAAAGAAGACAATTTCCCATTATTATGGCATTTGCCATGACCATTAATAAATCACAAGGTCAAACTTTCAAATCTGTGGGTATTTACTTGGAAGAACCAGTTTTTGCACATGGTCAATTGTACGTTGCGTTGTCACGCTGCAAAAATCCACAGGCTATTAAAGTTTACATTGAAAACAATGAAAGTCAAGGTGATTTATTAGAAGATGGACGTATTTTTACTAAAAACATTGTCTACTATGAAGTACTATAACTTTGCAGGATACAAACTAAAGCCATGCAAACATTTTGGAAAAACATTCAAAAATACAAAACAATTGGTTGTTTAATTCAGTCATAATTAATGGAAGTCATGTTTATGGATAATTCGCCTCACAAAATACTTGCCTTGCATTTCTATGAAAAATTATGTTAAAATGTTAAGTCACTATGTTAATGTTTCTAATGTTACAAGTTTAAAAACAATATTTTCAAGTTATTTCATTCAACATATTACAAAGTTCATGTTAAGAGCTCAAGCACCTTTTAAGTCACAATGTAAATATTCTATGTTATCTTAAGATTACTACATACATTAATGTTTATCGCCAGTTTATGTGCTCAGTAATGAATTACTTTAATTACGTACGGTTTAAGGAGAGTTTTTACTGTATGCCTTCCTCTACATTCAATGTATATTAAACTTAACAATTATTCTGATATAAATTGCATGTTAATACTGATTTATTTAAAGTTAAACTGTTTTTACATACAAATGTTAATACTTTTAATTCAAAATTATGTTACAAAATGTATTTACTATGTTCCTGTTTATAATGTTCAAAATTAGACAAATGTTTTGCAAAAATTACAAAGTTACATAAAAAATAAAGTTCAATTTTAAAAATATATACTTTCAAGGTTATTGCTTACATATATTTTAAACTTCATGTTAAAATTCGGCACGTTTAAAAAAGTCTTTTTACTTTTTACTTTTCTCTGGATTCTATGTATATTAAAGTGAACAATTCTTCAGATACAAATTTCATTTTAAAAAACCATTACATCAACGTTTTACAAAAATACATGTTCATATCACAATACTTACAAGGGTCAAAAATATATTTAAATAACTAAACAACTTTACAAACATATACATCACATTGCCGTCATTTTTTGACGGGCAAGTCGCTAGTATACATATAAATATGGTCCGATTACTTGGAAAAAAATAAACGTGAATTTATTACAAATGTTCTCTCTCACTCCCCCCCTTCTCTCTCTCACCCTTCCTTATCTGTTTTCTCTCTCTCCCCCTCCCCCTTCTCTCTCTCCCCCTCCCTCTTCTCTCTCTCACCCTCTCCTTTCTTCCTCTCTCTCCTGCATCTCTCTCTCCCTCTCCTTTCTCCCTCTCTCTCCCTCCTTCTCCTTCACTCTTCTCTCTCTCCCGCTTCTTGTCTCCCTCTCCCACATTAACACTTAGACACATGCTGGGCACATTGGCTATTACAGACACATACTGGGCACATTGGATAATGCAGGCACAGACTGGGAACATTGGATGTTACAGGCACAAGATAGGCACATTGGCTCTTACAGGCTGGACACTTTGGCTATTACAGACACAAGCTGGGCACTTCGGCTGTTACAGATACAGACTTGGGCACATTGGCTATTACAGGCACAGGCTGGGCCTATTGTCTCTTACCGGCTGGGCCTATTGTTTCTTACAGGCTGGGCACATTGGTTCTTACAGGTTGGACACATTGGCTATTACAGGCACAGACTGGGCACATTGGTTATTACAGGCTGGACACTTTGGCTATTACAGACACAAGCTGTGTACATTGGCTATTACAGATACAGGATGGGCACATTGGCTATTGCAGGCAAAGACTGGGCATATTGGCTATTACAGGCACAGGATGGGCACAGTG
Organism: Discoglossus pictus; assembly: GCA_027410445.1. Lineage (NCBI taxonomy): Eukaryota > Metazoa > Chordata > Amphibia > Anura > Alytidae > Discoglossus > Discoglossus pictus. Next base: position 218,289,034 of record CM050168.1, on the reverse strand, counting down.
TCTCTTACAGGCTGGACACTTTGGCTATTACAAACACAAGCTGGGCACTTTGGCTATTAAAGGCACAGACTGGGCATATTGGCTATTACAGGCACAGGATGGGCACAGTGGCTCTTACAGACTGGACACTTTAGCTATAACAGACACAAGCTGGGCACATTGGCTATTACAGTCACAGACTGGGCACATTGTCTACTACAGGCACAGGCTGGGCATATTGTCTCTTACAGACTTGACACTTTGGCTATTACAGACACAAGCTGGGCACTTTAGTTATTACAGGCAGAGACTGGAAACTTTGGCTATTACAGACACAGACTGGGCACATTGGCTATTCCAGGCAGAGGCTGGATACTTTGGCTATTGCAGACACAAGCTGGGCACATTGGCTATTACCGGCACAGGATGGGCACAGTGGCTATTACAGGCACAGATGGGCACATTGGCTATTTCAGGCTGGACACTTTGGCTATTACAGACACAAGCTGGGCACGTTTGGCTATTACAGGCACAGACTGGGCACATTGGCTTTTAAAGGCACAGGATGGGCATATTGTCTCTTACAGGCTGGGCACATTGTCTCTTACAGGCTTGGCACATTGGCTATTACAGGCAGAGGCTGGACAATTTGGCTATTACATACACAAGCTGGGCACATTGGCTATTACAGGCACAGGATGTGCACATTGGCTCTTACAGGCTGGACACTTTGACTATTACAGACACAAGCTGGGCTCATTGGCCATTACAGATACAGACTGGTCACATTGGCTATTACAGACACAGACTGGGCACATTGGCTATTACAGGTTTGACACTTTGGCTATTACAGACACAGACTGGGCACATTAGCTATTACAGGCACAAGCTGGGCACATTGGCTATTACAGGCAGAGGCTGGGCACATTGGTACTTATATTTACAGGCTGGGCACATTGGTTGGTATAGTTTGCTGAGCACATTTCTCCTCTCTCTCCCTCCACCCTTATCCTCTCTACGGCTACTCCTCCCCCTGGTAACTCCTCCTCTTCCAGGTCAAAGGACTCTGAGGGAGAGAGCTGGGGCCTGGGAGAAGGAGAGACCTGGGGGGCAGAAGGCTGTTGGGGGCATTTTTGTAACCCCCAAAGAACTGCTGTCTGGAGTGCTACCCCCTTCCTACATCACAACACATCCAGCACACACCCTGCACGCGCACTCTACACCACTGCACACCCAGCACACACCCTGCACAGCCTCACATCACGCTCCTGGTCTCCCTCATGCCGCGGCTCGCCTGTTGCACAGTCATGGCGTACACAAGGGAGCCGAGGCAGACAATTTGGGAACCCCTGCTATAACCCATTGATCATTTGAGGATCGCACAAAGTGCCAAATGAACAGCAAATTAGTTAAGCTACAATTTCTCAATTGAATGAAGCCCTATGTTTTTAAAAAATACCAGTAAATTAGTTCTTCATTGAATTGTATGTTCAAGAAAAAGTGAATGTTATGAAGCCAAGTACCATTATGAATGTATAGTGGCATTGCAAAAGAGTGAGGGCATTCTGGTCTCTTTGTTGTAGTTAGATCAAAGATGGTTGGGAAATGAGATTCCATGTACTCCCCAATTGGTTTTAATACATTTGGACCTTAATCTGTCAGTATCTCAAGGTAGATATTTTTTTTTTTTTTTATTGTTCAGAACCATATTAACAGATATACATAATATACATAGGTTACAAAAAGCAATACATTTCACAATCACAATCATAACAGTGTGCAGAGTAACCTCTAAACAAAGGTATCCTTTGTACCTTATTTAACTCTAGAATTACTAATTTGATCACAATTGAACGAAATCCCTCATGTGTAAACACTGTTCAACTTTGTCTCCCTTCCCAGCCCTTATCGACCCCAGACTGCCCGGATTCCACCTTTTTGTTTCTTAGTAAGCCCCATGTGTAGCTATAAATATATCTAATTAGCAAAGAGAGTTATCTTCCTAAAATTAATTAATTAATATATCAAGTGTTTGGGCCGTTATATCTTGTTTATTATGTTTGGTTTTTCCTCTCCTTTTTGGGTCATAGTTTGGGAGTTTCATTATCGTGGGGAAATCATCCCATTAGGATTCCTCTCTAATCCTCATTCAATCACCCGACTTCTTCATTAACATACTTCATTCATTCTAGCCAGGTAGGGGCGTGGGGGGGAGGGAAGGGTAAGGAGGGGTTATCCCAAAGGGGGAGATCTGGTGGGCGAGTGAGATAACAACGCAAGGGTTTTAGTTGAAAGTGGTATCCCAAATAGTCCATTTTAAAGGATCTTGTTTTAACTGCAATGTGGTGTTGAAGTTTCTCTCTAATTCCCGATTTTGCCCCACCATAGTCAGGATTTCAGCTAGTTTAGGAAGAAGTTCTTTCTTCCAGTTTCTTGCAATTACAGTTTTAACTAGAAAAATTTGGGTCATGAACCCTATATTTTTTGTTACCATTTTAACAGGAAACAAGTTAAACAATGCCATCTGCGGTTCAGCTTTGATGTCTATCTTAAGTATGTTGGATACGTATTCAAAACAATCTTCCCAAAGTGAGAGAGATGTAGGGCAATTCCACCATATATGGAACATATCTGCTGGATTCCCGCAATTCCTCCAACATAGTTTGGTTTCTGGGTTAAATGATATGGAGTATATTTTAACGGGGACCCAATACCATCTATTAAGGATTTTAAATTGGATTTCTCTTTGGTTTGCATTTTTCACAAACCTATTTAAAGATTTTAAAGCTTGTTGCCATGAGTCTTTGGATACCCGTATGTGCATGTCTTTGGCCCAGAGTTCCATCGGTTTGGTTATATCCCTCTGTGTTTGAGTGTGGATTATCTCACTACACTTTGATATCAGATGTTTAAAATTTTGAGACAATATCAATGTTTCCAAATTGTTTGAGCTAAGTGAATTATTAACTTTAATTCTTTGTTTCAGAACTTGTGTTAATTTATATAAAGTGAACCATAATTTAGTTGAAATGTTATATTTCTTTTTTAGCATATTGTAATCTAGTATTTTACCTTTATGTCTAATGTGACCCAATAGATATATTCCTTTATCTTTCCATTCTGGTTCTAGAAAAATATGATTTAAACATGCTATTGTTGTCAAAGGGGTAAGTTCACTGTAACTCTCTAAGAGTTTAAATTTCTTATTCATTTTTATCCACTCTTTTACCATTTCAATCAAGACAGTTGCATTGGGGTCAATATAAGGTATAGCTGGTTTTGGAGAATATAAAAGAGCGTTGAGATTAATGGTGGTAAGCATATCGCTCAACACCTGATTTTCAGTATGACTAGCGAGAGGTTGACTCCACTTTATATATTGCGCTAATTTAATTGCTTCCTGGTAGTGAGAAACCATTGGGTATGCTGTGCCTCCTTTTATAAATTTTCTGCTCATTATTTCCTTTTTCACTCTAATCTGACCCTTTTTGTTGATATATCTATCTATCAGCCTCTGGAATTTAGCCAACCATTGGCTTGTAATTGGAAAAGGGAATGATCTTAACACATAGTTGAGCTTGGGTAGAAAGGACATTTTGACAGATGCGATTCTGCCGGAGAATGAGATTTGATTGCCCGGCCAGTTCTCAATAAGGTCTTTAGATGTTTTATATAGGTTATTCAAGTTTAAATCTAGGATGCTTCTCAGGTCCAGGCTAAACTTAATACCTAAATGTGTTAATCCTTTTGTATGGGCTAGCTGGTATTTGTCCAAAAGGAATTCTTCATCTTTTTCTGGAATATTGATGCTCAAGGCTTCGGATTTTTCTATATTTAATTTATAATTCGACACTTTGCTATATTTAGCGATAATTTCCATCAGCGCCCTCATAGATATATGTGGATGCTCCATATAGACCACTACATCGTCCGCAAAAAGGGAGATCTTGTATTCATTTTTGCCTATTCTAATTCCTTTGAACTTTGCACAGGTCCGTATTGTTATAGCTAAAGGTTCTAGAATCAAGGCAAATAGAATGGGAGACAGCGGACACCCTTGACGGGTACCATTTGTTATCCCGAAATAATCTGAATGTACCCCCTTGCCCAATACAGATGCCGAAGGGGCATTGTATAAGGCCGCTATTGCCTTCGATGCAAAGGATTCAAACCCATATCTAAGGAGGGTCTGCATCATAAAATGGAAGATATTTGATATCACATATTTTTGTGATAGCAAAATGGCGCTCTGTTAAATATTGTAAACTTTCACAAATCCCCCCTTGAGGAGAAGTGGAAAGTCTAATAGAAAAAAACTGAGATTTGATGAGGAAAATAATTGGTCCAATGAAAAAGGGCCTATTTTCCAATTGGCATTTTGGGACCTGTTTATAACAAATTAGGCAATACTCAAACCTTTATAAAACATGAGTACATTAAGGGAGTGCAGTCTGCTAAGGATATATTTCTATATCCTATCTTGCAAATCCAAATATGAAAAGTGTAATACCACTATAGCCAGAAGTTCAGACACCATTTACATATAGTATTATTGACAGATGGACGATTTCTTTATATTTTTCTCCGTTTGCTAGTGTTTATGACTTGCAAACATGAGCGTAAGAACTGGGGGCATGACAGGGACAAATCACCCCCATATTTTTCAATGTGTGTGATTATGTGTAGGGAAGCAGTTGTGTGTAGTATTTTGATACTATATGCGGTATCTAAACCCCCCCCCCCCCCACAGATTTTCTTTGGTTCCTACACCCAAGTTGCAAAACACAATATATTGAGCCAAATATACTAAAGAATGACAGTTTGACCAACTATTCGGTATGCCTTGGAGTACGACATGTTTGAGAATTCTCAAAATCTTCACCCTGTAGGTCATGTGGGCGACTGTTTAGGAAAAAATGAAGAAGAGTTTTGCAAACAACCTGTTTACACTGTTATAATAGGATTTTTGAAAGTGGCATTGCACAAAACATTTAAGTATTATTTTAACAAATACTCTCTATTTTCTTAGGAAAAAAAGCATATTTATTAACAAAAAAGAGAAACCTATGTCTGTAACATTTGGATATGATGTAATATTTTATTGTTCTATCCTTTTTTTCCCCTCCCTTCTTCCTCTCTACCTCTTAGTTATACAGGGCCTCATTCTATTATCGGCCGTAAATCGGCCGTAAGGCTGCGATTCCTTGCGGGGGTTCAGTTAACTCGCGATTCTATTATACGGCCCCGCAAGGATCTCCTCTTACGGCCGGCCGCATATCTTTGAACCGGCCGTAAGCTGTGAAATATAAAAACTCAAATATAAATTCAAGCCTGCACTGTACAGCTCTGTAAATGCTAGGGATCATATTGGGGGACATGAGGATTAAAAGGAACCCACTCTCAAGCTTGCACATCTGCCCAAACCCGAGTTCAAATTAACTGTTTATTTTCCGGCTGCGGCGTGGGTGTGTCTGAGGTGCTCCAAGCACTCTGGACTTTTTACATGGATATTTTACGGATATTAAAAATAAAATATTTTACGGATTTGAGTACAGGATAATTATGTGCTATTTTTTCTAACACCAAAAATCCCTTTATAGTCTTCTCAAAGTGCAGGATGGCTTTATTTGAGCTATTTTATGTGCTTAATTGGTGCTAGCGAGACCTCTTTCCTGCAAGTAAGCTGCGGCTCGCTTTTAGCCTTGCAGAGAGGTTTCCCGGAGCAATTGAATTGCAAATCTCTTGCGGCCGTTTTAGATCAAAGGCTTTCCTCCGGCGCGAGCGGCTGCAAGAGATAGCAAGGCACCGGCCGCAAGCCTGCCGGAATCCCCGGCCGTAAAGGAATAGAATAGCAGAATAGCTTGCGGCCGGTCCTTGCGGCCCCGCAACGGCTGCGGCCGCTAATAGAATGAGGCCCACAGTATCTATTTAATAAACAATATATGGTATACAACTTTTGTATTAAGAAAACTAAATGTTTATTGTATTGTGTTTCTTGTTACAAAATTAAAAAAAAAGAAAAAGTGAATGTTCTTTTGTTTTCCTTTCTTTTGTTTGTTTTCCTCTTTGCTTCACACATCCAACATTTGGATGGATTTGCTCTTTTTCTCCTTTATGAACCTAAACCATTTAAACTATAGAAAACACTTGCGAATTGCCCGTCAAAAAATGACGGCAATCAAATCGTATGTGAGCTAATGCTGTTTGGTGTATAAAAATAAAATAACTAATAGATTAATAAAGTAATATACTTTACCTATTTTGAAGTAATATATGCAGGAAGCATTCTGTTGAAGAGTTGGCAATCTGTTTTGATGTTGCTGCAGCATTAGTGGTGTGGAGCTGCTGTGTAAGCGTGATGAATGTGTATAGTGTAATAGTGTGCGTGCGCTAGACAAAACCGTTAGCGTAGCTGTTTACTTCCGCATTGTATAAGTTATTGTTCTAAAATGGCGGCTAATGTGTGCTATGCGGCTGTGGCGGAATATCCGTAGCTGTTTTGTGGTGTTTTGCGTGTTTATGGTGATGTTTTGCGTGTTTAGAGTCCTGTAGCTTCGTTTTCGTTTTGTTCGGCGGCCATTTTTTCTCTTGCTTAGAGAATTTTTCAGTGTCTAAACTCTTTTATTTTGAGTTAAATTGACGTGTAACTTCAGTTTTTGAGGTCCTTGCCAGCAACTGCTTCGCGAGGGTCGCAGGCTTGCTGTGCGAGCGTGCAAACGTTAGCAACAACTTGCATGCTCACAACTATATATGTGATTAGATTTTTTCTTTAGTGAATTTATGAACTTGATGCTGCCCTTTGTACATTTTTATGATTCATTATGTAACCCCCTTGAAGGTATTTTACATTTATCATAGATTAAAATGTTAAGTGCTTTATCATTTAGTGATGTTTTTTCTATTCATATTTGAGATTATCCAATATATAAGGATATAACACTTGTAATTATCATATGGGTGGATGTTTGATAAATATTATAATTAAATTATTGTAATAGCAATTTTAACTGTTTGGCATTTTAAAGATTTTTGTAAGATGAAGATATCATTGTATGTTTCAATATGTTTTTTTTTTATTAACTGCATCTTTTGCCCTCTCTTGCTCTGTTTTCAGAAAATAGGTAAAAAGATACCTAAGCTTTTTATTGTATAAAAAATCATTGGTATGAGTTAAACTCAGTTCTGCCATGCCCTTAACAAAATCCATTATGTGAAAACATTGGAGGGTATTTGTCTCAAATACTTTTTATTTCAATTTGATCTCTCCCTACACAAGGCTGTCATATAGCATTACTTAGAGCACCACACAAATACTAATAGGATATCTGTTGATTGTTAAAGTAAAAGGAATGATAGAACGTGACCTATGTTTATGTGCCCACACCCAGAATCCTTAGCTGCAGTAAAAATGGCATATTTGTTATGTCACATTTAAAAAAAAAAAAAGTATAAAGATAAAAAAAACACTATACATCTGCTCAAATACCTTTGCTGGAATTTTGAACATGGTCTCCCTCTCAACAATTCTACCATTGTAAAAACTTTGGTGGGTTTAGAATGCTTATAGTTTATTATTACCCTTAAACATACATTGAGTGTGTTATACTGTATTATGTAGCATCTTAAACAGATTTGGATTCCATCTATGTAAGATTGGCAAGGGTGGAATGCAATGGTGGCGCACGGAATATGCTTTTTAATACATTTACTTTAAGATATATTCTGTTTTCCCTTACCTGCACTTTTATAAAATATATACATCTTGAGTTATATTTTTAATCATGAACTGAAATTGATAGTGAAATGTAGTTAAAAATGCAGGTTATGTACTAGAAATTATGTTTTCTATTGAAAAGCGAAGCAAGGAGAATAAAATGTGAGAGTTCATAAAAACAAAACAAAAAATCATGAGAAAAAACATAAATTATAATTTATTGATGATTTTGCTTTCTGTTGCCAGTTGGTGTTCTGTGCAAGCTGCAGGACCATTTTAATAGTCCACAACTGCAATAGGAATTACCCCATAGTGCATCCTGCTCCCTGCAACAAAAATCATCAGAACACTGCACAGGATAATACGGCTCATAAGAAGTCTGAGGAAGAAAATAATTTCCATGAGCTTCTTCAGATTCATAATTATGTTGTGCGTAGCTCTGTGAATCCAGATATGCAGAGTCCATTTGTCCATTATAGCTCATATGGTAACTAATTAGTTCATAAGGAGAGTAAATGTCGGAATGGGACCCCGTAATATTATTGTCTGGAGATTCCTGCCTAATTTTATGGATATCACAGAAAATCTTCAGTAATCCACAAGGACAGTAAGAATCCCCCCACAGTTGGTTTGATGAATGTAACTCCATCATTCGCTCCCAAAATTCATCTTCTTGAAAAGTAAAAGGATTAAACATTGATGAGCATTCCAGTGTATTGTCCATCTGCTCCACATGCCCGCCATCAATACATTCACCACTTTCCTGCTGTTCACTTCTGTTTATCTTTCTATGTTGCATGCTTGATTCATCACAGTATTCATCTGTAATTTGGCAAGAAAAGGCAGAAATTAGACTTTGTCATATTTGTTAAATATACAACATTAGTATGGTTAAGGTGATACATTTAACAGTCTCTGCAAAAATACATGCTACTGGACAGAGGGGGGAAAAAGTATGCTCTATATTTATATAGTGTAATTTTTCCCCAAAAAAACATTGAAACCAATTTTAAAAACTGCAACAATTCAGAGTCAATGCCACACAGTATCCTAGAAATCAAATATGTTTCTCTGTTACATCAAATGCAGTCTGTCAGGCTTCACTATTGTAGGGATCTGAAATATGAAACATGGCAGACTGCATCACAGCTTACAGAGAAACAAGTGAGTTGTCTCTGAGATAACAATATTGTTGGTGATGAAGAAAAATGCATCTAAAAGACTCTAAGACTTGTTTTAAAGAACTGATACACAATCTCAGCCTACAAGTTTATACTTTAACAGTGATTATACTAACTTATAAGGCTATAGTATCAGTTTAGTTAGTAGTAGGACTTGCAAGTGATCTCCTTCTCCACAAAGTAAATGCACTGGATGTAGTGTAGGCGGGTACGAGTATTAGCAATATCATACAAAGAAAGATGTAAAAACATATTTGCATCCAATTGGAAATGTAATCAGTACACTTATTGTTCAATGTATTTTATATCACCATCTTCTATTAATAAGAAGTTCGTCTTATGCAGTTCAATTTTCAGGATGAAGTTTTACTTTAAGAATAATTTTCTTAAATATTGCTTCCTTTTTAAAGATAGTGGGCCCTAAAAAGTAAGTAAGTCTCAATTTTTGAAAACCATACAACCTATTTCAAATGTCCTTTAAACTGAGAATGGGAATAATGCAGCATAATCTTTCTTTAAACAATAGTTACATTTAAACATGTTTAACTCTAAACAGACAACAACTTGAAATAAATTTAAGGATAAAGTCCAATATTTTTTCAAGAACTTTTTTTAAAGAACAAAAATATTTTTTTGAAAGTGTAAAAAAAAAAACTATTATCATTTTGTAACTATGTGCACTGTGTGGCAAGTCTTGTATTGTCTTAAAATAACTGTATAGTTTAACATATGTCTCTAAAACATATATTTCATGCACACTATAAGTTATATATTATTCATTACTCATCATATATTTCATATTTTTTAGAAAGGGCCTCTAGAAACATGTAATTATATTTTATATTGACTATGTAAAATTTTGAGTTGAGACATTTTGAGAAGTATCTCTGGCCCTAAACCCTAAAATAACTAAACAACCTAAAGTACAATGCCAAAATAGCAACACTGTTTAAATGTTTTGGTCATGGTGTTTGAAGGTTTACAGTGGACATGTAGGATAACTTGCATGCAGACAAAAGTATAGTATAATTGCATTTCTTTAAATAGTTAATAAAATATTTAAATTATTTATAAGATAAATATAGGAATATTTTTAATTACACATACCTCTGCGTTTGAATTCTGAGCTCAGATCCTGGGTTTCAAAGGAAAGTGAAACATGGCTCCCTTCTTGTAAATCAAAGTGTACAAGATGATTTTGGAATTCATCAATTTGCTGTTCTCTGTTTATTGCCAATGTCTGGTTTTGGGGGGAAGCATAAGACTCTATCTCATGATCCATATTGAAGGGGACATCATAAGCAATATCATCCTCTTGTATGTCCAATTCCCATAAATCATTTTCAGTGCCGCAACCTATCTTCATATTCCGATATTCATCATTATTTTGCTCCTCAGATAGAAGTCCACTAGTGCTTACAAGTAGCTCCTGTTCCTTATTCACAAAACAAAGAATGCAGTCTTGGAGAATGAAAACAAACACAGAAATCCTTTTGTTATCCTCCAGGATAAGTAATTTCTCCATTTTAAGTTTGAAACAGAGGAACAGTGCTATTATGTCAACTTGCTCTCAACTCCAAGGCATAACCTAAGTGTGTTTTCAGGTCATTTGTATCTTTACTCCAAATGAAGGTTGATAAAAGTGGGTGGAGATAAACCTAGACCAATCCCAAACCAGGTGATGACCTTTTTGAACTTTTTAAAGAAATTCTGAGACAGTAAACCCCTCAGGGCATTTACATGTATATTGGAGTTAATCTCATTGATTTACATTCTTTATCCTGAAATTTGTGGAGTATTAAAACCATGAGAGTTTTACGTTTTGGACATGAATTTTTTTCTCAGAATTTGCTCTACTTTTTTCAATATATTGTTTTTCAAAGAGCTTTCAGCTAAAATGTAATTATTTATATACAAATATTTTATTTTGATTCATGAAATTTATATATTATAATATTAAATCCTTACATACTATATGTAAAACAAAAGTAAAACAAATTACTGAAGTTTCTGTATCAGGGGATTTCATTTTTAAAAATGTTTATTGATTATATGAGTTGATGCAAAGATGTGTTTAATGCTTTTTACTAAAACATGTTTTCATCATTATTTGGTGTATCCATGGGTTCAAAAATATTATACATATAAAATTTGAGGATCCTGTTTTTGAGTTCTCTGATATATAATCAAACATTGATAGGTTTTTGTCTCAGATGTTTTATTGGAGATGCTTGTTATACTCTCCCATCATAATTTACTGCAAATAGGTATGAGGAATTAAAACCAGCCCATATTTTTACAAAAAAATACAATGTGTTTTTCAGTGTAATTCTCAAAGATAATAATTGTATTAAGCAGAAGACAAATAGAACCTGAGAGACACATCCTTCTATACTTATCATCCTTCTATACTTATCACAAGTAAGATGGCTTTCGTGAACAACAATACAGTCTGGATAACGATTGGAAATATGAGTTGATACAAACTAATAAACAAATGTAAATTTAGTTGAAACTGATTTTTAACTGCAATTTAATGTTAACAGGACACTGATGAATACATAAGAAATGTGAGAGAAAGTTATCGTATGTCATTTGAAGGGGTCATAAAAACTTAGAGAGCACTAAATTGACAAACTGCATTGAAATGGTAGTAACTTTTACTAACACACTAGGATGTCTGTTTTAACCAATTAATTTATGGAAGTTTATTTGCCTTACAATATTTTATTAGATTTAAAAACATGTAACTATTTTTTTTTTAATTGGTTTCATTGAATTTCTTGAAATTGAACCATACTGTGCAATATATCAAGGATCTACAAAATAAGTATATTGCATATAATAATAGATAAAGCCTATTTTTATTACTTCTTTATATTTCATATTTTAAGGTAAAAGAAATAAGGGCTTAAACAATAATTGGTAAAAATAATATTGTCGGACTAATTTTGATTTATTGATAATCTCTCTATTCATTGGAGTAAATATTATATTCCATCATTGAAATGTTAAAGGACATTGTGAGTAGTTAATGGGTTGAAAAATAAATTCAACTAGATCAAATAGACCTCAGAAATAATGAGTGTGAGAGGAAAGAATATTATAACATAGTAGTACATTTAAAATAAAGCAACTACATGTCTCCATGGACAGTAAAGACACACTATATATACATATTTTCTGTTAAAAAGTTCTATGTTGGTCAAACTGCTTCCCAAAGATATGATCACAGGTTATGGAATATAAAATGGGCTTGTAGATAATACCTGGATACACTATATCTACATTAATCCAGATTATGTAACCATAAAATTCATGAACATATTCTGTAAAGAAACAATATTAGTAAAAAAAGTATTTTTTTAAATACACATGTTGACATCAGTAAATTAAATGTATAGTTTTATTCTAGTTTGAGGTTATCTTACCCTTTGAGACATTTCTGTGTATTTTTCCTTTGGTTGTAATAGCTCCTTTTTTAATTTTATTAATGTATCACAAATGAGAGTTACACTTTTTTTATTATTGTTAAGAAACAGTTCTTTATGTTTAATGGGAATTATTTTAATTGCTAGTCTCTCCTTTGTCGAAAAGACATGCATGTTTTATTTAATTTTAACAAATATCACAGTTCTACAAATTGTGCTCTGGTTTCATTTTTTTTATAATATGAAGCCATGAAACCTTTGTTTTACTATCTGGCTCAAAACTATCTCTGAATTATAGTTTGTTTTTTATATTATGACTAGTATCAGCAGCATCTTGATCTTCCCCCCATAAGATGCTTAAAAAGTAAACTAAAATAAATAAGCGGCCTACTAGCAAACCGTTTATAACATCATGACAAGAAATTGGTCTATTGGATCAACAGAGTTATAAAATGACAAAAAATAGAGCTTTTACATAGTTATAAAGTAACTGAGGTTGAAAAGGGACTCTTAATCCATCAAGTTCAACCTTTTAAGATCTCCTCTGATCTGCAATATGGGATTAGTTGTTAATTGGTCCAGAGGAAGGCAAAGCTTTTGTAAAATTCAAGAGAATATTAGTATATGCTGCAAATTACATTTTACTTATGTCTAGTTGTTTTGAATATTAAAGAAAAAGAAAAAAAGAAAGTGAAGGATGTAGAAGTTATATATATTTAAAAATCCTTTTTATTGTACAAAAAAGTAACTCAGATTAAAATAGCTATATCCATGATGCTTTGGAAGCTAACACCTATTATATTTATGTATTTATGGTGTCATTAAAGGCCAGCCTTTTTTTATAGACTTCAGATATGCCTAATCTATTGCTTTACACTGAACATATTTTATTTTTTACTCTGGGATTTTTAAATTAAAATATTTGAAATAAACCATAGAACCATCAAAAGGTGAAAAAAAATCAGTCAAACCTAGAAAATGTCACTTTTATTTATTTGAAAGCACTGATCATGTCTGAGAGGGAGGAGTATATTTTCTTATACTAGCTCTGCAGGGGAAATGCTTAATCTTTAAAAACACCCCTAGGGTAATACTAACAATGAACGACAGTGTGGTTGTCAGGCAGTATCTTCTGTGAATACATTTCTGTTTATAAGAACAATAGAAGGTTGGTTCACACCCAGTATTATATTTAAGTATTGGTAAACAGATTAGTGTCAGGGTGGTGTGAAAATACAAAGTAAGGAGATCAGCACCAAGAGAAGTCTAAAAAAACATTTTACAAGGGATTAGTCTCTGATAATAAGATTCCTATTTATTAAGTACAATACTTCCTCAGAGACGAGCTGATGCACAACTTTCACACATGGCAAGGCACTGACAAAATCACAATAGAAACTGTATGCTACAAAGGATTTGTACGTTAGTAGACAGATTTACATAAAGGTGGGGTAAAAACATTTACTTTTCAATACAAACCCTGTTTCAATTTGCATATCTCTTCTGTGATACATAAAACATGTAATGTTTACCAACTTAAAAAAACCTGTGTTCCTCCTTGGCATGTTTCACATGCAATACTTTAGTTAACATTTGCTGAATGAGTACTATATATGTATTCTGAAACACAGAGTGTTGACTGTTTGTAAATCAATGAAAATGGATTGTATGCATCAATATATAACAAAAAAAATTAGATTCAGTAACCGACTGTTTTACATAAACAAATAAATAGAGCAGACATAAACAAACAAACAACACATTCAATGTATTATTGTTTTGTATGTTAGTTAATGCTTATATAAATTAGTTCAATGTCACTGAGGTCGTTTCTAGCAAATCTAGCCCCCCAGGGCAACAAAAAGGCGCCTATGGTATCATGAAACCTGCAAAGTAACACATTTAGGTTTATTTCTGTTGCCATTTGGTAATCTCTACAAGCCACAGTAGATTATTAAAAAATCCCTGCTGCAATAATAATTCCCCAAAATGTACCCAACTCACAGCAAAAGATGTCCTCACATCATTGCACAGGTTCATATGCTCAACAGTTAACCTTTTGTTTCCATTATTATAATCAATGTGTCCAAAGCTCTGTTAATCTTGGTGGACAGAGTCACCCTGTGTATTACAGTCCAAATAGAAATTGGATACTTCATATGGGGAATGCGTCTTGTGACAAGAAGATCCATGTACATTAATGTGTGAAAATGTCTGCCTGATTCTGGTGGACACTGTCCACACGGGAAGTATAGTTGATTTGGGCAATGAAGTTCCATCATTCTCTCTCTTCATTCTCGAGAAGTTAATGGATCAAAAATTAATGGTGAAGATTCTAGCTTATTGTCCATCGGATCCACCCATTTGATATCACAACAATCCTGCACTTCATTTCTATCGTTTCTAGGCGGTGTGTTGGATTGTTCCCAGAATCTTTTTGTAATGGGGAAACAGAAAGTCAGACATTATGCTTTGTGTCTGAGGCATGAAAAGCAATTTTGCAAGATGATAAAGAAAGGTGGAGTTTATAGATGATAAAAAAGAGATGTGTAAAAAGTATAGGCTAAGAGTGGGGATAAAAAAGGAATAAAATGTGGGTAAGGGATAGAGATGTCGCGAATAGTTCGCCGGCGGAATGTTCCCGGCGATCATAGCATGTTCGCGTTTGCGGCGAACAGCGAACATATGCGAGATTCGACCCGCCCCCAATACTTTATCATTGAGCAAACTTTGACCCTGCATGTCACAGTGAGCAGACACATTCCAGCCAATCAGCAGCATACACTCCCTTCCACACCCTTCTACCTCATGCACAGCAGCCATTTTGGAATCATAACTAACTTGCAGTCTTACAGAGAGGAGGTAGAGTGTAGGTGATGCTGATTGAATAGGAAAATCAATAGCTAGGCAAGTTTATTCAGTGTCCAGTGCAGTGCTGAAGGACTCATCAGATCTCTGCTGTAAACACAGCACCCCAAAAAGCCCTTTTTCGGGCTATAACATCATTTTTTTTTTCTTTTTTTTTTCTGTGTAATCTAATTTCATTTGCCTGTCTCCCTGCTAGCCCCTGCTTGCAAGTGTGTGTGTCAGGCTCACAGCTTATACTGTGTGTGCACAACGCATACAATATAATATTGTTTACTAGTTGTCTACTTTAATAAAAACTTTTATTTTCTTAAATCTAAGTGCATTTGCCTGACCGTCAATCAAAGTTCATTTGGTTGACTGCTACCCATAGTGTGTGTCTTGCTTACAAGTACTGTGCCAAGTTCAACCAATCCAATCTATTTGGGGTACCAACAGTCCACATTTAAAAAAAACAAACTTTTATTTTCTTAAATCTAAGTGCATTTGCCTGACCGTCAATCAAAGTTCATTTGCTTGACCGCTTCCCATAGTGTGTGTCTTGCTTACAAGTACTGTGCCAAGTTCAATTAATCCAATCTATTTGGGGTACCAACAGTCCACATTTAAAAAACCCAAACTTTTATTTTCTTAAATCTAAGTGCATTTGCCTGACCGTCAATCAAAGTTCATTTGCTTGACCGCTACCCATAGTGTGTGTCTTGCTTACAAGTACTGTGCCAAGTTCAACCAATCCAATCTAGTTGGGCTACCAACAGTCCACATTTAAAAATCCCAAACTTTTATTTTCTTAAATCTAAGTGCATTTGCCTGACCGTCAATCAAAGTTCATTTGCTTGACCGCTACCCATAGTGTGTGTCTTGCTTACAAGTACTGTGCCAAATTCAACCAATCCAGTCTTGTTGGGGTACCAACAGTCCACATTTAAAAAACCCAAACTTTTATTTTCTTAAATCTAAGTGCATTTGCCTGACCGTCAATCAAAGTTCATTTGCTTGACCGCTACCCATAGTGTGTGTCTTGCTTACAAGTACTGTGCCAAGTTCAACCAATCCAGTCTAGTTGGGCTACCAACAGTCCACATTTAAAAAACCCAAACTTTTATTTTCTTAAATCTAAGTGCATTTGCCTGACCGTCAATCAAAGTTCATTTGCTTGACCGCTACCCATAGTGTGTGTCTTGCTTACAAGTACTGTGCCAAGTTCAACCAATCCAATCTATTTGGGGTACCAACAGTCCACATTTAAAAAAACCAAACTTTTATTTTCTTAAATCTAAGTGCATTTGCCTGACCGTCAATCAAAGTTCATTTGCTTGACCGCTTCCCATAGTGTGTGTCTTGCTTACAAGTACTGTGCCAAGTTCAACCAATCCAATCTATTTGGGGTACCAACAGTCCACATTTAAAAAAAACAAACTTTTATTTTCTTAAATCTAAGTGCATTTGCCTGACCGTCAATCAAAGTTCATTTGCTTGACCGCTACCCATAGTGTGTGTTTTGCTTACAAGTACTGTGCCAAGTTTTAGCCAATCCAATCTAGTTGGGGTACCAACAGTCCACATTTAAAAAACCCAAACTTTTATTTTCTTAAATCTAAGTGCATTTGCCTGACCGTCAATCAAAGTTCATTTGCTTGACCGCTAGCCAGAGTGTGTGTCTTGCTTACAAGTACTGTGCCAAGTTCAACCAATCCAATCTATTTGGGGTACCAACAGCCCACATTTAAAAAACCCAAACTTTTATTTTCTTAAATCTAAGTGCATTTGCCTGACCGTCAATCAAAGTTCATTTGCTTGACCGCTACCCATAGTGTGTGTCTTGCTTACAAGTACTGTGCCAAGTTCAACCAATCCAGTCTAGTTGGGGTACCAACAGTCCACATTTAAAAAAAATGACAGGCAGAGGCAGGACACCCCGCAGAGGCCGTCGTGGTCGTGGTGCTGTGATTCCCTTTGGCCCTACAATAATGCTCAGTGTTCAGAGGCCAGTTACCCTGAACTTGAAAAGTTCAGAGGACGTAGTTGACTGGCTAACACAGGACACCCAATCTTCTACAGCTTCCGCTTGGAACATTGACGCACCATCCTCCTCCAGCTTAGCTTCGGGCACCTCTCAAGTTACCACTCACCCGCCTGCGGCCACCACCAACACTAGTACAACAGCCAATTCAATTGATCAGTCAGAAGAGTTATTTACACATCAGTTTGAAGAAATGAGTGATGCGCAACCATTATTGCCAGAGAATATAGATAACAGGGATATGTCTCAGTCAGGCAGCATTACACACATGTACGTACGATGTGATGATGATGTACCCGCTGCTGCTTCCTTTGTTCAGTTGTCATATACAAGTGAGGCGGGTGATGATGAGGACGATGCGTCCGTGGATGTCACGTGGGTGCCTGCTAGAAGAGAAGAAGAACAGGGAGAAAGTTCAGATGGAGAGACAGAGAGGAGGAGGAGACGAGTTGGAAGTAGAGGGAGGTCATCGCAACGAGCTAGTGGCACAGTCAGACAGCATGCATCAGCACCCGGGGTCAGCCAGACAGCACGCCAATCAACGCATGCTGTTGCCACCACCAGAATGCCGTCACCGCCGAACTCAGCAGTGTGGCATTTTTTTTGTGTGTCTGCCTCTGACAACAGCGATGCCATTTCCAACCTGTGCCAAAAGAAACTGAGTCGTGGGAAGTCCAACACCCACCTAGGTACAACTGCTTTGCGAAGGAACATGATGTCACATCACAAACGCCAATGGGATCAACACATGAGTACAAGCAGCACACAAACTCAAAGCCGCCATCCTCCTCCTGGTCCAGCATCTTCATCCACATCAACCACTGCTGTCCTCCTTGCCCCCTCTCAACTCTCCACCACTCCGTCTCTCGCCTCTTGCTGTTCCTGCTCATCTCCCCACAGTCAGGTGTCTGTCAAGGGCATGTTTGAGAGTAAGAAGCCAATGCCACAAAGTCACCCCCTTGCCCGGCGTCTGACAGCTGGCTTGTCTGAACTCTTGGCCCGCCAGCTTTTACCATACAAGCTGGTGGAGTCTGAGGCGTTTAAAAAGTTTTTAGCGATTGGGATACCGCAGTGGAAGGTACCCGGCCGAAATTTCTTTGCCCAAAAGGCAATCCCCAACATGTACTCAATTGTGCAAAAGGAAGTAATGGCATCTCTGGCACACAGTGTTGGGGCAAGGGTCCATCTGACCACTGATACCTGGTCTGCAAAGCATGGTCAGGGCAGGTATATCACCTACACTGCGCATTGGGCAAACCTGCTGACGCCTGCGAAGCATGGAATGCGTGGCTCTGCAGAGGAGTTGGTGACACCGCCACGACTTGCAGGCAGGCCTGTTGCCACCTCCTCTACTCCTCCTACTCCATCCTCTTCCATAACCTCCTCAGCTGAGTCCTCTTCTGCTGCTGCGTCTTGCTCCACATCAACGGCACCCCCCCAGCTCCCCAGATACTATTCCACATTCCGGATACGGCAGTGTCATGCCGTCTTGGGGTTGACTTGCCTCAAAGCAGAGAGTCACACCGGGCCAGCACTCCTGTCCGCCCTGAACGCACAGGTGGATCAATGGCTGACTCCGCACCAACTAGAGATTGGCAAAGGGGTTTGTGACAACGGAAGAAATTTGTTGGCGGCATTGAATTTGGGCAAGTTAACGCATGTGCCGTGCATGGCACATGTGTGTAATCTGATTGTACAATGCTTTGTCCATAAGTATCCAGGCTTACAGGACGTCCTGAAGCAGGCCAGAAAGGTGTGTGGCCATTTCAGGCGTTCCTACACGGCCATGGCGCACTTTTTTAGATATCCAGCGGCGAAACAACATGCCAGTGAGGCGCTTGATTTGTGACAGCCCCACACGTTGGAATTCAACACTCCTAATGTTCGACCGCCTGCTCCAACAAGAAAAAGCCATTAACGAGTATTTGTATGACCGGGGTGCTAGGACAGCCTCTGCGGAGCTGGGGATTTTTTTGCCACGTTACTGGACGCTCATGTGCAATGCCTGTAGGCTCATGCGTCCTTTTGAGGAGGTGACAAACCTTGTCAGTCGCACCGAAGGCACCATCAGTGACATCATACCATTTGTTTTATTCCTGTAGCCTGCCCTGCGAAGAGTGCTGGATCAGGCCGTAGATGAGCGTGACGAGGAAGAGGAAGAGTTGTGGTCACCATCACCACCAGAAACAGCCTTATCAGCATCGCTTGCTGGACCTGCGGCAACGCTGGAAGAGGATTGTGAGGAAGAGGAGTCAGAGGAGGAATGTGGCTTTGAGGGGGAGGAGGAAGACCAATCACAACAGGCATCCCAGGGTGCTCGTTGTCACCTATCTTGTACCCGTGGTGTTGTACGTGGCTGGGCGGAAGAACATATCTTCAGCGAGATCACTCCAACCTTGTGCAAATGGGGTCTTTCATGCTGTCGTGCCTGTCGCAGGACCCTCGTATAAAAAGGCTGAATGGGAACGACCTGTAGTGGGTGTGCACGCTACTAGACCCCCGGTATAAGCAGAAAGTGCTTGATTTGTTACCAAATTACTGCAAGTCAGAAAGGATGCAGCAGGTTCAAAACAAATTAACAAGTATGCTTTACACAGCATATAAGGGTGATGTCACAGCACAAGGGCAATATAACAGGGGAAGAGGTGAAAGTAATCCACCTCCCACGACCACGCCGGCAAGGACAGGACGTTTAAAAGATGTGTTGTTGATGGAGGACATGCAGACCTTTTTCAGTCCTACGCATCGCATCAGCCCTTCGGGATCCACCCTGAGAGAACTACTTGACCGACAGGTATCAGACTACCTCGCCTTAACTGCAGATATCGACACTCTGAGGAGCGATGAACCCCTTGACTACTGGGTATGCAGGCTAGACCTGTGGCCTGAGCTATCCCAATTTGCAATTGAACTTCTGGCCTGCCCCGCTTCAAGTGTCCTGTCAGAAAGGACCTTCAGTGCAGCAGGAGGTTTTATCACCGAGTAGAGAAGTCGCCTAGGGCAAAAAAGTCTAGATTGCCTCACCTTTATAAAGATGAATGAGGGATGGATCCCGAAGGGACTGACACTGGGCGATACATTCGACTGAAAAAGGCCTGATGAGATGAGCTGGCTTTGGCTATAAATGGTCCACACGCTGCTGTATGTTATCTGTGAATGCCGGATGACTTGCGTGAATTATCCGCCACCAACTAGGGTTCAAGAAGAGGCAATGTTTAATGGCACTTTCTGCCTGGGGAACAAAGGTCAATTTTTCTGGCCGCTGCAACAACTGTTGCAGCGGCTGCAACAATATCTAATTTTTGAATTTCAATTTTTATGTCAGAAGGCGTACGGCATGTAATGGAAAAGAAAGCATATTGAACAGTCTTGCATAACACAACAGTTGTGCAAAAATACATATTTACAATGAAGACATTTTGTTAAAATTAGGTGGCTAGGCCTTCTTTTTTTTACTTTTTTGGTTAATGCATTTTCTTTTTTTTTACTGTGATTGCAATTTTTAAGAGAAACCTAAGACATGGTAAAACAGACAATAGTAAAGAGTATATCAGCAGTTAACACCAAAGTCCTATTATCTATCATCACTCCAGCAGTAGCTTATTATTTACAATATCTAACCTGCTCAATCGCCCTTGGGTTACCCTAGGGCAGGCTTCAGTAGGCGACCTCTCCTTTCCTCGGATGATTTTGCCGCCGGTTGCTTCTGAAGGGTCTCCTTCAGGGCTCCCCCACTCCGGTCCTTCCCCCCGAGTCGCTTCAACCATTAACAAATGTTTTATTATATTAGGGGGGCACTAAATGGGGGATGTTATCCAGGGATCCCAAATTGTCTGGAACTGGGTGATTCTATCCAAGACTACATGGTTAAATCTCTCGTTGAGCAGTAAATAGTTGATTTTTTTTATTAATTCCTGAAAGTTTTAATTTGGCGTTTTCCAACTACTAGCTATGTGTATTTTTTCTTTCAAAAAATATTTTATTAGGTCAATCTTAAACATTTTAGAAGCTAGTAAGCATGTTTCTTCCCATAGTCTTATAACTGACGATTACTCCCACCAGACATGAATAAATGTAGCCTCATTACCACTGTTCCTAAAACATGAGCTGCTCCGTTTTGGAACCCATTTATTAGCTTAAAAGGAGTAATATATGTCCTGTGTAGGACCTTTATTGAAGTCTCAAGCAGACTTTAATTTAAAGATCCCCTACTTAAGCCTTGCCAACTTTTATCTCATGTGCAGTCTGCCAACTCGGTGCCCAAATCCCTCTCCCAGGCTTTGGTATAGTCTGGTTTGTTTGCCCATGAGTTTTCATTAAATAGTTCATACATGAGGCTAATAATACCAGGCTGAAAGGGGGAATCCCTACATTTTTTGAGTAGCCAGGTGTTTCTTTGGGGGGTTCCCCTACCACTTATCGTATATATAAAATGACGTATCCTGCAAAAATTATAGTGTTCAGCCAGGGGTAAATTGTATCTATCTCTCACCCACTCAAAAGTCATTATTTTGTCGTCATGCCACCATGGACCAACCCTTAGTAGGTTCTGAGACTTCCACCAACTGAGAGAGCTTTCCGGAAGATGTATCTTAAAGTGGGGATTGGGTACGATAGGGGTAAGATCTGATACCCGAGTGTCCAGTTTTTGTGTCCAGTTCATCTCCGTCCATATTTTTAATGAGTGCTTAATCAATGGGTTTTTCAAGTTTCTCGAAAAAGTATACAGGCCTGGAATCCATATTACTGTATCCCATGTATAAGGTGACATGCTTACATTTTCCATAAATACCCAGAGCGGCTGATGTGTTTTGGAAAATGCGCCAGGGGAATGAAAGCCAGCTGCGCTGCCTTGTAATACAGTTTGAGATTCGGGTCCCTACCCTCTTTTGGAAAGACTATGAGGTCGGCCTGATTCAATTAAGGGGGAATAGGTTCTCCATTTAGTATAGCGTTAAACAAAGATGTTAGGTGCGGGGGTAAGCAAGGGCTCAAATTTCTTATAGTACCGATGAGTAAAACCGTCTGGCCCTGGGGACTTGCCAAATTTAAGATCTTGGATTGTAGATTTAACTTCCTCTTGGGATATGTCTAGGTTCAAGCTGTCCAATTGAAGTACAGGTATTCTGTGGACTTCTTGCTGTAGTAGGAAGGACTCTATGTCAGATCCGCTGCAGCGGGATTGGGATGAATATATGGTCTGATTGAAGTTTTGAAAAGTTTCTTGGATAGCATTGGGGCTAAAGGAGGTTTGGCATCAGGTAGTCTAAAGATACCCTATATTATGTCCTCTCTTGGGGGGTAAAGACACTAATAATTCCTCCAATAAAATTCTGCTTTTTTTTTGTGGGCAAGGTCCCTGGTTAGCCCCTTGGGTTATCTGTTAAAAAGAGTGGTGCAGAGACTGTGGGGGCTGTTAGCCTCCTTGTCCCCGTGTGGCCATTTAGAATCCCTGCTGCTGCATGTCTCAGCTTTATTAAGGTGTAATTGTACAGCGTTTGACTCAAGTAGCTGCCTGTGCTGGGTCAGTTTGGCTTAATTGCTGGGCCCTTTTCCTGCCAAGATGGCGACCGTCAGTCCATGGGCCTCTATGTCCCCTTCACTACCTATGTCCCCGCTTGTGTGCTTATTTGGGATGGCCCCCCTTTATATCTCCGGCCCATGGCCTTGTAAGGGTCGCTCCCTCAATCTCTGAGTGTGGATATGCAGGGATGGGGTGTTGAATCAGGCCTACCTTCTTCTCTGCTCGCTGCAAGATCAACAATACCTAATTTTTCAGGCATGTGTACATGCCTAATTTTTCTGGCCTCTGGTGCTGCACTGTGGCTTCAACAACCAAACCCCAAAAAAAGGCACATAACAGGGATTAAACTGATAGAAGTAGTACTACTTAACACACCAATCATATCTGGTGTAACAGTAGTGTACATTTAAAACAAAACAAAAAATTCTACTGTAATAGATTGCATAGCAGTTAGTTGTCTGCAAGCGTGTGTGTCAGACCTACAGCGTCTACTCTACCAACTTCTGCAAGTGCACAGTGCCACTCATATCTGTTGTCACAGTAGCTTGGACGCATAGTACCGATCTGTCAAAACCTGTAATGATGAATGAGGTCTAGAGTAGCCTGGTTCCCTTATCCTCTACAGGTTGAGACCTAATGTTTGGGTGACTCCAGACCAACAAGTACAAGCAGCACACAAACTTAAAGCCGCCATCCTCCTCCTGGTGCAGCATCATAAGCCACATCAACCACTGCTGTCCACCTTGCCCCCTCTCAACCATCCGCCACTGCGTCTGTCGCCTTGAGCAGTTCCTGCTCATCTGCCCATAGTCAGGTGCCTGTAAAGGACATGTTTGACGTAAGAAGCTAATGTCACAAAGTGCCCCAAAATTGAAGTGATACGACCAACAAAGCATCTTTTTCCATCTCCTGGTTCTAAAAATCCAGGCCTTATACACGCCCCCTGATAGGTGACGTAAGTATTAAACTGATAAGAGTAGTACTTACAAACACGCCACTCCTATCTGGTGGCACCTTTGACTGCACGTGCCGTGCCCCAAAATTGAAGTGATACGACCAACAAAGCATCTTTTTCCATCTCCTGGTTCTAAAAATCCAGGACTTATACACGCCCCCTGATAGGTGACGTAACAAGTATTAAACTGATAAGAGTAGTACTTACAAACACGCCACACCTATCTGGTGGCACCTTTGACTGCACGTGCCGTGCCCCAAAATTGAAGTGATACGACCAACAAAGCATCTTTTTCCATCTCCTGGTTCTAAAAATCCAGGCCTTATACACGCCCCCTGATAGGTGACGTAACAAGTATTAAACTGATAAGAGTAGTACTTACAAACACGCCACTCCTATCTGGTGGCACCTTTGACTGCACGTGCCGTGCCCCAAAATTGAAGTGATACAACCAACAAAGCATCTTTTTCCATCTCCTGGTTCTAAAAATCCAGGCCTTATACACGCCCCTTGATATGTGACGTAACAAGTATTAAACTGATAAGAGTAGTACTTACAAACACGCCACTCCTATCTGGTGGCACCTTTGACTGCACGTGCCGTGCCCCAAGATTGAAGTGATACGACCAACAAAGCATCTTTTTCCATCTCCTGGGTCTAAAAATCCTGGCCTTATACACGCCCCCTGATATGTGCTGTAACAGGTTTTAAACTGATAAGAGTAGTACTACTTAACACACCTTATAATAATGCAGAGAGAAGCAATGCAGTGAGAGGAGTCTGAAGAAGAGGAGTCAGAGGAGGAAGGTGGCTTTGAGGAGGTGGAAGACCAAACACAGCAGGCGTCCCAGGGGGCTTGTTGTCACCTTTCGGGGACCCTTGGTGTTGTACGTTGCTGGGTGGAGGAAGAGACCTTCAATGACATCAGTGAGGACAAGGAACAAGACATGGCTAGCTTGGTATCCAACCTTGTGCAAATGGGGAGTTTGCGGTTGTGCAAATAGACTGTTTGTGGTTGTTTGCGGTGCGGAGTTTGGTCTGTCACTGTGAAGCGGGCCTAACCCTTACACTACCTGATCGATACAACATCATACCTGATGTTTTAAAGCACGTTATTCCAAACAATTTAGGAATGTTAGGTAATTTATGCCCTTTATGGCTTAAAACCAGACTCTGCATCAACTATGTAATTTTCCATGGGAGTTTTGCCATGGATCCCCCTCCGGCATGCCACAGTCCAGGTGTTAGTCCCGTTGAAAAAACTTTCCCATCACTATTGTGGCCAGAAAGAGTTCCTGTAGTTTTTAAAATTCGCCTGCCCATTGAAGTTTATGGCGGTTCGCCGATGTTCGCCGGTTTGCGAACATTTGCGGCGGTTCGCGGTTCGCGAACCGAAAATGTTATGTTCGCGACATCACTAGTAAGGGACAGAATTATTTGTGATGGTTTGGTGACAATGATATATAAATGATTTTAAGGGGTTACTATAAATCTGCATGGAGATACATTGTCTTTTATTGTACAGAAAATACCCCCTTCCAAATGTATTAAAACCCCCAAACCCTAAAAACCAACTATCACCCATGAATATTTTGTTTTACATTCTCTACCCACACACTTTTTTTTTACCAAGCTATTTTTGACATTATTTTCAAGGGAGATTGCAAATGTATAATCATTTTGTATTTAGCTGGTCCTAGCATGGAAGGTAAAGCTGTGGCTACTGAGGATGTCCAGGGAGGTAGCTGAGTTACAGTTACAAGGGGAAGCAGGGGGATCAGAAGGAGGAGGCAGGCCAGTTCTGAGTTGGCAAACACCAACAGATTTGCCAGATTGAGTAAAACTGTTGGGTATGTCTATTCAGAATTTCCAATGCTGATGGTGTTGTTCCCTGTAACATCCGACCGAAGAGCTCTACTGGATGAGAGAGCGGCCATATTAGGCAGAGCAAGTAGTTAATTGAATCTGAGTGGATTTAGGTTTGTTTAAATTTATGAATTGGACAATAGAATATAGCCCATAGATTAACCTGGACCACAAAGAGCTTAAAACCTTACCATTTCCTTTGATTTTTTTCTACCCTTTTGTCCTCCCCTCATTCCTTGGCCCTGTAATTAGGAAGCCATCCAAGGGCCTAATTCAAATGCCATTTGGCCAATTGAATAGAGCTCTATATAGGCACATAGCATATTTTTTACAGAAGTTTTTAGTTAGTTAACTTCTATCCAAAAGCAAGGTCTTCACTAACCAAAAACTTATGTAAAAATTATGCTATGTGCTTATATAGAGCCCTATTCAATTGGCCAAATCACATTTGAATGAGGCCCCAACTGAGCAAAGTGGGGATACCCCAGACTAGAGAACCAATAACTACTCAAGAGATTCAACTGATATTGTGAGAAATGTGCTTCTTGCTACGCTATGGGCCTCATTAAATTGCAAGCCTGCAGATTGCATCCTACAGGCTGTATGTCTGCGGGCTTGAAATTTGCTACAATTACAGTGCGATTCAATTGAACAAGCCAACAACTTACTGGCCAAAAGCCTAAACCTTAAATCATGCAATTGTATGTAGCATATAAGAGTGTGAACATGATCAATTAAGCAAGGCCATAACTACCCATTTAGAAACAGCCAATAGTAAATGAGACTCTCATCATTACGTCAGTAAAACATGGAGGTTACATGTCAGTCAATTAGTGTTAAAGGGTCCAATATGCGATCAGAATCGCAATCCCCCAGTGTTCAAAATAATAAAAATGATATAATACCGAAATGAAACATAAAAAAATATATTTTCTGGGCATATTGGCTATTTCAGGCACAGGCTGGGCCTATTGTCTCTTACAGGCTGGGCACATTGGCTATTACAGACACAAGCTGGGCACATTGGCTATTACAGATACAGGATGGACACATTGGCTATTACAGACACAGACTGGGCACATTTGGCTATTACAGGAAGGACACTTTGGCTATTACAGACATAAGCTGGGCATATTGGCTATTACAGGCACAGTCTGGGCATATTGGCTATTACAGGCACAGGATGGGCACATTGGTGCTTACAGGCTGGACACTTTGGCTATACCAGACAAAAGCTGGGCACATTGGCTATTACAGGCACAGACTGGGCAAATTAGCTATTACAGTCACAGGCTGGGCATATTGTTTCTTACAGACTGGACACTTTGGCTATTACAGACACAAGCTGGGCACTTTAGCTATTACAGGCAGAGACTGCAAACTTTCGCTATTACAGACACAGACTGGGCACATTGGCCATTACAGGCAGATGCTGGACACTTTGGCTATTACAGACACAAGCTGGGCACATTGGCTATTACAGGCACGGGATGGGCACAGTGCCTATTATAGGCACAAGATGGGCACATTGGCTATTACAGGCTAGACACTTTGGCTATTACAGACACAAACTGGGCACATTGGCTATTACAGGCACAAACTGGGCACATTGGCTTTTACAGGCACAGGATGGGCATATTGTCTCTTACAGGCTGCGCACATTGTCTCTTACAGGCTGGGCACATTGGCTATTACAGGCAGAGGCTGGACACTTTGGCTATTACATACACAAGCTGGGCACATGGCTATTACAGGCACAGGATGTGCACATTGGCTGTTACAGGCTGGACACTTTGGCTATTACAGACACAAGCTGGGCTCATTGGATATTACAGATACAGACTGGTCACATTGGCTATTACAGGCAGACGATGGGCACATTGGCTCTTACAGGCTTGACACTTTGGCTATTACAGACACAGACTGGGCACATTGTCTATTACAGACACAATCTGTGCACATTGGCTATTATAGGAACAGGATGGGAACATTGGCTATTACAGGCACAGGATGGGCACATTGGTACTTAAATACACAGGCAGGACACTTTGGCTATTACAGACAAAGACTGTGCACATTGGCTATTACAGACACAAATGGGCACAAAATGGTCTATTATAGGCAGAGGCTGGGCACATTGGTACTTATATACACAGGCTGGGCATATTGGTTGGTATCGGCTGCTGATCACATTTCTCTTTCTCTCTCTCCCTCCACCCTTATCCTCTCTCCAGCTGCTCCTCTGCCAACGGCTCCTCCCCCTGGTAACTCCTCCTCTCCCGGGATAAAGGACTCTGAGGGAGAGAGCCTGGCCTGGGAGAAGGAAAGAGCTGGGGGGCAGAAGGCTGTTGGGGGCATTTTTGTAACCCCCAAAGAACTGCTGTCTGGAGTGCTACACCCTTCCTACATCACTGCACACCCAGCACACTGCATGCGCACTCTACACCACTTCACACCCAGCACACACCCTGCACAGCCTCACATCATGCTCCTGGTCTCCCTCATGCCGCGGCTCGCCTGTTGCACAGTCATGGCGCACACAAGGGAGCCGCGGCAGACAATTTGGGAACCCCTGCTATAACCCATTGATCATTTGAGGATTGAACGAAGTGCCAATTGAATAGCAAATTAGTTTATGGACTCCCATAAGCTACAATTTCTCAATAGAATAAAGCCCTCTGTTTTTAAAAAATACCATTAAATTAGTTCTTCCTTGAATTGTGTGTTCAAGAAAAAGTGAATGTTATGAAGCAAGGTACCGTTATGAAAGTATAGTGGAATAGCGAAAGAGTGAGGCCATTCTGGTCTCTTTGTTGTAGTTAGATATCAAAGATGGTTAGGAAGGAGATTACATGTACTCCCCAATTGGTTTTAATACATTTGGACCTTAATCTGTCAGTATCTCAAGGTAGATACTTAATATCACATATTTTTCTGATAGCAAAATGGCTCTCTGTTAAATATT
Organism: Discoglossus pictus; assembly: GCA_027410445.1. Lineage (NCBI taxonomy): Eukaryota > Metazoa > Chordata > Amphibia > Anura > Alytidae > Discoglossus > Discoglossus pictus. The sequence continues at coordinate 218,260,531 of CM050168.1, read as the reverse complement.
GAAAAACTTTCACAAATCCCACCTTGAGGAGAAGTGGAAAGTCTAATAGAAAAAAACTGAGATTTGATGAGGAAAATAATTGGAGCAATGAAAAAGGGCCTATTTTCCAATTGGCATTTTGGGACCTGTTTATAACAAACATATATATATATTAAAAGCAAAAAGGAAGGAAAGAAAAAAAAAAAAAGAAGGACCACTAGAAAAATAAATAAAAATTCAGATAATAATATCTCATACTAAGACTAAATATTTGCATAGCTACCAGCCAAAAATAATGATTTTTCCATCTCTTGTCTATCTATGGATTTTATAGAATCTCCCGCTGCGCAGGTTGTTTGTATGTATGTGGTATATTGATATTGTATCTTTTTTTTTTTTTTTTTGCAATAAAAAAAAAAAGACTGAAAAAAGATATTGTTTTATTTGGCATATTTGTTAAAAATACTGACAAAAAAAGGATGTACTGCTCAATATCCCTTAAGGAGAATGACTTCTGGAGTTGTGTGCTGCCATTCTGTTGGAGTGATGTGTAGTATTATCACTATGCATCTTCACAAACCAAGATATAAGGCAATACTGAAACCTTTATACAATATGAGTACATTAAGGGAGTGCAGTCTGCTAAGGATATATTTCTATATCCTATCTTGAAAATCCAAATATGAAAAGTGTAATACCACTATGGCCAGAAGTTCAGACATCATTTACATATAGTATTATTGACAGATGGACAATTTATTTATATTTTTCTCAGTTTGCTAGTGTTTATGACTTGCAAACATGGGCGTAAGAACTGGGGGTACGACAGGGTCAAATCACCCCGATATTTTTCAATGTGTGTGATTATGTGTAGCGAAGCAGTTGTGTGTAGTATTTTGATACTATATGCGGTATCTAAACCCCCCAACCACCACCACAGATTTTCTTTGGTTCCTACACAAAAGTTGCAAAACACAATATATTGAGCCAAATATACTAAAGAATGACAATTTGACCAACTATTCGGTATGCCTTGGAGTACGACATGTTTGAGAATTCTCAAAATCTTCACCCTGTAGGTCATGTGGTTGACCGTTTAGGAAAAAATGAAGATAAGTTTTGCAAGCAACCTGTTTACACTGTTATAATTGGATTTTTGAAAGTGGCATTGCACAAAACATTTAAGTATTATTTTAACAAATGCTCTCTATTTTTTTAGGAAAAAAAGCATATTTATTAACAAAAAAGAGAAACGTATGTCTGTAACATATGGATATGATGTAATATTTTATTTATTTTTGTTCTTTCCTTTTATTCCCCTCCCTTCTTCCTCTCTACCTCTTAGTTATATCTATTTAATAAACAATATATGGTATACAACTTTTGTATTAAAAAAACAAAATGTTTATTGTATTGTGTTTCTTGTTACAAAATTAAAAAGAAAGTAAAAAAAAAGAAAAAGTGAATGTTCTTTTGTTTTCCTTTCTTTTGTGTGTTTTCCTCTTTGCTTCACACATGCAACATTTGGATGGATTTGCTCTTTTTCTCCTTTATGAACCTAAACCATTTAAACTATAGAAAACATTAGATTTTTACTTTATTGAATTTATGAACTTGATGCTGCCCTTTGTACATTTTTATGATTCATAATGTAACCCCCTTGAAGGAATTTTACATTTATCATAGATTAAAATGTGAAGTGCTTTATCATTTAGTGATGTTCTTCCTATTCATATTTGAGATTGTCTAATATATAAGGATATAACACTTGTAATTATCATATGGGTGGATGTTTGATAAATAATATAATTAAATTATTGTAATAGCAATTTTAACTTTTTGGCATTTTAAAGATTTTTCTAAGATATCATTGTATGTTTCGATATGTTTTTTTTATTAACTGCATCTTTCGCCCTCTCTCGCTCTGTTTTTAGAAAATAGGTAAAAAGATACCTTAGCTTTTTATTGTATAAAAAATCATTGGTATGAGTTAAACTCAGTTCTGCCATGCCCTTAACAAAATCCAGTACGTGAAAACATCGGAGGGTATTTTTCTCAAATACTTTTAATTTCAATTTGTTCTCTCCCTACACAAGGCTGTCATATAGCACAACACAAATACTAAAAGGATATCTGTTGATTGTTAAAGTAAAAGGAATGATAGAATGTGACCTATGTTTGTGTGCCCACACCCAGAATTCTTAGCTGCAGTAAAAATGGCTTATTTGTTATGCCACATTTAAAAAAAAAAAAAGTATAAAGATAAAAAAAAACACTATATATCTGCTTAAATACCTTTGCTGGAATTTTGAACATGGTCTCCCTCTCAACAATTCTACCATTGTAAACACTTTGGTGGGTTTAGAATGTTTATAGTTTATTATTACCCTTTAACATACATATAGTGTGTTATACTGTATTATGTAGCATCTTAAACAGATTTGGATTCCATCTATGTAAGATTGGCAAGGGTGGAGTGCAGTGGCGGCGCAAGGAATATGCTTTTTAATACATTTACTTTAAGATATATTCTGTTTTCCCTTACCTGCACTTTTATAAAATATATACATCTTGAGTTATATTTTTAATCATGAACTGAAATTGATGATGCAGGTTATGTACTAGAAATTATGTTTTCTATTGAAAAGCGAAGCAAGGAGAATAAAATGTAAGAGTTAATCAAAAACAAAACAAAAAATCATGAGAAAAAACATAAATTATAATTTATTGATGATTTTGCTTTCTGTTGCCAGTTGGTGTTCTGTGCAAGCTGCAGGAACATTTTAATAGTCCACAACTGCAATAGGAATTACCCCATAGTGCATCCTGCTCCCTGCAACAAAAATCATCAGACCACTGCACAGGATAATACGGCTCATAAGAAGTCTGAGGAAGAAAATAATTTCCATGAGATTCTTCAGATTCATAATTATGTTGTGCGTAGCAGAGTCCATTTGTCCATTATAGCTCATATGGTAACTACTTAGTTCATAAGGAGAGTAAATGTCGGAATGGGACCCCGTAATATTATTGTCTGGAGATTCCTGCCTAATTTTATGGATATCACAGAAAATCTTCAGTAATCCACAAGGACAGTAAGAATCCCCCCACAGTTGGTTTGATGAATGTAACTCCATCATTCGCTCCCAAAATTCATCTTCTTGAAAAGTAAAAGGATTAAACATTGATGAGCATTCCAGTGTATTGTCCATCTGCTCCACATGCCCGCCATCAATACATTCACCACTTTCCTGCTGTTCGCTTCTGTTTCTCTTTCTATGTTGCATGCTTGATTCATCACAGTATTCATCTGTAATTTTGCAAGAAAAGGTGGAAATTAGAATTTGTCATATTTGTTAAATATACAACATTAGTATGGTTAAGGTGATACATTTAACAGTCTCTGCAAAAATACATGCTCCTGGACAGAGGGGGGGAAAAAGTATGCTCTATACTTATATATTGTAATTTTCCCCCAAAAAACATTGCAACAATTCAGAGTCAATGCCACACAGTATCCTAGAAATCAAATATGTTTCTCTGTTACATCAAATGCAGTCTGTCAGGCTTCACTATTGTAGGGATCTGAAAAATGAAACATGGCAGACTGCATCACAGCATACAGAGAAACAAGTAAATTGTCTCTGAGATAACAATATTGTTGGTGATGAAGAAATATGCATCTAAAAGACTCTAAGACTTGTTTTGAAGAACTGATACACAATCTCAGCCTACAAGTTTATACTTTAACAGTGATTATACTAACTTATAAGGCTAAAGTATCAGTTTAGTTAGTAGTAGGACTTGCAAGTGATCTCCTTCTCCACAAGGTAAATGCCCTGGATATAGTGTAGGCGGGTACGAGTATTAGCAATATCATACAAAGAAAGATGTAAAAACATATTGAATCCAATTGGAAATGTAATCAACACTTATTGTTCAATTTATTTTATATCACCATCTTCTATTAATAAGAAGTTCATCTTATGCAGTTCAATTTTCAGTATGAAGCTTTACTTTAAGAATAATTTTCTTAAATATTGCTTAAATATTGTCTCAATTTCTTAAAACCAATTTCAAATGTCCTTTAAACTGAGAATGGGAATAATGCAGCATAATATTTCTGTAAACAATAGTTACATTTAAACATGTTTAACTCTTAACAGACAAAAACTTGAAGTAAAGTTAAGGACAAAGTCCAATATTTTTTCAAGAACTTTTTTTCAAGAACAAAAATATTTTAAAAAAAATGTAAACAAAAAAAAACTATTATCATTTTGTAAATATGTGCATTGTATGGCAAGTCTTGTATTGTCTTAAAATAACTATATAGTTTCACATATGTCTCTAAAAATATATTTCATGCACACTATAAGTTATATATTATTCATTACTCATCATATAGTTCATATTTTTTAGAAATGGCCTCTAGAAACATGTAATTATATTTTATATTGACTATGTAAAATTTTGAGTTGAGACATTTTGAGAAGTATCTCTGGCCCTGAACCTTAAAATGACTAAACAACCTAAAGTACAATGCCAAAATAGCAACACTGTTTAAATGTTTTGGTCATGGTGCTTGAAGGTTTACAGTGGACACGTAGGATAACTTGCATGCAGACAAAAGTATAGTATAATTGCATTCCTTTAAATAGTTAATAAAAGATTTAAATTATTTATAAGATACATTTATGAATATTTTTAATTACACATACCTCTGGGTTTGAATTCTGAGCTCAGATCCTGGGTTTCAAAGGAAAGTGAAACATGGCTTCCTTCTTGTAAATCAAACTGTACAAGATGATTTTGGAATTCATCAATTTGCTGTTCTCTGTTTATTGCCAATGTCTGGTTTTGGGGGGAAGTATAAGACTCTATCTCGTGATCCATATTGAAGGGGACATCATAAGCAATATCATCCTCTTCTATGTCCAATTCCCATAAATCATTTTCAGTGCCGCAACCCATCTTCATATTCCGATATTCATCATTATTTTGCTCCTCAGATAGAAGTCCACAAGTGCTTACAAGTAGCTACTGCTCCTTATTCACAAAACAAAGAATGCAGTCTTGGAGAATGAAAACAAACACAGAAATCCTTTTGTTATCCTCCAGGATAAGTAATTTCTCCATTTTAAGTTTGAAACAGCGGAACAGTGCTATTATGTCAACTTGCTCTCAACTCCAAGGCATAACCTAAGTGTGTTTTCAGGTCATTTGTATCTTTACTCCAAATGAAGGTTGATAAAAGTGGGTGGAGATAAACCTAGACCAATCCCAAACCAGGTGATGACCTTTTTGAACTTTTTAAAGAAATTCTGAGACAGTAAACCCCTCAGGGCATTTACATGTATATTGGAGTTTATCTCTTTGATTTACATTCTTTATCCTGAAATTTGTGGAATATTAAAACCATGAGAGTTTTAAGTTTTGGACAGGAATTTTTTTCCAAGCTCAGAATTTGCTCTACTTTTTTCAATATATTGTTTTTCAAAGAGATTTCAACTAAACTTTAATTCTTTTTTTATACAAATATTTTATTTTGATTCATGAAATGTATATATTATAATATTAAATCCTTACATACTATATGTAAAACAAAAGTAAAACAAATTACTGAAGTTTCTGTATCAGGGGATTTCATTTTTAAAAATGTTTATTGATTATATGAGTTGATGCAAAGATGTGTTTAATGCTTTTTACTAAAACATGTTTTCATCATTATTTGGTGTATCCATAGGTTCAAAAATATTATACATATGAAATTTGAGGATCCTGTTTTTGAGTTCTCTGATAGATAATCAAACATTGATAGTTTTTTGTCTCAGATGTTTTATTGGAGATGCTTGTTATACTCTCCCATCATAATTTACTGCAAATAGGTATGAGGAATTAAAACCAGCCCATATTTTTACAAAAAAATACAATGTGTGTTTCAGTGTAATTTTCAAAGATAATAATTGTATTAAGCAGAAGACAAATAGAACCTGAGAGACACATCCTTCTATACTTATCATCCTTCTATACTTATCACAAGTAAGATGGCTTTCGTGAACAACAATACAGTCTGGATAACGATTGGAAATATGAGTTGATACAAACTAATCAACAAATGTAAATTTAGTTGAAACTGATTTTTAACTGCAATTTAATGTTAACAGGACACTGATGAATACATAAGAAATGTGAGAGAACGTTATCGTATGTCATTTGAAGGGGTCATAAAAACTTAGAGAGCACTAAATTGACAAACTGCATTGAAATGGTAGTAACTTTTACTAACACACTAGGATGTCTGTTTTAACCAATTAATTTATGGAAGTTTATTTGCCTTACAATATTTTATTAGATTTAAAAACATGTAACTATTTTTTTTTAATTGGTTTCATTGAATTTCTTGAAATTCAACCATACTGTGCAATATATCAAGGATCTACAAAATAAGTATATAGCATATAATAATAGATAAAGCCTATTTTTATTACTTCTTTATATTTCATATTTTAAGGTAAAAGAAATAAGGGCTTAAACAATAATTGTTAAAAATAATATTGTCTGACTAATTTTGATTTATTGATAATCTCTCTATTCATTGGAGTAAATATTATATTCCATAATTGAAATGTTAAAGGACATTGTGAGTAGTTAATGGGTTGAAAAATAAATTCAACTAGATCAAGTAGACCTAAGAAATAATGAGTGTGAGAGGAAAGAATATTATAACATAGTAGTACATTTAAAATAAAGTAACTACATGTCTCCATGGACAGTAAAGACATACTATATATACATATTTTTGTTAAAAAGTTCTATGTTGGTCAAACTGCTTCCCAAAGATATGATCACAGATTATGGAATATAAAATGGGTTTGTAGATAATACCTTGATACACTATATCTACATTAATCCAGATTATGTAACCATAAAATTCATGAACATATTCTGTAAAGAAACAATATTAGTAAAAAAAGTATTTTTTTAAATACACATGTTGACATCAGTAAATTAAATGTATAGTTTTATTCTAGTTTGAGGTTATCTTACCCTTTGAGACATTTCTGTGTATTTTTCCTTTGGTTGTAATAGCTCCTTTTTTAATTTTATTAATGTATCACAAATGAGAGTTACACTTTTTTTTATTATTGTTAAGAAACAGTTGTTTATGTTTAATGGGAATTATTTTAATTGCTAGTCTCTCCTTTGTCGAAAAGACATGCATGTTTTATTTAATTTTAACAAATATCACAGTTCTACAAATTGTGCTCTGGTTTCATTTTTTTTATAATATGAAGCCATGAAACCTTTGTTTTACTATCTGGCTCAAAACTATCTCTGAATTATAGTTTGTTTTTTATATTATGACTAGTATCAGCAGCATATTGATTTTCTCCCCATAAGATGCTTAAAAAGTAAACTAAAATAAATAAGCGGCCTACTAGCAAACCGTTTATAACATCATGACAAGAAATTGGTCTATTGGATCAACAGAGTTATAAAATGACAAAAATTAGAGCTTTTAAATAGTTATAAAGTAACTGAGGTTGAAAAGGGACTCTTAATCCATCAAGTTCAACCTTTTAAGATCTCCTCTGATCTGCAATATGGGATTAGTTGTTAATTGATCCAGAGGAAGGCAAAGCTTTTGTAAAATTCAAGAGAATATTAGTATATGCTGCAAATTACATTTTACTTATGTCTAGTTGTTTTGATTAATAAAGAAAAATTAAAAAATAAGAAAGTGAAGGATATAGAAGTTAAGATCATATAACATAATCCTTAAATAATATATGTTTGCATAATGTATGTGTTTGATTTTATGCTAGGTATTTTTTGTATACTGTTTGTTCTTCCAATATAAAAATATATATTTAAGAATCATTTTTACTGTACAAAAAAGTAACTCAGATTAAAATAGCTATATCCATGATGCTTTGGAAGCTAACATCTATTATATTTATTTATTTATTGTGTCATTAAGGACCAGACAGAGTTTTTTTATAGACTTCAGCTATGCCTAATCTATTGCTTTACACTGAACATATTTTATTTTTTTATCTGGTACTCTGATTTTTTAATTAAAATATTTGAAATAAACCATAGAACCATCAAAAGGTGAAAACAATTCAGTCAAACCTAGAAAATGTCACTTTTATTTATTTGAAAGCACTGATTATGTGTGAGAGGGAGGAGTATATTTTGTTATACTAGCTCTGCAGGGGAAATACTTAATCTTTAAAAACACCCCTAGGGTAATACTACCAATGAACGACAGTGTGGTCGTCAGGCAGTATCTTCTGTGAATACATTTCATTTATTTATAAGAACAATAGAAGGTTGGTTCACACCCAGTATTATATTTAAGTATTGGTAAACAGATTAGTGTCAGGGTGGTGTTAAATGATTAACTGATTTTCCATTGAATTTGTGAAAATACAAAGTAAGGAGATCAGCATTAAGAGAAGTCTAAAAAAACATTTTACAAGGTATTAGTCTCTGATAATAAGATTCCTATTTATTAAGTACAATACTTCCTCAGAGACGAGCTGATGCACAACTTTCACACATGGCAAGGCACTGACAAAATCACAATAGAAACTGTATGCCACAAAGGATTTGTACGTTAGTAGACAGATTTACATAAAGGTGGGGTAAAAACATTTACTTTTCAATACAAACCCTGTTTCAATTTGCATGTTTCTTCTGTGAGACATAAAACATGTAATGTTTACCAACTTAAAAAAACCTGTGTTCATCCTTGGCATGTTTCACACGTAATACTTTAGTTAACATTTGCTGAATGAGTACTATATATGTATTATGAAACACCCAGTATTGACTGTTTGTAAATCAATGAAAATGGAAAAATGTTAGATTTAGTAACCTACAATTATTTTACATATACAAATAAATAGAGCAGACATAAACAAACAAACAACACATTCAATGTATTATTGATTTGTATGTTAGTTAATGCTTATATAAATTAGTTCAATCCCACTGAGGTAGTTTCTAGCAAATCTAGCCCCCCAGGGCAACAAAAAGGCGCCTATGGTATCATGAAACCTGCAAGGTAAAACATTTAGGTTTATTTCTGTTGCCATTTGGTAATCTGTACAAGCCACAGTAGATTATTAAAAAATCACTGCTGCAATAATAATTCCCCAAAATGTACCCAACTCACAGCAAAAGATGTCCTCACAACATTGTACAGGTTCATATGCTCAACAGTTAACCTTTTGTTTCCATGATTATAATCAATGTGTCCAAAGCTCTGTTAATCCTGGTGGACTAAGTCACCCTGTGTATTACAGTCCAAATAGAAATTGGATACTTCATATGGGGAATGCGTCTTGTGACAAGAAGATCCATGTACATTAATGTGTGAAAATGTCTGCCTGATTCTGGTGGACACTGTCCACATGGGAAGTATAGTTGATTAGTGCAATGTAGTTCCATCATTCTCTCTCTTCATTCTCGAGAAGTTAATGGATCAAAAATTAATGGTGAAGATTCTAGCTTATTGTCCATCGGATCCACCCATTTGATATCACAACAATCGTAACTTTCATGCACTTCATTTCTGTTGTCGTTTCTAGGCTGTGTGTTGGATTGTTCCCAGAATCTGTTTGTAATGGGGAAACAGAAAGTCAGACATCATGCTTTGTGTCTGAGACATGAAAAGCAATTTTGCAAGATGATAAAGAAAGGTGGGGTTTAAAATATGATAAAAAAGGAGATGTGTAAAAGTATAGGCTAAGAGTGGGGATAAAAACAAATAATATGTGGGTAAGGGACAGAATTATTTGTGATGGTTTGGTGACAATGATATAAGTCTGCATGGAGATACATTGTCTTTTATTGTACAAAAATACCCCCTTCCAAATGTATTAAAACCCCCAAACCCTAATAAACCAACTATCACCCATGAATATTTTGTTTTACCTTCTCTACTCACACACTTTTTTTCACCAAACTATTTTTGACATTATTTTCAAGGGAGATTGCAAATGTATAATCATTTTGTATTTAGCTGGTCGTAGCATGGAAGGTAAAGTTGTGGCTACTGAGGATGCCCGGGGAGGTACTAGGGTTACAGTTACAAGGGGGAGCAGGGGGATCAGAAGGAGGAGGCTGGCCAGTTCTGAGTTGGCAAGCACCAACAGATTTGCCAGATTGAGTGAAACTGTTGGGGATGTCGTTTCAGAATTTCCAATGCTGATGGTGTTGTTCCCTGTAACAACCAACAGAAGAGCTCTACTGGATGAGAGAGAGGGCATATTAGGCAGAGCAAGTAGTTAATTGAATCTGAGTGGATTTAGGTTTGTTTAAATTTATGAATTGGACAATAGAATATGGCCCATAGATTAACCTGGACCACAAAGAGCTTAAATCCTTTTTTTCTATTCTTTTGTCCTCCCCTCATTCCTTGGCCCTGTAATTAGGAAGCCATCCGAGGGCCTCATTCAAATGCTATTTGGCCAATTGAATAGGGCTCTATATAAACACATAGCATATTTTTTTACAGAAGTTTTTAGTTAGTTAACTTCTATCTAAAAGAAAGGTCTTCACTAACTAAAAACTTATGTAAAAAATATGCTATGTGCTTATATAGAGCCCTATTCATTTGGCCAAATCACATTTGAATGAGGCGCCAACTGAGCAAAGTGGGGATACCCCAGACTAGAGAACCAATAACTACTCAAGAGATTCAACTGATATTGTGAGAAATGTGCTTCTTGCTACGCTATGGGCCTCATTAAATTGCAAGCCTGCAGATTGCGTCCTACAGGCTGTATGTCTGCGGGATTGAAATTTGCTACAATTACAGAGCGATTCAATTGAACAAGCCCACAACGTACTGGGCAAAAGCCTAAACCTTAAACCATGCAATTGTATGTAGCATATAAGAGTGTGAACATGATCAATTAAGCAAGGCCATATATACCTATTTAAAAACAGCCAATCATCATTACATCAGTAAAACATGGAGGTTACATGTCAGTCAATTAATGTTAAAGGGTCCAATATGCGATCAGAATCGCAATCACCCAGGGTTCAAAATAATAAAAATGATAAAATACCGAAATGAAACATAAAAAAATATATTTTCTACTGCCGATTTGCGAGCTTGAGGCTTTTGTCTTACATCGCCTTCCCCATCTTTAAAAATGCAGTATGATTTTTTTTATTTGCATTTACAGTGCTACAGGTGTTTAACCCCCTTGCAAGTCCTATTTTGTACCCATAGGATTTAATTCTACATTTGACATTTACAGGTCTGAAAATATGTTCAGGCTTGAGGAATTGTAGCAATTGAATAGCAATTTGTGATTGTAACTCTTGCGGGCTTGAAAGATCAAAGGCTTAGATATAAGGTATAAGTTACGGTTGTAACAACCGCAGGGATTTTCAGCCGGTAACCCAGTGGTTTCCAAACTTTTTCGGTTCAAGGCGCACTTACTATTTCAAGATTTTTCCAAGGCTCCCCAAGTAAGCCCATAGTTCTATATACATATACATATGGTCCGATTACTTATAAAAAAATAAACGTGAATTTTTTACAAATGTTTTCTCTCACTCGCCCCTTCTCTCTCTCACCCGTCCTTATCTGTTATCTCTCTCTCACCCTCCTTCTTCTCTCTCTCACCCTCTCCTTTCTCACTCTCTCTCCTGCATCTCTCTCTCCCTCTCCTTTCTCCCTCTCTATCCCTCCTCCTTCTTCACTCTCTCCCGCTTCTTGTCTCCCTCTCCCACATTAGCACTTAGACACATGCTGGGTACATTGGCTATTACAGGCACAGGCCGGGTATATTGTCTCTTACAGGCTGGGCACATTGTCTCTTTCAGGCTGGGCACAGTGGCTATTACAGACACATACTGGGCACATTGGCTAATGCAGGCACAGACTGGGAACATTGTATATTATAGGCACAAGATGGGCACATTGGCTCTTACAGGCTGGACACTTTGGCTATTACAGATACAGACTGGGCATACTGGCTATTACAAGCACAGGCTGGGCCTATTGTCTCTTACAGGCTGGGCACATTGGCTATTACAGACACAAGCTGGGCACATTGGCTATTACAGATAATGGATGGACACATTGGCTATTACAGGCACAGACTGGGCACATTTGGCTATTACAGGAAGGACACTTTGGCTATTGCAGACATAAGCTGGGCATATTGGCTATTACAAGCACAGACTGGGCATATTGGGTATTATAGGCACAGGATGGGCACATTGGCTCTTACAGGCTGGACACTTTGGCTATACCAGACACAAGCTGTGCACATTGGCTATTACAGGCTCAGACTGGGCACATTGGCTATTACAGGCACAGGCTGGGTATATTGTTTCTTACAGACTGGACACTTTGGCTATTACAGACACAAGCTGGGCACATTAGCTATTACAGGCAGAGACTGAAACAACTTTCCCATCACTATTGTGGCCAGAAAGCGTCCCTGTGGTTTTTAAAATCCACCTGCACATTGAAGTCTATGATGGTTCGCGAACATTTGCGGCGGTTCGCGTTCGCGAACCGAAAATTTTATGTTTGCGACATCACTAAAGGCTGTAGATGAGGAAAATAATTGGACCAATGAAAAAGGGCCTATTTTCCAATTGGCATTTTTGGACCTGTTTATAACAAAAATATATATATTAAAAACAAAAAGGATGTAAAGGAAGAAAAAAACAAAACAAAAGGACAACTAGAAAAATAAATTCAAATTCAGATAATAATATATGAGACTTAGACTAAGTATTTGCAAAGCTACCAGCCAAAAATAATGATTTTTCCTTCTTTTGTCTATCTATGGATTTTATAGAATCTCCTGCTGCGCAGGTTGTATGTATGTATGTGGTATATTGATATCGTATCTTTTTTTAGTTAAATTTGCAATAAAAAAAAGACTGAATAAATATATTGCTTTATTTGGCATATTTGTTAAAAATACTGACAACAAAAGGATGTACTGCTCAATATCCCTTAAGGAGATTGACTTCTGGAGTTGTGTGCTGCCATTCTGTTGGAGTGATGTGTAGTATTATCACTATCCATCTTCACAAACCAAGATATAAGGCAATACTGAAACCTCTATACAACATGAGTACATTAAGGGAGTGCAGTCTGCTAAGGATATATTTCTATATCCTATCTTGAAAATCCAAATATGAAAAGTGTAATACCACTATGGCCAGAAGTTCAGACACCATTTACATATAGTATTATTGACAGATGGACAATTTATTTATATTTTTCTCAATTTGCTAGTGTTTATGACTTGCAAACATGGGCGTAAGAACTGGGGGTATGACAGGGACCAATTACCCCCATATCTTTCAATGAGTGTGATTATGTGTAGGGAAGCAGTTGTGTGTAGTATTTTTATACTATATGCGGTATCTAAATCCCCACACCACAGATTTTCTTTGGTTCCTACACCCAAGTTGCAAAACACAATATATTGAGCCAAATATACTAAAGAATGACAGTTTGACCAACTATTCGGTATGCCTTGGAGTACGACGTGTTTGAGAATTCTCAAAATCTTCACCCTGTAGGTCATGTGGGCGACTGTTTAGGAAAAAATGAAGATGAGTTTTGCAAACAACCTGTTTACACTGTTATAATAGGATTTTTGAAAGTGGCATTGCACAAAACATTTAAGTATTATTTTAACAAATACTCTCTATTTTGTTAGGAAAAAAAGCATATTTATTAACAAAAAAGAGAAACCTATGCCTGTAACATTTGCATATGATGTAATATTTTATTGTTCTATCCTTTTATTGCCCTCCCTTCTTCCTCTCTACCTCTTAGTTATACAGTATCTATTTAATAAACAATATATGGTATACAACTTTTGTATTAAGAAAACTAAATGTTTATTGTATTGTGTTTCTTGTTACAAAAAAAAAAAAAAAAAAAAGTTAAAGTTCTTTTGTTTTCCTTTTTTTTCGTTTGTTTTCCTCTTTGCTTCACACATGCAACATTTGGATGGATTTGCTCTTTTTCTCCTTTATGAACCTAAACCATTTAAACTATAGAAAACACTAGCGAATTGCCCGTCAAAAAATGACTGCAATCAAATCGTATGTGAGCTAATGCTGTTTGGTGTATAATAATAAAATAACTAATATATTAATAAAGTAATATACTTTACCTACTTTGAAGTAATATATGCAGTTATACCTATTTAATAAACTATATATGGTATACAACTTTTGTATTAAAAACACAAAATGTTTATTGTATTGTGTTTCTTGTTACAAAATTAAGCATAAAGTAAAAAAAAAAAAGTGAATGTTTTTTTGTTTTCCTTTCTTTCGTTTGTTTTCTTCTTTGCTTCACATATGCAACATTTGCATGGATTTGCTCTTTTTCTCCTTTATGAACCTAAACCATTTAAACTATAGAAAACATTAGATTTTTACTTTATTGAACTTATGAACTTGATGCTGCCCTTTGTACATTTTTATGATTCATTATGTAACCCCCTTGAAGGTATTTTACATTTATCATAGAGTCAAATGTGAAGTGCTTTATCATTTAGTGATGTTTTTCTATTCATATTTGAGATTGTCCAATATATAAGGATATAACACTTGTAATTATCATATGGGTGGATGTTTGATAAATATTATAATTAAATTATTGTAATAGCAATATTAACTTTTTGGCATTTTAAAGATTTTTCTAAGATGAAGATATCATTGTATGTTTTGATATGTTTTTTTTTATTAACTGCATCTTTCGCCCTCTCTTGCTCTGTTTTCAGAAAATAGGTAAAAATATACCTAAGCTTTTTATAGTATAAACAATCATTGGTATGAGTTAAACTGCCATGCCCTTAACAAAATCCAGCACGTGAAAACATTGGAGGGAATTTTTCTCAAATACTTTTTTTTTCAATTTGATCTCTCCCTACACAAGGCTGTCATATAGCAACACACAAATACTATTAGGATATGTGTTGATTGTTAAAGTAAAAGGAATGATAGAATGTGACCTATGTTTGTGTGCCCACACCCGAATCCTTAGCTGCAGTAAAAATGACTTATTTGTTATGCCACATTTAAAAAAAAAAAGTATAAAGATAAAAAAAAAACACACTATACATCTGCTCAAATACCTTTGCTGGAATTTTGAACATGGTCTCCCTCTCAAAAATTCTACCATTGTAAAAACTTTGGTGGGTTTAGAATGCTTATAGTTTATTATTACCCTTTAACATACATAGAGTGTGTTATACTGTATTATGTAGCATCTTAAACTGATTTGGATTCCATCTATGTAAGATTGGCAAGGGTGGAGTGCAGTGGTGGAGCAAGGAATATGCTTTTTAATACATTTACTTTAAGATATATTCTGTTTTCCCTTACCTGCACTTTTATAAAATATATACATCTTGAGTTATATTTTTAATCATGAACTGAAAGTGATAGGAGTGAAGTGAAGTTAAAAATGAAGGTTATGTACTAGAAATTACGTTTTCTATTGAAAAGTGAAGCAAGGAGAATAAAATGTAAGAGTTAATAAAAAACAAAACAAAAATCATGAGAAAAAACATAAATTATAATTTATTGATGATTTTGCTTTCTGTTGCCAGTTGGTGTTCTGTGCAAGCTGCAGGACCATTTTAATAGTCCACAACTGCAATAGGAATGACCCCATAGTGCATCCTGCTCCCTGCAACAAAAATCATCAGAACACTGCACAGGATAATACGGCTCATAAGAAGTCTGAGGAAGAAAATAATTTCCATGAGCTTCTTCAGATTCATAATTATGTTGTGCGTAGCTCTGCGAATCCAGATATGCAGAGTCCATTTGTCCATTATAGCTCATATGGTAACTACTTAGTTCATAAGGAGAGTAAATGTTGGAATGGGACCCAGTAATATTCATGTCTGGAGATTCCTGTCTAATTTTATGGATATCACAGAAAATCTTCAGTAATCCACAAGGACAGTAAGAATCCCCCCACAGTTGGTTTGATGAATGTAACTCCATCATTCGCTCCCAAAATTCATCTTCTTGAAAAGTAAAAGGATTAAACATTGATGAGCATTCCAGTGTATTGTCCATCTGCTCCACATGCCCACCATCAATACATTCACCACTTTCCTGCTGTTCGCTTCTGTTTATCTTTCTGTGTTGTATGCTTGATTCGTCACAGTATTCATCTGTAATTTTGCAAGAAAAGGCAGAAATTAGACTTTGTCATATTTGTTAAATATACAACATTATTATGGTTACAGAGATACATTTAACAGTCTTTGCAAAAATACATGCTACTGGACAGAGGGGAAAAAAGTATGCTCTATATTTATATATTGTAATTTTCCCCCAAAAAACATTGAAACCACTTTTAAAAACTGCAACAATTCAGAGTCAATGCCACACAGTATCCTAGAAATCAGTTGTTTTTCTCTGTTGCATTAAATGCAGTCTATCAGGCTTCACTATTGTAGGGATCTGAAAAATGAAACATGGCAGACTGCATCACAGCTTACAGAGAAACAAGTGTCTCTGAGATAACAATATTGTTGGTGATGAAGAAAAATGCATCTAAAAGACTTTAAGACGTGTTTTGAAGAACTGATACACAATCTCAGCCTAAAAGTTTATACTTTAACAGTGATTATACTAACCTATAAGGCTAAAGTATCAGTTTAGTTAGTAGTAGGATTTGCAAGTGACCTCCTTCTCCACAAGGTAAATGCCCTGGAACATATTTGAATCCAATTGGAAATGTAATCAATACACTTATTGTTCAATTTATTTTATATCACCATCTTCTATTAATAAGAAGTTCATCTTATGCAGTTCAATTTTCAGTATGAATTTTTACTTTAACAATAATTTTCTTAAATATTGCTTCCTTTTTAAAGATAGTGGGACCTAAAAAGTTAGTAAGTCTCAATTTCTCAAAACCAATGTGCTGCTCATACAACCTATTTCAAATGTCCTTTAAACTGTGAATGGGAATAATGCAGCATAACCTTTCTTTAAACAATAGTTACATTTAAACATGTTTAACTCTTAACAGACAACAACTTGAAGTAAAGTTGTAAACAAAGTGTAAAAAAAATAAACTATTATCATTTTGTAACTATGTGCACTGTGTGGCAAGTCTTGTATTGTCTTAAAATAACTATATAGTTTCACATATGTCTCTAAAAAATATATTTCATGCACACTATAAGTTATATATTATTCATTACTCATCATATCTTTCATATTTTTTAGAAAGGGCCTCTAGAAACATGTAACTATATTTTATATTGACTATGTAAAATTTTGAGTTGAGACATTTTGAGAAGTATCTCTGGCCCTAAACCCTAAAATAACTAAACAACCTAAAGTACAATGAAAAATAGCAACACTGTTTAAATGTTTTGGTCATGTTGTTTGAAGGTTTACAGTGGACACGTAGGATAACTTGCATGCAGACAAAAGTATAGTATAATTGCATTCCTTTAAATAGTTAATACAATATTAAATTATTTATAAGATAAATATATGAATATTTTTAATTACACATACCTCTGGGTTTGAATTCTGAGCTAAGATCCTGGGTTTCAAAGGAAAGTGAAACATGGCTCCCTTCTTGTAAATCAAACTGTATAAGATGATTTTGGAATTCATCAACTTGCTGTTCTCTGTTTATTGTCAATGTCTGGTTTTGGGGGGAAGCAAAAGACTCTATCTCATGATCCATATTGAAGGGGACATCATAAGTAATATCATCCTCTTGTATGTCCAATTCCCATAAATCATTTTCAGTGCCGCAACCCATCTTCATATTCCGATATTCATAATTTGTTTGCTCCTCAGATAGAAGTCCACTAGTGCTTACAAGTAGCTCCTGTTCCTTATTCACAAAACAAAGAATGCAGTCTTGGAGAATGAAAACAAACACAGAAATCCTTTTGTTATCCTCCAGGATAAGTAATTTCTCCATTTTAAGTTTGAAACAGAGGAACAGTGCTATTATGTCAAGTTGCTCTCAACTCCAAGGCATAACCTAAGTGTGTTTTCAGGTCATTTGTATCTTTACTCCAAATGAAGGTTGATAAAAATGGGTGGAGATAAACCTAAACCAATCCCAAACCAGGTGATGACCTTTTTGAACTTTTTAAAGAAATTCTGAGACAGTAAACCCCTCAGGGCATTTACATGTATATTGGAGTTAATCTCATTGATTTACATTCTTTATCCTGAAATTTGTGGAATATTAAAACCATGAGAGTTTTAAGTTTTGGACATGAATTTTTTTCCAAGCTCTGAATTTCCTATACTTTTTTTCAATATATTGTATTTCAACTAAACTTTAATTCTTTATATACAAATATTTTATTTTGATTCATGAAATGTATATATTATAATATTAAATCCTTACATACTATATGTAAAACAAAAGTAAAACAAATTACTGAAGTTTCTGTATCAGGGGATTTCATTTTTAAAAAATGTTCATTGATTATATGAGTTTATGCTAAGATGTGTTTAATGCTTTTTACTAAAACATGTTTTTCATCATTATTTGGTGTATCCATGAGTTCAAAAATATTATACATATGAAATTTGAGTATCCTGTTTTTGAGTTCTCTGATAGATAATCAAACATTGGTAGGTTTTTGTCTCAGGTATTTTATTGGAGATGCTTGTTATACTCTCCCATCATAATTTACTGCAAATAGGTATGAGGAATTAAAACCAGCCCATATATTGATGAATACATACGAAATGTGAGAGAAAGTTATCGTATGTCATTTGAAGGGGTCATAAAAACATAGAGAGCACTAAATTGACAAACTGCATTGAAATGGTAGTCACTTTTACTAACACACTAAGATGTCTTTTTTAACCAATTCATTTATGGAAGTTTATTTGCCTTACAATATTTTATTAGATTTGAAAACATGTAACACATTTTTTGAACCATACTGTGCAATATATCAAGGATCTACAAAATAAGTATATTGCATATAATAATAGATAAACCTTATTTTTATTACTTCTTTATATTTAATATTTTAAAGTAAAAGAAATAAGTGCTTAAACAATAATTGTTAAAAAGGAGATCGTCAGACTAATTATGATTTATTGATAATATCTCTATTTATTGGAGTAAATATTATATTCCATCATTGAAATGTTAAAGGACATTGTGAGTAGTTAATGGGTTGAAAAATAAATTAAACTTGATCAGATAAACCTCAGAAATAATGAGTGTGAGAGGAAAGAATATTATAACATAGTAGTACATTTAAAATAAAGCAACTACATGTCTCCATGGACAGTAAAGACACACTATATATACATATTTTCTCTTAAAAAGTTCTATGTTGGTCAAACTGCTTCCCAAAGATATGATCACAGATTATGAAATGTAAAATGGGCTTGTGGATAATACCTGGATACACTATATCTACATTAATCCAGATTATGAAACCATAAAATTCATGAACATATTCTTTAAAGGAAAAAAAAAACGTTATTAGTAAAAAAAAGTATTTTTTTAAATACACATGTTGGCATCAGTAAATTAAATGTATAGTTTTATTCTAGTTTGAGCTTATCTTACCCTTTGAGACATTTCTGTGTATTTTTCCTTTGGTTGTAATAGCTCCTTTTTTAATTTTATTAATGTATCACAAATGAGAGTTACACGGTTTTTATTATTGTTAAGAAACAATTGTTTATGTTTAATGGGAATTATTTTAATTGCTAGTCTCTCCTTTGTCGAAAAGACATGCATGTTTTATTTAATTTTAACTAATATCACAGTTCTACAAATTGTGCTCTGGTTTAATTTTTTTTTTAAATGAACCCATAAAACCTTAGTTTTACTATCTGGCTCAAAACTATGTTTGAATTATAGTTTGTTTTTTATATTATGACTAGTATCAGCAGCATCTTGATCTTCTCCCAATAAGATGCTAAAAAAGTAAACTAAAATAAATAAGCGGCCTACTAGGAAACCGTTTATAACATCATGACAAGAAATTGGACTATTGGATCAACAGAGTTATAACATGACTTTTACATAGTTATAAAGTAACTGAGGTTGAAAAAGGACTCTTAGTCCATCAAGTTCAACCTTTTAAGATCTCCTCTGATCTGCAATAAGTGGATTAGTTGTTAATTGATCCAGAGGAAGGCAAAGCTTTTGCAAAAATCAAGAGAATATTAGTATATGTTGCAAATTACATTTTACTTATGTCTAGTTGTTTTGATTAATAAAGAAAAAAAATAAAAAAAATTGACGGATATAGAAGTTAAGATCATATAACATAACCCTTAAATAATATATGTTTGCATAATGTATGTGTCTGATTTTATGCTAGGTATTTTTTGGATACTGTTTGTTCTTCCAATAAAAAAATATATATTTAAGAATCCTTTTTATTGTACAAAAAAGTAACTCAGATTAAAATAGCTATATTCATGATGCTTTGGACGCCTATTATATTTATGTATTTAATGTGTCATTAAAGACCAGCCAGATTTTTTTTATAGACTTTAGCTATGCCTAATCTATTGCTTTGCACTGAACATATTTTATTTTTTACTCTGGGATTTTTAAATTAAAATATTTGAAATAAACCAAAGAACCATCACAAGGTGAAAACAATTAGTCAAACCTAGAAAATGTCACTTTTATTTATTTGAAAGCACTGATCATGTGTGAGAGGGAGGAGTATATTTTGTTATATTAGCTCTGCAGGGGAAATGCTTAATCTTTAAAAACACCCCTAGGGTAATACTACCAATGAACGACAGTGTGGTTAACAGGCAGTATCTTCTGTGAATACATTTATTTTGTTTATAAGAACAATAGAAGGTTGGTCCACACCCAGTATTATATTTAAGTATTGGTAAACAGATTAGTGTCAGGGTGGTGTTAAATGATTAACTGATTTTCCATTGAATTTGTGAAAATACAAAGTAAGGAGATCAGCACAGAGAGAAGTCTAAAAAAACATTTTACAAGGGATTAGTCTCTGATAATAAGATTCCTATTTATTAAGTACAATACTTCCTCAGAGACGACCTGATGCACAACTTTCACACATGGCAAGGCACTGACAAAATCACAATAGAAACTGTATGCCACAAAGGATTTGTACGTTGGTAGACAGATTTACATAAAGGTGGGGTAAAAACATTTACTTTTCAATACAAACCCTGCTTCAATTTGCATATCTCTTCTGTGAGACATAAAACATGTAATGTTTACTAACTTAAAAAAACCTGTGTTCATCCTTGGCATGTTTCACATGCAATACTTTAGTTAACATTTGCTGAATGAGTACTATATATGTATTATGAAACACCCAGTATTGACTGTTTGTAAATCAATGAA
Organism: Discoglossus pictus; assembly: GCA_027410445.1. Classification (NCBI taxonomy): domain Eukaryota; kingdom Metazoa; phylum Chordata; class Amphibia; order Anura; family Alytidae; genus Discoglossus; species Discoglossus pictus. The sequence goes on along the minus strand of CM050168.1, from coordinate 218,239,164 downwards.
AATGGATTCTATGCATCAATATATAACAAAAAAAAATAGATTCAGTAACCGACAATTGTTTTACATAAACAAATAAATAGAGCAGACATAAACAAACAAACAACACATTCAATGTATTATTGTTTTGTATGTTAGTTAATGCTTATATAAATTAGTTCAATGCCACTGAGGTCGTTTCTAGCAAATCTAGCCCCCCAGGGCAACAAAAGACGCCTATGGTATCATGAAACCTGCAAGGTAACACATTTAGGTTTATTTCTGTTGCCATTTGGTAATCTGTACAAGCCACAGTAGATTATTAAAAAATCACTGCTGCAATAAAAATTCCCCAAAATGTACCCAACTCACAGCAAAAGATGTCCTCACAACATTATCATATGGGGAATTTGTCTTGTGACAAGAAGATCCATGTACATTAATGTGTGAAAATGTCTGCCTGATTCTGGTGGACACTGTCCACATGGGAAGTATAGTTGATTTGTGCAATGTAGTTCCATCATTCTCTCTCTTCATTCTCGAGAAGTTAATGGATCGAAAATCAATGGTGAAGATTCTAGATTATTGTCCATCGGATCCACCCATTTGATATCACAACAATCTTAACTTTCCTGCACTTCATTTCTGTTGTTGTTTCTAGGCTGTGTGTTGGATTGTTCCCAGAATCTGTTTGTAATGGGGAAACAGAAATTCAGACATCATGCTTTGTGTCTGAGGCATGAAAAGCAATTTTGCAAGATGATAAAGAAAGGTGGGGTTTAAAATATGATAAAAAAGAGATGTGTAAAAAGTATAGGCTAAGAGTGGGGATAAAAAAGGAATCATATGTGGGTAAGGGACAGAATTATTTGTGAAGGTTTGGTGACAATGATATATAAATGATTTTAGGGGGTTACTATAAGTCTGCATGGAGATACATTGTCTTTTATTGTACAAAAATACCCCCTTCCAAATGTATTAAAACACCCAAACCCTAAAAAACAACTATCACCCATGAATATTTTGTTTTTCCTTCTCTACCCACACACTTTTTTTTTAACAAACTATTCTTGACATTATTTTCAAGGGAGATTGCTAATGTATAATCATTCTGTATTTAGCTGGTCGTAGCATGGAAGGTAAAGTTGTGGCTACTGAGGATGCCCAGGGAGGTAGCTGAGTTAGAGTTACCAGGGGAAGCAGGGGGATCAGAAGGAGGAGGCAGGCCAGTTCTGAGTTGGCAAGCACCAACAGATTTGCCAGATTGAGTGAAACTGTTGGGTATGTCGTTTCAGAATTTCCAATGCTGATGGTGTTGTTCCCTGTAACAACCAACAGAAGAGCTCTACTGGATGAGAGAGCGGGCATATTAGGCAGAGCAAGTAGTTAATTGAATCTGAGTGGATTTAGGTGTGTTTAAATTTATGAATTGGACAATAGAATATAGCCCATAGATTAACCTGGACCACAAAGAGCTTAAAACCTTACCATTTCCTTTGATTTTTTTCTACCCTTTTGTCCTCCCCTCATTCCTTGGCTCTGTAATTAGGAAGCCATCCAAGGGCCTCATTCAAATGTCATTTGGCCAATTGAATAGGGCTCTATATAAGCACATAGCATATATTTTTACAGAAGTTTTTAGTTAGTTAACTTCTATCTAAAAGCAAGGTCTTCACTAACTAAAAACTTCTGTAAAAAATATGCTATGTGCTTATATAGAGCCCTATTCAATTGCCCAAATCACATTTGAATGAGGCCCTTAACTGAGCAAAGTGGGGATACCCCAGACTAGAGAACCAATAACTACTCAAGAGATTCAACTGATATTGTGAGAAATGTGCTTCTTGCTACGCTATGGGCCTCATTAAATTGCAAGCCTGCAGATTGCGTCCTACAGGCTGTATGTCTGCGGGCTTGAAATTTGCTACAATTACAGAGCGATTCAATTGAACAAGCCAACAACTTACTGGCCAAAAGCCTAAACCTTAAACCATGCAATTGTATGTAGCATATAAGAGTGTGAACATGATCAATTAAGCAAGGCCATAACTACCCATTTAGAAACAGCCAATAGTAAATTAGACTGTCATCATTACATCAGTAAAACATGGAGGTTACATGTCAGTCAATTAGTGTTAAAGGGTCCAATATGCGATCAGACTCGCAATCCCCCAGTGTTCAAAATAAAAAAAATGATATAATAACAAAATGAAACATAAAAAATATATTTTCTACTGCCGATTTGCGACCTTGAGGCTTTTGTGCAATTAATTCTAATGTCTTACATCGCCTTCTCCATCTTTAAAAATGCAGTATGATTTTTTTTTTTTTGCATTTACAGTGCTACAGCTGTTTAAACCCCTTGAAAGTCCTATTTGGTACCCATAGGATTTTCTTCCACATTTGACATTTACGGGTTTGAAAATATTTTCAGGCTTGAGGAATTGAAGCAATTGAATAGCAATTTGTGATTGTAACTCTCGCGGGCTTGAAAGATCAAAGGCTTAGATATAAGGTATAAGTTACGTTTGTAACAACCGCAGGGGTTTTCAGCCTGTAACCCAGTGGTTCCCAAACTTTTTCGGTTCAAGGCGGACTTACTATTTCAAGATTTTTCCAAGGCTCCCCAAGTAAGCCCATAGTTCTATATACATATACATATGGTCCGATTACTTTTTTTTTACAAATGTTTTCTCTCACTCCCCCGTTCTTTCTCTCACCCTTCCTTATCTGTTTTCTCTCTCCCACCCTCCCCCTTATAGCTCTCTCACCCTCTCCTTTCTCCCTCTCTCTCCTGCATCTCTCTCTCCCTCTCCTTTCTCCCTCTCTCTCCCTCCTTCTCCTTCACTCTTCTCTCTCTCCCGCTTCTTGTCTCCCTCTCCCACATTAGCACTTAGACACATGCTGGGTACATTGGCTATTACAGGCACAGGCCGGGTATATTGTCTCTTACAGGCTGGGCACATTGTCTCTTTCAGGCTGGGCACAGTGGCTATGACAGACACATACTGGGCACATTGAATATTACAGGCACAAGATGGGCACATTGGCTCTTACAGGCTGAACACTTTGGCTATTACAGACACAAGCTGGACACTTTGGCTATTACAGATACAGACTGGGCATATTGGCTATTTCAGGCACAGGATGGGCCTATTGTCTCTTACAGGCTGGGCACATTGGCTATTAAAGACACAAGCTGGGCACATTGGCTATTACAGATACAGGATGGACACATTGGCTATTACAGACACAGACTGGGCACATTTGGCTATTACAGGAAGGACACTCTGGCTATTACAGACATAACTGGGCATATTGGCTATTACAGGCACAGCCTGGGCATATTGGCTATTACAGGCACAGGATGGGCACATTGGCTCTTACAGGCTGGACACTTTGGCTCTACCAGACACAAGCTGGGCACATTGGCTATTACAGGCACAGACTGGGCACATTGGCTATTACAGGCACAGGCTGGGCATATTGTTTCTCACAGACTGGACACTTTGGCTATTACAGACACAAGCTGGGCACTTTAGCTATTACAGGCAGAGACTGGAAACTTTCGCTATTACAGACACAGACTGGGCACATTGGCTATTACAGGCAGATGCTGGACACTTTGGCTATTACAGACACAAGCTGGGCACATTGGCTATTAAAGGCACGGGATGGGCACAGTGGCTATTATAGGCACAAGATGGGCACATTGGCTATTACAGGCTAGACACTTTGGCTATTACAGACACAAACTGGGCACATTGGCTATTACAGGCACAAACTGGGCAAAATTGGCTTTTACAGGCACAGGATGGGCATATTGTCTCTTACAGGCTGGGCACATTGTCTCTTACAGGCTGGGCACATTGGCTATTACAGGCAGAGGCTGGACACTTTGGCTATTACATACACAAGCTGGGCACATTGGCTATTACAGGCACAGGATGTGCACATTGGCTGTTACAGGCTGGACACTTTGGCTATTACAGACACAGACTGGGCACATTGGCTATTACAGACACAAGATGGGCACCAAATTCTATTATAGGCAGAGGCTGGGCACATTGGTACTTATATACACAGGCTGGGCACATTGGTTGGTATAGGCTGCTGAGCACATTTTTCTTTCTCTCTCTCCCTCCACCCTTATCCTGTCTCCAGCTGCTCCTCTGCCAATGGCTCCTCCCCCTGGTAACTCCTCCTCTCCCGCGTCAAAGGACTCTGGGGGAGAGAGCTGGTGCCTGGGAGAAGGAAAGAGCTGGGGGGCAGAAGGCTGTTGGGGGCATTTTTGTAACCCTCCAAAGAACTGCTGTCTCGAGTGCTACACCCTTCCTACATCACAACACATCCAGCACACTTTATGCGCACTCTACACCACTGCACACCCAGCACACACCCTGCACAGCCTCACATCACGCTCCTGGTCTCCCTCATGCCGCGGCTCGCCTGTTGCACAGTCATGGCGCACACAAGGGAGCCGCGGCAGACAAGTTGGGAACCCCTGCTATAACCCATTGATCATTTGAGGATTGCACGAAGTGCCAATTGAATAGCAAATTAGTTTATGGGCTCCCATAAGCTACAATTTCTCAATAGAATAAAGCCCTCTGATTTTAAAAAATACCATTAAATTAGTTCTTCCTTGAATTGTGTGTTCAAGAAAAAGTGAATGTTATGAAGCAAGGTACCGTTATGAATGTATAGTGGGATAGCGAAAGAGTGAGGCCATTCTGGTCTCTTTGTTGTAGTTAGATATCAAAGATGGTTAGGAAGGAGATTACATGTACTCCACAATTGGTTTTAATACATTTGGACCTTAATCTGTCAGTATCTCAAGGTAGATACTTAATATCACATATTTTTCTGATAGCAAAATGGCTCTCTGTTAAATATTGAAAAACTTTCAGAAATCCCACCTTGAGGAGAAGTGGAAAGTCTAATAGAAAAAAACTGAGATTTGATGAGGAAAATAATTGGAGCAATAAAAAAGGGCCTATTTTCCAATTGGCATTTTGGGACCTGTTTATAACAAACATATATATATATATTAAAAGCAAAAAGGACGGAAAGGAAGAAAAAAAAAAAAAAAAAAGGACAACTAGAAAAATAAATAAAAATTCAGATAATAATATCTCATACTAAGACTAAATATTTGCATAGCTACCAGCCAAAAATAATGATTTTTCCATCTCTTGTCTATCTATGGATTTTATGTGTGGGTTGTTTGTATGTATGTGGTATATTGATATTGTATCTTTTTTTTTTTATTTGCAATAAAAAAAAAAAGACTGAAAAAAGATATTGTTTTATTTGGCATATTTGTTAAAAATACTGACAAAAAAAGGATGTACTGCTCAATATCCCTTAAGGAGAATGACTTCTAGAGTTGTGTGCTGCCATTCTGTTGGAGTGATGTGTAGTATTATCACTATGCATCTTCACAAACCAAGATATAAGGCAATACTGAAACCTCTATACAACATGAGTACATTAAGGGAGTGCAGTCTGCTAAGGATATATTTCTATATCCTATCTTGAAAATCCAAATAGGAAAAGTGTAATACCACTATGGCCAGAAGTTCAGACATCATTTACATATAGTATTATTGACAGATGGACGATTTCTTTATATTTTTCTCCGTTTGCTAGTGTTTATGACTTGCAAACATGGGCGTAAGAACTGGGGGTACGACAGGGTCAAATCACCCCCATATTTTTCAATGTATGTGATTATGTGTAGGGAAGCAGTTGTGTGTAGTATTTTGATACTATATGCAGTATCTAAACCCCCCAACCACCACCACAGATTTTCTTTTGTTCCTACACAAAAGTTGCAAAACACAATATATTGAGCCAAATATACTAAAGAATGACAATTTGACCAACTATTCGGTATGCCTTGGAGTACGACATGTTTGAGAATTCTCAAAATCTTCACCCTGTAGGTCATGTGGTCGACCGTTTAGAAAAAAAAAAGATGAGTTTTGCAAACAACCTGTTTACACTGTTATAATTGGATTTTTGAAAGTGGCATTGCACAAAACATTTAAGTATTATTTTAACAAATGCTCTCTATTTTTTTAGGAAAAAAAGCATATTTATTAATAAAAAAGAGAAACTTATGTCTGTAACATTTGGATATGATGTAATATTTTATTTATTTTTGTTCTTTCCTTTTATTCCCCTCCCTCCTTCCTCTCTACCTCTTAGTTATATCTATTTAATAAACAATATATGGTATACAACTTTTGTATTAAAAAAACAAAATGTTTATTGTATTGTGTTTCTTGTTACAAAATTAAAAAGAAAGTAAAAAAAAAGAAAAAGTGAATGTTCTTTTGTTTTCCTTTCTTTTGTGTGTTTTCCTCTTTGCTTCACACATGCAACATTTGGATGGATTTGCTCTTTTTCTCCTTTATGAACCTAAACCATTTAAACTATAGAAAACATTAGATTTTTTACTTTATTGCATTTATGAACTTGATGCTGCCCTTTGTACATTTTTATGATTCATTATGTAACCCCCTCGAAGGAATTTTACATTTATCATAGATTAAAATGTGAAGTGCTTTATCATTTAGTGATGTTCTTTCTATTCATATTTGAGATTGTCCAATATATAAGGATATAACACTTGTAATTATCATATGGGTGGATGTTTCATAAATAATATAATTAAATTATTGTAATAGCAATTTTCACTTTTTGGCATTTTAAAGATTTTTCTAAGATGAAGATATCATTGTATGTTTCGATATGTTTTTTTTTATTAACTGCATCTTTCGCCCTCTCTCGCTCTGTTTTCAGAAAATATGTAAAAAGATACCTTAGCGTTTTATTGTATAAAAAAGCATTGGTATGAGTTAAACTCAGTTCTGCCATGCCCTTAACAAAATCCAGTACGTGAAAACATCGGAGGGTATTTTTCTCAAATACTTTTTTTTTCAATTTCATCTCTCCCTTCACAAGGCTGTCATATAGCACCACACAAATACTAATAGGATATGTGTTGATTGTTAAAGTAAAAGGAATGATAGAATGTGACCTATGTTTGTGTGCCCACACCCAGAATTCTTAGCTGCAGTAAAAATGGCTTATTTGTTATGCCACATTTAAAAAAAAAAAAAAGTATAAAGATAAAAAAAAAACACTATACATCTGCTCAAATACCTTTGCTGGAATTTTGAACATGGTCTATCTCTCGACAATTCTACCATTGTAAAAACTTTGGTGGGTTTAGAATGCTTATAGTTTATTATTACCCTTTAACATACATAGAGTGTGTTATACTGTATTATGTAGCATCTTAAACAGATTTGGATTCCATCTATGTAAGATTGGCAAGGGTGGAGTGCAGTGGTGGCGCACGGAATATGCTTTTTAATACATTTACTTTAAGATATTTTCTGTTTTCCCTTACCTGCACTTTTATAAAATATATACATCTTGAGTTATATTTTTAATCATGAACTGAAAGTGATAGGAGTGAAGTGAAGTTAAAAATGCAGGTTTTGTACTAGAAATTATGTTTTCTATTGAAAAGTGAAGCAAGGAGAATAAAATGTAAGAGTTGATCAAAAACAAAACAAAAAATCATGAGAAAAAGCATAAATTATAATTTATTGATGATTTTGCTTTCTGTTGCCAGTTGGTGTTCTGTGCAAGCTGCAGGACCATTTTAATAGTCCACAACTGCAATAGGAATGACCCCATAGTGCATCCTGCTCCCTGCAACAAAAATCATCAGAACACTGCACAGGATAATACGGCTCATAAGAAGTCTGAGGAAGAAAATAATTTCCATGAGCTTCTTCAGATTCATAATTATGTTGTGCGTAGCTCTGTGAATCCAGATATGCAGAGTCCATTTGTCCATTATAGCTCATATGGTAACTACTTAGTTCATAAGGAGAGTAAATGTCAGAATGGGACCCAGTAATATTCATGTCTGGAGATTCCTGTCTAATTTTATGGATATCACAGAAAATCTTCAGTAATCCACAAGGACAGTAAGAATCCCCCCACAGTTGGTTTGATGAATGTAACTCCATCATTCGCTCCCAAAATTCATCTTCTTGAAAAGTAAAAGGATTAAACATTGATGAGCATTCCAGTGTATTGTCCATGTGCTCCACATGCTCGCCATCAATACATTCACCACTCTCCTGCTGTTCACTTCTGTTTATCTTTCTATGTTGCATGCTTGATTCATCACAGTATTCATCTGTAATTTTGCAAGAAAAGGCAGAAATTAGACTTTGTCATATTTGTTAAATATACAACATTAGTATGGTTAAGGAGATACATTTAACAGTCTCTGCAAAAATACATGCTACTGGACAGAGGGGGAAAAAAGTATGCTCTATATTTATATATTGTAATTTTCCCCAAAAAAACATTGAAACCACTTTTAAAAACTGCAACAATTCAGAGTCAATGCCACACAGTATCCTAGAAATCAAATATTTTTCTCTGTTGCATCAAATGCTGTCTGTCAGGCTTCACTGTTGTAGGGATCTGAAAAATGAAACATGGCAGACTGCATCACAGCTTACAGAGAAACAAATGAGATGTCTCTGAGATAACAATATTGTTGGTGATGAAGAAAAATGCATTGTAAAAACATATTTGCATCCAATTGGAAATGTAATCAATACACTTATTGTTCAATTTATTTTATATCACCATCTTCTATTAATAAGAAGTTCCTCTTATTCAGTTAAATTTTCAGTATGAAGTTTTACTTTAAATAGGAAGCAATATTTAAGAAAATTATTCTTAAAGATAGTGGGCCCTAAAAAGTTAGTAAGTCTCAGTTTATCAAAACCAATGTGCTGCTCATACAATCTATTTCAAATGTCCTTTAAACTGAGAATGGGAATAATGCAGCATAATCTTTCTTTAAACAATAGTTACATTTAAACATGTTTAACTCTAAACAGACAACAACTTGAAGTAAAGTTAAGGATAAAGTCCAATATTTTTTCAAGAACTTTTTTAAAGAACAAAAATATTTTTTACAAAGTGTAAAAAATATATATATATTATCATTTTGTAACTATGTGCACTGTATGGCAAGTCTTGTATTGTCTTAAAATAACTATATAGTTTCGCATATGTCTCTAAAAATATATTTCATGCACACTATAAGTTATATATTATTCATTACTCATCATATAGTTCATATTTTTTAGAAAGGGCCTCTAGAAACATGTAATTATATTTTATATTGACTATGTAAAATTTTGAGTTGAGACATTTTGAGAAGTATCTCTGGCCCTAATTCTTAAAATAACTAAACAACCTAAAGTACAGTGCCAAAATAGCAACACTGTTTAAATGTTTTGGTCATGGTGTTTGAAGGTTTACAGTGGACATGTAGGATATCTTGCATGCAGACAAAAGTATAGTATAACTGCATTCCTTTAAATAGTTAATAAAATATTTAAATTATTTATAAGATACATTTATGAATATTTTTAATTACACATACCTCTGGGTTTGAATTCTGAGCTCAGATCCTGGGTTTCAAAGGAAAGTGAAACATGGCTCCCTTCTTGTAAATCAAACTGTACAAGATGATTTTGGAATTCATCAATTTGCTGTTCTCTGTTTATTGCCAATATCTGGTTTTGGGGGGAAGTATAAGACTCTATCTCGTGATCCATATTGAAGGGGACATCATAAGCAATATCATTCTCTTGTATGTCCAATTCCCATAAATCATTTTCAGTGCCGCAACCCATCTTCATATTCCGATATTCATCATTATTTTGCTCCTCAGATAGAAGTCCATTAGTGCTTACAAGTAGCTCCTGTTCCTTATTCACAAAACAAAGAATGCAGTCTTGGAGAATGAAAACAAACACAGAAATCCTTTTGTTATCCTCCAGTATAAGTAATTTCTCCATTTTAAGTTTGAAACAGAGGAACAGTGCTATTATGTCAACTTGCTCTCAACTCCAAGGCATAACCTAAGTGTGTTTTCAGGTCATTTGGATCTTTACTCTAAATGAAGGTTGATAAAAGTGGGTGGAGATAAACCTAGACCAATCCCAAACCAGGTGATGACCTTTTTGAACTTTTTAAAGAAAATCTGAGACAGTAAACCCCTCAGGGCATTTACATGTATATTGGAGTTAATCTCATTGATTTACATTCTTTATCCTGAAATTTGTGGAGTATTAAAACCATGAGAGTTTTAAGTTTTGGACATGAATTTTTTTCCAAGCTCAGAATTTGCTCTACTTTTTTCAATATATTGTTTTTCAAAGAGTTTTCAACTTAACTGTAATTCTTTATATACAAATATTTTATTTTGATTCATGAAATTTATATATTATAATATTAAATCCTTACATACTATATGTAAAACAAAAGTAAAACAAATTACTGAAGTTTCTGTATCAGGGGATTTCATTTTTAAAAATGTTTATTGATTATATGAGTTGATATGTTGAGTTAAGATGTGTTTAATTATTTTTACCAAAACATGTTTTCATCATTATTTGGTGTATCCATGGGTTCAAAAATATTATACATATGAAATTTGAGGATCCTGTTTTTGAGTTCTCTGATAGATAATCAAACATTGGTAGGTTTTTGTCTCAGATATTTTATTGGAGATGCTTGTTATACTCTCCCATCATAATCTACTGCAAATGGGTATGAGGAATTAAAACCAGCCCATATTTTTACAAAAAAATACAATGTGTGTTTCAGTGTAATTTTCAAACATAATAAATGTATTAAGCAGAAGACAAATAGAACCTGAGAGACACATCCTTCTATAGTTATCATCCTTCTATACTTATCACAAGTAAGATGGCTTTCGTGAACAACAATACAATATGGATAATGATTGGAAATATGAGTTGATACAAACTAACAAACAAATTTAAATTTAATTGAAACTGATTTTTAACTGCAATTTAATATTAACAGGACATTTATGAATACATAAGAAATGTGAGAGAAAGTTATCGTATGTCATTTGAAGGGGTCATAAAAACTTAGAGAGCACTAAATTGACAAACTGCATTGAAATAGTAGTAACTTTTACTAACACACTAGGATGTCTGTTTTAACCAATTAATTTATGGAAGTTTATTTGCCTTACAATATTTTATTAGATTTAAAAACATGTAACTATTTTTTTTTTTATTGGTTTCATTGAATTTCTTGTAATTGAACCATATTGTGCAATATATCAATGATCTACAAAATAAGTATATTGCATATAATAATAGATAAAGCTTATTTTTATTACTTCTTTATATTTCATATTTTAAGGTAAAAGAAATAAGGGCTTAAACAATAATTGTTAAAAATAAGATTGACAGACTAATTATGATTTATTAATAATCTATTTATTCATTGTAGTAAATATTATATTCCATCATTGAAATGTTAAAGGACATTGTGAGTAGTTAATGGGTTGAAAAATAAATTCAACTAGATCAGGTAAACCTCAGAAATAATGAGTGTGAGAGGAAAGAATATTATAACATAGTAGTAAATTTAAAATAAAGCAACTACATGTCTCCATGGACAGTAAAGACACACTATATATACATATTTTCTGTTAAAAAGTTATATGTTGGTCAAACTGCTTCCCAAAGATATGATCACAGGTTATTAAATGTAAAATAGGCTTGTAGATAATATCTGGATACACTATATCTACATTAATCCAGATTGTGTATCCATAAAATTCATGAACATATTCTGTAAAGGAAAAAAAGACATTATTAGTAAAAAAAAGTATTTTTTTAAATACACATGTTGACATCAGTAAATTAAATGTATAGTTTTATTCTAGCTTGAGCTTATCTTACCCTTTGAGACAATTCTGTGTATTTTTCCTTTGGTTGTAATAGCTCCTTTTTTAATTTTATTAATGTATCACAAATGAGAGTTACACTTTTTTATTATTGTTAAAAAACAGTTGTTTATGCTTAATGGGAATTATTTTAATTGCTAGTCTGTCCTTTGTCAAAAAGACATGCATGTTTTATTTAATTTTAACTAATATCACAGTTCTACAAATTGTGCTCTGGTTTCATTTTGTTTTAATATGAACCAATGAAACCTTTGTTTTACTATCTGGCTCAAAACTATCTTTGAATTATAGTTTGTTTTTTATATTATGACTAGTATCAGCAGCATCTTGATCTTCTCCCCATAAAATGCTTAAAAAATAAGCTAAAATAAATAAGTGGCCTACTAGCAAACTGTTTATAACATCATGACAAGAAATTGGCTTATTGGATCAACAGAGTTATAAAATGACAAAAATTAGAGCTTTTACATAGTTATAAAGTAACTGAGGTTGAAAAAGGACTCAATCCATCAAGTTCAACCTTTTAAGATCTCCTCAAGAGAATATTAGTATATCAATACTAATATCACTCAAGAAAATATTAGTATATGTTGCAAATTACATTTTACTTATGTCTAGTTGTTTTGATTAATAAAGAAAAATAAAAAAAGAAAGTAAAGGATGTAGAAGTTAAGATCATATAACTTAATCCTTAAATAATATATGTTTGCATAATGTATGTGTTTGATTTTATGCTAGGTATTTTTTGTATACTGTTTGTTCTACCAATAAAAAAAAATATATTTAAGAATCCTTTTTATTGTACAAAAAAGTAACTCAGATTAATATAGCTAAATCCATGATGCTTTGGAAGTTAACGCCTATTATATTTATGTATTTATTGTGTCATTAAAGACCAGACAGACTTTTTTTTATAGACTTCAGCTATGCCTAATCTATTGCTTTACACTGAACATATTTTATTTTTTACTCTGGTACCCTGATTTTTAAATTAAAATATTTGAAATAAACCATAGAACCATCAAAAGGTGAAAATAATTCAGTCATACCTAGAAAATGTCACTTTGATTTATTTGAAAGCACTGATCATGTCTGAGAGGGAAGAGTATATTTTGTTATACTAGCTCTGCAGGGGAAATGCTTAATCTTTAAAAACACCCCTAGGGTAATACTACCAATGGACGACAGTGTGGTTGTCAGGCAGTATCTTCTGGGAATACATTTCTTTTATTTATAAGAACAATAGAAGGTTGGTTCACACCCGGTATTATATTTAAGTATTGGTAAACAGATTAGTGTCAGAGTGGTGTTAAATGATTAACTGATTTTCCATTAAATTTGTGAAAATACAAAGCAAGGAGATCAGCACCAAGAGAAGTCTAAAAAAACATTTTACAAGGGATTAGTCTCTGATAATAAGATTCCTATTTATTAAGTACAATACTTCCTCAGAGACGACCTGATTCACAACTTTCACACATGGCAAGGCACTGACAAAATCACAATAGAAACTGTATGCCACAAAGGATTTGTACGTTGGTAGACAGATTTACATAAAGGTGGGGTAAAAACATTTACTTTTCAATACAAACCCTGTTTCAATTTGCATGTCTCTTCTGTGAGACAAAAAACATGTAATGTTTACCAACTTAAAAAAACCTGTGTTCATCCTTGGCATGTTTCACATGTAATACTTTAGTTAACATTTGCTGAATGAGTACTATATATGTATTATGAAACACCCAGTATTGACTGTTTGTAAATCAATGAAAATGGATTCTATGCATCAATATATAACAAAAAAAATTAGATTCAGTAACCGACAACTGTTTTACATAAACAAATAAATAGAGCAGACATAAACAAACAAACAACACATTCAATGTATTATTGTTTTGTATGTTAGTTAATGCTTATATAAATTAGTTCAATGCCACTGAGGTAGTTTCTAGCAAATCTAGCCCCCCAGGGCAACAAAAAGGCGCCTATGGTATCATGAAACCTGCAAGGTAACACATTTAGGTTTATTTCTGTTGCCATTTGGTAATCTGTACAAGCCACAGTAGATTATTAAAAATTCACAGCTGTAATAATAATTCCCCAAAATATACCCAACTCACAGCAAAGGATGTCCTCACAACATTGCACAGGTTCATATGCTCAACAGTTAATCTTTTGTTTCCCTGATTATAATCAACGTGTCCAAAGCTCTGTTAATCCTGGTGGACAGAGTCACCCTGTGTATTACAGTCCAAATAGAAATTGGATACTTCATATGGGGAATGCGTCTTGTGACAAGAAGATCCATGTACATTAATGTGTGAACATGTCTGCCTGATTCTGGTGGACACTGTCCACATGGGAACTATAGTTGATTTGTGCAATGTAGTTCCATCATTCTCTCTCTTCATTCTCGAGAAGTTAATGGATCAAAAATTAATGGTGAAGATTCTAGATTATTGTCCATCGATCCACCCATTTGATATCACAACAATCTTAACTTTCCTGCACTTCATTTCTGTTGTTGTTTCTAGGCTGTGTGTTGGATTGTTCCCAGAATCTGTTTGTAATGGGGAAACAGAAAGTCAGACATTATGCTTTGTGTCTGAGGCATGAAAAGCAATTTTGCAAGATGATAAAGAAAGGTGGGGTTTAAAATATGATAAAAAAGAGATGTGTAAAAAGTATAGGCTAAGAGTGGGGATAAAAAAGGAATCATATGTGGGTAAGGGACAGAATTATTTGTGAAGGTTTGGTGACAATTATATATAAATGATTTTAGGGGGTTACTATAAGTCTGCATGGAGATATATTGTCTTTTATTGTACAAAATACCCCCTTCCAAATGTATTAAAACACCCAAACCCTAAAAAACAACTATCACCCATGAATATTTTGTTTTTCCTTCTCTACCCACACACTTTTTTTTTAACAAACTATTTTTGACATTATTTTCAAGGGAGATTTCAAATGTATAATCACTTTGTATTTAGCTGGTCCTAGCATGGAAGGTAAAGTTGTGGCTACTGAGGATGCCCAGGGAGGTAGCTTGGTTACAGTTACCAGGGGAAGCAAGAGGATCAGAAGGAGGAGGCAGGCCAGTTCTGAGTTGGCAAGCACCAACAGATTTGCTAGATTGAGTGAAACTGTTGGGGATATCGTTTCAGAATTTCCAATGCTGATGGTGTTGTTCCCTGTAACAACCAACAGAAAAGCTCTACTGGATGAGAGAGAGGGCATATTAGGCAGAGCAAGTAGTTAATTGAATCTGAGTGGATTTAGGTGTGTTTAAATTTATGAATTGGACAATAGAATATAGCCCATAGATTAACCTGGACCACAAAGAGCTTAAAACCTTACAATTTCCTTTGATTTTTTTTCTACCCTTTTTTCCTCCCCTCATTCCTTGGCTCTGTAATTAGGAAGCCATCCAAGGGCCTCATTCAAATGTGATTTGGCCAATTGAATAGGGCTCTATATAAGCACATAGCATATATTTTTACAGAAGTTTTTAGTTAGTTAACTTCTATCTAAAAGCAAGGTCTTCACTAACTACAAATTTCTGTAAAAAATATGCTATGTGCTTATATAGAGCCCTATTCAATTGGCCAAATCACATTTGAATGAGGCCCCAACTGAGCAAAGTGGGGATACCCCAGACTAGAGAACCAATAACTACTCAAGAGATTCAACTGATATTGTGAGAAATGTGCTTCTTGCTACGCTATGGGCCTCATTAAATTGCAAGCCTGCAGATTGCGTCCTACAGGCTGTATGTCTGCGGGCTTGAAATTTGCTACAATTACAGAGCGATTCAATTGAACAAGCCAACAACTTACTGGCCAAAAGCCTAAACCTTAAACCATGTAGCATATAAGAGTGTGAACATGATCAATTAAGCAAGGCCATAACTACCCATTTAGAAACAGCCAATAGTAAATGAGACTGTCATCATTACATCAGTAAAACATGGAGGTTACATGTCAGTCAATTAGTGTTAAAGGGTCCAATATGCGATTAGAATCGCAATCCCCCAGTGTTCAAAATAATAAAAATGATATAATACCGAAATGAAACATAAAAAATATATTTTCTACTGCCGATTTGCGACCTTGAGGCTTTTGTGCAATTAATTCTAATGTCTTACATCGCCTTCTCCATCTTTAAAAATGCAGTATGATTTTTTTTTTTTTTGCATTTACAGTGCTACAGCTGTTTAACCCCCTTGAAAGTCCTATTTGGTACCCATAGGATTTTCTTCCACATTTGACATTTACGGGTTTGAAAATATTTTCAGGCTTGAGGAATTGAAGCAATTGAATAGCAATTTGTGATTGTAACTCTTGCGGGCTTGAAAGATCAAAGGCTTAGATATAAGGTATAAGTTACGGTTGTAACAATCGCAGGGGTTTTCAGCCTGTAACCCAGTGGTTCCCAAACTTTTTCAGTTCAAGGCGCACTTACTATTTCAAGATTTTTCCAAGGCTCCCCAAGTAAGCCCATAGTTCTATATACATATACATATGGTCCGATTACATATAAAAAAATAAACGTGAATTTTTTACAAATGTTCTCTCTCACTCCCCCCTTCTCTCTCTCACCCTTCCTTATCTGTTTTCTCTCTCTCACCCTCCCCCTTATCGCTCTCTCACCCTCTCCTTTCTCCCTCTCTCTCCTGCATCTCTCTCTCCCTCTCCTTTCTCCCTCTCTCTCCCTCCTTCTCCTTCACTCTTCTCTCTCTCCCGCTTCTTGTCTCCCTCTCCCACATTAGCACTTAGACACATGCTGGGTACATTGGCTATTACAGGCACAGGCCGGGTATATTGTCTCTTACAGGCTGGGCACATTGTCTCTTTCAGGCTGGGCACAGTGGCTATTACAGACACATACTGGGCACATTGAATATTACAGGCACAAGATGGGCACATTGGCTCTTACAGGCTGAACACTTTGGCTATTACAGACACAAGCTGGACACTTTGGCTATTACAGATACAGACTGGGCATATTGGCTATTTCAGGCACAGGCTGGGCCTATTGTCTCTTACAGGCCGGGCACATTGGCTATTACAGACACAAGCTGGGCACATCGGCTATTACAGATACAGGATGGACACATTGGCTATTACAGACACAGACTGGGCACATTTGGCTATTACAGACACAAGCTGGGCACATTGGCTGTTACAGATACAGGATGGACACATTTGCTATTACAGACACAGACTGGGCACATTTGGCTATTACAGGAAGGACACTTTGGCTATTACAGATATAAGCTGGGCATATTGGCTATTACAAGCACAGTCTGGGCATATTGGCTATTACATGCACAGGATGGGCACATTGGCTCTTACAGGCTGGACACTTTGGCTATACCAGACACAAGCTGGGCACATTGGCTATTACAGGCACAGACTGGGCACATTGGCTATTACAGGCACAGGCTGGGCATATTGTTTCTTACAGACTGGACACTTTGGCTATTACAGACACAAGCTGGGCACTTTAGCTATTACAGGCAGAGACTGGAAACATTCGCTATTACAGACACAGACTGGGCACATTGGCTATTACAGGCAGATGCTGGACACTTTGGCTATTACAGACACAAGCTGGGCACATTGGCTATTACAGGCACGGGATGGGCACAGTGGCTATTACAGGCACAAGATGGGCACATTGGCTATTACAGGCTAGACACTTTGGCTATTACAGACACAAACTGGGCACATTGGCTATTAAAGGCACAGGATGTGCACATTGGCTGTTACAGGCTGGACACTTTGGCTATTACAGACACAAGCTGGGCTCGTTGGATATTACAGATACAGACTGGTCACATTGGCTATTACAGGCAGAGGATGGGCACATTGGCTCTTACAGGCTGGACACTTTGGCTATTACAGACACAGACTGGGCACATTGTCTATTACAGACACAAGCTGTGCACATTGGCTATTATAGGAACAGGATGGGAACATTGGCTATTATAGGCACAGGATGGGCACATTGGCAATTACAGACACAAGATGGGCACAAAATGGTCTATTATAGGCAGAGGCTGGGCACATTGGTACTTATATATACAGGCTGGGCACATTGGTTGGTATAGGCTGCTGAGCACATTTCTCTTTCTCTCTCTCCCTCCACCCTTATCCTCTCTCCAGCTGCTTCTCTGCCAACGGCTCCTCCCCCTGGTAACTCCTCCTCTCCCGGGATAAAGGACTCTGAGGGAGAGAGCTGGGGCCTGGGAGAAGGAAAGAACTGGGGGGCAGAAGGCTGTTGGGGGCATTTTTGTAACCCCCAAATAACTGCTGTCTGGAGTGCTACCACCTTCCTACATCACAACTCATCCAGCACACACCCTGCACGCGCACTCTACACCACTGCACACCCTGCACAGCCCCACAGCACGCTCCTGGTCTCCCTCATGCCGCGGCTCGCCTGTTGCACAGTCATGGCGCACACAAGACAGACAATTTGGGAACCCCTGCTATAACCCATTGATCATTTGAGGATTGCACGAAGTGCCAATTGAATAGCAAATTAGTTTATGGGGTCCCATAAGCTACAATTTCTCAATAGAATAAAGCCGTCTGTTTTTAAAAAATACCATTAAATTAGTTCTTCCTTAAATTGTGTATTCAAGAAAAAGTGAATGTTATGAAGCAAGGTACCGGTATGAATGTATAGTGGGATAGCGAAAGAGTGACGCCATTCTGGTCTCTTTGTTGTAGTTAGATATCAAAGATGGTTAGGAAGGAGATTACATGTACTCCCCAATTGGTTTTAATACATTTGGACCTTAATCTGTCAGTATCTCAAGGTAGATACTTAATATCACATATTTTTCTGATAGCAAAATAGCTCTCTGTTAAATATTGAAAAACTTTCACAAATCCCATCTTGAGGAGAAGTGGAAAGTCTAATAGAAAAAAACTGAGATTTTATGAGGAAAATAATTGGAGCAATGAAAAAGGGCCTATTTTCCAATTGGCATTTTGGGACCTGTTTATAACAAACATATATATATATTAAAAGCAAAAAGGAAGGAAAGGAAGAAAAAAAAAAAAAAAGGACAACTAGAAAAATAAATACAAATTCAGATAATAATATCCAGCCAAAAATAATGATTTTTCCATCTCTTGTCTATCTATGGATTTTATAGAATCTCCCGCTGCGTGGGTTGTTTGTATGTATGTGGTATATTATTATTGTATCTTTTTTTTTTATTTGCAATAAAAAAAAAGACTGAAAAAAGATATTGTTTTATTTGGCATATTTGTTAAAAATACTGACAAAAAAGGATGTACTGCTCAATATCCCTTAAGGAGAATGACTTCTGGAGTTGTGTGCTGCCATTCTGTTGGAGTGATGTGTAGTATTATCACTATGCATCTTCACAAACCAAGATATAAGGCAATATTGAAACCTCTATACAACATGAGTACATTAAGGGAGTGCAGTCTGCTAAGGATATATTTCTATATCCTATCTTGAAAATCCAAATATGAAAAGTGTAATACTACTATGGCCAGAAGTTCAGACATTATTTACATATAGTATTATTGACAGATGGACAATTTCTTTATATTTTTCTCAGTTTGCTAGTGTTTATGACTTGCAAACATGGGCGTAAGAACTGGGGATACGACAGGGTCAAATCACCCCCATATTTTTCAATGTGTGTGATTATGTGTAGGGAAGCAGTTGTGTGTAGTATTTTTATACTATATGCGGTATCTAAACCCCCCAACCACCACCACAGATTTTCTTTGGTTCCTACACAAAAGTTGCAAAACACAATATATTGAGCCAAATATACTAAAGAATGACAATTTGACCAACTATTCGGTATGCCTTGGAGTACGACATGTTTGAGAATTCTCAAAATCTTCACCCTGTAGGTCATGTGGTCGACCGTTTAGGAAAAAATGAAGATGAGTTTTGCAAACAACCTGTTTACACTGTTATAATTGGATTTTTGAAAGTGGCATTGCACAAAACATTTAAGTATTATTTTAACAAATGCTCTCTATTTTTTTAGGAAAAAATGTATTAACAAAAAAGAGAAACTTATGTCTGTAACATTTGGATATGATGTAATATTTTATTTATTTTTGTTCTTTCCTTTTATTCCCCTCCCTTCTTCCTCTCTACCTCTTAGTTATATCTATTTAATAAACAATATATTGTATACAACTTTTGTATTAAAAAACAAAATGTTTATTGTATTGTGTTTCTTGTTACAAAATTAAAAAGAAAGTAAAAAAAAAAAAGAAAAAGTGAATGTTTCTTTTGTGTGTTTTCCTCTTTGCTTCACACATGCAACATTTGGATGGATTTGCTCTTTTTCTCCTTTATTAACTTAAACCATTTAAACTATAGAAAACATTAGATTTTTACTTTATTGCATTTATGAACTTGATGCTGCCCTTTGTACATTTTTATGATTCATTATGTAACCCCCTCGAAGGAATTTTACATTTATCATAGATTAAAATGTGAAGTGCTTTATCATTTAGTGATGTTCTTTCTATTCATATTTGAGATTGTCCAATATATAAGGATATAACACTTGTAATTATCATATGGGTCGATGTTTGATAAATAATATAATTAAATTATTGTAATAGCAATTTTAACTGTTTGGCATTTTAAAGATTTTTCTAAGATGAAGATATCATTGTATGTTTCAAAATGTTTTTTTTATTAACTTCATCTTTCGCCTTGTTTTCAGAAAATAGGTAAAAAGATAGCTTTTTATTGTATAAAAAATCATTGGTATGAGTTAAACTCAGTTCTGCCATGCCCTTAACAAAATCCAGTACGTGAAAACATCAGAGGGTATTTGTCTCAAATACTTTTTATTTCAATTTGATCTCTCCCTTCACAAGGCTGTTAAATAGCATTACTTAGAGCACCACACAAATACTAATAGGATATCTGTTGATTGTTAAAGTAAAAGGAATGATAAAATGTGACCTATGATTGTGTGCCCACACCCAGAATTCTTAGCTGCAGTAAAAATGGCTTATTTGTTATGCCACATTTAAAAAAAAAAAAAGTATAAAGATAAAAAAAAACACTATACATCTGCTCAAATACCTTTGCTGGAATTTTGAACATGGCCTCCCTCTCAACAATTCTACCATTGTAAAAACTTTGGTGGGTTTAGAATGCTTATAGTTTATTATTACCCTTTAACATACATAGAGTGTGTTATACTGTATTATGTAGCATCTTAAACAGATTTGGATTCCATCTATGTAAGATTGGCAAGGGTGGAATGCAATGGTGGCGCACGGAATATGCTTTTTAATACATTTACTTTAAGATATATTCTGTTTTCCCTTACCTGCACTTTTATAAAATATATATATCTTGAGTTATATTTTTAATCATGAACTGAAATTGATAGGAGTGAAGTGAAGTTAAAAATGCAGGTTATGTACTAGAAATTATGTTTTCTATTGAAAAGTGAAGCAAGGAGAATAAAATGTAAGAGTTAATAAAAACAAAACAAAAAATCATGAGAAAAAACATAAATTATAATTTATTGATGATTTTGCTTTCTGTTGCCAGTTGGTGTTCTGTGCAAGCTGCAGGACCATTTTAATAGTCCACAACTGCAATAGGAATGACCCCATAGTGCATCCTGCTCCCTGCAACAAAAATCATCAGAACACTGCACAGGATAATACGGCTCATAAGAAGTCTGAGGAAGAAAATAATTTCCATGAGCTTCTTCAGATTCATAATTATGTTGTGCGTAGCTCTGCGAATCCAGATATGCAGAGTCCATTTGTCCATTATAGCTCATATGGTAACTACTTAGTTGATAAGGAGAGTAAATGTCGGAATGGGACCCCGTAATATTCATGTGTGGAGATTCCTGTCTAATTTTATGAATATCACAGAAAATCTTCAGTAATCCACAAGGACAGTAAGAATCCCCCCACAGTTGGTTTGATGAATGTAACTCCATCATTCGCTCCCAAAATTCATCTTCTTGAAAAGTAAAAGGATTAAACATTGATGAGCATTCCAGTGTATTGTCCATCTGCTCCACATGCCCGCCATCAATACATTCACCACTTTCCTGCTGTTCGCTTCTGTTTATCTTTCTGTGTTGTATGCTTGATTCATCACAGTATTCATCTGTAATTTTGCAAGAAAAGGCAGAAATTAGACTTTGTCATATTTGTTAAATATACAACATTAGTATGGTTAAGGAAATACATTTAACAGTCTCTGCAAAAATACATGCTACTGGACAGAGGGGGGAAAAAGTATGCTCTATATTTATTTATTGTAATTTTCCCCCAAAAAACATTGAAACCACTTTTAAAAACTGCAACAATTCAGAGTCAATGCCACACAGTATCCTAGAAATCAAATATGTTTCTCTGTTACATCAAATGCAGTCTGTCAGTCTTCACTATTGTAGGGATCTGAAATATGAAACATGGCAGACTGCATCACAGCTTACAGAGAAACGAGTGTCTCTGAGATAACAATATTGTTGGTGATGAAGAAAAATGCATTGTAAAAACATATTTGCATCCAATTGGAAATGTAATCAATACACTTATTGTTCAATTTATTTTATATCATCATCTTCTATTAATAAGTTCATCTTATGCAGTTCAATTTTCAGTATGAAGTTTTACTTTAAGAATAATTTTCTTAAATATTGCTTCCTTTTTAAAGATAGTGGGCACTAAAAAGTTAGTAAGTCTCAATTTTTCAAAACCAATGTGCTGTTCATACAACCTATTTCAAATGTCCTTTAAACTGAGAATGGGAATAATGCAGCATAATCTTTCTTTAAACAATAGTTACATTTAAACATGTTTAATTCTAAACAGTCAACAACTTGAAGTAAATTTAAGGATAAAGTCCAATATTTTTTCAAGAACTTTTTTTAAAAAACAAAAATATTTTTTTGAAAGTGTAAAAAAAAAAAAAACTATTATCATTTTGTAACTATGTGCACTGTGTGGCAAGTCTTGTATTGTCTTAAAATAACTGTATTGTTTCACATATGTCTCTAAAAAATATATTTCATGCACACTATAAGTTATATATTATTCATTACTCATCATATATTTCATATTTTTTAGAAAGGGCCTCTAGAAACATGTAATTATATTTTATATTGACTATGTAAAATTTTGAGTTGAGACATTTTGAGAAGTATCTCTGGCCCTAAACCCTAAAATAAATAAACAACCTAAAGTACAGTGCCAAAATAGCAACACTGTTTAAATGTTTTGGTCATGGTGCTTGAAGGTTTACAGTGGACACGTAGGATAACTTGCATGCAGACAAAAGCATAGTATAATTGCATTTCTTTAAATAGTTAATTAAATATCTAAATTATTTATAACATAAATATAGGAATATTTTTAATTACACATACCTCTGGGTTTGAATTCTGAGCTCAGATCCTGGGTTTCAAAGGAAAGTGAAACATGGCTCCCTTCTTGTAAATCAAAGTGTACAGGATGATTTTGGAATTCATCAATTTGCTGTTCTCTGTTTATTGCCAACGTCTGGTTTTGGGGGGAAGCATAAGACTCTATCTCATGATCCATATTGAAGGGGACATCATAAGCAATATCATCCTCTTGTATGTCCAATTCCCATAAATCATTTTCAGTCCCGCAACCCATCTTCATATTCCGATATTCCTCATTATTTTGCTCCTCAGATAGAAGTCCACTAGTGCTTACAAGTAGCTCCTGCTCCTTATTCACAAAACAAAGAATGCAGTCTTGGAGAATGAAAACAAACACAGAAATCCTTTTGTTATCCTCCAGGATAAGTAATTTCTCCATTTTAAGTTTGAAACAGAGGAACAGTGCTATTATGTCAAGTTGCTCTCAACTCCAAGGTATAACCTAAGTGCGTTTTCAGGTCAAATGAAGGTTGATAAAAGTGGGTGGAGATAAGCCTAGACCAATTCCAAACCAGGTGATGACCTTTTTGAACTTTTTAAAGAAATTCTGAGACAGTAAACCCCTCAGGGCATTTACATGTATATTGGAGTTAATCTCATTGATTTACATTCTTTATCCTGAAATTTGTGGAGTATTAAAACCATGAGAGTTTTAAGTTTTGGACATGAATTTTTTTCATAGAATTTGCTCTACTTTTTTCAATATATTGTTTTTCAAAGAGTTTTCAACTAAACTGTAATTCTTTATATACAAATATTTTATTTTGATTCATGAAATTTATATATTATAATATTAAATCCTTACATACTATATGTAAAACAAAAGTAAAACACATTACTGAAGTTTCTGTATCAGGGGATTTCATTTTTAAAAATGTTTATTGATTATATGAGTTGATGCAAAGATGTGTTTAATGCTTTTTACTAAAACATGTTTTCATCATTATTTGGTGTATCCATGGGTTCAAAAATATTATACATATGAAATTTGAGGATCCTGTTTTTGAGTTCTCTGATAGATAATCAAACATTGGTAGGTTTTTGTCTCAGATATTTTATTGGAGATGCTTGTTATACTCTCCCATCATAATCTACTGCAAATGGGTATGAGGAATTAAAACCAGCCCATATTTTTACAAAAAAATACAATGTGTGTTTCAGTGTAATTTTCAAAGATAATAAATGTATTAAGCAGAAGACAAATAGAACCTGAGAGACACATCCTTCTATACTTATCATCCTTCTATACTTATCACAAGTAAGATGGCTTTCGTTAACAACAATACAGTCTGGATAACGATTGGAAATATGAGTTGATACAAACTAACAAACAAATGTAAATTTAGTTGAAACTGACTTTTAACTGCAATTTAATGTTAACAGGACATTGATGAATACATAAGAAATGTGAGAGAAAGTTATAGTATGTCATTTGAAGGGGTCATAAAAGAACTTAGAAAGCACTACATTGACAAACTGCATTGAAATGGTAGTAACTTTTACTAACACACTAGGATGTCTTTTTTAACCAATTAATTTATGGAAGTTTATTTGCCTTACAATATTTTATTAGATTTAAAAACATGTAACTATTTTTTTTTAAATTGGTTTCATTGAATTTCTTGTAATTGAACCATACTGTGCAATATATCAAGGATCTACATAATAAGTAGATTGCATATAATAATAGATAAACCTTATTTTCATTACTTCTTTATATTTCATATTTTAAGGTAAAAAAATAAGAACTTAAACAATAATTGTTAAAAATAAGATTGACAGACTAATTATGATTTATTAATAATCTCTTTATTCATTGTAGTAAATATTATATTCCATCATTGAAATGTTAAAGGACATTGTGAGTAGTTAATGGGTTGAAAAATAAATTCAACTAGATCAGGTAAACCTCAGAATTAATGAGTGTGAGAGGAAAGAATATTATAACATAGTAGTAAATTTAAAATAAAGCAACTACATGTCTCCATGGACAGTAAAGACACACTATATATACATATTTTCTGTTAAAAAGTTCTATGTTGGTCAAACTGCTTCCCAAAGATATGATCACAGGTTATGAAATGTAAAATGGGCCTGTAGATAATACCTGGATACACTATATCTACATTAATAAACCATAGAACCATCAAAAGGTGAAAACAATTCAGTCAAACCTAGAAAATGTCACTTTTATTTATTTGAAAGCACTGATCATGTCTGAGAGGGAGGAGTATATTTTGTTATACTTGCTCTGCAGGGGAAATGCTTCTTCTTTAAAAACACCCCTAGGGTAATACTACCAATGAACGACAGTGTGGTTGTCAGGCAGTATCTTCTGTGAATACATTTATTTTGTTTATAAGAACAATAGCAGGTTGGTTCACACCCAGTATTATATTTAAGTATTGGTAAACAGATTAGTGTCAGGGTGATGTTAAATGATTAACTGATTTTCCATTGAATTTGTGAAAATACAAAGTAAGGGGATCAGCACCAAGAGAAGTCTAAAAAAACATTTTACAAGGGATTAGTCTCTGATAATAAGATTCCCATTTATTAATTAGAATACTTCTTTAGAGACAAGCTGATGCACAACTTTCACACATGGCAAGGCACTGACAAAATCACAATAGAAACTGTATGCCACAAAGGATTTGTACGTTAGTAGACAGATTTACATAAAGGTGGGGTAAAAACATTTACTTTTCAATACAAACCCTGTTTCAATTTGCATGTCTCTTCTGTGAGATATAAAACATGTAATGTTTACCAACTTAAAAAAAACCTGGGTTCATTCTTGGCATGTTTCACATGTAATACTTTAGTTAACATTTGCTGAATGAGTACTATATATGTATTATGAAACACCCAGTATTGACCGTTTGTAAATCAATGAAAATGGATTCTATGCATCAATACATAACAATTATTTCTGAAAAAAAGTTAGATTCAGTAACCGAAAACTGTTTTACATAAACAAATAAATAGAGTAGACATAAACAAACAAACAAAACATTCAATGTATTATTGTTTTGTATGTTAGTTAATGCTTATATAAATTAGTTTAATCCCACTGAGGTAGTTTCTAGCAAATCTAGCCCCCCAGGGCAACAAAAGGCGCCTATGGTATCATGAAACCTGCAAGGTAACACATTTAGGTGTATTTATGTTGCCAGTCTTCATTCTCGAGAAGTTAATGGATCAAAAATTAATGGTGAAGATTCTAGCTTATTGTCCATCGGATCCACCCATTTGATATCACAACAATCTTGACTTTCATGCACTTCATTTCAGTTGTCGTTTCTAGGCTGTGTGTTGGATTGTTCCCAGAATCTGTTTGTAATGGGGAAACAGAAAGTCAGACATTATGCTTTGTGTCTGAGGCATGAACAAAGTAAATCCAAGATTAATAATCTTCACCAAGATTCTTCACTAAGAACCTTTTGAGCAAAATTGCAAAAGCAATTTTGCAAGATGATAAAGAAAGGTCGGGTTTAAAATATGATAAAAAAGAGATGTGTAAAAAGTATAGGCTAAGAGTGGGGATAAAATGGAATAATATGTGGGTAAGGGACAGAATTATTTGTGAAGGTTTGGTGACAATGATATATAAATGATTTTAGGGGGTTACTATAAGTCTGCATGGAGATACATTGTCTTTTATTGTACAAAAAGACCCCTTCCAAATGTATTAAAACCCCCAAACCCTAAAAACCAACTATCACCCATGAATATTTTGTTTTACTTTCTCTACCCACACACTTTTTTTTACCAAACTATATTTGACATTATTTTCAAGATAGATTGCAAATATATAATCATTTGGTATTTAGCTGGTCCTAGCATGGAAGGTAAAGTTGTGGCTACTGAGGATGCCCAGGGAGGTAGCTGGGTTACAGTTACAAGGAGAAGCAGGGGGATCAGAAGGAGGAGGCAGGCCAGTTCTGAGTTGGCAAGCACCAACAGATTTGCCAGATTGAGTGAAACTGTTGGGGATGTTGTTTCAGAATTTCCAATGCTGATGGTGTTGTTCCCTGTAACAACCAACAGAAGAGCTCTACTGGATGAGAAAGAGGGCATATTAGGCAGAGCAGATTTTGGTGGTAGGGGACTCTATTATTTAGAAGTTAGACAGGTTGATTTGTCAACTAGATCCCAGCAACCGAACAGTTTGCTGTCTCCCGGGTGCTCGGGTACCACATGATGTAGATTGGGTTGATAAACTATTGAGAGGAAATGGCCCTACGGTCTCAGTACATATTGATACTAATGACAAAGTAGGTGGAAAATGGAGTGTCCTAAAGAATAATTTTATAGATCTAGGAAACAAGCTTAGGGCACGGACCTCCAAGGTAGTATTTTCTAAGATTCTACCACTGTCACACATTAGCGCAGGAAGGCAGAAGGAGCTTAGGGAAGTTACTGCATGGCTAAAAATGTGTGCAGGAAGAAGGGGTTTTGGGTTTTTAGAGTACAGGACTGATTGCTCACTTAGGTACAATGTGTAAATCAGTGATGTATTGCACCTTGATAAAGATCCCAGGAGAGAGGATTGGTAGAATTGCTGGGGTGATTTTAAACTAGTAGGAAGGTTAGAGGAACTAGACAGAATAAATCTCGAAGAGAGTTAGATGGGGTAAGGGGTGATTAACTACTCATAGTGAAAGCATGGGCAAGTTCTAATAATGGGAGATTTTAACTACCCTGAAATGAACTGGATGAATGAGACCAGCAGATCAGCTAATGGGAGCAGGTTTTTAAATACACTTAGGCCCTCATTCAATTGCGATTTGGCCAATTGAATAGTGCTCTAAATAAGCACATAACATATTTTTTAAAATAAGTTTTTAGTTAGTGAAAACCTTGTTTTTGGATAGATGCTTACCAACTAAAAACTTCTTTAAAAAAAAATATGTTATGTGCTTATTTAGACCCCTATTCAATTGGCCAAATTGCAATTGAATGAGGGCCTTAGGGATAAGTATCCGGCCCAGGTTATACCTACTTGAAATGAGGCTATCTTGGATTTAGTCATCACAAATAATTGTCCAATAGCAGCATCACAATGTATAGACTTGTACAAAGAACTGACAGGTAATAATACTGAAGGTAAATGGACATCATTTAAAGCTTTACTAAATATATATATACATATCATATACCACAAGGAAATAAAAGCAAATCACAACCTGTAACAGAACCTTACCTTTGCCTGTGAACATTTATTACTACACTGGCCCTTTAACTGTTTGGAATGTTTTTTTGAATATATGTATGTAACTGTCATGCTGAGTTCAGTTAGTAAAAAGTTTTTCTCTGATGGTTGATAACTTCACTTTTACACAGCAGCTTGCCAGGGAAAAGGACGTCTCCAACGGCTGATACCCTCTCACTACTCGAGTAGCCGTTACATTGGTTGGTCCTTTTATCCAGAGAGCAAGTGCTGAATGGAGTCTCAATACGCCAAGTTGAAAAGACCCACACTAAAAGATTTATTGGAGAGTCGTGGTAGGAGTGCCAGTAACAGGCCACGGAGGGAGCTGATAACTGACCTGCTGGAGCTGGAAGAAATGGATAGATCCATGGAAGTAATGGAGCCCCTTACATCTGTCAGCAAGGACGATGTAATTACTGGTATTGTACGGCGGAGATTATCCTTGTATCCAGAAACGTCCGTGGAACTAATAAATCAGCTGCTCCGGGAAACAAGAGAGGAGATAGAAACTAAGAGGAGACAAGAAACGGAACTGGTAAGAGCTAGACAGCACATGACACAGGCAGTTCCTACCCCCCCACCCACTGCTACAGTAAAGAAAATACCCGTTCACTGCATTTAAAGCTTTTGTAGAAAGTGAAGAAGAAATAGATGGATATTTGGCTGACTTTGAGAGACAGTGCTCACTACACCAGGTACCACCAGACCAATGGGTCACTATTTTGTCTGGGAAATTGTCGGGCAAAGCCAATGAAGCCTTTCGGGCTCTTGCTCCAGAGGATATTTTACAATATCAGCAAGTTAAAAAGGCGCTGCTAACCCGATATGCCGTAACCCCAGAAGCATACCGCCGTCGCTTCCGGGAGTCCAAGAAGAAGGCTGTGGACTCCTACATGGAATGGGCAAACACAATACAAAGGGTGGCATCACATTGGGTGCGAGGGTGCAATGCCACCACCGGAGAAGAAGTGTTACAGGTGTTCTTGATGGAACATTTCTTTCAAGATCTGGCTGCGGATATACAGGACTGGGTGAGAGATCGCCGCCCTGCCAACTTAACTGAGGCAGCGCGACTAGCAGATGAATACGCAGAAACAAGGAAGGTGTGCCAAGGTACCACACAACCAGCATCTAGAACAGAGGCAAACACAGAATTTCGGGCTCCAGTACCCCCAAGACCTCCACGCCCTCAGGTGTCTTACAACCAGCCCCGGGAGTCTTACAAAGTGACATGTCATCACTGCAGCAACACAGGGCATATTGCCCGTTATTGCCCTTTGAGATCAGCCAATAACGAATGGAGGCGCACAACACCCCACACAGAGACCCCGCCATCACGTCCCTCTGCTGCTCACTGCCTGGAAATCAAAGGGAGCCCTGAGGAGTGTTTGGGAATCTTGTATGAGGCCAACCTCGTACAGGCTGCCTACCTGGATAACCGCCAGTATCACCGCCAAGAGGTGCGTGTAAATGAACAGATAGCACAAGGCTTAAGAGACACTGGCGCTACCATCACTTTGGTGCAGAAACATCTCGTGAAACCAGAACATGTATCTAATCGTACCGTTGCTGTTCGTGTCGCAGGGGAGGCCGCGCGGGCCGGGTCCGGGAACGGGCGGATCTATGTGGGGAACCTTCCGGCCGACGTGCGGGAGAAGGAGCTGGAGGAGCTGTTCCACCGATACGGCCGGATCCGGAGCGTCAAGCTAAAGAACCGCTGCAGATGCAGCAGCTCTCCATTTGCTTTCATCAAATTCCAGGACCCGCGGGATGCAGAGGATGCAGTATTTGGTCGGAATGGCTATGACTTTGGCTCATGTCGTCTAAGGGTTGAGTTCCCAAGGCCTTTCAGGGGCTCTCGGGGTGATGGTGGTGGTTATGGAGCACCACGGGGAAGGAATGGACCTCCCTCTCGACGATCTGATTTCAGAGTCCTTGTCTCAGGTCTTCCCCCATCAGGTAGTTGGCAGGACCTAAAGGACCACATGCGGAAAGCTGGTGACGTCTGTTATGCTGATGTCCTCAAAGATGGAATGGGAATTGTTGAATTTATCCGGAAGGAGGACATGGAATATGCTTTGAGAAAACTGGACGACACTAAATTTCGGTCTCATGAGGGTGAAAACTATTATATCCGGGTTTGCCCCGAAAGAAACGCCAGCTACTCGAGATCAAGATCCCGCTCTAGAGGGCGTGACTCCACCTATCTTAGCCGCTGTTCTCCCTCTCCGACCGTATTGAGCTGTCACCACAGGGACACTTTCTATGAAACTAATTCTAAAGCCCATCTGCTCTGAAGTTACATTCCACAACCCCCTAGTATGGCTGAACCGAGTGGCTGGGGACAATGGACGATTACTGAGATGGAGCTTGGCCCTAGAACCGTATAACTTTTCCATTCAATATCGCCCTGGCCGGTTCAATGCGAACGCAGACGGACTGTCTAGGCAAACGGAACTTTTACCTTAACAGCAGACCGGACAGCCCCAAGTTGACCCGAAAAGGATCAATCCGGGTCTGCCGGAGTGTTCCACAAAGGGGGAGCAGTGTAACAGAACCTTACCTTTTCCTGTGAACATTTATTACTACACTGGCCCTTTAACTGTTTGGAATGTTTTTTTGAATATATGTATGTAACTGTCATGCTGAGTTCAGTTAGTAAAAAGTTTTTCTCTGATGGTTGATAACTTCACTTTTACACAGCAGCTTGCCAGGGAAAAGGACGTCTCCAACGGCTGATACCCTCTCACTACTGGGGTAGCCGTTACACAACCCATGTGGCTTAACAATGATTTAAAATGTAAGATAAGGAGTAAAATGCAGGAATTGAAATTATACAAAAAAGAAAGAAAGGAGGCAGCTTTTTTTGTGTATAACAAGTCTTGTAAAAAAAAAGGTATTAGATTGGCTAAAATAGAAAATAAAAAGAAATTACAAAGGAGATTAAGACTAACCCTAAAAGGTTTTTTAAATATATTAATGGGATGAAGACTAGGAAATAAAATAGCGGAACCGTAAAATTTGAAACAGGCCAATTGATAAATAATAACTGGGAGATGGCAGATGAGCTAAATACATTATTTTCTTCTGAAAACACAAGTAATGTTCCAGTGGTTAAAATCATGCAACAAAAATGGACAAATATGAAAAAATAAATGTTAATAAAGCACCAGGTCCTGATAGAATACTTCCAAGGGTACTGAGGGAACTGGGTTCTTTAATATCAAAATATCTATTTTTTAAGACTCACTTTACCATATGTCTGGAGAAAAGCTGATGTTATACCTTTATTTAACAAGGGAACAAGAGCAAATCTAGGGAACTACAAGCCTCACCTCTGTAGTGTGGAAGTTTAAGAATAGGGATAATAAATAAGAATATATCCATGTGAACAAGAAAATAAGTAGTCAAGTCAACATGGATTTATTACTATGAGGAGGTAAGGAAACTCAGTAGAGATAGTGTTTTTGGATTTTGCAAAGGATGAAATCCAACCACCACTTGATCCATGGTTCTCTTTATTATCCTGTCCTTGGGAACAATATATAAGAAAACAAAATGCCTTAGCTGTACAGATTACCTTAGCCACAAGAAGATCTTTAGCAGAACAGTGGAAATCCCCACAAATTCCAAACTTAAGCATTTCTATAGACAAAATGTAACTGTTAGCTAGAATAATAGGCTCCCTAACTCCATTTGAAATGAAATGGCTTCCCTGGTTTACACATTTTTAAAAGAAAAAATATTGACCTGAAAACATCTTTTTAAACTTTTGAACATTTATGGAACCATTGTATAAAACGTATTAATGTAATGGCTTTTTTATATTAAAATAATAAATTGTATTAATGTTGAGACCTTTCAAGAAGAAGTTATCACATATTATAATTGTCAAACTGCGATTTGTCGTCACGCTTGCGAGCCTCCCCAAACTAGGCGAGCGATTGAGGCATAGAAGCCTTCCAAGCTCGGAGGACTTAGTCAATGCCCTGCGGTCAATGCCCTGCGAGCCTCGCAAAGCGAGCAGGTGAGGCATGGAAACACGCAGGACTTATGCTAACATGAGCGCTAAAGGCATTTCTGTGAGCCTCGCAAAGCGAGGCAAGCAGTTGAGGCATGGAAACACATAGAACCTAGGCTGGAAAGAGCGGGACTTAGGCTGCAAGCAATTGAGGAACGCAGGACCTCGGAATCTCTGGGGCAAAAAAAAAAACAAACTCTGAAAAATTTAATGGCTGAACAGCGAAAATCGACAACAAAAAATAATAATTAAACAACTCTTAGCACAGGGGGAGAGCAAGGACGCCTGGGAGTGAGGTTGCAAGCAAATTTAAGATAGATGTGTGTTTCGAGAAAATCGACTAAGCGAGAAAAAAAAATAATGGCTGTAGAAAAACACAAAAAATTCTGAAACTGGCTGAAAATTAGGCTCTGCAGTGCCAGGCTAGCAGACCTTGGAAAATGCATAACGCCACACACAGTAACACTTACATGAACAATGCCAGGCACGCGGGACTTAGAAAATACACACCGCCAAAGACAGTGACACTTGCACAAACAAAATCCGACCTCGAACAAATACGAATGTAATGGCCAAACTGCAGAAATCGATTAAAACACACACACAGCACAGGGGGAGAGCCAGGATGGCAGATGAAAAACGTAACCAAATCTGAAAACACAATGAAAACGAGGCTAAGAACACTCCGACCTCGGAAAAATACCGAAATTGGAATAATACGCGGGATTAAGAAAATACATGACGGCAAATACACTTACACTAGTACAAACAATGCCAGGCACGCAGGACTTTGAAAATAAAAGCAACAGAAAGATTCAGCAGACACACAGAGGAGAAACACACAGTGAAGGGACAGGGGGGAGATGCTGGAAAGAGACACATGGCATTCCCAGGCACAAAAACTTACAGGTTAATGAACCCTGCAATGAGTGGTCCGTACAGTAGGCAGGAGGAAAGGTTCACAATGAGCACAGAAGGCGCTCATTGTGAGCCCCATGATGCGCGCCGAAGGTGATTTTTGCAAAGCAGGAAAGTTGAAGTACATGAGGGGAGAGGCTCGGAATGAGCGCCAAAGGTGCTCAGAGGGCCAAAATACTCACATTGTGTGGCAAACAGCATTGCCAGGCTTCAAATTTTATTACCGTCATTTTTGAAGGGCAAGTCGCTAGTAATGTTATAATAACAATGTCAATTAATCCATATCAATGGATGTTTATATTTATCTATCTTTTTCCCTGTCACTTTCCACTTTCATCCCTTTTTCTGTATCTTTCCCATTCCCCCATTCACAAATTATGTTAAATGTTACCTTTCCACTTTTGCTTTGTTAATATTTTCACACAATTTATTGATAAAATTATTTGAAATAAAAAATTAAAGAGTTCAATAAAATCAGAAAAAAGGGTTGTTGTAAATGGAACAAACTCATACTGGGCTAATGTGATAAGTGGGGTTACTCAGGTCCAGTTCCTTTTAATATCTTTATTATAGATGTACAGGGAGTGCAGAATTATTAGGCAAGTTGTATTTTTGAGGATTAATTTTATTATTGAACAACCATGTTCTCAATGAACCCAAAAAACTCATTAATATCAAAGCTGAATATTTTTGGAAGTAGATTTTAGTTTGTTTTTAGTTTTAGCTATTTTAGGGGGATATCTGTGTGTGCAGGTGACTATTACTGTGCATAATTATTAGGCAACTTAACAAAAAACAAATATATACCCATTTCAATTATTTATTTTTACCAGTGAAACCAATATAACATCTCAACAATCACAAATATACATTTCTGACATTCAAAAACAAAACAAAAACAAATCAGTGATCAATATAGCCACCTTTCTTTGCAAGGACACTCAAAAGCCTGCCATCCATGGATTCTGTCAGTGTTTTGATCTGTTCACCATCAACATTGCGTGCAGCAGCAACCACAGCCTCCCAGACACTGTTCAGAGAGGTGTACTGTTTTCCCTCCTTGTAAATCTCACATTTGATGATGGACCACAGGTTCTCAATGGGGTTCAGATCAGGTGAACAAGGAGGCCATGTCATTAGATTTTCTTCTTTTTGTACCCTTTCTTGCCAGCCACGCTGTGGAGTACTTGGACGCGTGTAATGGAGCATTGTCCTGCATGAAAATCATGTTTTTCTTGAAGGATGCAGACTTCTTCCTGTACCACTGCTTGAAGAAGGTGTAACGGAGCTGGAACACGCAGTCCAATATCTCCGCTGGTATACGGTAAAATACCCAAGAGGCACTACAGTCTCACCATTCCCGACCTCCCATATTGGACGACACACAATTTGGGAGTCAAATGAATACTGACTTTATTTTGTTATTGCAGAAATATTTATACCCATCTCTTCCCACAGGCAATACACATGCCCATATTTGGCCGCACAATACCCATAAAGAGAACAATAGGTGGGTCACACCTCTCCGGGGCTCCCTGACAACTTTGATACAATCAGACATTGATTCAATTACACTTCTTTGTTCTTATCTGAGAATGAAAACACTGTATACAATAGACTTCCTTTATCTTATGCAGAGTCGCTGTTACAGGATTATCTCCCATGCCAAGTAGCTGCAAATGTATGGGACAATATTCTGCAGAGCATCAACCAACATACATATAGTAGGATCATATTTTAACCATAATAATCATAAAACAGGGTAAAACAGTGATGGTTCCGCTACACACCTCCCCCGTGACCATAAGCCGGCATACACGGTCTGATCCCAACGGATCGGCCTGGGGATGTCCGGACAAAAGTATTTGTTGGTCAATTCTCTAGTTTGACAACCCATCAGCATTACTGCAATTCACATTTACTCACATTTCCCATATCCCCAGATAGCTGGGATCTGAGTCCACAAAACTACTGAATAGCGCTCAGATCCTCTTCACACAGTTCAATTGCCATGTAGCTAAAGTCTCTCATAGTCTTCCATTATATGAATGGGCTTCATGACACAGTTATCTGGGGTATTATGGTTCATACAGGGCAAGTACCGAATGACCCCCCTGTATGTAAAGGGCCAGAATGAGTGACATACACTCTGGTATGGCCGAACACTGGTTCCAAAGGGCAATATGTCCCAGGGCCATAGTCGCAGGGCAGGAGGCTGGCAAACAGTCCTGTCCAAGCCAAAGTGGCACTTCGTCACACATCTCCCCTTTGGGGGGGAGTCTAAACAGGCACCTGGATATTTCGCTGGGGTGGTGGTGCAACACGCTGAGGAGACTTGAGGGGCAGAGGCCAGCGGCACTCTGCCCTGATGCCAGCTCTTCTGCTGGTATAACCTGCAGGACCTCCTGCTCTGTACAAGGGACAAAGGAAGGGCAGAGGCCGACTGCACTCTGCCCCACTGTCAGCTCTTCTGCTGGGGTACCTGGGACATATTCCGGCTCAGTAGCCAGGGAAACGTGGGGGTCAGTGGGGGTTAGCATTTCCTCTGTTAACCCTGGGGCCACATAAGAAGTTAGCCGGGGAGGGGAATTTGTACTTACCCCCTCCTCCGGTTGTCCCAATGAGGGTAGTTGGGGATCTGGACAGGCTGCGGGCGCAGAGACCATGGTCCCATCTGCGCCGTCTGGGAGATTGGTGTCTCCCCTGGTTAGGGTAAACTGTCGCTGTGGAGGAAGGTCGACACCTTCTGCTCCCTGGGGTCCACACTGCCGCTGGGGGGGAAGGACGACACCTTCTGCCCCCTGGGGTTCACACTGCCGCTAAGGGGGAAGGACAACACCTTCTGCCCCCTGGGGTACACACTGCCGCTAAGGGGGAAGGACAACACCTTCAGCTCCCTGGGGTACACACTGCCGCTGGGGAGGAAGGACGACACCTTCGGCCCCCTGGGGTACACACTGCTGCTGGGGAGGAAGGACGACACCTTCAGCTCCCTGGGGTACACACTGCCGCTGGGGAGGAAGGACGACACCTTCAGCCCCCTGGGGTACACACTGCCACTGGGGAGGAAGGACGACACCTTCGGCTCCCTGGGGAACACACTGCCGCTGGGGGGGAAGGACGACACCTTCGGCCCCCTGGGGTACACACTGCTGCTGGGGAGGAAGGACGACACCTTCAGCTCCCTGGGGTACACACTGCTGCTGGGGAGGAAGGACGACACCTTCAGCTCCCTGGGGTACACACTGTCGGACGCAGTGCTGGCGGGGGTTAATGGTGGGAGGTGGGTTAGCAGCTCCCAAGATGGACCGCTCCCGTGCCCGCTGCTTTTCCATTATGGATTTGTGGACATCTGTCATTAACCATTCCAAGGTTTTCATGGGAAGGGTACCTGGGAAAATGGCCAGTCTGCTTTGGAGTTCTCATTGAAACTCAGTCTGTGGGGTAATAAGAGGTACTGTAACCATGAGTTCCTTTCTGTCTGCATCCCTGTAGTCCGCGGCCGCCTCCTCCTCCTCATGATGGAACGCTGTCTGAAAACTAGATGGTTCCATCCTGCTGTAGCCAGGGGCGCTGTACGGATACTCGCGTTGCCCTCAATTTGTACTCCACGGAATGGTGTCTCCTGTAGCTGTCCTTCTGACCGTGGGAACAATTCCGACACTTGCCACCAAATGTAACGGAGCTGGAACACGCAGTCCACTATCTCCGCTGGTATACGGTAAAATAACTAAGAGGCACTACAGTCTCACCATCCCCAACCTCCCAAATTGTGTGTCGTCCAATATGGGAGGTTGGGGATGGTGAGACTGTAGTGCCTCTTTGGTATTTTACCGTATACCAGCGGAGATAGTGGACTGCGTGTTCCAGCTCCGTTACAGAAGGTGTCTTCCAGGAACTGGCAG
The DNA here is from genome assembly GCA_027410445.1 of Discoglossus pictus. Lineage (NCBI taxonomy): Eukaryota > Metazoa > Chordata > Amphibia > Anura > Alytidae > Discoglossus > Discoglossus pictus. Next base: position 218,201,817 of record CM050168.1, on the reverse strand, counting down.
TAGGACTGGGAGTTGAGCTTGACTCCATCCTCAACCTGAAAAGGCCCCACAAGCTCATCTTTGATGATACCAGCCCAAACCAGTACTCCACCTCCACCTTGCTGGCGTCTGAGTCGGACTGGAGCTCTCTGCCCTTTACCAATCCAGCCACGGGCCCATCCATCTGGCCCATCAAGACTCACTCTCATTTCATCAGTCCATAAAACCTTAGAAAAATCAGTCTTGAGATATTTCTTGGCCCAGTCTTGACGTTTCAGCTTGTGTGTCTTGTTCAGTGGTGGTCGTCTTTCAGTCTCTTACCTTGGCCATGTCTCTGAGTATTGCACACCTTGTGCTTTTGGGCACTCCAGTGATGTTGCAGCTCTGAAATATGGCCAAACTGGTGGCAAGTGGCATTGTGGCAGCTGCACGCTTGACTCTTTTTTAAGTTTTCAATAGACAAGAGGTCATCTCTTGAGGTTTAAAGAAAAAATATTCTACCTTCAAGAAAGAAAAGGGTTTTTCACAGTAATTGACAGGCATGCTAGTGGGATGCTTGTTTAGAGGACTCTCATAATTACAAGGGTTTTTAAATGTATTGAGAGAGATGAGTCTTTATTGGGAGGACAAACAATTTGGCAGTGTTTCCGTGATAGTTACTTCCTGTTCAACAAGTGTAGAGTACAAGGGACCCAACAGGGTAGGGACCAACTGCTACTGGCAGTTCCCTGAAGTAATAGGATGACTATTAATTTTGAAGAGAGGGAGGGAAGTAACTATTTTTCTATAATGGTAATCTGTTCACCATAGGAGTGACCTGGCCATTTAAACATATTTTTGGCTTTTTTATTAAATTGCAGTTAATAAAGTATAAACAGTGTAAATACTGCAGTATTTACACTGTTTATACTTTAAGTTAATGTTTAGTAATTAACCTACAACTGTAATAATGTAAAACCTGGGGTGTGTTGTAATGGCATTTTTCTCTGCATTTTCCTCATAGTCCCCCCAAAAAAATGGTTATATGTATTTCTACAAGTCAGTAACTATTTGCTAATAATGATAAATATATATTTACAGTCTTAAAATAAAGAGTATAGGAACAGAGAATGTTCTATGTAGAGTGAGATTATACATACAAACACATGCATCAAATCTCACCTGCATCAAATCTCACCAGAAGAGAAAATAATCATGTTAGCAGTATTGCTATTATTGTTGGGTCATTACATTTTGGAATATCATAGGCAATGTGGTTTCTACAACTAATTATTTTCATCATTTTAGTTGAATTTTACTATACCTGAATGTTTTAAACACTAATTAGTAACACAGCAATCAAGTTCATCAGAGCATACAAAATCATGTCTTGCAGCTATGTCCTTTTACCACATAAAACAAATATCTTGAAATAATGAATAGTGATGGAAATGCAGGCTAGATCAAAGGTATGTGAAAAAAAAAAAAAAAAACTTTTATTCCATGTACAGCTTCAAAAAGGTTAGAAATAATAATAGTCACAGAGACTGTTAATTGTTAACATCTTATTACTGTATCTATCTCAACTGGATGTGCTCTTCTTCTTGATCAGTTGGTTTAGATTAAAGAAAATAATGTTCTTGCAAATACTTAATAATTAAATATAACTTTTAAGTTCAATTATCTACCAGTTCCACTAAAAAATGTAATAGCAAGAAACTGCAATTGTATTTTTATAAGTGGGACCTTTGTTGTGTCACTTTAAGTTGTCATAGCCACTTCTGCTAACTGTCGTAAAAGCATATTATGGCTCTATCCACAATTTCATTATTATATTAATCTGACATGACATAAAATGTAATCTAAAAAGGGAGAATACTCACTGTCACAAGGATGGACCAGCTGAACTAACCAATGAATGGATCCCACCTGTTATGTCCTCTCCTCTGCAGTTTTCTGTGTTTCGGAGCTAGGGAGTCCCCTCGAAGGAGCTTTTCTTCAGGACCTGTGGTGACAGGAATGTAGTTCGGGAATGTAGATGCAGGATTCATGGTTAGTTGCACTGGAGCAAAGTTATTATAAAAACTCTTTCCACCACTCAGAAATACAGCGAAGACACTTTTATACTTTCAAAAGAGTTTATGCCCTTTATTGAAACTCACAGGGAGAACAAAATGGTGTTACTAATTCAGTGATTCTGGGTGCAGAGTAGTGATGTCCCGAACAGTTCGCCGGAGAACTATTCGCAGCGATTTTCACACGTTCACGTTCGCCACGAACGGCGAACACATGCGCTTTTCGGTTCGCCCCCTATACTTTATCATTGAGGAAACTTTGAACATCCTTTATTTTATAATTTTTTTTGTGTAATCTATGCCTGCCTGCCAGCATGTGTGTGTGACCGGCTAACACCTAACAGCTTATATTGTGCTTATTTTCACTACTCATACCTGGTGGTGTAACATACATTGAAAACAACCATTTTTTTCCTGTAATCTAATTTCAGTTGCCTGCCTGTGTCAGGCTCACAGCTTATATTGTGCTCAGTGACATAAAACAACACTTTTTTGACTAATAGATTGAATAGCAATTGCCTGCCTACAGGCGTGTGTGTGAAGCCTATTGCATCTACTCTGCCAACTTTTGCCAGTGCACAGTGACACTCATATCTGGTAGCACCTTAGATTGCACGCGCAGTGCCCCAAATTTGAAGTAGGAGGTCCGACCAAGCATCTTTTTCCATCTCCCTGTTCCAAAAATCAATGCCATATACACGTCCCCTAATAGTGGACGTAACAGGGATTAAACCGATAGGAATAGTACTACTTAACAGTACACACTTTATAATAACGCAGACAGAGGCAACGCAGAGAGAGGCGTCTGAAGAAGAGGAGTCAGAGGAGGAAGGTGGCTTTGAGGAGGTGGAAGACCAAACACAGCAGGCGTCCCAGGGGGCTTGTTGTCACCTTTCGGGGACCCTTGGTGGCTGGGTGGAGGAAGAGACCTTCAATGACATCAGTGAGGACAAGGAACAGGACATGGCTAGCTTGGTATCCAACCTTATGCAAATGGGGAGTTTGCGGTTGTGCAAAGGGACTGTTTACGGTTGTTTGCGGTGCATTAAATGGGGAGATTGGTCTGTTACTGTGAAGTGGGTGTAACCCTTACACTACCTGATCGATACAACGTCATACCTGATGTTTTATAGCATGTTATTCCAAACAATTTAGGAATGTTAGGTGATTTATGCCCTTTATGGCTTAAAACCAGACTCTGCATCAACTATGTAATTTTCCGTGGGAGTTTTGCTATGGATCCCCCTCCGGCATGCCACAGTCCAGGTGTAAGTCCCCTTGAAACAACTTTCCCATCACTATTGGGGCCAGAAAGAGTCCCTGTGGGTTATGAAATTCGCCTGCCCATTGAAGTCTATGGCGGTTCGCCCGTTCGCGAACATTTGATTGAAGTTCGTGTCCGATGTTCGCGAACCGAAAATGTGATGTTCGCGACATCACTAGTGCAGAGTAACAAAAGCTAATGTAATTAAGATAGAGAGGCCAGCCAACCTAATCAGTCAGCAGGAGGTCAATGCTGAATGTTCCCATTGTGTTGTACAATGGGCTTCTTAGACCTGTCCTTGTAATGATTGTATGACAGTATATGATTTACAAAACTACATGCAGAAATATATACCAGTATCAGGCATGTTTAACATGGCCATAAACAGTATACCAAGCAGTTAGCCACACAATGTCCAAAACAGACAGGCACATGGGATATTCTCTGGGGGTGACGGACTCCAGAACTAGACAGTCCAAACAGGGAAAACTGGGGTAATGGCAGGGACAGACCCGGGATTGAAACAAAAAATCCCAGGGTGTCATGTCCATCTTATGCTGGCCCTGAGAAATGGATTCCCTTGGGGGAGACTGGATTAGGCTCCTTTAGAGAAGAAAGAGGAGCAGGTACCACATTACCTTATTACTAGCTACCCCCTTAAAGGCTGTGATCATTTATTTGGTTTTGCACTAGTAAATTAATAAAAAATATAAATATATAATGAATGTTTATAATGTATAACATCAATAACTGATTTCTTGTTTCCCTTAAATGACCATTTCTCTGCATACAGTAGCTATACTTAGTTTAGTGTTTGCAGCAGTAAAGACTGTACAGCCCGGATAAGCTCTGGCCCCTGCTCCTGTCGATACATGAAATGCCTCATTTTACATTCACTTTCCACTACTGTCAGTATGACACATTTTGGCAAGCATTTGAAAACTACCAAGAAGAAAAGAGTTTTGAGTTCTTTGTTTTACTCCCAGGAAACATTTTTGACCTGTTTCTCATTCAAAGGGAAAAGAGAAACAACTTGCCAAACCTCCCACGCTACTGGGGTACTTTGGTACATGTTAAAGACACAGTTGAAAAATTTAAATACAAGCTCAATCCTTTTTGGCATCCAACTACCAAAGGCAGTATACTATATATAAACTAGCTACTTGCCCGTCAAAAATAACGGCATAAAAATGTAAAGCCTGGCAATGCTGTTTGCCACACAATGTGAGCACCTTCGGTGCTCATCCTGAGCCTCTCCCCTTACGTCCTTTACAGGCCGCGCGATGGCTTTGCCGGTTATTGACGGTTGTAGCAAGCGGCAACTTTCCAGCTTTGCAATGATCACCTTCAGCGCTCATTGTGAGCCTCTCCCCCTGTGTACTTTAAAGGCCTTGTGATTGAGCACCTTCGGTGCTCATCACGAGCCTCTTTCCCCTCTCCCCCGTGTACTAATGCTGTTTGCCACACAATGCGAGGCTGTGCCCCCTCTGAGCAACTTCAGCGCTCATCGCTAGCCTCTCCTTCTGTCTACTTTAAGGGCCTTGGAGCTCATATTAGGCGTCGTTCAACCCGCAACTGTGTTGCTTTGCAATGATCACCTTTGGTGCTCTTGGCGAGCCTCTCCCCCTTGTGTAGTTTAGGGGCCTTGCAATGAGGTTTACTGACTTGGGTTAAGTGTTAGTGGCTTGGGTTAAGTGTTAGTGGCTTGGGTTAAGTGTTAGTGGCTTGGGTTAAGTGTTAGTGGCTTGGGTTAAGTGTTAGTGGCTTGGGTTAAGTGTTAGTGGCTTGGGTTAAGTGTTACTGGCTTGGGTTAAGTGTTACTGGCTTGGGTTAAGTGTTACTGGCTTGGGTTAAGTGTTACTGGCTTGGGTTAAGTGTTACTGGCTTCAGGCTCTTTTTTACTGCCTTCGGCCTCGTTTTATCCAGTTTTTTCGTCCGCCATTTTTTTCTCCACTTAGTCGATTTTCTATTGTGAAAAAATGCCAAATATGCCTCAAAATAACTTGCAAACTCACTCACGGGCTCCCTGGCTCTCTTCCTGTGCTGTGTGTGTGTTAATTTGAGGCATATTGGGTGTTTTTTTCTGGTCTTTCAAGTTCCGTGGTTCGGCCGATAAATTTGAAATTTAGTTCAGCCCTGCAACTGCGGGCCTCGGTTTACGAGGCTCTCAGTTGCATCTACGGGCTTCGGTCCTAAGTCCTATGGGCCTTGCAGCCTAAGTCCCGTGGGCCTTGCGATGAGCGCCTAGCAACGGCGGGCCTCGCTTCGCGAGGGACACAATTATTTAACATTGTGTGACCAACATCGCAAACATGGCCAACGGGCTGGGTTAACAACTATATATGTGATTTATATATGGGAAAAGATGTGGACTATGTCTGAGTCATAAAACATATTGGTAGGGAGAAAGCCAGATCAATATTAAGTCCAGTATTCTTGGTATTTAGACAACCACCAAATCTGAGACAGAAATAGGTGAAAGGAAGATTGGCCAATGTACAGCACAACAGAGAAAATGGCACTAAACCCTGTGTCACGCACAGGTTTATGGGGCTCCGTACACCCCTTATTTCTTCCACTGTAGCTTATAGGAGCAAACTCCAGGTTGAGACTTGCACATCTCAGCACACCAGCCCTTCAGATTAAAATATCAATGATGGAAAAGTAGAGAAATCAGACCAGACACACCATTAGTTTAGTGTAGAGGCACTGAGCATTTATTTTGACAACAATGCAACATATTTAATTCATCCAGTAACCAATTCCACAAGATAAATTATTCTTCCCATATCCTCAAATTACCTTGAGGCCAGGGTTATTAGCTGCTTACCACCCACTGAGCTAGGAGCCTGAACTTTGAGATGCCACAAGGCTAGATACATTTATGGCAGGAAAATGGCTAAGCACCTCACAACTGATGACCCCTCTGCCCAGAGACCCTTGCAATACACCGCACTAAACTACCTAAGGAAAATGCAGCACATGGACACCAAACATTCTTGTGAACCCCTTTGCTTTCATAAGGTGACAAACACATTGCACTGTATAATAAACATCAGTTAGTGACACCCAACATTACTTATTGAGGCCTACCATACATCACACATAGCACCATCATGTCATATTTCTTAACAAGCCCCATGTCTGTTACAATATTTAGAAATCACATGGGCTGGAGTGATATATAACAGAATCCATCATTCAGGTACCATGTTCCCTTCCACACTCACAATAATCCATAGTCCACAAAGTTCAGTGGGGGGCCTCCTGGGCATGACACCCTGCAATAAAAATTGCTGCAAATAATTTCAACATATTTGTAAAGAGGACACAGCCACACACAGCAACAAGAGTTATAACATCAGAGGGTCATATTACATCCTCTGATGTAATATACATAATACAATATACTGTGTGTGAAAGGAGCTGTTGCATTGGGGAAACCAGTCAAAAATTACACAAGGATGAATCTGCACAGACTTTCCATCAAAAAGCACAATGAAGACAATTACTGTGGGAGCTGCAGAAACTGTGAAGAAGAATAGAATACAGATAGGGGTAATGCCACGCCCAGGAAGCAGATCGACAGATGTCTGTCTTGGCTAATGGCTGTGAGCAGACTGAGCGGTGAAGATAGAGCATCTGAGCTGCTGCTAAGCTAGGCCGGAGCCAATGAAATGCTGCTGGCTCACGCAAGGTACTACACTCGGCTGTCTGCTGGCTCCATGATCTAACAAACAACGTGCAGCTATATCCTATTCCCCAATTATACATCATGAACTGAGCACAGGAGCTGTGTAATGGACGACAAATGGGAAGCCAGCGGGGGAGTAGAGTCCTGACATCTGGCATTCACCTCATAGATGTAGATAGCCACGCAGTTGGCGTATGCCACGAAAAGCGGGATTCTGCTCCTCTGGGGATGTGAGGACCTCCCCGCCATCATTTGGCTCTGTGATCACCTCGCTGATTAAGAAAGGGAGCCGGCTCGCTAGGAGACACTGCGGCAGATGGCTAATATTGAGCACAAACGTGCGCCAGCTGTATCATCGGAAAGGAGGTGAGTGTAGGGGCTGCTAATGAAATTGGGTTATATTCTCGAGGGTTAGAGCGAGACAATTTCCTTGTCATAGCGCATAATCTATCTCAGTCTTCAAAACCGCCTGGACATTCAGCCTTTTTTCTTTTGTCTAACTTTTCTGCAAAAAAACTTGTCTTGGACCATATACCCGCATTAGTTAGGTGACCAAAAAGTAACAGAGGAGTAATACTCCTAAAATTCTGTTACTAAGCCCATCACAATGTTACCAAAATATAGTTGCAAACAATCAAAAGTGATGCTCTTGGTAGATGTATGTACATTTTTGATTTTGTTTTGTTTTTCTCTTTCCTCTGTTTTTTCTTTGTTTTTTCTTTTTTACTTATTTCTTTTTTTTTTTTTTGCCTGAGGGAAAGTGCGTGGAGGGAGACCGATAGAGGAGATAAGGGGAACAAGAATAAAGATAACCCACTCACATTGGAGAAATGATGTTGAACATTATGGTCCTCATTCAATTGCAATTTGGCCAATTGAATAGGGCTCTATATAAGCACATAACATATTTTTAGTTAGTGAAGACCTTGATTTTGGATAGAAGTTCAGTAACTAAAAAGTTCTGTATAAAAAATATGTTATGTGCTTATATAGAGCCCTATTCAATTGGCCAACTCGCAATTGAATGAGGCTCTATGAGTTTTAATGTAAAAGGTCTCAATTCACCTGTTAAAATAATTAATGTCTTGAGGAAGCCTAAAGAAGAAAAAATAGAAATAGCTTGTGTCCAAGAGACTCATTGGGACCAAAACTCAATGCATGGATTTGGGGACAGTCTTTTTTTCCACAAATACAATGCAACTTTTAAGAAAAATAAAAGAGGTGTCTATTTTTTTTTTGTAAAAACTTAATTAACAAGGAATTTGTTAGAATCGACACCCAAGGAACATATGTGTTGTGGGCAGGATTTATTAATAAGGAGAAGTTTACCATTTTAAACATCTACGCCCCAAATGTTAATCAAAATAGATTTCTAAATCAAACTCTTAAAAAAAACCTTCCAAATTCTTCCAAGGATATATTATTACCTGCTGAGATTTCAATATGACAATTCAAAAAACGATAGGATAGCTGAAAAATAAATTAAAAATCCTGCTAGAGTAAATAAGGTATCAGAAATGTTTTTAGATACAATACTTAAAAACAATCTCCATGATGCATGGAGAATGTTTAACCCCAGAAAAAATGATTACACCTTCTTTTCACATATTCATAAACTTTATTCAAGGATCGATTACTTTTTGGTTAATGCATTAACTGCGAACAAAATATTAAGAGTAGAAATACATTCCATAAACATTTCTGACCATGCCAGTATCACGTTAAAAATTGAACTTAGTAATAAAATTAAGTCAAGACCCCAGTGGAAATTCAAGGAAATTTTTATCTGTAATGATGAAAAAAAAAAACCCTCTTAAAACAAGAAATTGAGAATTTTTATGAGCTTAATTTAAACTCCGTAACATCTAAAGGTATATTAATCCAATGGAAATCTCAGTTTTTAAAACAAGGAGGTCTTCCCTTAAGAATATTATATATTAAATTAGCTAACTTGGAAAAAAACAATAAAATATAATGATAATATCATGGAGAAAATTATATCCACACAGAAACAAATAGAACAAATTAACCAGTCTATATGAGATCACTCCCTTTGGAGAATGCAATAGAAGTTATATTACTTCAACAACAAGATTAGTAAACTTCTTGCCAATAAGGTCAAAAACAAATCTCACAATAATAGAATTGATTCTCTATTTTTCAAAGACAAACTATGGACTACCCCAACGACATAGCCAGAGTCTTTTTTTTATTCTATTGTAATATATACAATTTAGATACAGATCCTGCTTACCCAAAGTCCTCTATAACACAAATTAACTACTTCCTTGACAAATGCAGTTTACCATCCATCTCAGATGATGATATGGTCAATCTTAATAAACCAATTACAACAGAAGAGGTCTCTTTGGTCATCAAAAGTCTCAAGAACTCTACAGCTCCAGGTCCGGACGGCTTTAGCAATTCTTTTTACAAAATTTGCCATCCCGTCATAGTACAACATCTGACGGCTTTGTTTATTGAAATTAAAGAGGCAGGCAAAATGCCAAAAGAAATATTGGTCGCCAACATAATCAATATCCCAAAAAAAGATAAAGATTCTCAAATTTGTTGCAATTACAGGCCAATATCTCTTTTAAACACTGATGTAAAGCTTTTTGCTAAAATTCTTTCTCTGAGAATAGGGAACTTGATGACCAAACTGATCTCTTTGGAACAAACAGGTTTTACACCAGGCAGGGAGGGAGTGGACAATATTAGAAAATTGATGAATTTGATAGTACATTCTGAGACATTCACCCTGTTCTTTTAAATAGCAGAGAAAGCATTTGATCAGATAGGGTGGGAGTACATGCACTCTGTAATGGCTAGAATGGGTTTCGGTAGATTTGGAACACACACAATTGGCTCCTTATATACAGAGCCCACAGCCACTGTGTCGAGCATAGGATTAATTTCTCAAAAGTTTGGTATCCGGAATGGTACCAGACAAGGGTGTCCCCTCTCTCCCTTCCTGTTCTCCTTGGCCATGGAACCTTTTGCAGAGGCAGTTGGCAAGCCAAGGATAGGAGAGAGGGAACACAAAATAACTCTGTTTGCAGACAACGTTGTATTATCAATTACAAACCCACAAGAATCTTTGACACAATTGTACGACATAATTGAAAAATTCGGTTTCATTTCAAATTATAAAATCAATTCAACTAAATCAGAAGTTTTAACACTAAATATGTCAATAGATGGGAAAAATAAAAATGTATCTTTCTCAGCAAGAATTGCACTAACAAAAATGATCTTGTTACCTAAATGTAATTACGTTATTCAATGTATACCCCTCGTATTCACACCTCAAACATGTATGACTTAAAAAAGTAACAATGGCCAAACACTTTACAAAAGGTGGAATAGGAAATCCGATTATTAATACCTACCATGATGCAATTATAATTTCACACATATTGAAATAGTTATACCCAAATAAGTTTGCTTGGTCTCAGATCGAAACTCAAAAGGTTGAGAGAGGTGAATTATCCTCATTGGTCTTGTAGCAAAGTTCAACAGCAAAGGCATAAGCAATTGAGCATCAATTGTTCACAATTTGTGTAATTTTTGGCAAAAGTCTAATAACAAACTACAGCTTAGCCCATATCCCAGTCCTATATTTCCATTGGAGTCAATAGCTAGATATTATAAAATCACTATCCCTAGAGAATCAGGGGGATAAAGATCTTATCTACTTAAAGGATCTATTTTCTGGAGGCCGATTATTACCCTTCACCAATTTTCAGGAGATATATAACAGATATGGTAGCAGTTGGCTTATCCATAAAAATCTAACATTAATATTGCTATTAAATAATTTGGGGAACCTAAATAGAACTAAACTAACTTCTTTTGAACAATTAATCAAAGATAAACCTAATTCTCATCTAATATCATGGAGGACTGGGAAAAAGACATGTAACAATGTGTTTCCATTAAAACATGGTATAGAGCTTTTAGAACTACCAATAGATTTATCAAGAAAGCCTCATATAGGGAGGTCTATTTCAAAACTGTAAATCGTTGGTACATGGTCCCAAAGAAGATTTTACAAATCTCTCATAAAAGTAATGATAGGCTCTGTTGGCGGAATTGCGGTTCTGATTGCGCACAGAAACATGTTTGGTGGGACTGCCCCTGCATAAAACCTTTTTGGGTAGAAACCTTTTCTCAAATTTCGCAAATTATATGTAAAAAGTTTCACTGTCCATGAAGTGTGGAATTTTGCATCTAGGTCTAGATGTTTTTAGCCTTGAAATCAATTGTCCAGATTTTGACAATAGCTAAATAGATTATAGTCTCCAGATGGAAGCAATCTTACACTCCAAGATGGAGTGAAGATGTCACTATAATGAATATAAAATTGGAGCTGGTGAAAATTGTAATGTTTTTGTTTTTTATTAAAATAGATATTTTGATGTAGAAGTTTTGGAATGGATCATTCAGCCTTTCCCTTTGAATGTCTGGAGAGGATCATCTAAGTCTCAACCTGGAGCACTATTTTATGCTGTTCATTAATACTCTTAGACAAGAACAGGTCCCCTCTCCTCACAAACTACCTATCCCCAGGCAAAATTTACAGAACGGTATTGTTTTTCATTTTTTTTCTTTTTTTCTCCTTAACACTCTTCTCTTTTTTTTCTTCTTTCTTTTCATTTGTTATTCATTTTTCAATTTGGTATTGTTATATTTAAGTAATTTGGATGCAGATTCTGCTCTGATACACCGAAGTGTAATTGTTTCAAAACAATTGTTAAATTGTTAAAAACACTATGATATATGTTAAAACTGTGTTGTGTAACTGCATTTGATTCCGTAATTTTGTACATTTATAAATTAAATAAAAAAAAAAAGTTACTGTACCCCAGTTGGACACCATTTCACACAAATAACCACAACATCCAAAACTTGAAAATCAGTGAAGCTCTGATTTATACTTTGTAGAGTCGCCCAAGATGGGTAGGTCATAGCAGAGTGGTCAGACAAATTGCTGTTTACTGAAAAAGAGTTGGCAACCTACGCCATTTTCTTTGCCAGTAACATAAATATTGTGCCTTGCATTCTGTGGTCCATTGGGTCACGGAAAGTCTAACATATATACATTTATGTGTGTGCACATTTTTACATATGTATTGTGATCAGGATGGCCGCGTATAGCGGTGGTTTCTTGAAATGAGGGCTGATACGGCTTGGAAGTGCAGCAAATTGGTTTATTTACAGAAAAGAAAATAACGGCTGTAGCAGTAGCTCTGCTTCAATTAACGGAAAACAAACAATTATGTCTCCGTGAGGTGGGAGAATACCACCTTGTGGCCAGGTATATACAGTCCTTTAAACTTGGGAGTAGTGCCACCTTGTGGTCAGGAAGTAAACAGTCTCTTTACTGGGGTAGTGCCACCTTGTGGCCAGGAAATAAACAGTCTCTTTACAGGTGAGGGTCCCAGCGAGATTAGGTCGCCCTCTTCAGCAACCTCTGGGACCCCGCTCCACTCTGGGTCACAGCTCCGCTCTGTGGGACACAGCTCTCCTCTCTAGCTCCTCGCTCTGTGGGACACAGCGCTCCTCTCTCGGACACAGCTCTCCTCTCGGGGACACAGCGCTCCTCTCTCGGACACAGCGCTCCTCTCTCGGACACAGCGCTCCTCTCTCGGACACAGCGCTCCTCTCTCGGACACAGCGCTCCTCTCTCGGACACAGCGCTCCTCTCTCGGACACAGCGCTCCTCTCTCGGACACAGCGCTCCTCTCTCGGACACAGCGCTCCTCTCTCGGACACAGCGCTCCTCTCTCGGACACAGCGCTCCTCTCTCGGACACAGCGCTCCTCTCTCGGACACAGCGCTCCTCTCTCGGACACAGCGCTCCTCTCTCGGACACAGCGCTCCTCTCTCGGACACAGCGCTCCTCTCTCGGACACAGCTGCGGGTGAAGCATAGGGCCCGCCCGTCTCTCCCGTATGCTTCATCCCAGGGACCCTTGCATACACAAACTCACTTGTATTCACTTCTCTTTAACTTCACTTCTTCCCTGGGGCATAATATTTCAGCAACAACCGTGCCTAGGCCTTTAAGGCAAAACTCTGCCTGGGAATCCTCACTTATTCCCTTCACTTACTTGGCTTACTTAGCTCCAATTAGGAGTTCTTCAGAAGTGTTAACTCCTTCACTTCTGACAAGAACTCACACTCCACTTGCTTGTCATCACTTCCGAGGAGCAAACGATCACTATATATATATATATATATGCTACAGATTTAAAGCAGGGGCCCACAGCAGAGTAGGGCCCCTCTGATACCAATCATCTGTCACAAACCTTCCACTTTGCCCTTCTAATGCACCCTCTGGAATGCAAGGTCTTTTTGCAACAAACTCATTTTCATTCATTACCTGTTTATTTCCAACTACCTCAATGTACTGGCTATCACTGAAACCTGGCTGACTCCTGCTGACACTGCCTTCCCTGTAACACTTTCTTCTTGCTGCATATTTCATTGCATACCCCCTGCTCCCTCCATCCAATTCTTATCTTTCGAAGTTCACACTATCCGTCTCTTCTCACCCCTCTTTTTGCGGGTTGCTGTTATCTACAGCCCACCTGGACCATCCTCTCAATTTCTGGACTATTTTGTCACTTGGCTCCCTCACTTTCTCACTTCCAACATACCTTCACTCGTTTGTGTCAATTTCAACATTGCCTTTGACACTCCCACCCCCCTACAGTCGCAAAGTTACTTGCACTTACCACTTCACTTGGTCTTTCACAATGGACAGAATCCACAAATCACTGTGATGGTCACTCCCTTGACCTAATTTTTACTAATCTCTGCACTATATCCAAATTTATCATCTCCCCACTCCCACTTTCTGACGACCATCTCCTAACTTACGGTCTCACCACACTCTACCCCTCTTTAGCCCCGGTCACCAGAACCCACAGCCTGCAAGCACTTGGCCTCACAACATCTTTCCACTGTGCTAGAATCCCTTCTCTGCTCCCTCATCACCCTTACTTGCCCTGACATTGTCACCATATACTACAACTTGGAGCTAAATTTCACCCTTGATTCTCTTGCTCCCATAACTACAGGCAGACACCCTCACAATCACTTACAACCATGGCATAGTACACAAACAGGCTACATCCAGTGCTCCCGCACTACTGAGCCACTATGGAGGAAAGTCTTGCACTTCAGCAGACTTCCTCCACTACAAGTTTATTCTATGTTCCTATTACTATGCCCTCAATCTTGCCAAGCAGCTCTCCTTCTCATGATTAATATCCACTTTGGCCTCCAATCCCACACTACTGAGTCACTTTGGAGGAAAGTCTCGCACTTCAGCAGATTTCCTCCACTACAAGTTTATGTTATGCTCCTATCACTATGCCCTCAATCTTGCCAAACCGCTCTACTTCTCATGATTAATATCCACTTTGGCCTCCAATGCCAAACGTTTGTTTGACGCATTCAACACTCTCCTCTGGCTCCACCTCCTCCTCGCCCTTCCGGTCTCACAGCCAAAGACTTTGCTAACCACTTTAATAATACAATTTAAACTATCCATAACAAACTCTACTCTCAGTGTGATCCTAACTCACTCTCCTCTGAGCAAACAACAACACCCCACCTTTACCCTTATTCATTCCCACATACATAATGAACAACTTTGACCCTGTAACTGAGGATGAAGTTTCTAGTCTTTTATAAACCTCTCGTCTTAGTTTGTCCACATGACCCTATTTCCTCCCAGCTATTCCCTCCCCTCTCTACCACACTTATCCCACATCTCACATATCTATTTAACCTTTTTCTATATACTGAGAAGTTTCCATCACCTTTAATTCACTCCATAAACATGCCCATCTTTAAGAATCCCTCATCTGATCCAGCTTCTCCATCTAATTACTGTCATATCTCTCTAATTCTCCTGGTTTCTAAAAAGTTTGAGCATATCATCTACAATCTTCCCTACCAATTTATTTCCTCCAACAAGCTCCTTGACCTATTCCAATCTGGCTTCCGGTCCCTATAGTCAACAGAGACAGCTCTTACTAAAGTCACTAATGACATGCTCACCGCCAAGTCTAAAGTCTAAGGGTTATTTCTCTATTCTTATTCTCCTGGATCTCTCTGCTGCCTTTGACACAGTTGACGTCCTCATCCTATCCATATTCTCTGCTCCTTTGGTATCTGTGATACTGCACTCTCTTAGTTCACATCATATCTAGAAAATCGAACATTTAGTGTCTCCGTCTCTGACTTTTCTTCTTCGCCTGGCCCTATGACTGTTTCCATGACTCATGTTTCAGTCCTAAGTCCCCTTCTTTTCTCTATCTATAATTCATCGCTTGGTACCCTAATAAGTTATTTTGGATTTCAGTATCATCTATATGCAGAAGACAAAATCTACCTCTCTATACCATAACTATCTCCCTCTCTTCTAGCTCATGTTGCCAATTGCCTCTCTAGCATATCCCCCTGGATGTCGGCCGTCAACTCAAACTCAATATGTCAAAGACAGAGCTCCTAATCTTCCCACCCTCTTCCACAGCTTCCACTTCTCATATATCTCTCATTGTTGACAATGCCATCATCACACCCACCCATCTCAGGCCTGTTGTCTTGAGGTTCTACTTTAATGATGTACTTTCTTCTAGTATAAAGCCCTCAACAATATTGCACCCTCTTATATTCATGCTCTTGTCTCTAAATTCTCTCCCAACCTTCCACTTCTCTCTGCTAATAACCTTCTTTCCTTTTCATCTCTTATCACCTCCTCTCACTCCAGCCTAAGGGACTTTTCTCATGGTTCCCCTATTCTTTTGAACTCCTTGCCTCCCCCACTAGTCTATCCTTCTGCCTCAAATCCTTTAAATGCTCACTAAAAATGTATCTGTTTAAAGACGTGTATCACTTTCAGCCTTAATATGCACATACCCTCTATACTGTAAGTTTGCAAGTTTTCAATCTTATTGGGTGCTTTAGGCAAAGCACTTTATATTCTCAAATTTAAACTCTATAGCAGGACCTTCCATTCTTTTCTAATTTGTTAAAATTATTTTTTATCTACCCTGCTTAGCACTACGGAAAATGTTGGCCCGTTACAAATAAAATTAATAATAATAATAATAATAATAATAATAATAATAATAATAATAATAATAATAATAACAACAACAACAACAATACCAGGAGTCAAAGAGTTTCTTAAATCATAAGGAAAGAAGGGCAGAAAATAATTTTGCATAATTGTTATCTGGTCATTCAAAATACACATTTTTGGGGGCTTTTTAGTGAGCACTATAGAGTCTTATCTTTTACAGACAATTTCCACCAAATGTTTGCATTGGGGCTCTCCATTCACTTGATCTGCCACTGTATATATTTATTGCTAAATTAAAACATCTGAAGAATAATAGGGATAAAAAGAGGGGCTAGAAAGATGTGTTCTTTAATGAGGCATTATCCATTCAAAAGATGTGCATTTGAGGGCTCAGAGGGAGAGATAGTTTTCTCATAAAAGAATGATAATTAGAAACATACATAACGCACATCTATTTGCTAAGACCGTATCACTTACCTTGCTCAAATGTTATTGGAAGTGTCTTTATACAAAAGGTTTTAATTTTTTTTTTTTTAAATGTCAGTGTAGTTTTTCATACATGGCTTTTTCCAAGCAAGGAAAATTAACAGTGCCTATAGTTGATAGTCTGATAGTTTAGTATATCCACCTTAATGAGTTGTGTTGCTATTTCACAATTCCCAAATGTGTAATCACATAAATTAACGGGCAGTGTATTTCAAACCATCTGTGAAAATAAATTGATGTGCCTGCAAAATATACTAAAAAATATCTAAGTGCAGAAACTCATTGAATTAAATGCAGTTCTATAACACTAAGGTCAATGTTCTTGGCATAGAAAATCGCTAGGCCCATGTTCTTGAAATGTGATAATAATTGTAATGCGTTTGCCAAATAAATAAATAAATAAATATATGCTGGAATGTATGAATAAAATATGGAATATTTGAATAAAAAAATAGAGAGAAAGATATGTACATATAAAATAATGAATAAAGTGTTACCTTTGTTCTTAAAAAATAATTCTTGCCCATTGGATAATTTATTCATGTTTTCTTTTCATTTGAATTATGTTTTTAATGATGTCACTTAAATTTTATCCTTACATTTAAGTTGCAGATTTCTGCTTTCATTACTAATTGCCATAATATATATATATATATATATATATATATATATATATATATATATTGTAGCAGGGCGCCCCCTTCTGGCGGGGTTTGCGTCCTGCACTTTCTTATCTTTTCTTTATACAGGGAGGAAGACACAGCAGGCTTGTCCAAAGTTGAGTTTTACTGCTATTTTATTTTGTTTGCATAAACAGAACAAAAACAGTGCTTGTATTCAGCAACAAAATAAAACCCTACATAAACGTGCTTACTATACTCAGGAACGCCCTGACTATATCCTGCGCAGCTTATCTGTGACAGGAGAGTGCCACCTTGTGGCCAGGAAACAAACAGTCTCTGATGTCTTTTCCCCTACGGCTTCTGCCAATAGTGGGTAAAGCCTAGGGCCCTTGTCACCCTCTTGAAATGAGGAACTATTATTTTCTCTCAATACACTCTTCTTCCTGGGGCATTTGTACTTCTTATCCTCATATGGTGAAAACAACATATATTTGTCACCAACCTTTTTATCCCTTGTTGCCTTCGGCTTCCCAGGGATGGGGTCTTTAGATAATCTTCTCTCAGTGGAGTATCTCTGATACCACAGAAGTCTTCTCTGTGCGCAAACTCTGGAACTCCGCAGCCTTCCTGACTGTCTCGCTCCAGCACAAATCCCAGCTCTTAGGATCCCCGCAGCTGAGCTGTCCAGGGCTTTCACACACAGCTCACGGCTGTTAGGCCCAAGCCTAAGTGAGAGAAACTCCACCCATCTCTCTGCTGCTTTTAAAAGCAGTTCACAGCCAGGCTGCTTCCATTTAGCCACTGATAACTGAATGGAATTAACCCCTTTCATTCTCTTACAGAGCTCTCTTGTGACCCCTAGTGGCACTCCATCACAATATATATATATATATATAGCTAATATCCCAAATAACTTCTGTGTGCAGCACAGACAGCAGCAAGATGGCATTATAGTGAGTCAATAAAATGTTGTACTTGACAACAAGGTTATCTTGAGCCATGCAGCCTGCAGTGCATCCAACAGCGGCTGTTTAGTGCGTGGTGTAGGATCCATACGGCAAACATGGCAATCAAGATGGTCCCACAGATGCTCAATAAGGTTCAAGTCTAGAGAATTTGGAGGCCAGGGAAGTACTTGGAAGTCTTTGTTGTGCTACCGTAACCACTCCTGGACAATTCTGTCCGTATGTCATGTTGCATTGTCCTGCTGGAAGATCCCATCAGTTCCAGGGAAGACAGTCAACATGTATGGGTGTACTTGATCTGCAAGGATGGATAGATAACCTAATTGGTTTGGAGTGCCTTCCAGAGGTATGAGTGGACCCAATCCCAAGAAAACATTTGCCAGACCATAACGCTGCCACTACCAGCTTGTGTTCTTCCAACAATGATTGCAGAGTGTTTGTTCTAGGAGCTATTGTGCCTGACAAGCTGATGGCGCAGAAAATGATTACCCTTTTTCAAAGTTGGTTAAATCACACATTTTACCCATGACAGCGAAGGTTGATATGTTTGCAGAATGCCTACATGTCACCCCAAATATCCATCAAGCTAGCTCACCGTATATCATTGGATATGCACTGCTGACGTCAAAAGTAGGTGGTGGTCAAAATAATATGACCTAAACCTGTATATATATAGTGGTGGAGGGCTTCTATCGCTCTTTTGCCCACCATATTATAAATGATTGTTGTGGTGAACTACCTACCTATTTCCACAACACAGGCTGAGATCCCGCTCCATGCTGATGAGAGCCAGTAAGCTTGTAACAGCTGTACATGGATTGGATACTCAGCCTGTGTTTATTCCAACCTTGGCTTTGCATTAAAGCTGTGTAATACAGCATGCATAAGCTTAAAGGAAGCCATGTTTAATAATGACTACGGAATGAAGAGCGAGGCATTTGTGGGCACATTTGTGTGTCCCGGTTCAACTTCCCAGATTGCAGTGTAATAACTGTTTTTCTTGGAACTCTGAGCTGGAAGCAGGTTTTTTAACTTGCTTTAGACATTCAAATGTGAACACAGATGTTCTTTTTATTTACTATATATATATATAATGTATGTATATTTAGAGACTCTGGTACTTTCTACCATCTGCTTCTTGCTTTATATTTAGATGTTTCTCCTTTCATTATTTTAGTTACATATTCAGCAGGTTTTGTATACAGTACATGCTCTGAACATGCTCTGTCAAACTCACTAAGCTGTATTCTATTTGCTATACAATAGTGAATAGAAGACAACAATTTTGGTTTATAGCTTTGGTGAACTTTAGCTTCTGATGTGTCCATTGCGCACTCTCAAATAGCCAAGTCTGGATCCTTGTGACATCATCACTAACAGCTGGGGCATAATTTTAGGGACTTTAGTGTACCTCTAGTTTGGCTAGCTGTGAACAGAAAATTGTAAATGCACAGTAAAGACAACCACTGGAGTTTAACATTATTATCATGCATATAGACTTGTTGATCATTTAGGCTAGACTTACGTTTAATTTTGAGCTTTGTCTCTGTTTATTTGTTTTGTTTCCTAGTGAGAGCTGACCTAACCTCACTGAGACATTGTGAGTAATAGAAGCAGACAAATGTTCTATTAGACATTGTATGTAATTAGGTTTGGAACTCTAAAATCTTTTATTTGTGTTGGCTGATATTGTTCCGTCATAAGTCCATTTCCATCATAACACTATTTATCTTTTACACTGAGTGCTAATACATGCATTTCCTAATGAACCAGTCTTTATAGATTTCACCATCAAAGTTAAATACTGCCTTTCTTAAAGGAACACTGAAGCTCTACAGACAGTTGTGAAGTTTGTAGCTTACAAACAACATCTGCTAATTGTTCTCTCAAAACTCAACAAACATTGTAAAGTATCAGTGAATGATCATCCATTTTGATTCTTGTTGCTCTCTTTGATTATTATTTCTACAATTCATTCCATCCACCACCACCACATATTACCATATAGGAGCTGAACAATACTGAATTTCTCAGGAAAGATCTGCTGTAGAGAAAAAAATACTAGTACAGTGCAAAGACAGTTTTATATATATGATACAATTTAAAGTTTAGCAATAGCGTCAGTAATAACCAAGTGACAAGCCAAGTCACTCATCAACTTTTAAGAGATATTTTGGCGAAAATCAGTGAGTCATACAAAATAATATTTTTTGCTTATAAAGGACAATATCAAAAAAAAAAAGAGAAAGCAGAAAGAAAAACAAACTGTGTTTTTAGGGATTTCTTGAGGTAAAATGTATAAAGAATTGTAATTTAGTGATAATTTAGTGAAAGCAGGCCTAACTAACAATAATATAATTTGGCCCTCATTCTATTATCGGCCGTAAATCGTCCGCAAAGCTGCAATTCCTTGCTGGGCTCCCGTTACCTTGCAATTCAATTATGCGCCGCCGCAAGGATATCCCCTTACGGCCGGCCGTATATCTTGCAACCGGCCGTAAGCTCAGAAATCTTTAAAAGCAAAAATAAATTCAAGACGGCACTGTAAAGCTCTGTAAATGCTAGGGATCATAATGGGGGACATGAGGATTAATAGCAACTCCCTCTCAAGCTTGCACATCAGCCCAAATCCGAGATTATATTAACTGTTTATTTTCCGGCTGCGTCGTGGGAGGGTCTGAGGTGCTCCAAGCCCTTTGGACTTTTTCCACAGATATTTGACATAAATTCAAATAAAATGTATTTACGATTTTAGTGTAGGGGAATGTTGTGCTATTAATGCTAACACCTACACTCACTTTATACTCTCCTCAGAGTGCAGGATGGCTTTGTTATGTGCTTAATTGTGTGCCTGCAGGACCTTTTTGCTGCAAGTAAGCTGCGGCTCGGTATTAGCCTTGCAGAGAGGGTTCCCGGAGCAATTGAATAGCAACCAGGATTTTCTTGCGGCCGAAACTCTTGTGGACGTTTAAGATCAAAGGCTTCCCTCCGGCGAGTGCGGCCGCAAGGCATAACAAGGCGCCGGCCGCAAGCCTGCTGGAATCCCCGTCCGGAAGGGAATAGAATAGGCAAATAGCTTGCGGCCGGTCCTTGCGGCCCCGCATCTCCTACGGCCCATAATAGAATGAGGCCCTTTCTGTGTAAAATTTTAAGAGGTAATATCACGAAAAAGCATGAGATGTGTTTTATTAACAGAAATGTTTTGTTTCACCTTAAGAATGATTAAAATGCACATTATTTAGGCCACAGCTTCATGCATATGCATCTGATTAATGGATATCTTTTATCTGATTATGATCAGAGAGACATTTAATTGCCTTCAATTTTCTATAGAACAGTCCATAATCAGACCTCAAAAGAGTAAATCATTATTACATTTATAAAAAAAAGTCAAATATATTTCCAATAGCACTTTTAATTAAAAGATAATTGCAGGCAATTATAAACATGGATTCAGACAAAAAAACAACATATCAAATAATGGATGTCATTTAGTCTTGCTTGGCATTGATAATTTCTGAACATCTGATTAAAAATTCTACCCTTTTGAAAAATATACAAACTCCATTATTAGAGAACCCTTTAATCTTCTTTGTTTTATAGGGGTCTGCATTATTGGCCGAGTTTCTACTAAGAGAATATACACATCACAGAAATGCAATGCAGGCTCTTTGATTTTCTTTTCTTTGAAAGCAAGGAACATGGTCTGCTACAGATTCTGAATAAATCTGCTCTGTGAATAGGAGCAGGGTATTACTTTTGTATAACCACAAAGCTACTTCCATTTCTATATATAAAATTCATATAAAAGGGACAGTGTCAAGCGTCAGCAATACTGCAAGATAAACAAACTTGTGATATACTTTGGATAAAAAGATACAATATTTTTTTGTGAAAATGTAGTTTTCAACCTCTTAGCAGAAATGTTACTCATCCCCCATAGTGCAATCTGTCACAGGTTGGATGTGTTTAGTAGCACTGTGCTATAAAATCCTCACTGGCTTCTATATCTGAGATATTAGATGTTAAACCATTCATTTGAGAAGTCCAGTCAGGTTAGGGCCAATGGCAAGCTTTGTGTGATTATAGGTTAGTGTTGGGCAACTCTGTCCTCCAAAGCCTTCCAATATCTCTCTGCATGAGCACAGGTGGATCCATCCAAAGGAATGCTAATGAGTAACTCAATTTGAACTAAAGCAGTGAAATAAATAAATCTTGGACTGCGGATGTCCTCATAAGACCAAGTTGGTCACCAGCATTAAATGTACAATGATAATTCAAATATATTCAGTCATTTTCAATTTTCTCACCTCTATTAATAGAGACTTATCCCTAATCCTGGCCTAAAATGGATTTTCTGGTTAAGGACTAGACCATTTTTTTCAAACCTATCCTCAAGATACACCAGAAGGCCAGAATACAAGTATATTCCTGTATTAGTCACTTTGATGGAGGCACCAGTGCCCAGGTAGAGATGAAGCATGGCCTGTCGGAGTGCCTTAACAAATAGGGTTGGAAAGCACTGATCTAGAGCAATTGTGCTCAAACATTTTTGGACTTGGGAGGACCATCTGTGAGAACATGTTTAACAGGGTGGTATTGCATGTGACTAACTAAATTTTCATCTAGCTATGCACTGAGCTGAATAGAGTACAGTTTAACTGATTATAAGTTCCTCTATAACCTATCTATAACTGTGGCTAATGGTGATGGTGCATATAATGTGTTGCACTCTCATCGTCTTTGAGGACCAGAAGATAAGATTTTAGAGACGAGCTGCTGAGAGCCACTGGATTATAGCATCCTTTCTATGTATTATCAGCCAGATATAGGTTGAAAGGAGTTTTATGGTGTAGTTTTACTAATCTACATGCTATAAAGTCCTTTGAGGGAGTTTAATGCCAAAATATATTTTAAGATATACCTAACATAGAAAATACAAAGAATGCACAAGACAACCATGATATAAATATACACACTGGTGCAGGGAGCATTTAAAGCTGTGATGAGTAGGGGAGAGAAGATAATTCCACAGGTTAGAAAACATGAAAGAGGTCTTGGAGGTTAGAGTAACGTGACAGTGAGAGAAGAGAGGAGTACATTGTGGGTGGAGATGAGGGGTCAGTTAGAAGAGTATCTGGAGATTATGTAGGAGGGTGCGGTGTTGTTGAGAGTTATTTACTTTTAGGCAAAACTGTTTATCAGTAAAAAAAACATAACTGTAAATAAAGCTTTTTTTACCAAACATGCATCTTTTAAAATAAACTACACTGCAAACTTGTTTATCTTGCTGATGACTTCTGCATAAGGCAGATGTTGGAACTGTCTATTATTTTAGAAAAGGCAGAAATTGTAAGAGATGTGTGGCAGCTCAAACAAACTAAACATTATACGGGGGAAAATGTTTTAGAAAGCAAAAATATTAAATACAACTTTTACATTTTTAACTTTTACATGCAGGGTTCTAATTTATTTTGTGGACTGACTCTCAGCCTCATTAAATTGGGGCTACGTTGTGGAACGTAGCCCGTAACTCCAAATTTACAGGTTATGGCTATTACATTAGCTCCGTAACGTTGCTCACAGTGGACTTGCGTGTTAACACGCGGGACGGTCGAGATTAGGATGTGCTGTGCAACGTTGAACTTTGCGCACGTAAGTCCTTTGATCTGTCATGTCCGTCAACGCTACATGTTCAATTCAGCTATTAAATTGTAACGAAGTCACTCGCAAGCAAGCCCGTAACACACAAATGGAGCTCAAAGGCCAACGTGTGCTCGAGAGCTCCCGCAAGGGGGGTAAAGTACAATAAGTAGCACTTGTAATAAAAATAACACTTAGAATTAATAGCACAGCATTCTCATTCCGCAAATCTGACCCGAAAAATACTTTATTTCATGCTTATATTTTGTATTATATCGTTTCCTGCAATCAATGTGTTACCAAATATACTGTAATTCGCATTTAATAGAATATAATATTTACTGCTTTATTAACATTGCAATATATCTGGACTGTGGGTCCAATCGCAACTGTACGTGAAGCATGTTGGACTTCAAAATCTACCCTCCCCTTTTTCGGTGATGTAACGCTAACAATCAAATTTTCCATTGGCTCGATCTGAACCCTTACCTACGTGATTGCTTAATTGTTTGTGTTCGAGCATGCAACCCTGATGTCCGAGAACTGCTTTATGTTATAGAGTCCTCACTCGTAGCTTGCAGCCATCTCTTATTTAAGTAGGCCAAATTTCAACCCTGCAGCCATTACGTTGGAGTTACTGGCGTTTAATTTAATGTGGCTGTCTGTTGGCTGCTTCCTCAGTAGATTGTGCCCTTGTAAACTAATAAGCTTTCTATTCCTCCTGTTGAAAGCATTGTCAGTTTTAAATTATACAATCTTGTTGCACATATATAAACTTACTGTGTATTCAATGTATCTTTCCACCTCAGGAAGCTAAACAACACAAACAAAAATGGTAGATCACACAACAGCATGCATGCATATAAAAAATAATACATTATATGCCATACTATTTATTCTAAAAATGTGAATATTTTCAAGTGTAGCTCAAGTGTATATCTTAAATAAGTGCAGCAGTCCTGAAAATGTAGTCAATTGAATTTTAATTAAATCACATATCTGATTTTTTTACAGAAATCAAACAATCCAAGCAAATGCCTTTTTGCATTTAAATTATTTTTGCATACAAATTCACTTCTTACCTTTCGTCTCTGCTCAGCGTTTCATACAGTAACAAAATGCTGAGAGCTTGTCTCAGGAAATGTCAGAATAAGTGGCAGGCCACATGCCTTTAATACCTGGTACTCCTTCAGGGACTTGAGGTTCCTTCAAGAAATATATTTAGCAAAGTACAGTGGTTATCCTTGTCAAACCTCTACTCCATATTTCTACACTTATTTTAAATCTCCTATATTGCCATATTACAAAGAAAGGTACTGTGTAAGTGCATCTAAAAACTAAAATGGATATGATCACAGTAATCAATAATACTTGTAACCTAACAAGAACACCTTCTCTAATTTACTGGAAACATATTTAAATTGGGTGTAATTTCTTTATTTTTTTAAACATTTGTGTAAAGACATTTTTACTTTTCCTGAAATGTTTTTTTTAAATATGTGCAGATGTACTTATTTGTGTTTTTTCTTTAGACAATTCTATAATGGTATTACTTTGTACTATAATGGCTATCCCAAAAAGTCAGGAAACCTACATACATGTTTAAGAAGTATTTCAATCAACAATATGAATTATTGCAACGATGTTCTCACATTAAAATAACAATTGCAAAGATAAACGATACAGAGTTTGAATTCATGTGCAGACTGCATTTGCAATAATGTTATGGAACTTTGTGGTGAAATAATTGTCTTGCTCTACACTGACTATGCAGACTGTGAAGCTCTTTGGAGCTTAGTACGGTTTTATATTTTTGTAGTGGGTCTTCATTTCTAAATAATTGCTTCCATGTAAAGCGTGGAATTAGCATCCTCTCAGAGAAAAAGTCTTACAAAAGCTATGATTTTTGTAATGGACCCTAATCTATTACAGATGGAAGTGCTTGTCAAGCTTGTTGCTCTTTTGTCAAAGAGCCTCATTCAGTTGAGCTTTCGCATGTTACTGTAGCCCATAATGTGAGAATCAGTGTCTTTTTGCTGGCTCCAAATGGGTTACGGGTTATGGCCTTGAAACTTTGCAATGGTTAAACCGTAACCAACAACCTCCCGAAGCCTTTGATCTTTAAAAATTCTCGATTCAATTGCAAAAATCGCTCAAAACTGCACCCGCACTTAAGCCCGCCAGCGACAAATGGGGGCCCAAAGCTTACGGGTTCCAAATAGGACCCGCAAAGGGTTTACAGACTAGTTTGTAACACTGCAAATGACAATATAAAGACACCAATGCACTTTAAAACAATGGGAGGCATTACAATTACCTGTACAACAGCCCCTAAATATAAAATCTTGCAAAATAAAAAAAAAATATTTTTCTCATAGGTTGTAATGGTCATGCATATGCCAATATGAAAAGCCATGCTGCAACATGCTGAAAGCTATTAAAGACACACTACCTACTTGCACACAAATACTTGCAAATGGCTAACATAATAACCCTTTCTCACTCACAGAGGCTCTTATATGGACCCTAAAATTATAAAGATCATCTTATATACATTTTACTCATCACATCTACATTGGGAGAACAAATAGTGGCCAAATGACACCTCCACGTGGCATATATCAAGTACCAGGGGAACATTTCACATATGGTTGTTCAATTATGTCCACTTATTGGTGACCCTATCGACTACAGTACACTTACTATTGTCTCTGTGCATGTCCACAAGCTTTGCATGGCAAAGATACTGGAGTGGGTTGCCAGTTCCTTCTCTAGTTGACTGTGATTTGTCTGACCTCTCGGCTATGACCTGCCCACCTACAGTGGCCCTACATGGTATAGCTCACAGCTTCATCCAGGGGACAATACATCACACTAATCTACTCTAACCCATCAAGAAGGGCCACTAACCCACATGGAGGCTGTGCAGAGGCACTTGGAGCAACAGCCAATTCACCTCCACCAGGGATAATCTCCGCTAGGCCCATCATGGAAAGTCCCACGCCGTTGCTGTTGGCCATGTGCCAAGATGTATACTCATTCCCATTTGGTGACCTTCCATTAAGTTTTGCTATCAATCAATTTACATTATCACCTGGGGAATGTTGATACTCCACAGTATCACAAATTACACTTTGTATGTATATTAACCCTTTTATTATTATTATATACTAGCGACTTGCCCGTCAAAAAATGACGGCAATAAGATTGTAAGGCAGGTAATGGTGTTTGGTTGCGACATTAATTTTGTAGGTGTTCCAATATCCTTCGGCGCTCATTGGGAGCCTGTTTGTTTGTGTGCTATGAGCAGCGTTGGAAATAATTAAGAAATTAATAAATTAATATACTTTACCTATTTTGAAGTAATATATGCAGGAAGCATTGTGTTGAAGAGCTGACAATCTCTTTTGATGTTTTGCGCAGCATACAATGTGTGTTTTCAGTGTTGTGCAGCTGCTGTGTAAGTGTCAGCAATGTGTGCAGTGTGTAGTGTAAATAGTGTGCGTGTGCGAGGAAAATCCGTTAGGGTAGCTGTGTACTTCCGCATTGTGTAAGTTAGTGTTGTAAAATGGCGCCTAATGTGTGTAGTACGCGGCTGTGGCTGATTTTGCGTCCTTGTTCTTGGACCTCGTACGGCTTTTTAGAAAAGTCTGTATGTGTTTCGTGGTGTTTTGCGTGTTTAGGGTCCTGTAGCCTCGTTTTTGTTTTTTTCGGCGGCCATTTTTTCTCTTGCTTAGGGGATTTTCGGGTGTCTAAACTCTTGAATTTCTACTTAAATTGAGGTATAACTTCACTTTTAGAGGTGCTTCGCGAGGGCCGCAGCGTTAGCAACCACTTTTGCAAACCTGCACTGATGACAACTATATACAGTGGATATAAAAAGTCTACACACCCCTGTTAAAATTTCAGGTTTCTGGTCTGTAAAACAATTAGACAAAGATAAATCATTTCAGATCTTTTTCCACCTTTAATGTGACCTATAAACTGTACAACTCAATTGAAAAACAAACTGAAATATTTTAAATGGAGGGAAAAAGAAAAAGAAAAATAATGTGGTTCCATAAATGGTATAGCTCACAGCTTCATTGCGGTACACAAACCCACTCAGCACGACAGAGCGGAGGGTTGTTCTAGTTAATCCTGGTTAATGTAGAAAATGTTTTGCAAGGCACTAAGTTGTATGCTTGACTATGCCAATGGCTAAGAACCTTCCCAGAGAGTTAAACGGATCATTTAGCAATCCTATGCTGGGGAAGTCACCTGTTTTCCCTCATGATAGACCAGCCATATAATGCAAGCTTTGGAGTGGAATCCCTGGGAAGAAAGTTACCCATGGATCATAGGTTAAAATCATACGCCTTCTTTCTGATTCGAAAAACAAAATGGCTAGGCTTACACACTTTAAAAAAAAAAAGCAGTTAAATACATGGGCCCTCATTCAATTGCAATTTGGCCAATTGAATAGGCCTCTAAATAAGCACATAACATATATTTTTTAAAGACATTTTTAGTTAGTAAGCATCTATCCAAAAACAAGGTTTTCACTAACTAAAAACTTCTTTAAAAAAAATATGCTATGTGCTTATTTAGACCCCTATTCAATTGGCCAAATCGCAATTGAATGAGGCCCTTAGTATTTGCCTACTGGGTCTAAAAGGTAGATCCAGTGAGCAATAGAGCTATAAATAGCATGGTAATTCGAGTGACCATAAAGAAGTAAATGCCATGAGGTAATATTTCATCTTTACAGCTAATAATAGTATTTACAGAGGACACTGTGTAGTGGATATTCATTCACAAGGTATAGATTTTAACAAAAGACTCATAGCATAGCACCAATTATTGTGGCATAAGAGTAGTTGTTTTTGTTATAATTAGTTGTTTGTTTGCATACAATAGTGTGTTGTAAAAATTATCATAAGTTTGAGACATTCACTTTAATCACTTTATGATATAATTATAAAAAGTCATTTTTAAACAGCATATGAGATTGTCCAAGTAATAAAAACACACAGCTGCTCAATATAAGCAGCAACCACAAAGCCTTTTTGGTTGAGTTAGGAATTTTAGTGGAAACACTAAGGCCCTCATTCAATTGCAATTTGGCCAATTGAATAAGGCTCTAAATAAGCACATAGCATATTTTTTTTAAAGATGTTTTTAGTTAGTGAAAACCTTGCTTTTGGATAGATGTTTACTAACTAAAAACTTCTTTAAAAAATATATGCTATGTGCTTATTTAGAGCCTTATTCAATTGGCCAAATCGCAATTGAATGAGGGCCTAACAGTGCCAAGAACTGTCATCCTATCAATAAAATCATTGTGACATTGATTTAATGAATATAAGTTCAAGAATAACCTACGAATACATGTTATAATGAGCATCTAGAGAAAAGAATAGAATAAGTAAAATGTATAAAATTGAGTGACCTATACAGTCAATTACAGAGAGAAAATATCCATTCAATAGTCCCAAAATATAAATATTCACAAAGAAAACAAGATTCACGTATATATATAGAAGTTGAATATTAGAAAAATAAAAAATAAAACTTGTATACTACTTCACATATAAAGAATTGTATTTCTCAAAAGAACAGTCAGTCAAAAGCAACAGTGATACATTGTAACACAGTGGAGAACAATAATATACTCCAAAAACAGCCGTGATTTAATTAAGGATACATCTATTATATAATAAATATAAGCATATATTGAAAATCATAAGCGCATATCAAATATAAAGTTCTCAGCAATACGGGTCGTTGCTAACGCTTGCGGGCTTGCGCTGTGAGCCCGCCTTTTGCAGGCTCGCATAGCGAGCCCCCCGCCACTGCGGCCCTCGCAAAGTCGCTTGCAAGGAGCGCCAACTGCGCTCCTTGCGCTGGTGGAGATGAGCGCCATAGGCACTCATCCCTATGACCTTGTACGACTTTTGGGACGCAAATCATCGCAGGACTTAGAAAAAAAAAATACGAACTTGCAAAAATACGACCTTAAGGGCTGACCCGCGCACAGCGGAAAACATTAAAAAAACACAAAATACACACAAAAATTAAATACAAACCTTACCCACAGCAAGGGGGGACAACCAGGACATCTGGAAGTCAGGTTACATCTCAATTTCAGATTTACAATTTACAGAGTTTAGACACTCGAAAATAACCTAAGCGTGAGAAAAAATGACCGCCAAAAAAAAATGAAAACGAGGCTAAGGACTTAAAATTACAACACGTACACGCAAAACTTACCCATAACTCAATAACACTTCATGCGGCACGTAACACACATTCTATGGGACAGACCACACTCAAGATCGCGGCCATTTTACATGCAACAAGTAACTACTTTGCTCAAAATGGCGCCTGGAACGCAAATTGACTGCTGGAACGCATTTTGTGTCCTAACAGTTTCTACTTCAGATCAAAGTCTATAAATACTGCACACTTTCCAGAAATTTCGACATTGAACAGTGTGACTGGACATTTCACTGGTGGCGTTACTTCTGAAGCAACTTCATTATCACTTTAGAAGTTTCAAATCTGCAAATTACAACAAATAGGTAAGCTATAATACATTAAGTAATTAATAAAGGCATAATAAAAAAAATATCTGCTTTCAAATATTGGCAACAACAACTATATTCATGTATAGTAACATCTGTACGTGCCCTAAAATAATCTCAATTTCCCCTCCAAAAAAGGACAAATTTCAACAAGAACATAGCTTTTATTCATGTATATTTTACAACATAATTTATGCTTTTAGCAAAAAAAATATATACACATATATAAATTTATGCTGCATTTCAATATTTCACTTTCTTTTTGTCATTTTCAACAGACTCTGCCTTAACAGCGTCACTGAATAATTTGCAGCACTGCACTGTTTCACACGGACTGTCAAATCTGCAGAATTTCACACATGACAAAGACAAAATAGCAGGTAATATACAAAAATACATTTGCTTCACAAAAAATATTATGCTCTTAGTGAAAAAAGAACAAACCAAAAACAAAACATTTTTCTTTCTCTTTTTTAACAGACACTGCCTGAAGACAGTAAGATTGGCAGCAGAGGACCCTCAGTCATTTATACACAACTTGCTCCTACAGGGCAAGTACTGAATGACCCCACTGTATTTAAAGGGCCAGAATGAGTGACATACACTCTGTTGTGGCCGAATACTGTTTTTAAAGGGCAATATGTCCCAGGGCCATAGTCGCAGTAAAAAAAAAAGAAACATCTATCCTTTTTGCTGTGCGCCAATGTCAAAATGAAAAACAAAAATAAATCAGAAGCTCCTAATGCTAATAATGGTGCACACAAAACAGGATACTGCAACAAATGTTGCAAACACATATGTAACGCATCTACTGGCACCCGACTGGGTACCTCCGTTGATGGACATGTCCTAGCTTGCGCCGAGGACTACAAGCACCGCACCGGACATCACAACCACCACAGACTCCACAACCGCCGTAGCTTAACTGGAGCCGCGCCGTCTTCCTTCCACCCTGTATGAATCTCCAGCCTCCAGGACCGTGTGGGGAAGACCTCTCCTCCAAGGAGAGTACATCAGGAACAAAAGTTCAGTAGTTAAAGCTCAAGGGAGTATGCAGCGCATAGCAATCCCCAGTGTGATATAGCAATTCCCTCCAAGAACGAGACGAGGCTACGTTTTGCAGGGTCAAGTAGAACTCTCTTACTGGCACACCCAGCCTGGTTTTTATTACAGTCAGGTACAAACAGAACACACCCCGGAGGGAGGTATAGAACAACCAATAACATAATAGTAACGCCCGCAGTTTCCCTCCCCTCTGCTTGGGAGATAATTGAGTTTCTTACTGTATCTACTCAATTATCTCCCAGCTAAAACTTACACATTTTCATACATTTTTATAACTTTATGATTTTACATAGTACATAAATAAAACTTACATTTTTATGAACAACATAAATTGTGGAACACCATATTAAAAAATGGCATGAATCAGACCAGGGGTTCAAACGTTAGTAAAAGTATCTTTTGGGCCCTGGCTCAAACAGGTTTTACAGAGGCCTCTATACTGGAGACAATGGGGAAAGTAATCCAATTATCCAGGGATAGAGGCAGACTCCATTGAGCACATGGTTGCAAAAAGACATAAACCACTTTAAAATACATGAAGTCACCTTTTACACATAACACACAGATATTTCACATATCCCCAGATAGCTGTGATCTGAGCACACAAAACTACCGAATAGCGCTCAGATCCTATTCACACAGTTCAATTGCCATGTAGCTAAAGTCTTTCCCATAGTCTTTCATTATATGAATGGGCTCCATGGCATAGCTATCTGGGGTATCACCGCTCCCACAGGGCAAGTGCCGAATGACCCCACTGTATTTGAAGGGCCAGAATGAGTGACATACACTCTGGTATGGCCGAATACTGTTTTTAAAGGGCAATATGTCCCAGGGCCATAGTCGCAGGGCAGGAGGCTGGCAATAAGTCCTCTCCAGGGTAAAGTGGTGAAGGGCACTTCGTCACAACATATAAAATGGAAGAATAAATCCTGTTTTGTCTGCACCAACCTCAAAGCCTAACCCATAACCTAAACCTCTAATGACAACAGTGGGATACACAAAACAGGATAGTATAACAAATATTGTTAACACATACAAGATAGAAAAATAAATCCTGTTTTGTGTGCCCTAACCTATAAGCCTAAACCCAGAACCTAAACCTCTAATGACAACCGTGGCGTACACAAAACAGGATAGTACAACAAATATTGTTAACACATACAAAATGGAAGTAAAAATCAGGTTTTGCGTGCCCTAACCTATAAGCCGAACACCAGAACTGAAACATATCATGTCAACAGTGGCGTACACAAAACAGGATAGTACAACAAAGATTGTTAACACATACAAAATGGAAGAATGAATCCTGTTTTGTCGGCACCAACCTCTAAGCCTAACCCCATAACCTAAACCTCCAATGCCAACAGTGCTGCACACAAAATAGGATCCTACAACAAATGTTCTTAAAACATAACACATCCAACCATCTATCCTATTAAAAATGTGCACCACTCTCTAAGTCTAACCCCATAACCTAAACCTCTCTGAATACATACAAAATCGAAGTATATATCCTGTTTTCCATGCTCTTAGTACAAAAAAAATGATTTATATTTTGCTTCAACATTTGCATCTCTCTCTTTCATTCACAACAGACACTGCCTGAAGACTCTCTGTATTGCTACAGCAATTTCCACACAACAGATTTCAAGAAAAGAGATACAGTATTACAAGTTAAAAAAAAAAAATACCGCTATTTTCACATATAAAATGGAAGGACCTATCCTGTTTTTTTTCTGACTTTGTGGAAACGTACTGCAACCTAACTAACATTCTAAGTGTAACCCCAATACCGGAAACCCCTAATAACAACACATGCAAAACAGGATAGCAACAACAAAGAAAAAGGCCTACCCTAACCCCTTATGCCAACAGTGTTGCACACAAAATAGAAAACACCAATGATGTTAACATATACAAAATTTAAGGATATATATACTATTTTTCCTGCGCAAACGTTTAAGCCCAACTCCATACCCTAAACACGTAATGACAACAGTAGCGCACAAAATATCCTATAAAACACATACAAAATAGAAGGAACTATCATCTTTCATGTGCCACTTTCACAAAATACACTGCAACCTAACTAAGGGTCTCATTCAATTGCAATTCAGACATTTGAATAGAGCTTTATATAAGCACATAACATATTTATTTTACAGAACTTTTTAGTTACTGAACTAGCTAAAAACTTCTGTTAAAAATATATATGCTCTGTGCTTCTATAGAGCCTTATTCAAGTTGCTAAGTCCAACCTTCTAAAGCTAACCTCATAATGCAAACATGGAAAGTAGAAAAAAATGCAGTTCAAACAAATAAATAAACTAAGGAGAAAAAATACTAATATGTTAATTTTATTTACAGATTAATATGGCAGATACTGACAAGAAACAGGAAAAGAAAAGACGTCAAACTAGAGAATGTCAAAGAACATGGGCAGATCAGACGCCGGAGCAGAAGGAAATTCGACAACAAAAATCTTTACCAATAGAGGTTCATAATTGTGGTAATATGAATATTGCCTACTATAAACCTACTTTCCCCAACTATCAAAATTTCAAAACAAACATAAGATCCTATAATAGTGCCATATCCTTTGCATCTATGGTTGCAATATTAGCTGCCAATGTGCCAGGACGGGGCCTTTACTGCTTTAAAGTACAAGGATAAATTAACCATCATACTTCTCATTTACATCCAGAGGAAGGGGAGCAAAGAAAATTTGCTCAACTATATGTCCTAGATACAATGGAAGCTGTTGAATAACGTTTGCAGCTTCCAGCAAATAAAAAATGCTTACCCATTGTTTTTATAGAGCTTGAGAAAATTAGGGCCCAAAACCCATACTCTCAAGCCTATAAAAAATTGGCAGAAGTAGAAAAGGAACAACAAATTCATGCAGAAATACATCAATTGCTAATCCCTAAAGCCAATATGGTGCTTAAAAGAGATCGCCATACTGATAAACGCTGTTATAACTTGCCAACAGCAAATGAGATTGCAATGGTCTTTCAAAATGATGGAGAACCACCATTTCAGAGAGATATTAGAATATATCCCAGAAATGATGAGCAACCTTTCATTAATATAAGTATCTTAAGTAAGAACTTGGATCCAATGACATATCCCATATTGGCAACCCAAATTAACACTTGACAGTTACCCACATTCAAAAGTACGTGTCAGAAATAATATTTCCATGCTTGAATCTAAAGTTGCTCAAACTGCCATTCGAGATGGACTCAATCCCATTTTATGTGGAGGAAAACTGGCACAACAATGGATCATTGATTCATATTTGCAAGTAAAGGGAAAAAATTTAAACTTCAGAAAATATCAACGAGATAAGCTATGTGTAGAACAGTATTTTGGATTGATGGATTATGTCACTGAGGTTGCTACAACCAGAGAGCTGCCAGCTGGCAAAGCCATCATTTTAACATCTTCTTTACAAGGATCTCCTCGCAATATGCGAGAAAGATACAATGATGCCATGGCTATTGTAACTAAATTTGGAAAACCAGATTTATTTATTACATTTACATGTAATCCATAATGGCCAGAGATTACAGACAATTTGCTAATTGGACAAACTGCTTCCGATAGACCAGATTTAGTGGGAAGAGTCTTTAAAATCAAATTAACTGAATTAATACGTGACATAACCATAACTCAGTTATTTGGCAAATGTCTGGCTTATGTTTATAGCATCAAATTTCAAAAAAATAGGCCTTCCACATGCATATATTCTTATAATCCTTCAAGAGAAAGATAAATTGGATACTGGTGACAAAGTGGATTCAGTAATTATTGCTGAACTACCAGATCCAGAAATACATGGTAGACTATATGAGATTGTAACTCATCGTATGATTCATGGACCGTGTGGAGATATTAATCCACAGTCACCATGTATGGAAAATAAGAAATGTACTAAAGAATTTCCAAAATATTATAGAGACAAAACTTATGCTAATTGTGATGGCTATCCATTTTATAGAATAAGAGAAGCCCAAAATGCCATTATTTGTGGAAAAAAGGTAGATAAAAGATATGTGGTACCATACAATCCACATTTACTCATGAAGTATAATGCACACATTAATGTGGAAGCTTGCACTTCTATAAAATCCATTAAATATGTCTATAAATATATTTACAAAGGCTATGATGCCGCTACTGTAGTGGTCAAAAGTGCAGACAATCACTAACAAAGTGAGTTAGTACATGATGAACTTGCATCTCATGTAGATGCTCAAATTTGAAATGCATGATCGTTCACATGCAGTAAATTGATTAGCTGTACATTTGGCACAAAGACATTTAGGGCCTCATTCTATTACCGGCCGTAAAATGGCCGCAAGGCTGGATCTCCTCTTACGGCCGGCCGTATATCTTGCAACCGGCCGTAAGCTCAGAAATCTTTAAAGTCAAAAATAAATTCAAGACAGCACTGTAAAGCTCTGTAAATGCTAGGGATCATATTGGGGGACATGAGGATTAATAGTAACCCACTCTCAAGCTTGCACATCAGCCCAAATCCGAGTTTACATTAACTGTTTATTTTCCGGCCGCAGCGTGGCCGGGTCTGAGGTGCTCCAAGCACTCAGGACTTTTTACATGGATTTTTGACATAAATTAAAAAATATGTTTTTTACGGATTTGAGTGTAGGGGAATGTTGTGCTATTTTTGCTAACACCTACAATCACGTTTTAGTCTCCTCAGAGTGCAGGATGGCTTTATTTTGGCTTTATAATGTGCTTAATTGTTGCTAGCGGGACCTTTTTCCTGCAAGTAAGCTGCGGCTCGCTTTTAGCCTTGCAGAGATGGTTCCCGGAGCAATAGAATAGCAACCGGGCTTTTCTTGCGGCCGAAACTCTTGCGGCCGTTTTAGATGAAAGGCTTTCCTGCGGCGCGTGCGGCCGCAAGGGATAGCAAGGCGCCGGCCGCAAGCCTGTCGGAGTCCCCGGCCGGAGGGGAATATAATAGCAGAATAGCTTGCGGCCGGTCCTTGCGGCCCCGCATCTCCTACGGCCCGTAATAGAATGAGGCCCTTAGTGTATTTCCATGCTGGAAATTAAACAAATGCTTTGTCACAAAGTGAGCAATGGCAAAATACACTGACTGCGTGATTTCAATTAAATATTGACATTCCATACCATTATGTTTTCGTTAATGGATTATGGCGAAAACGAAAAAGTTGTGGAAATAAAATAATCACAAGAATTTACACTTTAAGTCCAAGAGACCTTGAACATTTCTGCTTACGATTACTACTTCTAAATGTTCCTGGTGCACAAGTTTTTAACAGTTAAGAACTGTTAATGGCATAGTTATGAATCATTGAATTTAGCTGCACGACAGAGAAACTTCCTAGCTGATGATACAGAATGGGAAAGATGTCTAGATCTTGCAGCACTATGTAAAATGCCACGGCAGGGAACAATTTGCATTCATTTGTATATTCTCAAATGCTCCAAATGCATTAGCTTTGTGGGACAAATTTAAAACAAATATGTCTTCATCAATACAATGAGCCTATTGCACAATTAAAAGCATTAATTGAAATTCAAGAGGTCTTTTTAACTCATGGGTTAAGTTGTGCAAGTTTTAATCTGCCAGATCCAGGTCTCATGGACGACATAAACTTTGAAGACTATGACACTCAGCTTCAAAGAGAAAGAACAGAAGAAAGACTTGCCACTTTAAATACATTACAGTTGTAAGCATTTAATGCAATCAAAAATGCCCTAGATAATGACAAGCTCAAAGAGCGTTATTTCTATCTAGATGGACCTGGCGGATCAGGAAAAACTTATCTCTATAATTTATTGATGAGTTTTTTTTCAAGCACAATGTCAAATAGCACTGCCATTTGCAACCACTGGAATTGCCACACTTTTGTCAGAAGGTGGAAGAACTGTGCATAGTGGATTTAAACTGCCAGTTCCCATTCTGGAAACATCAGTGTCGGATATTCGAATGACAACATTGCAGGCAAAAAAATTCAAAAATGTAAATTAATTATAATAGATGAAGCTACAATGATGTAATGCCGTGCCCTACTTGACTGTTTGCTACGTGAAGTCATGGATAATGATTTGCCATTTGGTGCAAAGGTAATGTTGTTAGGTGGAGATTTTAGACAAACATTACCTGTCGTTGTACATGGAAATCGAACCAACATTGTCGAAACATGTATAAAGTCAAGTACACTATGGAAACTATTTACCCATCTTCAATTACAACAAAATTTGAGATCAGAAGGAGAAAATGAGTTCAATGATTAACTCATTAACATTGGAGAAGGAAAAACAGAGTGAATACAAAATTAACACAATGATACGGTGCACATCCCAGCTCATATGATTTGTAAACAGGATCTCATATCAGCTATATTCCAAAATACAATAAATAATACCGACTATGAAGAGCTTGCCAACAAAGTAATAGTAAAATGCAAAAATCGGGATGCATTACTCCTCAATAATAAAATATTTAAAAAAATATATGCACCACAAAAAAAAATATCCCAGTGCTGATTCTGTACATGTACTTGGTGATGACAAAGAAAGTCAGACAAACTTTTTAACTGAATTCATTAACTCATTAACTCCCTCTGGAATGCCACCACATATTTTGCAGCTAAAGAAAGGTGCAATTGTCATGTTACTGCAAAATATGAACCCAAAAAAAGGCCTATGAAATGGGACCAGATTAATTGTTCAAGAATTAAAGGACTATTTCATACATGCTGAAATTCTAACTGGTACCAATAAAGGAGAGAGAGTTTTCATACCAAGAATAGATTTGGCACCAAGTGAAAGTAGCCTCCCTTTTGTACTTCAAAAGAGACAATTTCCCATCATCATGGCATTTTCCATGACCATTAATAAATCACAACAACAAATTTTCAAATCTGTGGGTATCTTTTTAGAAGAACCAGTATTTGCACATGGCCAGTTGTATGTTGCATTCTCAAGCTGCAAGATTCCAGAGGCTGTTAAAGTTTACATTGAAAAGAACCAAAGTCAAGGTGATTTATTAGATGATGGCCGCATTTTTACCAAAAACATTGTCTACTATGAGGTACTATAACTTTAATTCAACAAAATATAACAATACATGGCACAGAACAAAAAAAAAAAAAAAGTTATTTCACCTCAATGATAATTTCACAAGAAAAAAAAAATAGAGCAAAGTGGTTTGATTTAGAGGACGAACTTTTATGTCACTGGGGCTCTTTTTAGAGGACCACTATTTCAATAAGAAACTCTATAAAATGGCAAAAAAACATTGAGAACAGTGATTTTACTTCCAGGAAAAAATTAGATATCTCTGGGACTCTTTTACGAGGACCACTATTTCACATAGGAAATTCTATGTGTCATTTCCCAAAAATACTTTCATCTCAAGAACAAATTTACAACAACAAAAAAAAAAAAAAATATAGACAACAGTGGTTTGATTTTGAGCAAGAAATTTTATGTCACTCAGACTCTTTTTAGAAGACCACTATTTTCATAAGAAACTCTATAAAATGACAAAAACCATAGAGAACAGTGGATACACCCCGCGGATGAACTTTGATGTCTGGCGTTCTCTTTTTAGAGCACCACTATTTGACAAAAGGAAATTCTATGTGCCATTTTCACAAATTACAACAATAACAACGAAATGTCAACCATCAAAAATCAACAATGACAAAATAAGATATTCAAATTTTATGGAAGTAGCCTTTTAGCATGATTAGCCCCACAAAACACTTTGCTTGCATTTTATAACAATTACAGTTTAAATGTTACTTTAGTAAGTTACTGTTTATAATGTTACTATTTTTGGAAAAAAGTGTGCAAAGTTGTTTCATTGCCTGTATTTTAAAGTTCATGTTAAGAGGAGGAGGAGCTTTTGTTTTACAATTTGATACAATTGGCTAAGTTTCAATGGGGTTTTTTCCTATTTGCCTTACTCTGTATTTAATACATATTTAGTTTACCAGTAGTTTATCTACAAGTTGCATGTTACAAAACATTATATCATGTTTACAATACTCATTAATGCAATGTTGACCTTTTCTTACATTAAAATGTTACTACTCTTAAAAAAAGATGATCTACCAGATGGTCACTTATAAGTTGCATGTTAAAAAAATAAACATGTTTCATATAATGATTGTACTTATTTATAGATAAGAAAAAGGTTAAAAGTGTCAACTACGCATATTACGTGCAAAACAGAATTCAAAACATACACATTTAATTGCCGTCATTTTTTGACGGGCAAGTCGCTAGTTATTATATAATACTTTACATTACGTTGAAAATCCTCTCGAAAATATAGGGATTAATACATTAATTTTTAATTGTTCGTATTTTAAGTGTAATAATATTTTTTTATAAGTTTCAATAAAATATAGTGTTTTAACTGTTAGTGTGTGGCAATTTGCTACAATATAAAAGGTGTTACTTGTCAATTTTGTTGTTTCTTGTTCACTGGATCTACCTTTCAGACCCAGTAGGCAAATATTAACAAAGTTTACAGGTGGACTCTCCACATAGTGATCCACCAGCTATTAAATTCTTAAGCTCACCCTTTTACTTTAATTTTACTTAAAGTGTGATTACATGGCTCCCTTAAGAGATCCTTCCTACCGAGAGCTGTTATGTGATAAGTAACAATTCTAACTAAAATTAAAGCTATATCCTTCCTTGTCATGGCAGGGATGAGAAAAGGGTTAAATACTATAAAAATGCATGCAGTGTTTATTGCCC
The DNA here is from genome assembly GCA_027410445.1 of Discoglossus pictus. Taxonomy (NCBI): domain Eukaryota; kingdom Metazoa; phylum Chordata; class Amphibia; order Anura; family Alytidae; genus Discoglossus; species Discoglossus pictus. The sequence continues at coordinate 218,161,598 of CM050168.1, read as the reverse complement.
CCTTCCGCTATCCTCTGCTATCCACAATGACCCGAGTATTCCACAGGACTCCCTCAACACTGGGCAACTGGGGTGTCAACAACATAGGGATCCCTATGGTATCCTAACCTATAACTATGAGATTTCCTCTGGACCCCCATTGTAGCCTAAGCTCTACCATAGACCCTCTCTCCCCATGGAGGTCCATAAGGAGTAATATAGTCCCTAACACTAAACACCATAAGCTATCTACACTAAAATAAATACATAAAATAAAAAAATAAATCCAAGAAAAAACAATAAAATTACCTAAGATAGAAAAATAATTACATGAAAAAATACAATTTCAAATAAAAAAAATACAATAAAATAATAAAAGTAAATTACATAAAATGCAAAAAAAATTAAATAACCATGTAAGATCTAAGAGTGATTAAAAAAATGTGATGAAAAAATATACAATTTAAAATAAAAAAAATTGTAATAAAAGTAAATTACATAAAATATACAAAATATGTAACTAAGCCTGTAAGATAAAACAGGGGTTCCCTGGTGGTCCAGTGGTTAGGACTATGTTGACCTGGGCTCGATTTCAAGTCAGGGAACCATAAGGTCACACCAGCCTGTAGCCGAGCAGGGTTGGGCCTGGTCAGTACTGGGATTGGAGATCACCTTGGAATACCAGGAGCCGTATGCTAGCAACCCTGTCCAGTATCTCTGCCATGAATACCAAGTGGGTCAGCATGACCATGGACAAAAATATGTACTGATGTAGAATGTGCTGAGTGGATTCCACTGAATACTTGGGCTCATATTGGGTAACAAGGTTTGGACGGAGGGATCATAAACCACCCACATTAATGTTTTTATTTATTATTAAACCCTTCCCTGCAATGGATGAATAAAGATGGATGTATATATGAAGGCTAGATGGGTGGATATATGAAATGGCATGTGTAATGTTTTCATGTTAGTACTAGTTAGTGTTCTTAGAATTGCTAAGGAGACTACTTTGTTTCACACTCCTGAGATATCTACGGGTATATGTATATGACAGGTTGCAAGCACATATTTGAGATAGACACCAACATGCAATACAACCTAGGTGTAACTGAGTAAAATTTAGAGGATAACATTTGATGAACCGATGTAATAGTTACATAAATTAACTCTAAGAACTCCTCTAACAGCCTTGTGGGAGATCCTACGAGATCCCTGTCAGATGTTGGATTTAGTTTTCAGTAGATTTACTGTACCTATGGAACTACTGTATCCACAAGATTAGAGCCTCTGTGACTATCTGCATTAAGTCTAAGCTGTGCCATGTATCCAATCATCCCTTAGAGTCCCAAATCTGTAGAATTGAGGGCACTTCCGACTTCTTGATTCCCAGTGATCATGTGTCATCATGATCAGATTGCAGGGAAGGGATAACACCAAAATACTGAAACACAGCTGAACTTAATTCACCGGTTTATCTGTAGTCAGATAGAGCACAATATGCTGCTAGTTAGGCAGAGCCATTGAATACTGGGCTAAACCTCCTATACTAGCTAAAAGAAGTCTAGCTGTTTGGTGGAAGACAAATCCATTTCAGATCACCACAACAGACATGTATCAGTTTCCAATTCTGCTTCGAACATGGTTTATCATCATTCTTTCTCTTTCCTCACACCTCTTCACTGGAATAAGCTCCCACTTCACAGACAGTCCCCCAATCCACAAATTCCTGAAGTCTAATTTCCTGTCTCCCAAACCTTTATACCACTTAAGTTCTCTCATTCTATCTGTCCTGATTTCTCGGTATAACCTATTGTATTCATGATCTTAAATGTCTTGTTGCTCTTTTTCGCCAACTAATTCAAACGTAGCTTTATGCTCTAATATTTTTGTTCGATAAAATGTAATCCTCTACATTTCAAATAATTATTTTAAAACCATGTAAAGCACTATGGATAAAGGTAAAATGTAAATAAATAAATAAAATAAATCACAACTTAGAACAAATTGGATATATATGCCTACAGAAACTAACTGTCATATAGGGGCAGACTTAATATAAATCTAAATGTAGATATTACTATACAAAAATAGTATGTTTTAATTTCTTTAAGCTTTTTTTATCTATTTCTTGTATGTGCCATAATATTGGAAACTTGCATTTAGTCTTTAAATCATCTAACCACATATATATATATATATATATATATATATACTGATGAGAGCCAGTAAGCTTGAAACAGCTGTACATGGATAGAATACTCAGCTTGCGTTTAATCGAACCTTGGCTTTGCATTAAAGCTGTGTAATACAGCATGCCTAAGCTTAAAGGAGGCCATGTTTGATAATGGCTATGGATTGAAGAGCGAGGCATTTGTGGGCACATTTGCATGTCCTAGCTCAGCTCTCCAGAATGCAGTGTAATAACTGTTTTTCTCGTAATTCTGAGCTGGAAGCAGGTTTTTTAACTTGTTTTAGACATTCAAATGTGAACACTGATGTACTATTTATTTACTATATATACCAAGATTTTAAAATTTGTATTACCATAATCACATATATAGTTGTGAGCGTACGAGTTGTTGCTAACGCTGCGGGCTCGCGTAGCGAGGGCCGCGGCTCGCGTAACGAGCCCGCGTTCCTCGCAAAGCGAGGGCACTGCGCCAGGTTCTCAGTTGCTGGCATGGAGCGCCGCAGGCGCTCCATGCCAGCACCTGAGGAACCCCCCAAAAAGAGAGGGCTTCAGTTGCAGCAACTGCGACCCTTGCAAACGCGGCTCGCGTAGCGAGCCCGCGGCCCTCGCAAAGCGAGGGCACTGCGCCAGGTTCTCAGTTGCTGGCATGGAGCGCCGCAGGCGCTCCATGCCAGCACCTGAGGAACCCCCCAAAAAGAGAGGGCTTCAGTTGCAGCAACTGCGACCCTTGCAAAATTCACAACCCAAATTCACAACCCAAAGAACTGCGAACCTCGCAAAGTTCACGTCGCAACCCAAACAGCACGACACACACATTACGACACTCGCAAACAACATACAACACACGTTCACACACATTACGGCCTCGCAACACTCGGACGCAACTCGCGAACATTACAAAATTAAAAACACAATACATACACACAGCACATACATAAAAACCTTACCTACACCAAGAGGGAGCACCCACGACTTCAAAAATGCAACTTACAACTTAATTGCACTCAAAATAAAAAAGTTTAGACACTAAATAATTTGATAAGCGACACAAAAAATGGCCGACGAATAAAACGAAAACGAGGCTACACACGCAAACACCATACGAGACACGTTACCACACATTACGACCTTGCAAACATCGGACGCAACACGCCGACATACAAACATTTAAAACTTAAGAAATACACACAACAAACACATAAAAAGCTTACCTACAGCAAGAGGAACCATCCAGCACCTCAAAAAAACAAATGTACATCTACATTTAAATCAAAATAAAACACTTTAGACACTAATACCATCGCTAAGCAAGAGAAAAAATGGCCGACGGACAAAACGAAAACGAGGCTACAGCACTCTCCACACGTAAAACACCACAACACACTCGCAAAACACCACACGGAAATTGAAAACCACTACGAGGCACCAACGGAAAATCCGCTAAGACGGACAACATATAGAAACCGCCATTTTACGCAAATGCGTAAGTACACCACTACGCTAACGGTTTAGCCTCGCGCACGCACAGTATTACACTGCACACATTCACCACGCTTATAGAGCAGCTCCACAACACTAATGCTGCACCAACATCAAACAAGATTCACAGCTCTTCAACACAATGCTTCAAAATAGGTAAAGTATATTCATTTATTAATTGTTTACATGTTTACTATTACACACAAAACAACATTAGCTCACTTACAATAACATTGCCGTAATTTTTTGACGGGCAAGTCGCTAGTCAATTATAGTTGTGATGATTCAAAAAGTGCACTGCCTAATCAGAATAGTGACATTGTACAGTATAGATATTATCAGTCAAGCAATTTTAAAATATTTTGCACAAGCAGTCTACAAGTAAGAGAGACATAGTTACAAGTACTGATGGGTAATGTTTTGGAGAAATCTTGAAGATGTCAAACCTTATACTCTGTTGAATAACACGTGAATGGAGAGATTCTCCAATATTGTTATTTCTGGCTGATAGTGAATATGTTAGGTAGCTCCCCACATGGATAGATAATTTCCCCGTAGACTAGCATGCATTTATTGCATATGAGTGTTTTCACAGAAGTAATAATTTTTAGTGTATCAACATACTGATGACTACCACTCTAGATGCCTCAGGACAGTCTTTTGTTCAATGACTTTAATTCTCTTTCTTCCTTTCCTGTCAATGAGGATCTCACTATAACCGTGATATAAACACAATTTCTGAAAATTCTAGTTGCTTGTACACCCAATGGGTTAAACGCTGATCTGTACATCTTGTAAGTCTTTCCATAACATTGCCTTTCACCTTGTTTCTATTTAGCCCTAAATACCTAAGGAATTTAGAACTGACAACTAAAAACACTGGCTGACCTTTCCTACTTACTTCAAGCTGTTTGCAGACTCAGATTCAGCAGTTTGTTTTACCAAGGACAAGATGGAGTTAGCTAGCAATAATGTCGGCTGAAAATATTTTTCCTTTTACAATAATGTTGCTGCAGAGTAATTCTTTTATTCTTTTTCAAATTAGTATCGTCAACACATTACAAAGCAACAGAATTTACATTTCTAACTAGATGTGAAGGATTGTCACTTGTAATACTACAATGTGTCAGCGATGGGTTTGAAATTATCTTCAAAGAAATTTGAGGCTAATGCAGTTTGTCACAAATGTCCTGTCTTTTAAGTGTTAAGAAAGGCAAAGGTTTCCAAAGCGTAAAAAACAATGGGTCGCTTTTATCCTTTGATTTAAGCAACAGTTAATTCAATTGATATGAAAATTTTCTCTTTAAAAGCTTTGGAGATAACAATGGTTCTAATTACTATATTCATCTGTGAAAACATACTTTGGAGGTTACGCGTTTCAAATTTAATAATGTAGTTAATTTACATTACATTCATGGTAGGAAAGCTACTTACTATTGAACCTTCATGTTAGTCACTAATTAAATATGGTATATTAACACATATGTAAATGTAAAATGACCTGAGGGCATGTTCCTGCAAAAATATTTGTGGTATTTGATTAAATATTAGAAGTATTTATTATTCCTGTACTAGAAACAATTCTCTAATACAATGTCAATTCATGCATGGCTAAGTTTGCCAGCTCGGTAATGGACAACAATAACTCCCCATAGGGGTCTTGGACTTCTCTGTACCCATGCTTAGATACACTTAATCTGCCTCTAATAGGTCATAGTGCTGCATCATAACAGTTCTCCTTCTGACTAGTTAATCATGTGATATATAAATAGGTTGATCCCAGATTCAAGCGCACAGGCTCATTATAACTCCTACCTTCATTTATTTGTCTTAAATCATTACAAATGTTAAGTTTTTCCAAGAAGGTCTCTGATTTAATTTGACAAATCTTGTGCGGTGCCAGTTTACTAATGACTTTGATAGAGTTCTTTTTTTTCCAGTAACTGTAAAGTAATAGACCATTGGATGAATGGAGGTAGGTTCTGTTTGTTGACAGTTGTACGGGTACATCAAACAATGATATGAGCTTCACATTTTCTTCTTATATAAATGTCTTGCTTATATAAATGTCTAGAGGAGTGAGAGCGTTCCCACACTACAAGGAATTTAACTCACTGGAACATACAGACAAAATCGACTAGTGAATATTACCAAAAATATATGACATTTTTTTTATATAATCTAGTTTATTTAAAAGACTGTGAGAAATACAGTTACACAACCAGAGTTATTACGAATAATTAAAATGAATATACAACGGGCATTTATAATCCTGGTTAACTGATCTATTGTTACCAATAATATAAAACATACAAATACACATATATACCACATATTTAAATCATGCCCTTGTTTGAGAGAAAGGACACAGAACAAACAATTTTGAAACATTTAAAAAATATTTTGCTTAGAATATCTGACTAGCCCGTGTCTCTTTTTGTGGCTATCTATAATATCGCCTACTCCTACTTTCCTTTACAAACATGATTCCAAAATGCAATATATTTCAGTCTCAAATCATTTAGGGCAAACCATATTTACTAAATCTCCTTAAATGAAACATTTCAGCACTGAAATTCTTAAAATAGTAAAATGCACCTTCCTAGACTTCCAGATTTACAAGGTACAATTAAAAAAGAAAATATGTATGAAAGGTAACAACAATCTGTAAGGTGTTAATAAGATATTAGGTATTCTAAAAATAGTCCTGCATAATTGTTAAATTCATATTCCTTCTTCAGTTAATATAATTACCAGCAGTCCATAGTGAATAGTGAGTTAGTGCTTGGATGGTAAATAACGTGTATATACTATACAGGCATTCTTCCTTACCCCTGCAACCTTAAAGCTCTACTTCCTTTAACTAGATATGGGGTATGACAGAAAAACAGAGGGATATGTAATGGTATAATACTAATAGTCTAATAATCCAATGCATCATATGAGGGGCTAGTAGCACTAAGTGGAATGAATACACTTATCTACAGATCACTTAGGTTATCATTGTCTAGATGTCAACTGTCCCTATCATCTGACATCTTCACTCTATTCACCTGACATCTTCTTCACTCTAAGAACCACCTATACATTTTACCATAGCGAAAGGATGTTATCAAGGAGTCGTGTGATCCTCATATCAGAGTTGTGTTTTCATACCATGTCATTACCACAATTAAAAAGAGCATTTCTGAATTTTATGTTGTGATGTCTATAATGAATACTAGATTAACAAGTTTAAATAGGTAACATTGACATTTGTGTTTTTAAAAAGCTATATTGTAATTCTTTCATATTTCCATTTTCTAAATAATGTTATAATTGTAAGATGTATAGGTCACAACTTTTAAAATTACAATTATGTCAAAAATATTTAATTTTTTTTTTTAGTTTATGAACTTCATTCTAAAATTAGATGACCTGTATGATCCACCACTAATTTACTGGGAAATGGCAAATGAGTGATGAGCATTGAAAAAGAAGAATGAGAGAGAATCCAGAAGCACGTTTTTCAAAAAAGCACTAACACCTGTCTTACAAATGCACAGCTACATCAGTCAAGGATTCTGGGAAATTACATGCAAATAAGAACCTATAACATTTCACTTTTATTACTATCCTTTTTAACATGGATCACTTTGAGTTGATGTTGGTTGCAGATCACAACCTCTAAATTCTTCTCTATTTGAAAAGCATGTGCAAGAAATATACACACTGCAGCTGACTGAGGGGAGGAGAAATGTGTAGGTTTTACAGCATTTAATTGGAACTTGTAAAAAGATAAAAAAGCTACATAGTATTCATGTATTTTTTATTTTATGTTTGTTTCTGCTTCCTGCATTTCCATATAATTAGAATTGTGTTATGCCAAAATTAACATGATTTTTGAGAATTTTATAGTTAAAACAGTAAATGAATGCTTAGATTTTTAAACTAGGAATATGGAATCATTCAAAGCTTTTATTACTCGCTGGGTTCTGTTTGAGATTGTCAACTAGTTTAAAAAATTACATTATTAAGAGAAATATAAGTGAATCAATTTTTATACAAAAGTATGTTGACCATAAAATTGATATATTTATTTAAGTACTAATCTTTTGTTTTAATGTGCACTGATATCCCAAGTATACAGTATGTGATTTGAAGAATGGATGATGGCCCTGCTCTCAGGAGTGATTTCAATCTAATTCGAGTATCCAACCATTGATGAATTGGGGTGGCTGTGTCATAGTTATGCAAATGCATGATCATATGATATACAGTGCCTTGCAAAAGTATTCACCCCCTTTGACTTTTTACCTATTTTGTTACATTACACCCTTAAGTTCAATGTTTTAATCTGAATTTTATGTGATGGATCAGAACACAAAAGTCTAAGTTGGTGAAGAGTAATGAGAAAATTATATACATAAAACTATTTTTTAGAAATAGAAAACAGAAAATTGGCATGTGCCTATGTATTCACTCCCTTTGTTATGAAGCCCATAAAAAGCTCTGGTCCAGGCAATTACCTTCAGAAGTCACATCATTTGCGAAATGATGTCCACCTGTGTGCAATCTAAGTGGCACATGATCTGTCATTACATATACACACCTTTTTTGAAAGGCCCCAGGGGCTGCAAAACCTAAGCAAGAGGCACCACTAACCAAACACTGCCATGAAGACCAAGGAACTCTCCAAACAAGTAAGGGACAATGTTTTTGAGAAGTACAAGTCAGAGTTAGGTTCTAAAAAAATATCCAAATATTTAATGATCCTCAGGAGCACCATCAAATCTATCATAACCAAATGGAAAGAACATGGCACAACAGCAAACCTGCCAAGAGACCGCCGCCCACCAATACTCACGGACCGAGCAAGGAGGGCATTAATCAGAGATGCAGCACAGAGACCTAAGGTAACCCTGGAGGAGCTGCAGAGTTCCACAGCAAAGACTGGAGTATCTGTACACAGGACGTCAATAAGCCGTACGCTCCATAGAGTTGGGCTTTATGGCAGAGTTGCCAGAAGAAAGCCATTACTTTCAGCAAAAAACAAAATGGCACATTTTGAGTTTGTGAAAAGGCATGTGGGAGACTCCCAAAATGCATGGAGGAAGGTGCTCCTGGCTGATGAGACACAAATTTTACTTTTAGGCCATCAAAGAAAGCGCTATGTCTGGTGCAAACCAAACACATCACATCACCCAAAGAACACCATCCCCACAGTGAAAAATGGTGTTGGCAGCATCATGTTGTGGGGATGTTTTTCAGCAGCCGGGACTGGGAAACTGGTCAGAGTTAAGGGAAAGATGGATGGTGCTAAATACAGGGATATTCTTGAGCAAAACCTGTACCACTCTGCTAGGACGGATGTTCACCTTCCAGCGGGACAATGACCCCAAACACATTGCTAAAGCAACACTTGAGTGGTTTAAGGGGAAACATGTAAATGTGTTGGAATGGCCTAGTCAAAGCTCAGACCTCAATCCAATAGAAAATCTGTTGTCAAACTTAAAGCGCAAACTAAGGGCAAACCATCTAACTTGAAGGAGCTGGAGCAATCTTGCAAGGAGGAATGGGCAAAAATCCCAGTGGTAAGATGTGGCAAGCTCATAGAGACTTATCCAAAGCGACTTGGAGCTGTAAGTGCTGCAAAAGGTGGCTCTACAGAGTATCGGCTTTAGGGGGGTGAATAGTTATGCACATTGACTTTTTCTGTTGTTTTGTCCTATTTGTTGTTTTCTTCACAATAAAAAAAAAAAAAACATCTTCAAAGTTGTGGGCATGTTCTGTAAATTAAATGATGCAAATCCTCAAACAATCCATGTTGTGAGCCAACAAAACACAAAAAATGCTAAGGGGGGTGAATACTTTTGCAAGGCACTGTACCTTAAAGGGCCAGGTAATTCAGCACAACTTTTAGAATTTTTTAAATAGGTGCCTTTTTCACAGAAAAAAATCATAAATTAAGTGTTTGTTTACATGAGACTCTGGCAAGTCCCACAGGCAGACTGACAGCAAGAGCCCTGTGCAGAGAACAGAAACAGAAAGAGGGTTACCCTTTCCAAGTTCATCTGTGCAGATAAATGACTGCAGGGAACTCCTAAATATGTTGCTTGTGGATTAACTGATGGCTGATTGCATTCCTGAAACTAGAGAGAAACCATAAATATTGTCTTCACCAGAGCTTGCACCGGCCGGTGTCAGCTGGTGACGGCATGTAGTGTTAATCATGTAACAGTGTGTTTGTAAACAGAAAACAGACTGCAGATTTTTTAGCTTTTATGAGTGTAATTAAAAAAAGGCAATAGATCATTTTAGCATAGAATCTTGTGCTCTTTCACACCATTTAGTGAGGTAAATGGCCCTTTAACATAAAGGGAAGATAGGCTGTCAGTATTTTTGCAGCCTATAATAATCTGTTGAGAGATTCTGGGGCGTCAGCACTGCCAATGAAGTTGAATATACTTCTGGTTTTCTTCCCCATTGTTTACAGCTCAGTGGAACTAATAGTTTAACTTATACTTAAATAGATATGAGCCAAAAATCTTGATCTAATCTGCCTATTCCATGTACCTAAAAGTTACATTACTGGACTTGTTTTCTGCAGATGAAATTCTCTAATGTATGATTCCTATATGTGTAAAACTAAATGTGAGCAATATAAAAATGAAAATGAAAAAGAAAAGAGAAAACAATATATATTAAGTTTGGCGGTAGCAGTCTGGTATGCATATTGGTACTATATACATTTAATAATATTACAGACAGATTAGCAATACTTTGCAGCCATAAAAAAGAGTCCAGATAGATCTATTTTACCAGTCAATTCCTTTGACAACAATTTAAACATGCAAATAATAATAAAAATAATAACACTAAACTTGTTTCCATATAGCAGAACAGCTGCTCAGAGCAATGCTACTTAAACCGAGGAGCAATTTTGTGCTGAAAAAACGTCTGTAAGCCTGAATCAGCAAACATCCCGAACCATTGATATCAAGGGTTTAGTTGGACAATGCAGTCCATTTCCTTCCATAATGAATGCTAGTGCACCTCTGCTTCAATATAAAGCATTTAGCTTGCAAAATCATTTCAATATGAAAGACTTAAATGATGCAGTTCTTATTCATAGCATATGTATTAAAAGCAATAACTTGTGCCTTTGTAATACAGAGGTGGATTATGGTACTAATTGACACTGTTTCAAGCCTGGGTATCATAGGGAGACACCTGAGTAACAAACAATGTAAATCAGGAATTAACTTGTGAAGAAATCTGGTACCACCTTGCCTCCAACCTTTGTGCAATCATTTATGTTCTGTTGAACACAGCTGGAACTTGTTGAAGAAAAAAATCAAATAAAATAAAAAGACATCCACAGAGTTGAGTAAAGGTCAAATGCAACTCAAGTCTTTGTGGGAGATTCACTAAACTTCCTCTGGGATGAAATAATAGTCATTGTCCTTTTCTAAGCCCCTCCAAGTATTCACTAAGCTATGCTTCCTAATACTCAATCATCTCATTATGATACTATAGGACTGCACTAAGGGTATGGTATGTCTAATGATGATTAGCTGTCCAAGTTCACCATATGAAAAAACAGAGATGTGCCTATTCCAATAGTTATAATTACGTTTTGAACTTTGAATTCTAACAAAATTGCTAAAGGCATATCTAGGTTTCCTGGCTTATGAATGCATCTGATACAAGAGAATCAGTAGTGTATGAACTTTTTGCATAAAAAAATATCAAAATAAACATTAACAAACTCTCCCTGATGTTTGCTAAACTTCTTGAGTTTGCAAGCAGAAGTTTTTGTGAGTTGAAACCTAAAAATCCCTGTTAAATTAGCATAACATTCATCATTTGTTTTGGCCAATCACAGACAGCTATACATTTTAATACAATGTAACAATCAATGATGACATGTTTGTGCAGGAAAGAATCATGGAATGTGTCGTCCCCCTGTAGAAGGAAGTAGGTGGAGTCAGACTCTGATCTGTAGATATCTGCATTGGGCTTCTGCTGGAGTAAAGGTTAGTAAAATGTTAAAATCCGTTAATAGCATGTATAAAACATTAGAAGAGGAATCATGCAATGACTATAATTAAACAATATGCATTTGTTTAAAGGGACTCTGGCAGGATTTACTGTAGAGAAAGTAGCTAGTGCAATGTATATACCGTTGTTAAACCTCTTTTGACGAAAATATCTTCCGCTTTGGATGACAGTGTCCCTTTAACATCTTTTGTTATACTTTATGGTAAATATATAGTTCTACTGGGTCAATTAAAAGTGTTAAGATCACCTACACATTAAAAATAGTAAGAGCAAGTAACATGTCTATACAAAGCTAAAAGGTTAATTTTGAACTAATCAGAGTTAAATTAATGAAAGTACTCCACAGACATGTTATGTTTTTTATTTTGTGTGAAATAATAAAGTTGGTGATTAATAATTAATTAAAATACTTAACACTGTAAATATGCAACTAATGCAAATCATTTAAATAAAATGTAATGCAAATTCTCTTAAAAAATAAAAACACTTGTCAAGAGATTAAAAGGATATGATATACAGATGTTATGGTTCAAGGGTCTCTTATGTATTATCAGCCTCATTCAATTTGGGTCCGTAAATCCATCGCAAATAGCCGATTTTCTGCGATTGAGTTGAGGGCTCAAGTAGGTCTACTTTTACTCTGGTATTCAATTGGCTGGGCCCAACAGTTATGCGTCGGTCGCGAGAATCCATGCTCTCGGCAGTAGCATTTGCGGGCTTGAACATGATTGCCCGTAACTCGTGGTTCAAGCCCATAATATTGAAGTACTAAATGCAAATATGAATTCAATCCAGCACTGTAAATGATTGGGAACACAATGGTTGACATTAGAATTAAAAGCACAACATTTTCAAGCTCGCACATCGCCAAAATATAATACTTTATTTCATGTTTCATTTCCGTCCAAAGTCCTACAGGCTTGAATGACCTCCAAGCCCATAACTCGTTATTCAAGCCCATAGGACTTAGAAATAAAAAGGAGGTTCGATTCCAAAGTCCTACTGGCTTGGCGGTTGAAGCTTTGGACAGAAATTAAACATGAAATAAAGTATTATATTTCATCGATGTGCGAGCTTGAGAATGTTGTGCTTTTAATTCTAATGTCACCCATTGTGTTCCCCATCATTTACAGTGCTGGATTGAATTTAAATTTGCATTTTGCATATATTTGTTCCGATTAGTAAGTAAGTCCTTTGCGAGACCTCCTTGGTCCCAGTAACCTGTAGTCCTTTGCAAGACCTCCTTGGTCCCAGTAACCTGTAGTTCAATTTTTGCCATTTGTGGTCAGCACAGGAAAATCGGAGCAATTGAATAGCGATTTGTGACTCTTGCGGCTGTGAAAGATCAAAGTCTTGGAGGAAAGTAATTTGAGATTTTACGAATCGCAATGGATCACAACTCGCAGCAAGTAACCCGATCAGAGCCCTTGAACGGAAGGCATTTGAATAGCAAAGTAACCTGCGACCTCCACTTGTGAGCCCGGATCCCCAAATTGCAGCAATAAGATGAGGCTGTCTGTAAGTGGTACCTTTTATACACTTGTGAGAACTATGGTATTAAACTCTGTTTTCTAGACAAATATAAGTACAAAGTTAAAATGTTTTATTGCTCTCAATGACAGTACACATTTAATGTAGATACAGGGTAGTGTGTGGCAGTAACAGTCAGGCATTATTGTATTATTGTGTTAATTTATTGATGTATGGATGATACACAGTCATGTTTGATCTCTAAATGCTGCATTTCCCCCAGATATTTAATAAAGTGTATTATCAGGGTCCCTAGGGCAGATGGGTCACCAGTTATGAGGGACTTGGTTGTAGTGATCCAGTACAGTGGGGGAAGAGCTGGCCTGCACCAGGGTACAGAGAACACTTAGGTGTGAATGGGGAAGCATGCCGAGCTTATGGAGGATCCCGTGTCTATAAATGTGCTATGCATCAAAAAAGGAGTGGTCAGTTTAAACTTACATAAGCATTGTGTATGGTTTATTCTGAGGAAATATAATAATTTTAACCACTGGAATTATTATTCCGGACTCTGCCTCTGCAATCTGTTCCTGATCACTGGGGTTAGGATTGCTGAACTGGCTTCTTGAGCTTCTGCATTGCTGGTATCCTGTCCATGTCTCCTAATAACTGGAAAAGGCAGCTGGGCGCTGAGATGGATAGAACCTCAACACTCAGGGTTGTTCTGTAAGCTGAAAACAGGAGAGTTTGGGATGTACATTGTCCCCTTTGCCCCTGGGTCATGACAGTCTGTGCTTCTAGAATCTAGCATTTTGGGGCATTATGCTATTCAGTCATTTAATTAGTCTACATTGCTACTGATTATGGTATGTATTGAATGTCATAAACATAACTGGTAGCAAACAAGACAGCAATAGATCAGGTTAGATCACAATACTGTTAAAACTGTATGTATCTGCTCATTTGGACTGTGGGAGACAAAATGCGTGGACTGAGGTTAATAAACAGATCCACATTAATGCAATCCAGTCAAAGATTCTCATTCTTTGCATGGGCATTTTAGGTAGCAAGCAAAGAGGAAGGACCTAAATTATTCAATGCTATCTGTGTTGGAACACTTCCTGCTCGGTAATCATACAGTTTAGACAAGAAACTAAGAGTATGTCTATGCCGTTCCCCATGCTGATTACAATATCTCTCATATAACCAATGTCAACTCCACAAAAACTTACCTTATCATCCTTACATATTTAAAATAGTTTTAAGAACCCTATGGAGTGGACCTCATACACTGATATTATTATAAAAAAAACTATTTCCTTTTGAAATATATACAACATTGCTCTCTTGACATCTTTAATGTGATAAAAATAAAACCATACAAGGTACTAACCCCATTAAACTGTTTATTAATGTCCATATTTTGGTTCTCAATATCAATTATTGTTGGCCTGAAAGTGACACTCAAACAAACCTTTTTGCAAAAAAACAGATATTCTACATTTAATGTACATAATGAAAAAAAATTGTTTTAATAAGATAAAATAAATGCAATCCAGGACACTCTCCAAAGAGTGTTTTTATGTGGGTTGCTTTTATGAAGCCAAGGTGCCACCTAACAGATTACAAATGTTTTAGCCAATCAGGAGGAAGCTGAGGCAAGTGAAACATTTGTGTGAAACTCTGGGGTTCCTGTCTGTGCTGTAAAGCAGCCTGGGATTTGTTGTGTGGCACCATGTTAAAAAGGTGCTATGTATTTTCTATTAAAAGTCTCTCTGTGCAGCACATTCACACTTAATTACAACCCCTGCAGGTTGTCCATTCCTGCATCAACTACTGCTGCTGGTGTTTTTCTTCTCTCTGAGAGTGAAGCAGCAGCTGAGCCTACCTATGTCATTATCACCCCTGCAGATTTCCTGCATCAACTACCACTGCTGTTTTTTTTTCTTCCACTCTCTGTTTGGCAGAGCGAATCAGCAACTGAGCCTGCTTGTGTCATTACTACACCTGCAGCTTGTCCATTCCTTGATTAAACTACGGCTGCTGTTTTTTTTCTTGTTTCTCTCTTCCTCTCTCTCTCCCGCCCGCACCATCCCACCCAACCATATAATTGAATGCTGCAGCTGCACTTTCCTTTAGTCAGGAACTATAGGGTTACAAACTGATGCTCTCCTGCTAAGTATGTTGTTATGTAACCTCCATGGGTGTGTTAAAATCAGGATATAAATCATGCATATAACTCTGTAAGTACACTCAACTTTTCAATATAAAACATGCATTATTTTTTTTAAATATAGTTTTTATTAGAAGGCATACAAAAATAAAACCTTATGAACAACTGTGTGTTAAGTCACGAAAATTTTCTCAATCAAACATTTGCCAATTATTCACTAACTAGACCTTCTTATTTAACATTTTTGGTTATTAATATATCTATAACAAGACAAGGGTTTCAATTAAAGAAAACAGTAATCAAGAAATGAAAAAGAAAGAAGAACAAAGAACAAAACTAGTTAGCTAAACCATATTGCTTCTAACCTGTATTGGAGAATAGGTTAAAGCTACAGTGGCCGCCTAAGCTGGCGCAAGATAAACATCAGTACATATTTCACAAATTTCCTCAAATTGTAATTACTTCCATTTTGCATCTGAAACTTGAGACAGGAATCCAGAGATGATTTCCAGGTCTCCTCTACCTCAAGCTCCTCATAGGCATCCATTTAGCAAGATACAGGTGTTATATTAACGGGATGTTAAATGGTGATTCTAATCAGTTTTCCCAGATTGTCTGAAATTGGGGGATTCTATACAGGATGCCATGGGTTAATCTCTCATTAATGAGTAAGTAGTTAATCTTTTTAATTACCTCATGAAAATTTAAAGTTGAAGTCCTCCATCTACTGGCTATATGTATTTTGGAAGCCAATGCCATTAATTGAAATAATTTATTCTGAGGCTGAGATAGATTTTTAGTATGAACCCCCAGCAGGCAAGATTCTATAAAGGATAAAATCGCTTTCTTGAAAAGAGTGGAAGCAAGTTGGGCTAATTGTCCCCATATATTCTGGGTACATGGGCATGACCACCAAGTATGAATGTGAACCCCTATTTGTTGGCATCCCCTAAATCATTTCTTGTTCTCTTGCGGGTTGAATTTCTGTAATTTATCGGGGGTGCAGTAGGCTCTATGTGGGACCTTGATAGACATCTCTAAGGGAGCCGAGTTAAGTGAGCCTCTGGATAGGTTTGAGCAGGATTCTGTCCACTTGTCCCAGTCTACCCCCAGATCTTCTTCCCATTGTAACAAAAATGTAGATTTCTGTCTGCTGGTAGTGCTAGTAAAGGCATCATAGAGTGACCCCAGTATGACTTTGGAGAGAGGGATTTTTTTTTTTGCAGATAACAGACATCCAAGAGGCCCTGGGGGTCCTAGTTCTCTCAATGCCTTACTGACCCAGCTTCTGATTTTTAAATAGTTATAAAATTCTGTAACGGGCAAGTAATGGGTTGTGCAGAATTGGTCATAGGTCAGAAGATTATTATTGAAAAACTAAGTCTCTATCGGGTCAAGGTTCCTGGAGGTCTACCATAGTTTAGAGATGGCATTCAAGTCTGCTATAATTTGTGGGAAAAACATAACTGACAATAGGGGAGACAGACCCGGGCTAAGTCAATGCCTGGAGTTGGCTCACCCCAAGAGTTAAGAGTTAGAAAAATAATTGGATTTTGATATGTTGTGAAGGGGGCAAGCTCTTTGGGGATCCAAATCAGTTTATCCCAACTATGTGGGAACATTTGCTGGTTTTCCATGAAAACCAAGGATGTCTGGTGCATTGTGAAATGTGTGTTCGGGGCAGGTGGGCCAGTTGAGTTGCTTTGAAGTAGAGCCTCAAGTTTGGACATGCGAGTCACCCTCTATTTTTATGCCTAAACATTACCTGCTTGGACATACGAGGATGTTTCTTTCCCATATAAACCTGAATATACTATTTTGGAATGGAATCTAATTCTTTAATTGAAACTGTGATAAAACATATTTTTATGCTAATCCTTTGCTGTTTCCTAGGAAAACTACATGATTGTGTGAAAATACTACATTACAGGAAGGGTGGTAGATACGTGGATATTTTTATTATAGACTTCTGTTCAAATTCCTAGAAAAAAACATCATATAATCTTATTGGAAATAAATTTCACCTATTGTTTGACTCTCCCCAGGAAATATTGGGAGAGGAGCTGTACAATTTAAATGACCCAAGAGTGCCTTTCAAAATAAAAGACACACTGAGGCTTGATTTTTATTGAAAACTTTTTGTAAGAAGCAATGTCTATTATCAAAATCTATGTGGTAGAAGCTGACCCAGAACTGATTGCAATGGGTTCTCTAATTTACTATATTTTATATTCAATCATTCTTCTGTGTAATCTACCATTTTATCTTCAGCAAAACAACTTCCTTAAGTGGGAGGAGAGTTTGAATAAATAGGAAGTGTGTCTGCACAATGTGAATATGGCAGTTACATCTGCCAGTGATATCAGCACTATTAAAGGGAGGCTTATTTGTTTACAAGGACGCATCCATTTGAGAAAGAAACATGCAGCAGCAAAACTGAGCAGCACAGTAAATGTAAAAATATGTTTTCTAAAAACGTTTTGGCCATGTTATTCATTGTGACATGACATATACTTTCAGAGGGGCACTTACCCTAGAATGACCTCCTAAAATATTCACATTTATATTCATTAATTCAGAAAACTAAATATGTTATTTATCCATCATTGAGTGCATTATTAACTATAAGAAATAATAGTGGTCCTAATTAAATATAAATATAACTGTGAAATAAAGATAAAATTGCCATGTTTTCGTGAACATATAAATAAACTGTAAATGTATTTCTTACTCAGAAATGCAGCAGAACTTAATGGCCTCTTGAAATAGCATTGTAAAAAAATACCTTAAGGCAAACATGCCTACCGTTTCCAATTAAAGTTCAAATCGCCATTTCACGTCTATCTTGATCTTTACAATGTTTCTTCATATTTTTCTAAATTAATGCAGAGCACTTAATTGAATAAACAGAAGAAATGAAATTGTGTTTGTGCTATCAACATTTTTAGCCTAGGGAGATGAGGAAACACAAAACCAAATATATGTGTGTACAAAACAAACATACATTTATAAATATTGTACATAAAAGTACACTTATTCATAAAGTGCTCACCAGTGTTGTTCAGATATATTCATGAAATAGATGTATTTTTTCACACATATTTAATACAAAAAAATAAAGAGTAGATTTACTAAGCATCAGTAGGGTCTGGAAAAGCTGAGAAGGGCTGTGATGTCAAGTTTTTTCATAGAAACCACAAAGAAAGCTTTTAATTTCAGTGTTAATTAAATTGTAACAAAACCTGGAGTTTATCACCTCGATCACCCACAACTCTAATGACAGATTATACAGGAGACCCTCAACATCTGCAGGTTTACTATTCATGGATTCGACATTTGCTTTTTTGGCATCTTGCCCGGGTAATCCTGTGCTCAAGGTTGGGGGGGGGGGGACACTAAGCACCACCCCTTTACCCAAAAAGAACGCTTTGGTCCTAGTTGTTACCACTGGGTGAGTTCTACGACCCCGCACCCCCTTCTTGTGGGACCCAGTTGGGTAAAATCACTATTTACCCATAGAATGAGTTATCCATGATTTATGGCATTGGCAGGGAATCCAGGAACGGAAGGAACCCCCGCAAATGTTGAGAATTTCCTATAGTCACTTAAATTTGACTTTATTAACAGTGAGTTATCTTTTTAAAAGTGAGGAAACCATTAGCATGAAATGTCAGCCTTTACATTTGTCCAGTACTGCACTGACCAGGTATTGATACCAGGGACATCATACTTTTAAAATGTACAAAAGTTCTTGAGGAGGGGGATTGAAATGTTGTAAAAATTCTGTGTACAGACATCGTTGTATCAATATCAAGAGGGTTACATCACACAGGATTCTGCTGGAAGAAGGCAGCCAGATGGACAGCTCAATGATTGAATTTCCAATGTATGTTGTTCAATTAGTTCCTAATTACATTGTAAAACACATATGAGTGAAACATCTCCTGAAAAAGTGTGATTTTGGAAATTTGCTGCGGGCTATGTTCCTGACTGTTTTACGACTTGAATCTCTCTTTGAATCATCTCTCTTTGGATCAGTGCTTTCAGCAATATTTTATTTCACTGTTCTAGGATACAGTAACATCCCGTCTTCTTCACATAGTCTGTGGCATGTAAAGCCTGGATCTACTGACTTGATTCCCATGACCTGACCTAACTTAGTGTTGCCATAATCTGAGCATGCGTTATGTCACTTCTAGATTCATAATAGTTTGATTCAGAATGGTGCACCACACCGCTGAGGGCAAAGGGATCAGAGGATATCAATATTGGAAGGAAATATGGAGGTATACAATGGCATCCTTTCCCAGGCAAGGAAAATTGACAAATATTCTTTAAGGAGAACTAAACACTAACACATAAAGCCACATATGTGGGTGAATAAATCACCAAACTGCAAGAACAATGTGTATCTCTATTTTCTTTTCTTTATGTAAAGAATAATCTTGATAACCTGCAAAACATTTTCCAAACTATAGATATATATTCCCCCAAAAATAATTCACCAATAAATTATAATTTCAAGTAATTTGCTCTCAATGTTTTTTGGTGGAACAAAAAGATTGACTGAAAATGAGAACATGATCTGTGAAAATGTTAACAAGTTTTAGATTACAAGTTGCAAAACTTTGATTTTCAATATCCTTATGACCTGAAAGCTCACAAACTCATTCTGAATTTCAGAACTTCCCAGCAGTGGTTTGCAGTGGCCACAAGGTCCCCCCCCAGGACTTTTTTCATTTGTTGTTAAGGGTAGGTTTAGGATTAGACTTATGGGTTAGGTTTAGGGTTAGACTTTAGGGTTAGGGTGGTGGCAGATGAAGCCCAACATAGTAAAGTAGTGGCGCTAACCCTAAACTCTAAGTCTAGCCCACAAATTGCACACATTTGCTGGCAAGCACAAAACAGGAAATATTCTAACTTTATTTTTTGTGAGGTGTTCTTTGTATCCTACAAATAATTATTTGGTCAAATAGTCCTCGATATAGCCTTATGATTGTCCCATCTATGTAATGGAGGGGTATTCATGTGTGTGTGGCCCTCCAAGACCGAGTTTGGACACCTCTGCCTTAGAGGCTTCAAGTTTTTATTATTGTTTTTAATTAAGACAACATTAACTACTCTGACAATATAGAAAATCAGTCAAATAAATCAGACAATGTTTCTTTATATTAGTCATCTGCAACAATCATTTATAACTATTGAACATTCAGTTGTGAGATTATCTATCTGACATTGAACTCTATTTTTCCTCCTATATAGAGATAGACTCTATAGTCAGATTGGAGACTTCAAGTAGTGAGCCTTCCAGGTAGGAGGATCCACCAAGGTCATAGGCTCTCCTCACTATTACTTGTTGACTGGAAGTTGCATAGAGGTGTGATTATGTAGTGATAATTAAGTTATTGTAAGATGGGTAAGGCAACAAAGTTTTTGGATGTAAATAAATTTAGAATCTTTAATAGTTACTCCAAGTGATTTTCCTGTATTAAAGTATGTATTCGGTGGAATGGGAAGGACTATTAAATAGTGAAGGCACTTCAGTTACATTTAATAATGTATTGGACGTCTGGAACAAAGGGCCTGGAGGTACTGATTTGCATCTATGTTGGCCTGTTGTCTACCCCACTTTAATGTATTTCCCCACTTCCATTTTAAGGCTGTTCTATATCTCTACCACCATTTCTGAAAATGTGTTCTTCAACAAATAACTGTCTTCTTTTTAGTTTCAAATTATGATTTTTAGTATATCTTGTGTCTGAAATTTAATTCCAATGGGCCAAAGGCAACATGAAAGCTAGATGCATCTCTATTTCACCTTTGCTGGTGTTACTATAAGGAGCTGACTGATAACTTTTAGTCTGATGTGTTCATCTGTCTTTACAAAGCAGTCAGTTTCTCTTTTCATATCAATAAATCATTTTCTATCCTCTGTTCTGTTTTTTCCTCATATAAACTATCAAAATAATTTTGCATTTTAAAGCTGAAACGAACAATCTACAGACAATAGTTGTTAGAGATCCTGGGTTAAAATAACAAAAGATGGTGAATTTGAATAATCCCAAAAAAAGAAACTCAGGTACATAATACAAACATTTAGTTCAATAACGTGATTTTACCAAACCAAACATATTTGTCAAATATAACTTTCTAATCTGGATTGAAAAGGATTGTCACCATTTTTGCTGATGACACCAAGTGTCATAATTCTGCCACTATCCAAATCCGTAGAACGTCTTAATTTTAAAATTCTTGGCACCACTTCATAAAAAGGACATTTTAGAGCTGGAAAACGTACAGAGAAGGGCAACAAAACTAATAAAGGGAATGGAGGGGCTAAGTTATGAAGAAAGACTAACCACATTAAACTTATTTTCTCTAGAAAACAGACATCTAAGAGGGGATATGATTACCTTATATAAATAAATCCAGGGAAAACATAAGGCTATCTTGAGGGAACTTTTTGTGCCAAGAGGTTTTCAACTGACAAGAGGACATCCCTTGAGGTGAGAAGGAAGAATTTCTTTCCCCCTTTTGAGACAATTGGCAAAGTTTCACAGTTTTTTTTTTCTGCTTGCCTTCCCTTGGATCAATTGATAACTAGAAAAAGATTAAACTTTATGGTCTAAAAGTCTTTTTTCAACCTCAATTACTATGTAATCTCTCCTCTTTTCTATTTTAAAGGGATAGTTACTTTTCAGTAGTTGCTGTGGAGCTTGTTACAGACATTTGTTAGAAGGGAAAAATCCATGTGCAGCTTTGCAAATCAGTGTAGAAGCAGAGTGACACCGCGATTTTGATTGGTCTGTTTACACCCGGTGGTCGTTCCACTTTGTTCCCTCCCCCGAGTCTCAGTGAAGGTGTGTGTGAGACAGCCAATGGAGTGTCAGAGCGGCCGTAGCGCTCGCTACAGGGCTATGAGTGGCGTGTGAGAAAGCGGGGGCAGAGAGAGACTGTGTGTGGGTGTGTGTCTGTGAGTGTGTAACCGTGTCTGTGTGTGTCTGTGTGTGTGTGTGCCTTGAGTGTGAGTTTGTGTCTGTGTGTGTGATTGTGAGTGTGACTGAGTGATTGTGACTGTGTGAGTGCGACTGTGTGAGTATGACTGTGTGTGACTGTGTGACTGTTAGTGTGAGTGTGTCTGAGTGTATGTGTGTGTGTGACTGTGTGTGTATGAGTGTGACTGTGACGGTGTGTGACTGTAAGTGTGTATCTGTGTGAGCGTGACTGTGTGTGACTGTTAGTGTTACTGTGTGTGAGTGTGTCTGAGTGTGAGTATGTGTCTGTGTGTGTGACTATGAGTGTGACTGTGTGAGTGTGACTGTGTGTGAGTGTGTCTGAGTGTGTGTATGTCTGTGTAAGTGTGTGTCTGTGAATGTGTGTGTGTGTCTGTGTGTGAGTGAGTGTGATTGTTTGTGTCTGTGATTATATGTGTCCCTATGAGTGTGTCTGTGTGTGAGTGTGACTGTGAGTATGTGTGTATGACTGTGTGTGTGACTGTGAGTCACGCTCCAGCTGCTTCACAGATTTACTGAGAGTGCTGTACTTCCTGGTTCTGGCCTCTATGTATGATGTCACTGTGTAGGCACACACATGAGATCTTTCCACTGGTGTCCTCCATATTATGCTAAAATAATTATCCCTTTAAGTACTAGTTTGTTTTAATTAATAATTATCGCCCCCAAAATCATTTTTTAGGCTATTCTTAGAGAGCATGCAAAGCAAATCTGACTGTATGTGGTGTTATCTTTTTTGTTCTAAACTGAATCAGTCCTGGGAAAGTCTATGTTTTAAAGCACTATTATTAAATTGAGTATCATCATGGGGCATATATTTTATCAACTGCATATATGCTTCCAAAAAATTGATTTTCTGTTAAAACAGATGGTTAGAAATTACTATAATATACCTGTCACACAACAATATTTTATGACGTATAGGGGTAATTAATAGCAGTCTTATATGATATGCATATTAGTTTTTCTGTATGATTATACATTTTTATACATCCAAACACTTTATTGCATCTAAATGGTTACTACCATTAGCAAAAATGATGTTTAAATGGATAGGGTACCCTGTATTAAGCTGGCTTACTGTCTGAGTACAGATCACCAGCGATAACAATTAGATGACTGAAAACCCCACTATGGGGGTAAAACATACATCCATGTCACACTGACCCGTAGATCAATGTCAAGGGGAAGCAGTCTCTGCCCAGCCGCTACGCCCAATGCGCGATTCATCATTAATGTAAAGAGTTACAAAGGTATATTATATTATATTCCTAGCGAAATCCAGAAAGTTGTCATGTCCTTTTAAAGGGTCATGAAATTCATCAATATTACTCTAAATTAATACAGAACTAAAAAAAAACACAAACACCATACAAATGACTATGCAACCCAAAAATGGCAGTTTTAATCCCATAAAAGCAATTTTGGCAGATTGTTAAACAACAATAAAATGGTAAGATGAGCTCCAAATTACATGTTTCACACAATTTATGCTTGATGTTAGCTACTCTACATGATGGTGGTCATTTCAGAACCTCTGCTCTTCTTACTCAGGTGTTATGGAAAACTACTTGAGAATGAACCTTAATGAAAAAAATACAATGGATTATCAGTTAAATCAGGATTTGATGAAATTAGATTCAACAGAGATTCTAAATCTTACATTTAAAGTTAGCATTGTAGTTTAAGTACAAAGATGCTCTTCTCTCCGTCCTCTGATAGGAACCAAGATCTCCTCAATAACGGATCTCCTCAAAATGCCATGCTAATTATCTTTCTCTGACCTTTGTAGATTTGTCTATACTTCAGGGAGGTAGGCAGATTACAGCATTGTTGTATCAGGACAGCCCCTGGGCAGATCCTCTTCCACTACCCAGACACCTGAAAGCAAAGTCCAAAACAATAACCTTCAAATATAAAGGCATATTTGAGATTAATGAGATATGAAAGTATCTGATAGAGGAGAATCAGCAGTGTATGAAACATTTTCTGAATGAAAAAATACAAAAATAAACATTATTATACTTACCCTAAACTTTGCAAAATCTCTTGAGTTTGCAATAAGTTGATTTTCACCCATAGAAATCCCTGCTAAAATTAGCATAAAATTAATAATTCTTTTTGGCCAATCGCAGGCAGCTAATACATTGTATCAATCAGTGATGGCAGTTTATACAGGAAGGCATCATGGGATGTGTTTTCCCCTGCACAAATAAGCAAGGAGGAGTCAGACATTGCTGTGTAGATCTCTCCACTGTGCTGCTTTTGGCTTGAAGGTTAGTAAAGAATTAAAATCCATACCCAAATGCATTGTTTCTATTGGTAGGTACACTGTGCCTATGCAAGCAGCTTTGGGGGTGTGGAAAACAATGTTATGTTTAAAACAATAAATCTGTGTGTGTGTATAGAATGAATCAATGTAATGTGTGTATCTGATATAAGCAGCATGTGTTAGATTAGAAAAATGTAAAAACAGGGACACCTAGTCATACCTTTGAGCTTTACAAGCTAGATTTCTAGTCTTCAAAATTGCTAATCATTATTAAATACATTAAATTCAATATTGTATGAGCAGTACAGAAGTCCTTTTTAAGGCTAATTTTGAATAGTCACTTTACTGCACTATTCCACCATGGAAGAAAGAGACCTATGGCAAGAGGAATACAAAATAAATTCTGCAAGAAAGATTTCACTAATACAGTCTATTGCAAAGTTTTTTATCTTACAATACAGACTGCAGATGATTTGAACTTCCCTGCACCAACATAATGTTTAGTATGGAATAAAGGCAAACATTGTACTGGGTAATGATTTCTTCAATAGGATAAATTAGTTCAATAAAATGTGCTCTCTGAATAAAAACGTGTCTATAAATCCTCTGGTAAAAACATGAATTCTTTCACTTTGGCTTTTTATGCACTGATTATTGCTTTTAATGTGTGTTGTGTTGAGAAGCACAGAATATCTATCTTCCAATTAGATTGGGATGTCCCTATCGGGATGTGCGATTTGAATTACTCTCTGTATTAAGCAAAATATATGATATGGCTCTCAATAAGACTAATATATGCAAATCCCATCAGCACACTGGAAGATTCCCTGGCGAGTTTATCTTCTGGATAAATGTAGTATTATCCCACCACATAGGCTGCCCAAAATGTTTTGTTTTCAATGTTATGCTAAATGTAAAAAAAACAAAAAAAACAGGCTTAGTTGATAATCTGTAGTGTCAGATTTAAAATATGCTTTTTAAAATAAAAATATTAAAGTAGTTCCATGTTCAAGTAGAAAATAACATAAAATAGTCTAGCATCGGTATCTAGATGTTGTGGTAGTTTAGTCATTCAGTCAAATCCGACTGTCTGTGACCCTCTGGGCCACAGCATGCCAGTTTCATCTGTCAGCCACTGCCCCTCTAAGCTTCATCAAGGTCATGTCCATTATTTCAATGTCCTCATCTATCTCAAACTTTCCAGGCATCAGTTATATGGAGCAATGGGATGAGTTATAGGGAGCAGTTATATGGAGCAATGGGATGAGCTATAGGGAGCAGTTATATGGAGCAATGAGATGAGCTATAGGGAGCAGTTCTTCTTGCAGACCAAGGAACTCTAATCTCTTTTCTCCAACACCACATTTCAAAGGTATCAATTCTGTAGCACTCAGCCTTCTTCATGGTCCAACTCCCACATCCGTATGTTACTACTGGAAATATCATAGTTCTAACTATGCAGATCTTTTTGATAATGTAATATATTTGCTTTTGACTAGCTTATTCTAGAAGCAAAAGTATTTTTAATTTCATGACTGGAGTCACCATCTGAAGAGATTTTGGATCCCAGGAAAATAAAATCTGTCACCCACTTCTTCAACATTTATTTTCCGGGAATTTAGATTACTGGTTGCCTTGATCTTCATCTTTTTAACATTAAGCAGCAGGCCAGCTTTTGCACTCTCTTCTTTCACCCTCATCAATAGGTCCTTTAGTTCCTCCTCACTTCCAGCCATCAGAGTAGCATCATCTGCATATCTGAGGTTGTTGATATGTCTTTCAGCATTATTGATTTTGGCCTACCGATTTGAGAGCGCATAAGACGTGCGCGCCGCCATGTGTGTGCCAAGGAATGCGCACACCAACACCAGCGTTTTCCCAAAAGGGAATGGGGATAGGGGATAGGGAGAGGTGGCATGGGGATAGTCACCCAGCAGAGGTGAGACAGAATCAGGAACGGTGCCATTCACCTCATCCACATCACTATGCCTTGCAGGAGGAATGTCAAGGTAAAGAGATGTGGATGAGGTAAATGGCACCCCGATTATGGGCAAAAAGGGGAAATAGAGAGTGGAATGGGGAGACTGGGGATAGAGAGAGATGGGAAGGAAAATAGAAAGAGGAGGAGGAGAGAGTGGATAGAGAGATGAGTGGTGAAGGAAATTACAGGAGGGGAATGGAGAAAAGAAAGAAATGGGTAGAAGACAGAAAATAGAACTGCTGTATCATCCGGGCGCTCTGGTGTTGGTGCACCCAGAAATCCTACCATCTTGATTTCAGCTTTGAATTTACCCAGCACAGTTCTACGCATGATGTACTCTGTGTTGAATAGATAAGGTTACATTATACAACCATGTAGCACTCCTTTCCTGATCTTGAACCATTCTCTTGTTCCATGTTCTGTTCTGTTTGGTGCTGACAGTGACTTCTTGACACATTTTGTTTTGATCCACACAGGCAAAGGCTTTAGAAAATTCTATGAAGCAGAAGTAAATGTTTTTCTGGAACTCTCTTCCTTTCTCTATGATCCAGCAGACAGTGACAATTTGTGCCTTTGTGAAACCCAGCTTTCACTGTTGAATCGAGATATTATGAAAAAGGACAACAAATTTGTCAGCAAATACAATACAATTCCTGGAAAACATTATTTTGTTGCTGTTCATGTAGGATCAGTGGAAGTGAGCCTATCATCCCAAACCAGTTCTCATCTCAGCATGCTCGGCCACGCTTTGTTGTCTGGCACCACCCTGCACATAACATTGTATACCATAACATGAGGATCGTCTCTTCTCCATGGGGGTCCACAATGATCTCAATAGATCCTAACGCTGCTCCCTAATTTAGATACACTAAACTATGTATATAAAAAAGGAATTACAATGTAAAAAAATAAAATAATTACACAAAAATAACTATTACAATAAAAAAAAAAATACAGATGAAAAATAGAGGCTTTTTGACCATGTGCTGATTCTACATGCTTTTTTCTATGCTTTTGATTCGCTAAAATATTCGACAATCAGAAATTTCAGCGAATCAGAATAAATTATTTGAATTTAACTCTCTTTCCTCAGTAACCAGTCAGAAAAGGCTACCACCTCTTTTTTGACTTGTTAAGGTTTTATATGTATGATAGGTGTGAAACCCCTTTTAACCCACACATGAAGATACTTTTTTGTGAGTCCATGGGAAACTTTAAGGTTGCAATGTATAGATTCTAGATTTTGGTTGTTAAGAACACAATGAAGGTTTTGGAGGTAGAAACAGTAGGTGAGGGTGACTCATCATATCATTGTTATCAATGAAGGAGAGGGCAGTGTGAAAGATAACAACAAGTGTGTGGTCTGTAAGAGTGGATTATGTTGGAGAGAGGTGGGTAGATGCATTTCTGTTTTAGAGGAATTGATTAAATAAATGTAGGATCCCATAAAAGATTACCCAACAGCGAGGCATGAGGACCGAGATAAATCATTCATGAAGGCCGAGAATGAAAATAAGTTTTAGGTTTTAACAGCAAAGAAATGTTAAGGAATGTTGAAGCAGGAAGCAATGGATCTTAAGTGAGATGTGTGAAGGAAGAAAAAAGTGAACCTAAGGACAGAACCATGTGGGACTTCAATGAAGAAAGGAGAGGGAATAGAGGTGTAGTTATGATATTACATTAAATATGTTCTGGAACTGGGGTATGATTGGATGCAGTAGTAGTGTAATCAATAATAAAGCTGGAGAAGGTAAAGGATGGTGTGATGGTCAGAGGGGGAAGAGCATAAAATGACTTTGGTTAATCCATATAAAGAGCAGGAAAGTTTATGTGTAATGGGAGAGAAGGAAGATAAACGGAAATGGGGAGTAGAAGTGGAAAGCTTAGTGTAAAGCTTCTTTGAATAATATTTAACAAACTATTTATGCATTGAAACAACCTCCAAAGGTAAGAGAAAAACTAGGTTATAGAAAGTTAATTACTGAACACATAAAGGAGAAAAATATGACCAAAGCTGCAACAAAACTTTCAGTCACATTCAATTCAAGTTATATTTTCTCATTATTTGCTGTTTATTAATGTTGATCGGCAAATGAAATCTCTGATTTTGATCACACATTCTATTTTTTTAAATGATAGGATCTAGAGGAAATAGTTAACAAAAGCATCAACATTAAAGAGGTTTAGTCTTAATATCATACATTTTTAATATCCGTTATCACCAGGCTGGCATATGTTTGCATTTGACAATATCACAGACGTTAGAAGCTGCTCTTCTAATTAAAGCAGGAAATGAAGATCTAGCCGGCATTAAAAAAAAAAAACTTTCCCTATCTATCTTTCTGAACATTCACATCTTTAATAAAGTACACATATAATCGCTGGATTTTTTTTCAAAAGACGCACATATCACGTCACAGATTCTTAAATGTTAATATTCTATTTATACACCAGGCTCTGGAGATTTAGTTTGTTAGAATGGTAAATCTTGTTGATGTGTGCAGTAATTTTAGCCTAGGCATCTGAACATAGAAGAATCAGTATACTAAAGAAAAAAATTACATAAAGCCATAACCTCATCCTAAAGCTGCAATATAGGTCGTATTCAAATACTGTTCCAATCCTGCTTATTCTTATTTACAGTGCAATTACTGTTTTTTCCAGTTTTCATCCTTTCACAATATTTTTGGAAAGTATACATCAATGGGTTTGGTTTTTGTATTTGATTTTCTAAGAAGCTAACAGTAGATCCTCACACTTCACACATCTTTTTTTGAAAGAGTTACAGCGCATGCCCCATGTTATTGTAACTTAGAAAGGACCGGTCATTATAAGCCTTATGGTGTCCTGTTACGTTCAATTTTTCCTCCAAACTTTTAATGTGGCTATATAAAATTCACATTCTATGCGTAAGCCAATTTTCTAAACCTTGAATTACGCATACTGAAACCCACCTGTAGAGGCAGAAATCAAGTATCAGATCTGACATTGAAAGCATCTTAATTCCTCAATTAACCTAATTAGGACTTAATTCCTTATATCCAAAACAATTGAGGGGGTTACAAGTGCACCTAACATCACACAGTCATGCAAATGCAATGTGAACAATCTGAAATTATGGTCTAACTTTGCTCATGTAGACATGGTACACATGTTGAAGCTAATTAAGCAGTTTTATGCCATTAACAGTGACATGGATCCAGGCCCAGCTTGGCAGCTTAAAGGTTGTCCCTATCTATATTGAGCCAGTATGGTATATGGTGTATTTCTTGATCAACTAAAGGAAGCTATTGTCTGAATGCTTCAGGAAAAGGCACAGCATGGAAATAACCCTGGCTGATGTTTTCACTGACCCGCTGATAAAAGACATAAAGGGGATTGTGAAATCTTATTTCTCTTTGACCTGTCCTCAGTGAGTTTAAATCTTTTTCACACTTGCCCTTGTCATTTGGAGTTGCAAAATGCCTTATTTTATCTTCATTGCTACTTGCTTAATATACACTAGCTCTGAAGAGATCACCAGAACACATGGCCTCAGCTATCTCTGTTATGTCAATGACGCATAGCTTTATGTTTCTTTGGCTCAGATGCAGAACATTTAACCTTTGAGCCTAATAGGCATCTGGAAGAGCTCCAAGATTGTTTGAGTAGCAGTAGCCAAACAGGTGGGTCCATGTTCAATAGCAGCAGCTTTTCTGGACCTTCAGGAATGGACCTGCAGTTTGGGGACTTGCAGCTGTTAGAACATGTGTGCCATTGCTGGGTTATTATAACTTGAGGTCTGACACTAAAACATCCGGTGCCAGCTGTGTTTACATAGTTACATAGTAATTGAGGTTGAACAAATCTTTTTAGTCCATCACGTTCCAACTTTTTAGATCAACTCTGATCTGCAATATGCAGATTAATTGTTAATTGATCCAGAGGAAGGTAAACAGAAAAAAAAAAACAAGTGAAACTTTGCCACTTTTCTAAAAAGGGGAGAAAAAAAAAATCCTTCCTCATTTCTACCTGTGAAGAATATAGACAGAATAGAGCACTTGATACCTACAGAAGACTTTGACACTTTTGTTCATTCTTTTATACCATCATAACTGGATTATTGCTTTTGTGGTTCTTGTTGTTTAGTCATTCAGTCGTTCATTGCTTCAATTACCTCATCTATCTATCTCTGCCTCTGTTGCCCCCTTCTTTGTGTGCCTTCAATCTTTCCCAGCAATCCGAGTCTTCTCTGGAGAATCCTGTCTGCTCATGATATGGCTAAAATGATCATACCTTCCAGTGAACAGCTTGTATTGATTTCCTGAAGTATTGATTTAATGGTTCTTCTTGCAGTCCAAGGGACTCTAAGCAGAATTCTCCAACACCACAATTCAAAGGCATCAGTTTTATGGCACTCAGTCTTCTTTATGGTCCAGCTCTCCAAATGTTACTTTTCTAACTATGAGGACCTTTGCTGAAAATGTAATATCTTTACAGACATGCCATAGCTTTCACTGCCTCCGTTAAAGTAATTACACGAAACGCAGATCAGAGAGATGACCCACTCTGTGAGCAGTTCTAATGAGGACGCTGCATATAAAAGCATTAAGGTACTATCCATAACTGGGCTCTCCTAACTATGGACAGAGTTTGTGAATGTTAACATGCTGTGCCCAAAGTTATTATTCACTAGGATGTTATATATGTAAGGAATAGCCAATATGGACACATGGTGAGGTTGTATCACTATATGAAGCAGTCATAGCTATAGTTCCAGTTAGTCCACACATATTCACAATTGCCCTATACTTTTAATATTGCTGATTTAAGTCTAAGCAGGAAGGGTGCCTGATAGACAGTAATTGGTAGACCTACTAAGGCTCTTTATATGCCAGAGTGTATGTGAATCAGCATGCCTCTGAGTTCAAGGGTGTATATGATTATGTGAGATTTATTCTCTAACTACTGCACATGTATTATTAGCCCTCTAGGCACTATAAGCCTCTTAGTGGAGGTTTCATGAATTTGTGCATTGTTTGTGTGGACGAATAGACTGCACATTCAAGAGTCCTAATATACGTTATCTGTTTTTGCACATATTGCATGATCTTTTGGACTTAGGTGTGTAGATTGTGACATATTAGCTTTTGCTATTGAAATTTTAATATGTATTTGTGGATCCCATAGATCCGGCATGTCCAACTTCATGTTCTCTTCTTCACACTTCCTCCTTCAATCTCTCTCTTCTTTTCTCTCTCCCTTCTTCACTCTCTCTTTTACTCTTTCCTTCTCTCTCTCTCTCCCTCATTCTCTCTCTTTAACACTCTCCTTATCTCTCCTATACTCTCTCTCACACTCTCCTCTCTCTCCTTCACCCTCTCTTTCTCTCTCTCCTTCATTCTCTTTTTCTCTCTCCCTCTGTCACTCTCTCTCTCCTTTACTCTTTCTTTATCTCCCTCCTTCACTTTCTCTGTTTCCCATTCTCATTCTCTTTCCTCATTCTTTCTCTCTCTCCCCTCCTCTCTTCTTCTCTCTCTCTCTACTTCCTTCACTCTCTCTACTTCTCGCTCTCCTCTCCCTCCTTCTCGCTCTCATTTCCACTCTCCTTTTCTCTCTCTCCTTCAATCTCACTCCCTCCTTCCCTCTGTCTCTCCTTCAATCTCTCTTTCCTTTTCTCTCTGTTTCTCTTTCTCTCCTTCCCTCTCTCCTTTACTCTTTCATTCTCTCCCTCCCTCATTCTCTCTCTCATTCACCCTGTCCTTTTTTCTCTCCCTCCTTTTCTCTCGTCTTCATGCTCTCTCTCCCTCCTTCACTCTCTCTCCTTTTCTATCTCTCTCCTATCCTTCTCTCTCATTCACACTCTCCTCTCTATCTCTCCTTCATGCTCCCTTCTTATTTCTCTCCCTCCTTCAATATCCCTTTTTCTCCCTCTTCCTCCTTTACTCTCTCTCCTTCAATCTATCTCTCCCTTTCTCTCTCTCCTTTTCTCCCTCTCCTTCTCCCTCTCCCTTTCTCCCTCTCATTCTCTCTCACTCCTTTTCTCCCTCTCCTTCTCCCTGTCCTTTTCAATCTTCTTTTCTCCTTCTCCCTCTCCTTCTCTCTCTCCTTTTCTCTCTCATTTTATTCCTCTCCTTTTGTCCCTCTCCTTTTCTCTTTTTCCTTCAATCTCACTCCCTCCTTCCCTCTGTCTCTCCTTCAATCTCTCTTTCTTTTTCTCTCTGTTTCTCTTTCCTTTCTTTCCTCTCTCCTTTCCTTTTTCCTTCTTCCCCTCCCTCATTCTCTCTCTCATTCATCCTGTCATTTTTCTCCCTCATTTTCCCTCTCCTTCTCCCTCTCCTTTTCAATCTTCTTTTCTCCTTCTCCCTCTCCTTCTCTCTCTCCTTTTCTCTCTCATTTTATTCCTCTCCTTTTGTCCCTCATCTTTTCTCTCTTTTCCTTCAATCTCACTCCCTCCTTCCCTCT
Organism: Discoglossus pictus; assembly: GCA_027410445.1. NCBI lineage: Eukaryota > Metazoa > Chordata > Amphibia > Anura > Alytidae > Discoglossus > Discoglossus pictus. Next base: position 218,128,550 of record CM050168.1, on the reverse strand, counting down.
GTCTCTCCTTCAATCTCTCTTTCTTTTTCTCTCTGTTTCTCTTTCTCTCCTTCCCTCTCTCCTTTACATTTTCCTTCTCTCTCTCCCTCATTCACCCTCTCTCCTATCTCTTCTCTCTCATTCACACTCTCCTCTCTGTCTTTCTCTTCTTCACGCTCCCTTCTTATCTCTCTCCCTCCTTCAATATCCCTTTTTCTTCCTCTCACTTCTTCACTCTCTCCTTCAATCTATCTCTCCCTTCCCCTCTCTCCTTTCTCCCTCTCCTTCTCTCTCTCCTTTTGTCCCTCTCCTATTCCCTCTCCTTTTGTCCCTCTCCTTCTCTCTCTCCTTTTGTCCCTCTCCTTCTTCCTCTCCTTTTCTTCTTCTCCCTTTCTCTCTCACCTTCTCTCTCTCCTTTTCTCCCTATCCTTCTCTCTCCATTTCTCCTTCTCCTTCTCTCTCTCCTTTTCTCCCTCTCATTCTCCCTCTCCTTCTCTCTCTTTTTTTCTCACTCTCCTTTTCTCGTTCTCATTCTTTGTCTCCTTTTCTCCCTATCTCTCTCCTCCACACACACACTCCCTCTCTCCTTCACACACTCCCTCTCTCCTCCACACACACTCCCTCTCTCCTCCACACACACACACTCCCGCTCTCCTCCACACACACACACACTCCCTCTTTCCTCCACACACACACACTCCCCTTCACACATACACCGGCTCTCCCTCTCTCCTCCACACACACACTCTTTCCCTCTCTCCACACACACACTATCTCCTCCACACACACACTCCCTCTCTCCACCACACACACACACACTCCCGCTCTCCTCCACACACACACACTCCCTCTTTCCTCCACACACACACACTCCCCTTCACACATACGCCGGCTCTCCCTCTCTCCTCCACACACACACACTCTTTCCCTCTCTCCACATACACACTATCTCCTCCACACACACACTCCCTCTCTCCACCACACACACACACACTCCCGCTCTCCTCCACACACACACACTCCCTCTTTCCTCCACACACACACACTCCCCTTCACACATACACCGGCTCTCCCTCTCTCCTCCACACACACACTCTCTCCCTCTCTCCACACACACACACTATCTCCTCCACACACACACTCCCTCTCTCCACCACACACACACACACAAACTCCCTCTCTCCTGTACACACACACACACTCCCCTCCACACACACACACACACACACTGTACCAACAGTCTGTAGCAACTGTACAACAGTTACAGGTGGTACAGAATGTTGTCACTATGCTATTAACAAACCAACTAGTTCAGAAAACACATTTTTCTTTGCTCAGGCTTTCGATTAAGATATAAACTTTTTTTTCTTCTTCCTTCTTTTTAAGTACTTTCATTCCATCTGGTTGAAAAACACCACACTTATTATTTTATTATTATTATTAGTTGTAGTAGAAGAAGTATATTTATTAGTACTATATATATTGGTGTTATGTAAAATAGTACTTTCACACATTACCTGAAAGAATTAACACAAAGACTAGTTAAAGACTGCTGCATTTTGTTGATCTGCAAGCAAGTCTCTACAACATAGTAAAGTAATATTAGCAGATGTGGAATGAGCTGAAACATTCACAGTGATCTTATTCCAAAGATCCTATTTATAGACCTCAAACTGAGCTCTTTATTACTCTGCTGCTTGTTATATATATAACTTATATCTTGTCTTTATCTCTGCTGGTTTGAACATTTTGTTTAACCTGTACCATGTTGGATCAGTCAGAATGAGTGCATACTGTAATACAGTTGTGTTACAGCAGAGAGAACATGAATACATAAGCAGAGGAAGAAAGAGAGAAATCCCAGATTAGTGGCTGCCCACATAGGATGGAGTTGGCCACCATGGCTTTATAGAGTAACATTCCAGATCGATGGAAAGATGCCTATACAATATTTCTGTCTGCCCTATTTTATGTATAACATTTTTAAATAAACTGTTTGAAAAGTAGTTGCAATTATTTAATAACTTAGGCCCCTATTCTGTTCCCCTATATCATACTTTACACCATGTTTAAGAGCAAAGTAAAACTACCTAGCTATGCTAATCGCCCATCCCAGAAACATTGCAAGAGAAGTGATGCGAGTGCCAGCAGCAAGCCAGAGACGATAAACTTTTCCATTGATTTTTGAACTGAGAAAAGATTGTGAGTTACGCCATTAGAACTTTACACCAAAACCCTATTCTAATCAGACTTTAATCAGACGGATTACTCACAAAGTAGGGCAGTGCCATAATTTTTATTGTGAGAAATAAAGATTACAACACATGTTAACATTTATTAAAGTGTAAACAATGAAAAATTGTGGTCTAAAACATAAATATTTTCCTTTGTCTTTTCTCAGATATTTTTCCTTTTTTGTTTCTCTAAAAATATGTTTACCTTCTTGATTGCTTCCTAACTCAACTTAAACAAATGGATAACAAAGTAAAATTTGAAATAATAAATAAATAAAATAAATAAATAAAAAAAAAGGGAGGGGAAAACAGAGGGGGAAAGGTTATCTAGTCCATGATATCAGACTCCTGCATTCACCATCTGTCAGCCCTCAGGGTCCAAATTTCCCAACATGTAGCCTGTCTTCTGTAAGTCTCATCTAACTCAGCAGGTACTACACTCATGGAATGAATATAATTGATGTTTTTCAAAACTTTTTTGTATGTTGCAATGAATGGTTGATTTCCAGTGTTTTGCAATTATACTTCTGGTTGCTAGGAATGTCTGGTTTGATATATCATTTTGCTGATTTTGGTAGGCCTGGGAATGGTAATCCTAACAAAGCTTCCTCTGGCTTTTGAGAGATGTTTATATTCCATAATTTCTCTGGAGAGATATAGGTTTCATTTCAAATGTGCTTAATTTTTGAACAATCCCATAGAGTTAGTGAAATGTTACATCCCCTGTAAAAATTTCCCTCTAGTGACTAATTTGAACGTTGCATTCTAGTAGGGGTAAGGTACCATCTCAAGATGATTTTGTATGCATTTTCTTTCAGGGTTATATTTAGGGAAGAGTTTGATACATTTATGCAAATTTTTTCACATGGCTCATAGTCTACGGTAATATTAAGTTCAGCTTCCCACGAGGATCTATATGATAATTTATTTGGAGTGGCCTGATCATGCAAATGATTATATAATATTGTGATGTCTTTCCGGCCATTTGAGTTGTGCAAACAACATTGTTCAAAGAGAGTTTTTCTAGCTAATTTATTACCTTTTGCACTGTTTCCTAAGTCGGTGTTAATCAGCTTCAGGTTAAGCTATTCAGTAAGTTGTAATTGATAATTTGTGCTAAATCCCACCGGGGACCAATTTTGACATTCCATCAGTATGTCTCCTACAATTGGTAATTTTTTTTGAATCCACAAGACAAGTTGGTTGTTTTTGTTTATTGAGGAGTTTTTATGGGGTAGCCAATGAGGAGAGAGCCATGACCCTTTTCCAGCAAATGAAATCTTTTGTTTATTTGTTTCCGCAGTGTGATGGAGTAATTAACACTTTGTGTAAGCTGTTTCAAATTTAGTTTATGGTGTATGCTTAATCACAATGTCTGTCTTAATAGTATATTTTGTTCCTGAAGAACACGTTTTTCTATATCCACCCATACTGGAATAACTAATACATTTTAAGAAAATATTACATGTACTAAAGACCACTCGCAAATGGTTTTAAAACCATTGTGGAGTGCCTCAGCATCAGTCAAAGAGACAGCACAGCACTAAAAAACAATTGACAATGATGAAAGTCCATCATTATTTACACTTAACAGTCCAATATAAACATATGTGTAAATACAACATATGATATTTTATTTATTATCATTATACAACATCAAGGGTAACACACAATCTAGAACTTGAAGAGTTAATACAAACCAGGAAACCACGTGGACTAGGAACAAATGCTCTAATTCATTGCATATACATATAATATATATATATATATATATATATATATATATATATATATACACAAAATAAACACGATTATATTGTATATATTAAATCCATAAATACAAATCGTCACATATATTTAATTTAAATAAATATAAATAAATAAATGATATATACATATATAAATATAATTATTTCTTGCTGTATGGTGCTTGTTCTCAATCTCACTTTTCTATTGGTTCCTAGAGCCATTTCTCACCAGGAAAGCTTAGTTTGGTGTACACACACGTACTTCCTACACTGAAATTTCTTACGGACAAGGCAGGATTTACGGATATGGGCAAGTGCTGTAATATTGCAAAAAAAAAAAAAAAGTGTAACCTAGGGAAACAAACATCTCCTGCAGCCAATTTTAGGGTATAGCACAACTTACACCACTCAGTTAGCCTAGGGGCCTTAGCTCTCATTCAAGCTTCCCATAAATGCTTGTGTATTGTTTAAAGTGTTTTTTGAATAATAATAACAAGCTGTTGGTCAACTTGTCTGTAGTGTAACCAAGTTTTCTGCACTGCTAGTATAATCATTATTTGTGATAATTATCTCTATATAGACAAGATGAAAAAAATAATTATGGCTTGCAAATGTACTTGCATGGCTATGGCTTGCATCTTAACCATTTTACAGTAATATCATAAAATTGATGACCAATAGCTTTACTCCCATTTACATGTATTAAATACATCTTTTGCATTTCAGTATCATCTATATGCAGATGTCACTCAAATCTACCTCTCAGCCCCCTCTCTCTTCTAGCTCAAGAGTCCAGCTGCCTCTCTTGCATAGCCTCCTGGATGTCTGCCCATCAACTCAAACTCAACATGTCAAAGACTCAGCTCCCAATATTCCCACCATCTTGCACAGCTTTTAATTCTGACATATCTCTCACTATTGACAAGGCCATCATCACTCAGACCTATCAGGCCAGTTATCTTAGGGTTCTAATGGACCTTGCCCTTTCTTTCATTCCTCATATAGAATCAATCTCAAAATCTCATAATTTTCACCCAAAAATCATTGTAAAAATATAGCAATACCTTACAACTCCACAGCTGTGCATTTATTCAGACTTTAACAGATTTGTATTAAATGTTTTTGAAGGCTTTTTAAATATTACATCTGCATTACACACACACACAATACAAAATTAATAGATCAACTTTAAATATTTACTGCACATTTAAAGAAAATGTAGTCTTATACAGAACACTTTACTTTTATTACTTAAGCTGATGAAGATGGGACTATGTTTTTACTGATGAAAATGGGTCTAGTACTTAATAGGCAGAAAAAGCCATGCTTTCTGACATTACCATTAGTTACTTATTTGTCAGCTTTTTTAATAGCAAAAGATAAAAGCTCCTTGTTTTTTTACAACATGAAAAAAATAGGCGTTTTGATTTTATAATGAAGAAAAAATGATATACGATGAGTCAAGTTGCAACTGAAATATAAATTTGTAGCTGTGTTTTTTATAATGACAGTTAATTTGTCAGAAGCAATTATCATTGTATCTTGTTATTCCATTAGTCAAAAAAAAGACAATAACATTTTGTTTAATGAGCTAACACAGAGTAATATGAGAATTTGAAGTGAACATTAAACCCGTGAAAACTACACAAGGCAAGTTATATCTTTAATTGACTGTTTGCAAAGATATATTTAATGTACTTGCTTATTATTTATGTGTATAGTTTTTACCCATTATTTTCAAAGAAGAAAACATAGATAAAAAAACTGCAAACTTTAAGCAATTTATTCTGTATTTCCAATAAAATCTCACAAAATCACAGTTGGACTTGTGCAGATAGGCATTTTGTATGAGGCTAGAAAGTGATCCATGAAAATGTGTGTATGTTTTTCTGCAAACTTGATCAGGGATTAGTAATGATTGGATGAATGGATATATTAATGACTTGCAAACCCAGTATATATTTACAGCCTTATTAAATTGCAATTCGGCCAATTGAAAAGCTCTCTATTTAAGCACAGAGCATATTTTTTTACAGAAGATTTTAGTTAGTGAAGACCTTGCTTTTGGATAGAAGTTCACTAACTAAAACTTCTGTAAAAAAAATATGCTATGTGCTTAAATAGAGCCCTATTCAATTGGCCAAATCACAAGTTAATAAGGCTGTTAATTAGTATGTTTGTGTCTATGAAATGTGTGTGGTTATACAAAAATCATGCAGCTAGAAGATTAATGCACAGATATGATTTCTATGATGGAGCCACATTGAAGGTGATCCATGGGAAAAGGAAACATAGCTCCAATAAAAATGTCTTTCACTTCATTCCAAGGATGGTGGAAACGGAAAGCCTCCTCATATATAAAAGAATAAACTGAAAGAGGGAAGCACCGTAAGGCACCACATGTTTACCTTATTTTTGTTTACATCAACTATTACAATATAATGTCTTATTTTGGCTTATAAACCCTCAGGTATTTGATCTTCTTGTATCTGTGATGTTGGTGAATGGATATCAGGAACAACAGGGTAATCAGAAGATGGAAGCAAGGTTCATTGTCAAGTAAAGAAGGTTGAAGACAAGCAAATGGTCATGTCGATATACATTTAGGATAAAGAGAAGGCAGATTTAAAGACTGGCAAAGGGTCAAACAGTGGTTTCTCTAGTAAAGGTTCATGGCAAGAGAATGTAGTTGGTTGACAGAGGGTCGGGATCAAGTAGGAACTAGCTCAGGGAGCAGGAATCACAGTACTAAACTCAGTCACAGGCAAGCTAGTACTAAGTCTAACATTTTAAAGAGACATTACAAGCAGGAACCAATCAGCAGGTGTGACCCACAGCAGCATCAGATTGTAAGAAACTAGAATCCTGACAAGTCTAAAGGTAGTATAAGAAAATGAGGTGTTGCTGAAGTATGGAGCCAGTCATTTTGGCACACCTCTAGTCACCATGCCCATCATGTCATTTAATACATTCCGTTCAGAGGTGCTAATTTCTTATACCAGTGGTGGGCAATTTGGTCAAATGAAAGTTGCCAACAGTCCAGAATTTCTGTATCACTATGCTTGTGCAATCAGTTTCTCTGTGCATCAGCATCTTTTTTAGTAATTGTGACAGATTCATCTGTTTTCAAGCAGAGATATTAAAATACAGGTCTGCTGGTGGCCCTTGAAGGAGTGAGTTGTCCACCATAGTCTTATACAGTCATCTCACCATGTATTACACAACAGTGGTGCATGAGGGTTGGACTAATGTCCCATTCTTAAGGCAACTATTGCTGGCTAGTAAGTGGTAACTGCTACAGGCTGCATAAATGTTTGGACCTGACTGTTTTAGGAGAAAACCATTTCATGCACTCTTTAAGGGTTTAAATACTTCTATTCCTGTATGTTGTACCAATCCAATAAGGCAATACTGATTTGTTTGTGCTCAGCACTATTGTGCATGCTCCAAAATGGAGGATTGTATTATAGTTGCCTTAAGAAAGGGGCATTAGTCCTTTGAATAATTGCTAGTCCAATAATAGTGGGATACTGGAATGAGGCAGTTAGTCCCATTGATGACAATAGGCTAAATGTATTTTTATTTTTAGCAGTATGGATGTGGTATATGTATTTTTAATTGTCTTTAGAACTTTTCATTTGGTACTTATCCTGACTTTGTATCTGGCATATATTACCATTACACAGAGGGCATTCAGCTAGTTTGTGGGGCAAACCATAGCCCCTGAGGAGTTTGACTTGAATATTTAATTGCTCCTTTACTTATAATTTGGTTGTTTGCTCCTGGAATGGTTGCTGTTCAAGTCTATTAGACATTAGGGATACTAGCCAGTTTGCGGGGCCCACCATAGCCCATCAGTCAGGAGGTCTCTGAAATGAGACATAGGGATGCTACTCCTGGAGGAGTTACATTTTCTATTTGTATATATATCAAGTACAATTTGGATGCTAAGTTCTCAGTCTGATATCTAATAAAAAATGTAATTGGGATTGTGTATTGAGTCTATTAAGGTATATTAGTAGATATATCCTTTCAAATTACATTACCCCTTATTGGGATTTGTGGTAAAGATTTCAAAATACACATTCCCTATAGAATTACTAGTATTATCAGATGGTTAATAATAATAATTTTTAACCGTTAGATTTTTTAAAAGCGCCATAGTTGATTACCTGGTATAAATAAAGGTTTACTTATTTTTTGTTTTAGGTATTCATTCAACCTTACCTTTGCTAGGATTTGTTTTCTGCTTTGAATTATGCATGTATTGCCTCAGAATTGGACTTTGAGTCCACGTTTAGCAAGGGTTTTTACTGATAGGAGACTTCCTTGTAGGCATGGAACATACAGAACATTCTTTACAAGGGTGCTTTGCTTACCCCCTGATGCAATGATGCAATTCAGGAATCCTTGACCTTCGCCTTCTGCTGTGATACTTTCTCCATTTGCTAGGAAGATTTTAACTTTTATACAGTAATCAATTTTTGTAAAGAACATGTTATCACTTCTCGTGTGTCTTGTTGCCCGGAGTTGATGCACCTTCCATGTTATGTGCTATTCTGAGTTACTTTAAAGGTACCACTCCATGATGCATGTGCGGTTTCCTTTGAGGCCGTTTTAACTCTTTCTCTCGTGGGTGGCTCTTTCCTTCGCTGCTCAGCTTTTCAGATTGAGCAGTTCTTTTTTAGGTGACTGTCCTTTTTGCAACAAAAACATATCCTAGTTTCTTTGCTTTGTCTTGTGTCTTCATGCATCTTTAAAGCTACCTCTGATTTGTCATTCTCTTCATTATGCATATTTTCTGTTCTACTGTTGTATTTGTGAAATCATTTTTCTTTAGCATATTCTAGAGTTAGTTCCTGCTCTGGTCTAGTTTCTAGAGCATTTATCAGTGCACTGCAAGTTTATTTATCAGTAAGACTGCATAGTAATAATGCTACAACATGATTGTCTTTAATGTCTTCACCTATTGCATGTAGCTGTTCCACAATCTCTGGCATAGCATTCACATGTTTGCCCATGTCCTGGTTATTGTGCAACCTTATCTTATATAGTTTGCACTGTAGATATAGTTAACTGTTTAAATTTGAACGCTCATGCAGTATTTGTAATGCTGTCCTTTAGCAGTGTTTTCTTTTCTTATGTGAATGAGTTGATCATCCTCCACTAATATGCTTATATCTGTTTTTGCATGTCTGTCTTTCTTGTCCCATTCTTCAGGGTTATAAGTGGGTCTGTTTGTATTCAGTACCTGCCATAAGACATCTTTGGTTAACAGCATTTCAAGCTTGAATTTCCACAGCTGGTAGTTGGTATTGTTGAGCTTTGCCATTGCAAACTTCACATCTGAACCGCTTGTCATCTTTCAGTAAATTGGATGCAGCTCTTGTTTCCTAACTCAGTATTTACCGGGATCAGACATGCAACACTCACTTATTTGTGGTCTCCTTTAGTGTCTTGGCCCTTAACCTCTTGGTTAAGCAGTCCGCAAAGAGACAATGGAAGATAGTGAAGGATGATATATGGCTTTACTAACTTGCATAAAACAACAACACATATATACATCAGGTTATAAACATAACCAGTACTTGCAGCATCAAGAAGTATTCTATAACTGTCAAATTTCTACCAGACACAGAGATTACATAACCCTTGCCAACTGTCACTTAACGCCTTATTTACTGGACATAATTACACATACAGTAAACATAACATTAACATTATATATTGTGTAATACATGCTGTTGTATTTCCCAACAGAGGGGTCATATCTCAAGTAACTACAGGTGTCTGATCGTTGGAGAGTTCCTAACATGCATCTCTGAGGGAAAGTTCCTTCTCTGTTTTACCTATACCCAAAGTAGTCATGGACACTTTTTGCAGCACCTCTTGTACTGGAGCTTTGCTCATGATATATGTGGTAGACATCTGTTATATCAAGTAAGTTAAACTTTATAGTATCTGTATCCTTTCTGCTTGTTTTAAATTACTGTGTATCCACATTATCTACTTTTGTAATTTTTCAAAAGTCTATACACCTTGAAACAATTTAGACCTGGGTGGTTATTTGTGTGTACATGTTTTTTTAGTTTTGTGTGTGTACTGTTATACTTTGCAACTCAACAGGTTTGTTTCTCCAACGTGTGCTTATGCTCTCTGACACCTCACCATAAACTTTGGAGAGATACCAGTCCCTGAAAATGTTCTACAATATACTTTGCCTTTGTTGGACTAGAGAGAAATACATCCCCAGCAAAGAAAATCCAACCTGTGTTATTTCTTTATAGAAAATTAACACATAGTTAACATGCATGCAAGTCTACATTGTATTATCTACAATACCCTTGACATTAACCTCAAGTTCACATTCAGAAGATGCAGTTAAAGGCTATTGTGAAGATTTACATAAATAAATAGTGTGCGCCATTTTCTAGTGTGTGTCTCTCTAACCCCCCGTGTCTCTTTCCCTCCTCCCTCCACATCCTCAACCTACCCCTCTAAATACCTCCCCCTCTCCCTTTCCCCTCACTTACCTGCATCTGAAGCTTCTGCTCCGGCCTCCGCTCCTTCCGGCGTCTTGACATGGCGCGCATGTGACGTCACTCCATTAGCATATACCGGGTGCCGGTTTAGAGGGTCAGTGAATAAAAAGATGCAGATAGTTTGGATAGTTCTGTTTTCCATGTCAAAGCAAATGCACCATGCATCACAGCCTCTTCTTATCTACTAATCTTATGGAATCCGCTTCTGAAATCTGACAGCAAGAATAAGTGGAAGCAGCAATTTACATTTATATTTGATACGGGTGGTAGATTTTTAGCTCATGTTTGCGAAACTGAGGAGAGGACATTTCTCAAATTCTTGTGATTTTCTTTCAGCTTATGGTGTGGACTATATAGTCAGAAGGTGCGGATGAAGATAGACACAGCTGTTAGTTTACAGCCCTTGTAACAAGTTATACGTTACAAGGGTCACTTCTCTCTTCTAATTCTCCTGGATCTCTCTGCTGCATTCAATACAGTCGACCATCCTCTTCTAATCCAAACTCTCCACTCTTTTGGCATCCATGACACAACTCTCTCATGGTTTACATCCTATCTAGAAGATCATACATTCAGTGTCTCCTTCTCTGGCACCTCTTCTCCACCTCTCAGAGGTTCAGTCCTAGGCCCAAAGGTTCAGTCCTAGGCCCCCTCCTCTTCTCCATATACACATCCTCCGTTGGTAGCCTAATAAAATCCTTTGGATTTTAATATCATCTCTATGCAGATGACACTCAAATCTACCTCTCTGAACCAGATCTATCCCCCTCTCTCAAGTTTCCAACTGCCTCTCTAGCATATCCTCCTGGATGTCTGCCCATCAACTCAAACTCAATATGTCTAAGACTGAACTCCTTATCTTTCTACTCTGTACTGGTGAAAATGCCATCAGCACTCCCACCTTCCTGGCCTGTTGTCTTGAAGCTCTACTGGACCCTTCCCACTATTTTATTCCTCACATACAGTAAATAACAAAATGTTACCACTTTCACCTAAAAAACATCTCCAAAATTTGTCACTATGTTACAGAAGATACAGCTAAAATTGTAATACACTTTCTCATCATATCTCAACTCAACTACTGCAATTCACTCCTTTCTGGCCTCCCCATCTCTCGTCTGTCTCCACTTCAATCCATCTTCCATACTAAACGCTCAGTGTCTGCCGCTCCTCTCTGTCAATCACTCCACTGGCTTCCCATAGCCTCCAGAATCAAACTTAAAATCTTGACCCTAACGTATAAAGCACTCAACAACAGTGCACCCTCTTATATCCCTGCTCTTGTTTCAAAATACTCTTCCAACTGCCCCCTTCATTCTACTAATTACCTTCTTCTTTCCTCCTTTCTTATCACCTCCTATCACTCTCACCTTCAAGACTTTTCTCGTTCTGTACCTACTATCTAGAACTCCTTGCCTCGCTCTATTAGACTATTTTACTGCCTCAAAAACTTTTAAAAAATCATTTAAACACACGTTTAAAAAATCCCATCACCTTCAGCCTTAAGTTACAACTTATGAGTTACAAGGGTCACTTATCTATTCTAAATCTCCTGGATCTCTCTGCTGCCTTCAATACAGTCAACCATCCTCTTCTAATCCAAACTCTCCACTCTTTTGGCATCCATGACACAGCTCTCTCATGGTTTACATCCTATCTAGAAGATCGTACATTTAGCTTCTCCTTTTCTGGCACCTCTTCACCACCTCTCCCTCTGTTGGCGTACCTGAAGGTTCAGTTCTAGGCCCCCTCCTCTTCTCCATCTACACATCCTCCCTTGGTACCCTAATAAAATCCTTTGGATATCAGTATCATCTCTATCCAGATGACACTCAAATCTACTTCTCTGCCCCAAATCTATCCCACGCTCTTTTAGCTCAAGTTTCCAACTGTCTCTCTAGCATATCCTCCTTCAAGTTTGCCCATCAACTCAAATTCAACATGTCTAAGACTGAACTCCTTATCTTTCCACCCTATACTACAGCTTTAACTCCTCAAATAGCTCTCACTGTTGACAATGGCATCATCACTCCCACCTCCCAGGCCCGTTGTCTTGGGACTCTACTGGACCCATCCCACTCTTTTATTCCTCACATACAATTAATATCAAAATCTTGTCAGTTTCACTTAAAAACATCTCCAAAATTCGTCACTATCTTACAGAAGACAAAGCTAAAATTTGAATGCACTTTCTCATCATATTTCGACCCCACTACTGCAGTTCACTTCTTGGTGACCTCCCCATCTCTTGTCTGTCTCCCCTCCAATCCATAATGATCGCCTCTGCTAGACTCATCTTCCATACTAAACGCTCAGTGTCTGAAGCACCTCTTTGTCAGTCACACCACTGTCTTCGCATAGCCTCCAGAAGCAAAATTAAAATCATGACCCTAACATATAAAGCCCTAAACAACGGTGCGCCCCTTGCCTCGCTCTATTAGACTATTTTCCTGCCTCAAAACCTTAAAAAAATCACTAAAAACACACTCTGCAGTTTAATAACACAATCTACGGTACAACACATAGACACCTCCACTTGACTAAGCAAATTGCTTTCATACTGCTATATTGCATTTGTCACCCTCTTGTATCATGCCTAAACCCTTTAGATTGTAAGTTTTCAAGTTTTCAATCTTTGTCGGTGAGTTGGAAACAAGCACTATGTACATCTGATTTTAAGCTCAAAAACAGGGCCCTCCATTATTTATAAGGTGTTAAATTTTTTGCCATGTACTTAACCCCTGTATAGCTCTACATAATATGTTGGCATGATACAAATTAAGATAATTATAATAATAATCAGTGCCCTCTGGGTTTGTGTTTTCAGCACTTTGATGACGGACCACAATACAAGAGGCTGTAATATTTTTCCTAGTTTTAGTAACATTTAGCCAGTGACACAAAAAATAACAAACCAAATCAAAGAAATATAATTGTGTATGAAAATACATATTCCACTGAAGTAGTACCTTAACTAATAAATATTTTTCTCACAAAAAAAGCTCTCATCAAGCTAAACATGGGCGGAGCAAAAACAAACAGTCCAATAGTTTAACAATCACTAGACTGTATTCCTCATATTTCCAGGTCTCTACTCCTAACAATCATATACTGCAGGCTACTTTTTCGCTGTGTTTGTCTTTCTCCAGTACAGAAAAAACTGTATACAATAAGTCCATAAATAGCACAACTCATATTCCCGAAAGTGTCTTAAATCAGGTCTGCCTGATGCAGCTAATCAGCTAAGTAGGGGAGTTAGATCCTTCAGTCCTGATGAAGGAACAGAGCTTTAAAGAGTCTGTGACTCACAAAAACACCTTGTATGACTCTGTCACACAATGTGATGTATAATCTGTAAGAAAGCACCAGACATAGGGTCCTATTAATTTCACTGATTTTTTCGATTTGGTTGTTCAGTCCTTCAGTCATGTCCAACTCTCTGTGACCATATGGACTGCAGCACATTCAGCTATGCCTCTGTCTGTACTTTTCCACAATGTTTGCATGCCAAAGATACTGGAGTGGGTTGACAGTTCCTTCTCCAGTGGACTGCCATTTGTCTGACCTCTCTGCTATGACCTGCCCACCTAGAGTGACCCTACATGTTATAGCTCACAGCTTCATTGAAGTACACAAGCTTTTGAAAGGCCAGCCTCTGTTGATGGTCCTGGACCCTCTCGGATGTTCATCCACCACTTCCAGGTGAAGTTTGTTTCACCTCTAGTGGAGCCACCAACTGTTCCTATATGGTTGGCCTTGTACTCCTGGGTACTGAAATGAAAGAATGAAAGTATTTGGTTAGAGTGGAGTTGGTTGCTCTACACAATTGACAGATATGTGTTTCCATATCCTTGACATCATGGTCAATTGTTATTCACTGTGGTGTTTGTGTTACACAGATTAACCATAGCCTGCATAATGAGTATTGTGAATAATGGCTCATATGAATATATGTACTGCAGGTGCGGTGTTCCATCTGCATGTACATCAGACACGTGCTCTGCAGGATCTGCTGTGCAGTGTGTGAAACTGACCAATCTGTGACATGTACCCAGCAATGATTGTTAATATGCAGCTGAGACATGCTCCAGGTTAGGCCAGTATATGACACACATGCAGTCCTACAGAGTCTGTATCCACATATGCCTCATTGTGCACACCCATACATGTACTCTCTTTTGAATGTCAAATCAATCTTGATATATTTGACGACTGCTATACAGAATGAGATTAGACTGCAGACATTAGACAGATATTTCAATGATTATAATAATGATAATGATATGTTTGCTACCTGGATTTACATGGTTATCGCCGACTATATCTCTTTAGTCATACCCAGAGGGCTTTCAGTGCTATTGTATTTCAGTTATCTATGTGTTTGAGCAGGGGTGTAGGAGGCAGAATAATTCTAGGGGATATACCGTATACACTCGAGTATAAGCCGACCCGAGTATAAGCGGAGGCACCTATTTTACCACAAAATACTGGGTAAAATGAGTGACTCGAGTATAAGCCGAGGGTGGGAAATGTGCTGCCCCCTGTGTCCCCCCTCTCTCTCCCATGTCTCTTCTCCCCTCTCCCTTCCCTGTGTTTCTTCCCCCCTCCCTTATCACCCTCCTCAACCCCCCTCCTCATTCTCAACCTCCCTCCTCAATCCCACTCCTCATCCTCAACCTCCCTCCTCATCCTCAACCTCCCCCTCATCCTCAACCCCTCATCCTCAACCCCCCTCCTCAACCTCCCTCCTCATCCTCAACCTCCCTTCTCATCCTCAACCTCCCTCCTCATCCTCAACCCCCTCCTCAACCTCCCTCCTCATCCTCAACCTCCCTCCCCATATTCAACCCCCTCCTCATCCTCCCTCCTCAATCCCCCCTCAACCTCACTCCTCAACCCCCATCCTCATCCTCCCCCCTCAACCCCCATCCTCATCCTCCCCCCTCAACCCCCCATCCTCATCCTCCCCCATCCTCACCCCCCCTCAACCTCAACCCCCCTCCTCAACATCTACCCCCTCCTCAACCCCCCATCCTCAACCCCCCCATCCTCATTCCCCTCCTCACCCCCCTTCAACCTCAACCCCCCTCCTCAACCTCCCTCCTCCTCATCAACCTTCCTCCTCACCACCCCCTCCTCATCAACCCCCTCCTCAACCCCCCATCCTCAACCCCCCATCCTCATCCTCAACCCCCATCCTCATCCCCCTCCTCACCCCCCTCAACCTCAACCCCCCTCCTCAACCTCAACCTCCCTCCTCCTCATCAACCTCCTCCTCACCCCCCCTCAACTTCAACCCCCCTCCTCAACATCCCTCCTTCTCATCAACCCCCTCCTCAACCCCCATCCTCAACCCCCCTCCTCAACCCCCCATCCTCATCCTTAACCCCCCATCCCCCAACCTCAACCCCCCTACTCAACCTCCCTCCTCCTCATCAACCCCCTCCTCAACCCCCTCCTCACTATCTCTCCTCTAAATACCTGATGAGAAGGAGGGGGTTGATGAGGAGGAGGGTGTTTGAGGATGAGGGGGGGGGGGGAAAGAGACACAGGCTGGTAGAGAGACACGGGGGGGGTTAGAGAAACACGGGGGGGTTAGAGAGACACGGGGGGTTAGAGAGACACGGGGGGGTTAGAGAGACACGGGGGGGAGGGGTTAGAGAGACACTAGGCAGAGTGACTCGAGTATAAGCCGAGGGGGCCCTTTTTAGCCTTAAAAAAGGGCTGAAAAACTTGGCTTATACTCGAGTATATACGGTAGCTCATTGTATACACCAGCAGTAGAAAAGCTTATTTATACATACTTACAAACATATTAAGATATTGGTGGAATTTGTCACCCCCCCCCCCCCCAGTTCCTACACCCATGTGTGTGGGGTTCATGTATGTGCATATGATGGTGTGAGTATATATGATGCTCACATTGCATAGTTCTCTGCACACCCGCGTCCACCTGTCCTGGAAGGCCCACTACTGATGATGGCTCAATCCACTCCTTCAGGGTGCGCTCTCATCCGCAGTATGTGATGTTGGCTGGGGGTTCACAAACGGCTGCACGTGCTGCTCTGGCCTCCTCTGCCATCTTCCTCTTCACCTTCAGACGGCTGTAGTCATACCTGTGTTTGACAGACTTGACATCCCTGTTTCCAACCCCTAATGCAGCAACAGCTGTAGCAACCTCAGTTCAGGCACGTACCTTCTGGTGTAGATGTGCTGTGGCCTATCGCTATGTATAGCTATGTGTATGTATTAATCTATGTGTGTCATTTATGTGATATCAGTAATCATGTGTGTTGTCAATTAAGTGTTAATATATCTTAGTGGTCAAAATAGCAAACACTCAAAAAACAACTCATTTTCTCTCTCTCTCTTTCTATTGGCTCTGAGTTCTATTCCAGTCCACTAATGGTTTGCGGACTCAGGATGGGTTTACGGGCTTGCAGCTTTGGCCCTTTGGTTGCAACCTTGTTAAATTTAATCGCTCTGTAACTCCAGCAAATTTCGAGCCCGCAGACATACGGGCTGTATGACATCCACTGCGGTCATGGAATTTATTAGGGCCCCTAGAGTTGTGGATTAGAACTTGCAGAAACATCAGAGACCATTCAAGATAGTACTGTATTAATTTATTAAATTACCACAACTGGCTAGACTGGCTAAAATCGAAAATGAAAAGTTAGTTGCAAAGGAGAGTAAGACTAACCCCAAAATATTTTTTAAATATATCAATGGGAAGAAGGCCAGGAAGGAAGCTATAGGAATACAATGTGACACAGGCCGTCTGATAATTAGTGACCAGGAAAAAGCAGATGAGTAAATAGGTTCTTTTCTCTGGTATACACATGGGAGGTACCAGTGGTTGTGTCACTGCAACATAATGGGGTGACACTACCTTCACCAAATAACTGGTTAACGCCAGAAGAAATCCAAATGAAGTTGGAGAAAATAAATGTTAATAAAGCATCCAAGGGTAACTGAGGGATCTGGGCTGTGTAATAGCAAAACCATTATATCTAATTTTTCAAGATTCACTCAAAACAGGGTCTCTACCAGATGTCTGGAGAAATCCAGCATTCATACCTATATTTAAGAAGGGAGCAAGAGCAAATCCGGGAAATTATAGACCAGTGAGTCTCACTTCGGTAGTGCAAAAGCTTTTAGAAGGGTTAATAAGGCATACTATACAAGAATATGTCTATTCAAACAGGAGCCAACATGGTTTTATGAAGAATAGGTCATGTCAAACAAACCTAATTAGTTTCTATGAGGAGGTTAGTAGGAACTTGGATCAAAAGAATTCAGTGGATGTAGTCTCATTGGATTTTGCAAAGGCTTTTGATACAGTGCTACAAGGGAGACTATTGAGCAAACTAAGGGATACAGGAATTGCCATAAATATTTGCTTATGGATTGAGAGCTGGCTAAAAGACAGGAAGCAAAGCGTTGTATTAAATGGAACATACTCGCATTGGACTAATGAGGTTAAGTGGGGTTTGCCAGGGTTCAGTATTAGGTCCACTCCTTTTTATTTTAATCATGTTTATTGTTGCCCATACATAAAGATAAAACACAAAACATATACAATTACATACCCAAACAAAAATAGACAAACCAACATATATGACCCATGTATCTTTTCTGTTCAAATCGGGTTAAAGTGCAAAGCAAGGAGAGAGCAAAGCTAGGAAAGAGAGAGTACCGGAGACTTCTTAAACTAGTGAGTATCTTGGTGCCATAGAGTCTATTATGTGTAACCTTCCTAGCAGTTGAAGGACTTAAATATTGAAAGTTCAATTCTAGCTGCCTATTACGTTCAATAGTTATTTCAACCTCCTTCCACTTGGAGATGCCTGCACTTTTCCATTCCCTGACTATATGCCATTTAACTGACATCAAAATATTGATTATTATGGCCACTTGCTTCTGTTTCAACCCATATGGCAACATCTGAAAGAGAAGCAATTCTGTAATCGGTCACATATCCACTGTGGTTATTTTTGAGATATAAGAATAAGCTTCGACCCAGATTTCCTTGATCTTTTCACATGTCCACCATATGTGGACATATGACCCATTTTCATCACAGCCTCTCCAGCATTGTGGTGGATTAGTTTCTGGAGCTTATTTTATACATACTCATAGGAACGATATACCACCTTTGACAAATCTTAAAGAAAATGTATTTTTAAGAAGCACAATTTTACTATTTATTGATCTTGAGAAAGCTTTAAACCAGCTTTCTTTCGTAAAGCAATCATCTAGTTCTCTTTCCCATTTTAACATTGGGTTGGTTTTAATCTCATCTTTCATTGTTCTTATACATTTGTAATAAATAGACATAGACATATCTTTCCTTGATCCAAGCAGAGTTTCAAAGGCTGTCCAATCTCTAGTAAGAGTCAAAGCATATTTAAATTTTTTACAGTATTTACAGTATTACAGTAGATTTTTTAACATATGAAATTTAAGCCAGTTTTCCTTAGGTGTATTGAAGGTTTTGCACATTTTCTCAAAGGATCTAAGAGAACCATTCTTATACATATCTGACAGATGCCGCACATTCCATTGTTCCCAATTACAATCATGAATTGGGGAGATCTTACCCAATGCCACGGAGAGTGGTGTAATCGGGGAAGGAAAAAGCATTCAATTCCATTCCCGACTGCACAGCTCCCAAGCCATCAATATTCCCCTGACCACCAAAGGGAACTTCTTCTTGACCTTTGAGTCTAGACTTTTATGCCAGATTAAATCATTTATCTCTTCCCCCTTTATGAGAGCTCTTTCAATATCCCAATATAATGGTTGTGAGTCTGATTTCTGCAGATGGTGGAAATGCAACAAATTTGGGGCTTCATAATAGTCCCACAAATTTGGAGTATATAACCCTCCTCTAGCATAATTCCTATTCATAATTGTCTTTCCAATGCAGGATTTTTCCCCTTTAAGCACAAAGAGATCAATCCTCCTTTGACTGCATTGAATACGTGCTTAGGAAATTGAAGAGGTATATTCCTCATCAGATATGTAACTTTTGGGAGAACCACCATTTTAATAGTTTGTATTCTACCTAACCATTTTTTAACATATTTATATAAAAGGAATTTTATATATTTTTCCCTGTTGAGACAACTAGCTAAGTTTCACTGGTTTTTTTTTTTCTGTTTGCCTTCTTCTAGATCAATTAACAATACATCTGTGTTGCAGAGATCTAATAAGGTTGAACTTGATGGACTAAAGTCTTTTTTCAACCTAAATTACTATGTAACTATGTAAAATAACAATAGGAGTTTTAAATATGTTGGCCACACATAGAAGGTCAGATTTCAAGCCTCTTAGAGAATATCTTGCTTTCCTATGATATCAATGAGTCATATTTAAAATTTTACATCTCCATGATTTATTCAAGACCTCTCACCTTAGTACATCTGTCCCTTCATGATTGATTTCATAATGAATGATCACAAAGAGTGGTAATATTTCTCAGGATGTTTCTGAGACTTTATAAATTGGGCTGGTCTGACTGCACCACTGAATATTCTTTATCTACAAAAGGTTTATTATAAACCTTGCCAGTTCCAGTGAGGAGCACTTGAGGAATACTTTTGGATACTGTTGGTTCATTGCTTGTGAAGTTTTAGAAATGCATTTTGTATTTTTAATGTAAACGTTTCTAGATGGAGCACTTGGAGCAGCTCAACCATATTGAACATGATTGTCCCATTTCAGCCCTAGGTCCTGGGATCTACATGTTTTATACAATACTTTGAGTGCAGATGAATTATTTGACATCATCATTTAGATGTACATTACTTAACTCACATATGAATACCAGGAAAATCTGGCCTGTCTCTATGGACCCCCATTTTATACATAACTATAACCATGGCAAAATACAGTGCCTTGCAAAAGTATTCACACCCTTGGCATTTTTCGTGTTTTGTTGCCTCACAACCTGGAATTAACATGGATTGTTTGAGGATTTGAATCATTTTATTTACAGAACATGCCCACAATTTGAAGATGATTTTTTTGATTGTGAAGCAAACTACAAACAGGACAATATAATAGAAAAAGTTAATGTGCATAACTATTCACCTCCTAAAGTCAATACTTTGTAAAGCCACCTTTTGCGGCAATCACAGCTCCAAGTCGCTTTGGATAAGTCTCTATGATCTTACCACTGGGATTTTTGTTCATTCCTCCTTGCAAAACTGCTCCAACTCCTTTAAGTTGGATGGTTTGCACTTTTGAACAGCAATCTTTAAGTCTGACCACAGATTTTCTAATGGATTAAGGTCTGGGTTTTGACTAGGCCATTCCAACTTATTTACATGTTTCCCCTTAAACCACTCAAGTGTTGCTTTAGCAGTGTGTTTGGGGTCATTGTCCTGCTCAGACCAGAGCACCTTCCTCCATACATTTTGGGAGTCTCCCACATGCCTTTTTGCAAACTCAAAACATGCCATTTTGTTTTTGGCTTTCTTTTGTCCACTCTGCCATAAAGCCCAACTCTATGGAGCGTACAGCTTATTGTCGTCCTATGTACAGATACTCCAGTCTCTGCTGTGGAACTCTGCAGCTCCTCCAGGGTTACCTTAGGTCTCTGTGCTGCCTCTCTGATTAATGCTCGCCTTGCCCGGTCTGTGAGTTTTGGTGGGCAGCCATCTCTTGGCAGGTTTGCTGTTGTGCCATGTCCTTTCCATTTGGTTATGATAGATTTGATTGTGCTCCTGGGAATTTGGATATTTTTTTATAACCTAACCCTAACTGGTACTTTTCAACAACATTGTCCTTTACTTGTTTGGAGAGTTCCTTGGTCTTCATGGCAGTGTTTGGTTAGTGGTGCCTCTTGCATAGGTGTTGAAGCCTTTGGGCCTTTCAAAAAAGGTGAGTATATGTAATAACAGATCATGTGAAACTTAGATTGCACACAAGTGGACATCATTTCACTAATTTTGTGACTCCTGAAGGTAATTGGTTGCACCAGAGCTTTTTATGGGCTTCATAACAAAGGGGGGAATACATACGCACATGTCAAGTTTCTGTTTTCTATTTCTAAAAAATAGTTTTATGTATATATTTATCTAATTTCACTTCACCAACTTAGACTATTATGCTCTGATCCATCACATACAATTCAGATTAACAAAACATTGAATTTAAGTCTGTAATGTAACAAAATAGATAAAAAGTCACGGGTGGGATACTTTTGCAAGGCACTGTACAGTATGTGTCAATTATATTTCAGCAAATCAGAATTGAGTATTTGCATTACATCTGCCCATATCTGATTGTTCCAATGACCAACCAAACAGAATTCACAGATTGACACATTTAAATCTCCTCACCAGTATATGTCAATGTAACCAGTATGCTATTGCTATTTATCATCAATTCCTATCAATGTGGATAATACCGGCTAACGATAAATATAATAGTCAATTTTATATGTTTCTACAGGTGATGAAATTTAGATTTGGGAAGAACATAAGCGTGAACATACAGATTAGGATTTTAAATTGTGATAACTAATGAATGTAATAAGATTTGTTAATTTATTGGTTTAAAATATAAATATGTTGAAGAGGTTTGAATTATTACCCTGACGCTGATTTTCACTGGTTAAGATGGAAGGCAATTTTTCTTATATGAAAGTAATGTTAATGTCCAGAAATTAGTTGAACCAGTATTGAAATTCCTTTAGGATAAGTAATAAAATTGTGTTTTCATTGGATACGAATAGCTTCTGATTTCATAACCTTTCTTTTTGTTAAAGACTGTTAATGAAACTTGTCAATGCCTCATCCTGTTAATCTGATACTAGATTAATTTAAATAGAACCCTAACCTCAGTATCAGTTACTGACTGGTCAAAGCATAAAGTGGAAAGAAAGGATCTAGGACTTGCATGGAAAAACATTATACCTAGAAAATCTTTTTTACAGTTTCTAGTTTGGGTCAGATGTCCTTCTAATACTATTTATTAGGGAATAGTAGTAGCGTCCTCTCTCTTAGGGTTTTTCCTTTTTTATGATTTAATGTTTTAACTTACCCTATGCGAGCTATGATAGCTATGAAGCATAGATATGCTTGAAAGATCTCATTTTGGCTGGATAGATGCAAAAATGTGGTACATTTTGAGCCTGATTTGCATGTCGACAGCAGTTCTGATGTCTACAAGCCTTTCAGTGGAATTTAAATGCTTGTAGACTTACCATCTAGGTATCAATAGAATAAAACTAAAACTTAGTATCTTCTCCTTGACAAGGCAGATAGAGATACACAACAATGTCAGAACCTAGTACAGGATCAAATTAAATTCATAAAATTAACTTTTTTTTCTTAGCAATTTAGAAGCACATTCTAGAAAATATGGGTCAGCATTAGTCATTTGCATTTATTTTATTCAAGTTTCAAAAAGGGTCCTTTTAATCTTATTTTCAAAACTGAGTTCTTTGACAACTAAGAAAAAATTAAAATATGTTAGTAGTAATGATATTTCACTGAAAATGATGCATTGTATAAACATTCCTTTAATTAGAGAAACAATTTCAATGTACAACAATCATACTTTAAAATTGTTTTTAACTTACTTCATTAGTAAATATTCATTTCCAGATCTGCTACTCAATTACATTTCCAATGCAAATTGCCGACTTTTAATAATATGCAATCAATTCACTATTTATCCTCCGTTAGTAAAAATTTGATTTTTTTTTTGTGTGCACGATTTGAAGTGGATATCTTTGCATATTAGTTTGCCAAAAATCCATTTACATTCTTTTGTGGAAAATAACTGTACATTTTCCATCCCCTCAATATCATGTCTTCAAATAGTAAAATTCCTCAATATATTCTTATTAAAAGCATTCTAATTAAAGGTTAACTATGGTCAATTTTTTTCTGTATGGTATTTTTGATTTTACATGTATTTCTTCAGAAAAATATATTTCAAATAGGACTACAGTGACTAAAATAATCTAGATGTATTAAATTAGGCAACTTTTCTATATTAAGTATTATTTTAGTTTAACAAGCGGAATACATATAATTTCACAATTGTATATATTCTAGTAAATGGGAAGATAAATATGTAGATTTGATTTTCCAATATATATAGCGGCACGATTATCATTTCAGAAATTATTAGATTATTAGAATCAGACATGATAAGTAGTGTCATCATTTTTTACAAGTGACTGTTTCTGATCCATTAATCTATGCCATCTATCTTGAATGCATTTTTTTTTCAAATATAGCACTAGAATAGTTAATAGTCAGGTCTTAACCCATATTAAATTAAAATCATTGAAGATGACAGAATTTAAGTTGGAATTAAGCCAATTACTATTTTTCTGATGCAGTTATGCTAAGGTCAGCACCTTCATTGTATCCTACCTAAAACCTACAATAGACTAGCATGGCACAATATTCAAAGAACAACCTGTTGAAGAGAAGCCTATGGGGATATTACTCAACTGGTGTTCAGTATAAAATGCAATCATATGACTATATAAAAGTGAAGATAAATTGTGAAGCCTAATTTAGATTCTTTATTCAGGGCACCGAAAAAATCGCCATCCATGGATATACAAACAGTTTAGAGGATATCAGAATTTTTGAAGACCATGTTTAAGAATGGAGGAATCAATTTTGTCTTTCTTATATTGAGAGCTGGAACATGAGTGCCTGTTTTTATCTATCACTGCAGTGAGAGGTGGCGGTGGAGGGAACAGGGAGAAGTTATCTGCAAGTTTTGTAGGATAATTGGACCTTACGGAGAATGACCACATCATTATATGCAAGTACATTGTATTGCACTACAGAAATTAAGATGGCCCTCTCACACAAACAACATGCACCAAATTATCATGGGTGCCTCCAAGGTACAGCAGAAAAATAATTTTTCTATTCTAAAAAAATAACTAAATTACTTTTTCCTGCTTAAAGTAGAACTGCAGTTCAGAAATTAAAATTCTTGTTTGTCAAAAACATACTAAACTAACAATATTAGCAGCTGTGGTTATAAGTTATTTTTTTCTCAACATTTTGAATACTAGGGCCTTCATTCAATTGCAAGACCGCAGTTAACTTCATACCAGCCGTAAGTCTGCGGACATGAAATTTGCAACAGTTACAGAGTGATTCAATTGATCAAGCCCGCAGCTACCTGGCCGAAAGCGAAAACTGAAAACCATGCACCCGTAAGTAGCATTTTAGAGAGCATGATCATGATTAATTAAGCAAGGCCGTAACTACCAATTTAGAAACAGCCAATAGTAAATGAGACCGTTATCATGACATCAGTAAAACATGGAGGTTAAACGTCAATCAATTAGCGTTTAGAAGGCCAATATGCGATCAGAGTCGCAATCAGGTAATGTACAAAATAATAAAAATGAATGACGATACTGTTGTAGTCCATGTGGGTGGCCTGATATGTATTAACTCCTTGATTACCGAGATTGATATAACATGGAAATGAAACGTAAAATAAAAAAATGTTGATTGCATATTTGCGAGCTTGAGACTGTTGTGCAATTAATTCGGATGTCTTTCTTCGCTTTCCCCGTCTATAAGATACCAATTGAATAGGAAATTAGTTTACGGGCTGCATTACCGGCTACAGTAACTAACAATTGCTCAATTGAATGGAGGCCTGTGTTTATGAATACAAGAATCCATTGGGCCCGATTTGTAAATTTGTATACACACTTAAAAACACTCTTAATATTGCTACATATTTGTCAAATATTACTTATTGGTACTAACGAGTTCTTAGGTCAATAGAATGCATATAAAATTTATAAAAAAAAACAACCAAAGCCAAATTTATGATTTTAAGGCATTTGCAAGTAATGTAGCTAATGGAATTTTGCCACGTGTGTTTGTTAAATCAAGTTCTGAGAGCTGGATCCCAACTCACTTGTCCCACACCCCACTCATACACACATACAACTTCCACCAATGTATAATGAATACCTCCAAGAAGGCGTCACTTTTATTTTTTTTTATAATCAAAAACTAGTTTATGACCTTTTTCCTGCTTAATTATGCTCTTAGTCAGACTCTTTTCTAGCTTTTTTTCATTGCGCAGTGGTCCTGAACAGCAATTTAAGAGATCCCAAAAGTGACTTTTTTACCGTAGGATATCATTACAAAATTTGCATGTGAAATGTGTTATCTATAATTTATACAGCACTAACACATTCTGTAGTGCTGGGTTGCAGTAAAACATGGGTATGGCGATAGGCAATTTAACAGACTGATACAAAAGGAAATGACGATCCTGCCCTATTGGGTAGGTTGGATGGCGTATTAAATGAGTTCAGAGGCAGCAGAGAAGATGGTGGTGTGTCGGGCTCTAGGTCTGGAGGTAAAAAAAACAATGATGAATGGAATGGAAATGGGAATGATGTCTGTTGGTCAGTGCTTCTGCTCAGGTGGATGATATGAGGCTCAGTGTCACTCACCCAGAAATGGCAACAATGGGCCATATTGTATTAGCTGCTCGCAAACTCACAAATTTCACTGCTGGTATTTAAAAAAAAAAATGTTTACATGTATTCTATCAACTCCAGCTTGCAAATTCTGTCTGCAAGGCTGAACTTGTGAAACTCAGTTTTTTTAAGTATGATTTCAGGTCGCGTGATCATATGATCTGACAATATTTAAGCAAGTCCATAATTTACTTCTTAGACACAACCAATAGTAAATGAGACCATCACCATGATGTCAGTAAAACATGGAAATTACACGTACTGTAATCTGCAATCAGAGGCTAAGAGTTAATAAGAGCCAATAAGTAATATTTGCTGATCGGGCTCACAATCTAGCACTTTATGCATTAGATCATCTGTTTTAGTCCATGTGAGTTTCATGATATGTATTAACCCCGTGAGTCCCTGGATCAATATTACTCAGAAATAACATTTAATAAAACTATTTTTTAAATACATATATATAGGTTTGAGACTGTTCTACAATTCATTTTAAGATTTTTCCATGCCTTCCCATGCTTTTAAAGTACAGTATTGAGTATTTAATAGCTGTTACAGCTCTAATACATGTTTGAAAAAAAAACCTTGCGAGTCCTATTCAGCTCTTTATTCAGTTGCGGTTCAGGCTTTGTTTGAGAGCTAGAGCTACGGGTATAATAGAATATTGATTTAGTGTAACTTTAATTAGAGCTCGTAATGTTCGATCTATGCTAACATCAATGAAGTTCTAAGGCCAGTTTTGCGGGTTGGAGTGGCTTGTAGAGATTGTGTGTGGGTAACTCGTAATCGGATTGCGTAGCTTAAAATGTAGCTAATAGAACCTGTGGCAATATTAAGAGCAGTTTTAAGAATGTATAAAGTGGGCAATAGAATAGGGCCCAATGTCAGTTGGGGGTGTCGCTAACATCCTGAAAAAGACAAAGTGGTGCTTAAAAACGACACCTGAGCAATTCCCTGACACTAAATAGCAGAAAAAGGCATCAAATCAGATATAGTCTGTCCAGTACTGTTGATATTGAGGTAATGTATTCAAGAGCATTGTGGTAAAAAATAAGATAATGAATAAATCTAAACTGCAATATTTTGTAGAACAGAAAAACATATCTTTAATTACTTTGACATGTTGAATATTGTTTTCACAGTTCATTTATATATCATGTAGTATTTTGATATATATAATATGTATAACAAAATAATAATATAATAAATAAGCATTAATTTTGTATTTAATTGTATATATATTTTCATATTAGTTGATATTACAAGGATTGGAAAGATGCAAAAATCTAGCATTGCAAATACCACTGCAGAGAACATTTTGTGTCCTCTGCATTTTGAAACTTCACATTTTGTAGGACATTGCTTAAAAAACTATTCTTAAGTGCACATTTCTACAAAGTCATGGTAAGTCTAAATTACATTAGGGAGTTTGCTTAAATGGACATTTACCATCACTTAAGGTTAAGATCAACTTTTCTAATACAAATTTTGGCTTCCTTCCATTTCGACCTTCAGATAAAGTGATTGATAGGACAAGGATGTAGTTACAGCAAACTTGTAGATTTCCAAGGACTGCTCAACAGAAAACTTATTGACCAAAATTAACTTTTAACTTTTTTCAAGCCATTTTCAGGATTCTTATATATACATCCCACAGGCACCACAAAGTCCGGTAAACTAGTCCAAAACTGCTAATTACTGAGAAACAACCACAAATCCAAATGGAAAAATCAGAGTCTAACTCAGTCAGCTGTATTGAATATCACTATTTGATTATCTACAATCCAATTTTTGTGCTAATAAAACTTTTTTTTCCCAGCTAAATTTATCAGTATTAAGTAATTGTGTCACAATCCTTTTTAAAGGGACACAGACCACAAGTTTTTTTTTTAAGCGTTTAAAAGAGCACATTTAAAAAAAAATATTGTTTTTTTTTTGCATGAAAAAATATTAAGTAAAAAAAGTAGAGATGATAACTTTATTCTGTAGAACTCATTGGCCGGGTGAGAGCATACCCCTAGGAGCAGTAAAACATATAAATGCATTTTTATATATGCATTTGGCCAAAAGACAGGAAGCAAAGAGTTGTTGTAAATGAAACATACTCTGATAGGAGTAATGTAGTAAGTGGGGCTCCTTAAGGTTCAGTATTAGGTCCTTTCCTTTTTAACCTATTTATTAATGACTTAGAAGTAGGTTTGGAAAGCATTGTCTTCATTTTTGCTGATGACACTAAGTTGTGCAAGGTAATTAAATCAAAGGGATTTGTATAATTTAGAGAAATGGGAGTCTAAATAGCAGATGAGATTTAATACAAATACATTTAAAATTATGCATCTGGGAAGGAAAAATAGCCATGCAATTTATAATCTTAATGGAGCAAATCTAGGGGTATCTGATATTGAAAGGGATTTTGGAGTACTAGGTAGCAGTGCTCAATGCCAAGCAGCAGCTGCAAAGGCAAGTAAAATATTAGCATGTATTAAGAAAGGTATAGAAGCAAGGGAAGGAAATATAATTTAAATCCCTCGTGTGCCCTCATTTGGAATATGGAGTACAATTTTGGGCACCACTTCATAAAAAGGACATTTTAGAGCTAAAATACGGGAAAGGGCAACAAAATTAATAAGGGGAATGGAGGGGCTAAGTTTTGAAGAAAGACTAACCAAATTAAACTTATTTTCCCTAGAAAAAAGGTGTCTATGAGGTGATATGATTACCTAATTTAAATACATCCTGGGTCAATATAAGGCTTTGTCAAGCAAACTTTTTGTACCAAGAGATTTTCAACTGACAAGAAGACATCCCTTGAGGTTAGAGGAAAAAAGATTTCACCTTAAAGAAAGAAAAGGGTTCTTCACAGTTAGGGTGGTTAAACTGTGGAATTCTCTAACAAATGAGGTGGTGACAGCGAATTCGATAGATAACTTTAAAAAGGGGTTAGATATATTTTTTAATAAAGAGGGCATTCAAGGCTATCCTAGATAACTAGTGAAGGAATATTTATCCAGAGATAAATTTGATCGCCAGTTTCTGGGGTCAGGAAGGAATTTTGCTTTTTTACTCCTTATGAGACAATTGGCAAAGTTTCACAGTTTTTTTTTTCTGTTTGCCTTACTCTGGATCAATTAACAATTATTAACAAATAGTCCTCATATTAAAAGGATCAGAAGATATCTAAAAAGGTTGTACTTGCTGGACTAACAGTCTCTATTCAACCTCAAATACTATGTAACTATGTAACTATACTCTATTTCAGAGTATATGTTGATAGAGTAAATTCAAATTCAAGTAATAAATCATAGTTCTATATATTTTACAACATTATTCAAAAGCATTCCAGTACATTACCACTTTAAAAACATTTATGTTGTGTCTATACATATTTATAGAATTTCAATTTAAAATAATGTGGTAAAATCTCAAATTATGAAAACAGTTTATAAAAATTCCTTCTTTCAGTTCTTGTTTTAAAGAACATTTTTTGGTCTTAATTATTTATTTGATGGAAGCATCCTCTTTACTGTTATTCCTAGATATGGCATAGAAGACAAAAATGTAGTGGTCATGATCGTTAAAATTAGTGCAACTTACAGTATTTAAGCTTTGAACATTCTGCCTTGTAGTCACTTTGTCCTATGTGGAAATCATCAAAATATTATCTGCAAAATGGTCTATTGACATTGTGATTTTTGGTGAAAGCTAGTTTTTGTCCTTTTATATATGTGATAATTTTGAAAGCTTTGACAATCACACAGGTACGCAAAATGCATGTCAGTTGGGCAAAAAGAGTGGAAAGGACATTAAGAAGATGCATCTAACAACCTCAGTCTATGAAATCTTGCAACGGCATGTGTTCCTCCCCAACACGTTATGCAGAATGATTTCCTAGGAAAAGCCACCTTTATTTCCAAAGTAATTAAATTAAGTAGATAAGCACTGCGGATGTGCCCATCTCTAGAGCCCATGGCTGTTTTTAATAAAAGAACTGATCAGCGGTTTGACAGCAAAGGAACCCTTTTTCAGTTGTGCAGTCTAGATGATTATACTCTATATCGTTCCCTCTGCAGCTCTGGTTGTTTTGCTAAACATTTCTGCCTCAATTTAATTAACTTATTTTGGATTCCTTTGCATATACAGTGCCTTGCAAAAGTATTCAACCCCCTTGACTTTTTACCTATTTTGTTACATTACAGCCTTAAGTTCAATGTTTTGTTAATCTGAATTTTATGTGATGGATCAGAACTAGAGATGTCGCGGACAGTTCGCCCGTGGACTATTCGCATCGATTTTGGCATGTTCGCATTCGCATCGGACGGCGAACACATGCGCTTTTGGGTTCGCCCCCTATACTTTATCATTGAGGAAACTTTGACCCTGCACCTCACAGTCAGCAGACACATTCCAGCCAATCAGCAGCATACACTCCATTCCAGGGCCTTCCATCTGAAGGACAGTATACATTTTAGAATCATTCTGAAGCTGCATTCATTGTGAGAGGACAGATAGTGTAGCTGCTGGAGATTTAATAGGGAAATAGATAGCCAGGCTGTGTATTTAGCTTCCACTACAGACCTGAAGGATTCATCTGATATCTGCTGCAAGGACAGCAACCCAAAAAGTTCTTTTTAGGGATAGAACATCATTTATTTTATTTTATAATTTTTTTTTGTGTAATCTAATTGCATATGCCTGCCTACCAGCGTGTCTGTGAAGCCTATTGCATCTACTCTGCCAACTTTTGCCAGTGCACAGTGATACGTCATATCTGGTGCAACCGTAGTGTACAGTGACATAAAACAACACTTTTTTGACTGTAATCGATTGAATATCAGTTGCCTGCCTACAGGCGTGTGTGTGAAGCCTATTGCATCTACTCTGCCAACTTTTGCCAGTGCACAGTGATACGTCATATCTGGTGCAACCGTAGTGTACAGTGACATAAAACAACACTTTTTTGACTGTAATAGATTGAATATCAGTTGCCTGCCTACAGGCGTGTGTGTGAGGACTACAGCACCTACTCTGCCAACTTTTGCCAGTGCACAGTGACACTCATATCTGGTGGCACGCAGTGCCCCAAATTTGAAGTAGGAGGTCCGACCAAGCATCTTTTTCCCTCTCCCTGTTCCAAAAATCAATGCCATATACACGTGCCCTAATAGTGGACGTAACAGGGATTAAACCGATAGGAATAGTACTACTTAACAGTACACACCTTATAATAACGCAGACAGAGGCAACGCAGAGAGAGGAGTCTGAAGAAGAGGAGTCAGAGGAGGAAGGTGGCTTTGAGGAGGTGGAAGACCAAACACAGCAGGCATCCCAGGGGGCTTGTTGTCACCTTTCGGGGACCCTTGGTGGCTGGGTGGAGGAAGAGACCTTCAATGACATCAGTGAGGACAAGGATGGGACATGGCTAGCTTGGTATCCAACCCTGTGCAAATGGGGAGTTTGCGGTTGTGCAAAGGGACTGTTTGCAGTTGTTTGCGGTGCATTAAATGGGGAGATTGGTCTGTTACTGTGAAGCGGGTGTAACCCTTAAACTACCTGATCGATACAACATCATAACTGATGTTTTAAGGCATGTTATTCCAAACAATTTAGGAATGTTAGGTGATTTATGCCCTTTATGGCATAAAACCAGACTCTGCATCAACTATGTAATTTTCCGTGGGAGTTTTGCCATGGATCCCCCTCTGGCATGCCACAGTCCAGTTGTTAGTCCCCTTGAAACAACTTTCCCATCACTATTGTGGCTAGAAAGAGTCCCTGTGGGTTTTGAATTTCGCCTGCCCATTGAAGTCTATGGCCGTTCGCCCGGTTCGCCCGTTCGCGAACATTTGATTGAAGTTCGCGTCCGACACTAATCAGAACACAATAGTCTAAGTTGGTGAAGTAAAATAAGAAAAAATATATACATAAAACTATTTTTTAGAAATAGAAAACAGAAAATGTTTATGTGCGTATGTATTCACCGCCTTTGTTATGAAGCCCCTAAAAAGCTCTGGTGCAACCAATAACCTTCAGAAGTCACATCATTAGTGAAATGATGTCCACTGTGAGCAATCTAAGTGTCCCATGCTCTGTCATTACATATATACACCTTTTTTTGTAAGGCCCCATACACTGCAACACCTAAGCAAGAGGCACCACTAACCAAACACTGCCATGAAGACCAAAGAACTTTCCAAACAAGTAAGGGACAATGTTGTTGAGAAGTACAAGTCAGGGTTAGGTTATAAAAGAATATCCAAATCCTTGATGATCCCCAGGAGCACCCTCACATCTATCATAACCAAATGGAAAGAACATGGCACAACAGCAAACCTGCCAAGAGATGGGCGCCCACCAAAATGTAAGGACCGGCCAAAGAGGGCATTAATCAAAGAGGCAGCACAGAGACCTAAGGTAACCCTGGAGGAGCTGCAGAGTTCCACAGCAGAGACTGGAGTATCTGTGCATAGGAAGACAATAAGCCGTACGCTCCATAGAGTTGGGCTTTATGGCAGAGTGGCCAGAAGAAAGTCATTACTTTCATGCAAAAAACAAAATGGCACATTTTGAGTTTGCGAAAAGGCATGTGGGAGACTCCCAAAATGTATGGAGGAAGATGCTCTGGTCTGATGAGACTAAAATTTAACTTTTCGGCCATCAAAGGAAACGCTATGTCTTGCGCAAACCCAACACATCACATCACTCAAAGAACACCATCCCCATAGTGAAACATGGTGGCAGCATCTTGTTGTGGGGATGTTTTTCAGCAGCCGGGACTGGGAAACTGGTCAGAGTTGAGGGAAAGATGGTGCTAAATACAGGGATATTCTTGAGCAAATCCTGTACCACCCTATGCGTGATTTGAGGTTAGGATGGAGGTTCACCTTCCGGCAGGACAATGACCCCAAACACACTCCTAAAGCAACACTTGAATGGTTTAAGGGGGAACATATAAATGTGTTGGAATGGCCTAGTTAATGGCCAGACCTCAATCCAATAGAAAATCTGTTGTCAGACTTAATGATTGCTGTTCACAAGCAAGGAGCTGGAGCAGTTTTGCAAGGAGGAATGGGCAAAAATTCCAGTGGTAAGATGTGGCAAGCTCATAGAGACTTATCCAAAGCGACTTGGACCTGTGGTTGCCGCAAAGTATTGACTTTAGGCGAGTGACTAGTTATGCACATTGACTTTTTCTGTTATTTTGTCCTATTTATTGTTTTCTTCACAATTAAAAAAACCTCTTCAAAGTTGTGGGCATGTGCTGTAAATTAAATTATTCAAATCCTCAAACAATCAATGTTAATTCCAGGTTGTGAGGCAATAAAACACAAAAAAGGCCAAGGAGGGTGAATACTTTTGCAAGGAACTGTAGGCTTCAATTTTATGTTGTTTCCACAGCTTTTATCTTTTTGGAGTTAAAATGTCATAAAAAAAATTAAAGAAAGAAGCAATCATTTTTTTTGGTTGCAATAAACAAAATGTATTGCCATTTTCAGGGTGCTTGTGACTTCTCTTGCTTTGAGGACCTGCACGGCCAAGGAACAGGCAGTATCTGAATGACTAGCTGGATTACATATAAATGTTTTAAAACCAATAAAATACACATCAGTTTTAACAATAGAAGACACTTTTTAACTTTTTGTTTTCAGTGATTCTTTTGATTGTGTAGAGCAGCTTGTCTTGGCAAAAATATCAGATGAACATAGAAACTGGGCAGTTATCAATCTGTCCAACAAATGGTCCAGTGCCCGCCCACTTGTAGCAATTATTGTGGCAAAACCTCTTCATTTCTATTTTAGCACCATTAATTGTATGCACAAAAAAAGCAATAAGGAACATACTTTATTTTTTAAATAACTTATGTTGTTTACGTTCCACAACATTGTTTAACATTGTGGTCATTTATTTAAATTGTACTCTTTTGAAGAATTATACTTGAAAATATGTAAATATTTATATAATGTAATTTTCATGACCTCCTGGCAACTGGACTTTGATGGACCTTACCATGTGGCTACCTGGCCCAAGGGCTTTTATAATGGCCATAACAACATTTAAAAAAAACGATGTCACTAGTGAAATGGTAATATGGCCCAATGTTTTTCCCTAAGCCCTAGTTGTATGACCTAGGCCCCTGATACCTCTGTTTACCAAACCATTTGAGCCTAGAGGGCTCTGGGATCTTTTTGCAATTTTTTAAGTTATTTTATGTGCAGAATGTGTTTTGGCTCAGAAGGTACACAGAGACCGTTAGACATCCACACTACCCTCCACTGGGTCCCCCAAATAGCACTGAGCCTGTCCTCAATAATCTAAAATGTACACATCCAAGATGTAGGGTTTCAGATGGGGGCTAGACCCAGACACCTCATCTCCAGCAGTTACACTACATAATCATCCCCTGCTTTGCTCAGATCTTGCCAGGAGGTTGCAGTTAGCAGGGTCCCTAGACCCCTTGGCACCTAGGTGGAATAGGAGAAACACTTGCATTTATTCCTTGGAGACAGACCATGCCCACATAGGGCAGTTCAAAGGGTGAATAAGGTGTGAAATTCATGTTTACCAAAGGAAGTAGCCTATTGGTTATTGGTGAACTGACTGTATAAAAATTAGACCTGAAAAATAAAGTTTAAGCTTTATTTAGGACACATACGCATGGTGTGTTTCATTTAGAGGGACGGTGTTTCTAATCAGAAATTAATTTCTGCAACTTTTCCTGGATACCTGGTAACTTGTGCTGAAACTGCTACCTGGTTTAGAAAATCGGCAACTTGTCCTAGCCTCTGGTTAAGCTGTATGTGGGGATAATTAACCTATACAACCTATGGGTAGGATTGGTATTCTTGGCCTTTTCAAACTCAACAAAGAACGTATTGTGACAGTAAAATATAATTTATTACATTTATATACAAATGTGCTGTAGTGTAATTGATCATCTTGTTTTCTATTGATCAACTTCCCAAGGTGATCAGTGACTTTAAATGCACAGGAAGTTTCTATGAGCACAATGTAGATGTCAGCTACAACTGCCAGTGGTCTCAGCATGATTTTTGAAAGCTTGTTGCATTAGCAGTACATGTCCTCCTGAGAAAGTAAAATGCATAACCAGAACAGAAAAGAACATAGAATAATGTAGTGAAGGAAAATTGCATATAAAGGTTAAAAAGAGGAACAGAATACACCAAAATTATGGATATGTCATTTTTTTGTGTCAAAAATGCAATAATTCAAAATGTGCTTTGTAAATGTTTTTTAAGAATCTTTTGGTCTTCTTTTAATAAGAGAAATTGGATATTAGTAGGTGCTTTTCTTTCTACATTAAAATCATAATATATAAGGTCAGGGTACATAATGTACATTAAAAAGAGGTTGGGTAAGTCAAGGCACTTAGAAAGTAAGAACACCACCACAGAAAGCTAATCACTACTTTGCCATTGAGAATTCAATGCTCTACCTCAATATTGATATGTGTAATAGCATTGGAAATATTCTCAGATCTTAAATAGCTTTTTTTGCCAAGTAAAATGCTTCAGTTGGATACTTCATTTTCCTTCAAGGTTATAGCAAGCAATCAAATCCTTCCACTACATTTGAAATTGTGGTGAGAAGTTCAATAGAACTTAAATTATAATTGCATATTGCAAGACTATATTTCTCCACTACTAGAAATGTTTGACATTTTTTATTATGCATGCTTTAAACTTATATTTTTGATCTAAATATAGATTTTTTTTTATTATCGTTATGTGTTTTTGATGGCACATCTTTTTTAAATTATATATTTTTATTGCTTCTTTCCTAGGGCTCAACTAAAATTCAAACTAACCATAAATATAACATTAATAAAAATCTATTCTAACTATACTTTACTGATCAAGCTCATACAAAAGTCAAAAACTGTTCAAATTACATCTCATTTTTCACATCTTAGAGTATCATATTGATAAATAGGAGTTTGCAATAACATTGTAATATTTTCTTTTCCACTAAAGAAACATAAAAAAAGAAATACTGCTTAGTAACAAACTCTTCTACATAGCCACGTACAATCAGTTATTAATTAATACATTGTTTTAATATTTTCTTAGAAAAAGTAATAGATACAGGAAGTGCAGTAAATATATGCACATTTATTAAGAACTGACTAAAACACAGGAAACAAAGAGTTGTTGTAAATCGAAAAAAACTAAGATTATACTGATGGTCCTCTCCTTTTAAATATTTGTATTAATGATTTAGAAGTAGGACAGGAATGTAATATCTCTATATTTGCTGAGAATACAACACTGTGCAAGGTAATTCATTCACAAGTAATGTATTTTCACTGCATAGGGATTTGTAAAAGTGAGAATAATTGGCAGCTAAATGGCAAATAAGATGTAATACAAATAGATTTAAAGTTATGCATTTGGGAAGGAAAAATATACATGCAACTTATAAACTAAATGAAACATATCTAACGTTATCATATTAAGGGATTTCAGAGTGATTGTGGACAATTACCTGCATAACAGTGCTCAATGCCAAGCAGCACTGCAAAGGAAAGTAAAATATAAGCATGTATTGAAAAGGGAAGAGAAGCAAAGCAAGAAAACATAATTATGTCATTATATAAACTGGAATATGGAATACAACTTTGGGCCCCACTTCAAAAAAAGGACATTTTATAGATAGAGAAAGTACAGAGAAGGGCAACCAAATTAATAAGAGTAATGGAGGGACTACCCTGTTAAAAAGGCTAACCAAATTAAAAGAAATGTCTCTAGAAGAAAGGTGTTTAAGATGGGATATGATTACTTTATATTAAAACATCCAGGGTCAGGATATGGCTCTGTAAAGGTAACTATTTATGCCAAGAGGCTTTCGAATTACAAAAATACATTTCTTGAAGTTAGAAAAAAAGATTCCAACTTATCGAAAGAAAAGGGTTCTTCACAGTAAAGGCAGTCAGACTGTGGAACACTCTACCAAAGGAGGTTGTGACAACAGCTTCATTAGATAGCTTTAAAAAGGGGGGTGGCTATATTTTTCAATAAAAAATGCATGGGTTATGTAGGATAACTAAAGAAGTAGGGATGTAATCCGAATACAAGTATTTGGGTTCTGGACAGATTCTTTCCACCCATTATGATATAATTGGAAATGTTTCCATTTTTTTGTTTGCCTTCCCCTGGATCAATTAACAATTAAATAACATATTGCAATGATCAGATGATATCTAAAATGGTTAAACTTGATTGACTAAAAGTATTTCAACCTCAATTAATTTACTATGTAAAATACAAACACAGGTAATCTTTTTGGGGCAAAGTGCTCCAAGTTACACAAATAAATTCTCATAATTAGTCCTGGTCAGAATCTGATCTATTGCATAGTCTGTGTTCATGGAATCCTTTACTGTATTTGTTATACAATGTTCACTCAAGTAAAGGATTTACTTGTGTTTATTGTTCCTATATCTTCTCCAGTTTCAAGTAAATACATACCTATTTTCTTCTTTAGCTGAGAGATGCTTTCTTTTTGAACGTTAGTACATTTTTTAAATATATTTAAAGATGTCTAAAATGTCTGGATCGCTACCTTGTCATGGTGAAGGGGCTAGTCTACTTCAATAAAGCTGAGAGCTATACTATGTAGGGCCACCCAAGATGGGCAGGTCATGGCAGAGAGCTGAACCAAATCGCTGTCCATTGGAGAAGGAACCTGAAACCCACTCCAGTAGCGTTGCTAAGATAACAGACACAACCAGAGTCATAACAATATGACACCGGTAGATGAGCCTCTCAGGTCGGAAGATGCCTACCATATTAATGAGGAAGAAAAGAGAGCAAGTACAAGTAGAACCAGATCTAAGGAAGTGGTTGGGCCAAAGCCGACAGGACACCCAGCTGTAAATGTGTCTGGAGGGGAAAGGGAAGTCTGCTGCTGCAAAGAACAAGTCAGCGCATGAGCCTGGTATGTTAGAACTATGAACAAAGGCAAACTATACATGGTCCCAAATGATGACAAGGTTAAACATTGTTATCCTTGGAATTAATTAACTTAAATTGACTGGAATGGAGCATTTCTCATCAGACAACCACCAGGTCTTCTACTGTGGTCAAGAATCCCGGAGTAGAAATGGAGTAGCCCTCATAGTCAATCAAAGGGTGCTTGATTACAACCCAATAAATGATGGAATTATTTAAATTTGAATTCAAGGCAAGCCATTTAACATCACAGCGATCCAAGTCTATGCTCCAAACATGGATGCTGAAGAGGCTGAAGTTGTCCAGTTCTATGAAGATATTCAACACATCCTAGATATAACATCAAAAAAGGATGTTACTATCATCATAGGAGATTGGAATGCTAAAGTAGGGAACCAAAAGACAAATGGAATAACTGGCAAGTTTGGCCTTGGAGTACAAAATGAAGCAGGTCAGAGATTAGTAGAATTATGCCAACAGCCTCTGAGACGACTCTACACATGGACATCAGCAGATGGACAATATAGAAATCAGATTAACTACATACTTTGATGCCAACGATGGAGGAGCTCTATACAATTAACAAAAACAAGACCTGGGGCTGACTGCAGCTCAGTCCATGAGCTTCTTATTGCAAAGTTTAAAATTAAACTGAAGAAAAGAGGGAAAATCAGACCAAGTAGATCCAAAATAAATAATATCCCTTGTGAATATGCAGTGGAAGTAAATGATAGATTTAATAGACTAGACAAGATAGAAAGCCTGAAGAACTTTGGACCGAAGTTTGCAACAATATCCAGGAAACAGCAACGAAGAAAGAAAGAAAAATATGAAGGCAAACTGGCTATCTGATATATCTTTGAACGTAGCCCAGGAAAGAAGAAAATCAAAAGTATTGGAGATAGGGAAATATTTGTCCAGCTGAATGCAGAATTTCAGAGGACAGCAAGAAGAGACAAGGAGGCAATCTACAATGAGCAATGTAAAGAGATCAAAGAAAAATTGGGGAAAATTGGGGATCTCGAAAGGCACCTTGGTGCCAAAGCGGAAATGATAAAAGCAAAAAAATAACAACAATAGCCAATAGAATAGAAAAGGTCAGACTAGAAAAGGTTAATTTCACTATTTGTGTCCAATGCGTGTATTCCGTTCACTTTGCTCTTTGTGCCCAATGTGCGTGTGTTCTAATTACCCTGGTTGTATGTGTGGCTGGCAATTAAATGTAGGAACGGTCTGAAATGGCATATATTTCTTCTGGTGAAATATTAAAAGATATATTTAGTAATATATGTAAAGTATCTTACAATAGTAGACTATTATAAAGTGCCTTCTTCCAAAATTCATGAGCTGTTTCCCTCCACCACCAAGTCCTGGAGTAGAAATAGGATGCAGGATATGAGGGGGGGGGGGGTAAAGCTTGTGCATAAGGCCAATACAAGCAAGGAGTGGGGAAGGGGCGACCTTTAAGAAGAGGGAGGGGAGTAGGCAAGGGGGAGCAGAAGGCAAGGAGGGTGTTAGGAGGAATGTATTAGGGTTGGGAATGGTGAGTGGCAAGGGGTATAGGGAGAAACAGCAAGGGAGGATAAGTGAGGGACAAGTCAGCAACACTGGGAAATTAAGCTATTATGGATAACATATAGGATTCTGTGCATGAAAGGTGAAAAAGTTGAAGGAACATTATATCCTGATGAGGATTTAGAGGAAGGGGAAGTGGATATCATCATGTATATTAGCCCGAATGGAAATATGGATAGCGACAGTGATCTGGATTTGTATTTATCCCCTTCAGATCAGAAGCAGGGTGTGAGGTCATGTTACAAGACTTTAAGGATGGAAGGTGCTGTTTCTAATGACAGTCTCTTTTCAGTTTTGTCAGATTCTGAGAATGAGCAGTGTGTAGGGTGAATCAGGAAGGATGTATCCACCTCACCAAGGATGTTGGTCAAGAGAAGTAGTCAGGAGAGAAAGGTGAGGTTGGTAGTCAGGAGCAGTGGTCACGGTCTGGTAAGGATGTAACCAGGCTGAGTAAAGATACGAGTCAAGCTCAAAAAGAAAGAGAGAAGCATGGCATAAGAGCAGTGGCAAGGGAAGAGGGGAAGCGGAATGGAATGTTTGCCTAGGGAGGAGCTTTTTACAGATACAGTGGACTGGGAGCAGGTGAGTCAAGCAAAATGGTGAATGAATCTAATCAATTAATAATTACGTACTTGAAGCTGACACAACTGGATAGCATAGCATAGCTAGTGCATGGATTACACCAGTGGGGAGCGCACCTCGCTCCCTGCATATGAGCAACAAGCTGGATCAAGATTACTGGTTACCAGGGGGGGATATAGATAAAGAAGCAAACAAGATGAGGGAGAAGAAACAGAAGGAGTAAGTTATGATACTGGCTGATACAGCAAGGCTAAGGCCTTCCATTTGCCAGGTTGGACCAATGGGCATGCATGCTCCTTTGCAAGTTAGCAAGAAGAACCAGGAAGTGGGAATTTCTCATTGCTATCTCTGAACAATTATTTTGAAGTGAAAGAAAGGAGAAATGATTCATAGAAAAAAGAAGAGGAAGAAGCGCTGCAGGAGAATTCCAAACCTGAATTGTGTATTTTAGGTTGGGTAATCCTGTGAGTGATATATCCCTCTAAAAACATGACAAGTTTATATTCTTATGTTTTGTCTCTAACTGTGAAAGTACACCTACCATTAAAATTATAGATTGATCATTTCTTTGTCAGTGGACAAATGTTCAAAATCAGCAGGGGATCAAATACTCCCCCCCCCCCCCACTCTTTGCAAGCATCTAATGAATTGCTTTTCAAGTATAGCTCAAGATTTTGGCATCCCATTGCCCAAGGGCAAGACAGTGGGTCCTGTAAATGTCATCCAGTTTTTAGGAATTTTTCTTGATTCTGTTAAATTGATATCTTCACTAACTATGGAAAGGTGGAAGACTTACATTGCTCTATTACCAGAGTTGCATCATGCAAAAAGGTTACCCTGCGGGACCTACAGTCTCTGTTGTTGAACTTTGCCTGAAGGGTGATTCCCATGGAGATATTTTTTGGTCGGCGCTTATCTCTCGCAACGGCAGGGGTTAAGAACCCTCACCATGTCATAAGGATAACAAGAGCAATTTCTGGAGATTTGGAAATAATTCCTTGACCGCTTTAATGAAAAGTCATTCTTTCTAGCCAAGAGAGTAGCTTTTTATCAGGAAGTGTTAGCTTTGGAGCTTACTTTAAGGGTCAATGGTATGCAGAGTCATGGCCACAGAACTGGATCCAATCAGGTTTGGTAAAGAATATGGCCTTCCTTGAAATGTTTCCAATCGTAGTGGCAATATATATATGGTGAGATCAGTTACAGAACAAGTACTTGGTACTCATGTCATTGCTGTGAATAAAGTGACATCTTCATACATGACGGTGGTTCATTTGAATTAGGTGAATGGTGTTGGGTTATTATTATTATAGATTATTTATAGCGGGCTGACATATTGAGCAAGGAATCCAATGTCCATGGTGAATTCCCAAAGTACTTAGGATAGAAACTCGCAGACTTAAAATCTATGGGATAGTGAGTGGCTGGTTGAATTATTCCCTGATTTAATTTTGGTGTGGTCACTTGAGGTGGTGGTCAGTGATAGAGCAAGATATATTAGAAAAATGTAGAAATGTAGAAAAAAGATTAATAGGACAATTTCCTCTTATATAAGGAAGCTTGGGGGAATTGCTATTCGTCACAAAAATTGCGGAGTCATGGCCACAGAACTGGATCCAATCAGGTTTGGTAAAGAATATGGCCTTCCTTGAAATGTTTCCAATCGTAGTGGCAATATATATATGGTGAGATCAGTTACAGTACTTGGTACTCATGTCATTGCTGTGAATAAGGTGACATCTACATACATGACGGTGGTTCATTTGAATTAGGTGAATGGTGTTGGGTTATTATTATTATAGTTTATTTATAGCGGGCTGACAAATTCCTTAGCGCTGTACATAAATTAGGTTCAGACAATTATAAATACAGATTAACATTTAGCAAAGGAAGGACGGCCCTGTCTTTGAGCAAGGAATCCAATGTCCATGGTGAATTCCCAAAGTACTTAGGATAGAAACTCGCAGACTTAAAATCTATGGGATAGTGAGTGGTAAGAGGGAGAGAGAGGTGATAAGTGTGTTAGGGTGGAAGGTGATACGCTTCTTTAAAGAGATGCGTTTTAAGTGAGCTTTTGAGGCAAGAGGATAATCTGGTGGAGCGAGGCAAGGAGTTCTAGAGACTAGGGGCAGCACGAGAAAAGTCCTGGAGGCGG
The DNA here is from genome assembly GCA_027410445.1 of Discoglossus pictus. Taxonomy (NCBI): domain Eukaryota; kingdom Metazoa; phylum Chordata; class Amphibia; order Anura; family Alytidae; genus Discoglossus; species Discoglossus pictus. The sequence continues at coordinate 218,086,267 of CM050168.1, read as the reverse complement.
GAGTGAGTGGAGGAGTTGTAGAAAGAAGAAGGTCATTAGCAGAACGAAAAGGGCGGTGGGGGAGTATTTGGAGATGAGAGCAGAGATGTAAGGGGGAGCATTATTGTTGAGTGCTTTGTAAGTTAGGGTCATGATTTTAAATTGTATTCGTGAGGCTAAGGGAAGCCAGTGGAGTGAATGACATAGAGGTGATGCCGACACTGAACGTTGTGTACGGAAGATGAGTCTAGCAGAGGTATTCATAATAAATTGAAGTGATGACAGTCGGGTGGTAGGTAGGCCAACAAGAAGCGAGTTGCAGTAGTCTAGTCGAGAGATGATGAGAGAGTGTATAAGGATTTTAGTTGTGTCTTGTGTAAGATAGTGACGAATTCTGGAGATGTTTTTTAGATGGAGAAGACATGATTTAGTTAGTGATTGTATGTGAGGGATGAAAGACAGAGTGGGGTCCAGTAGAACTCCAAGACAATGGGCTTGGGAGGAGGGGGTGATGATGTCTTTGTTGACAGTGAGAGAGATGTGAGGAATTGACGCTGTGGGAGAGGGAGGGAAGATTAGAAGTTCAGTTTTAGACATGTTGAGTTTGAGATGGTGGGTGGACATCCAAGAGGATATACTAGAGAGGCTGTTGGAGACGTGTGTTAGAAGAGAGGGGGATAGATCTGGTGATGAGAGGTAGGTTTGGGTGTCATCTGCATAGAGACGATAATTAAGTCCAAAAGAGTTTATGAGGGTACCAAGTGAGGAAATGTAGATGGAGAAGAGGAGGGGGCCAAGGACAGATCCTTGGGGTACACCAACAGACATGGGGTGAGAAGAAGAAGAGGCATCAGAGAAGGAGATACTGAATGATCGATTTTGTAGGTATGATGAGAACCACGAGAGAGCAGTGTCTCGAATACCAAGGGAGAAGAGGATATGGAGTAGACGTGGATGATCGACAGTGTCAAAGGTAGCAGAGAGATCTAGAAGAAGAAGAATTGAGAAGTGACCTTTTGACTTGGCAGTAAGCAGGTAATTGGTGACTTTAGTGAGAGCTGTCTCAGTGGAGTGTTGGGGCCAATAGCCAGATTGGAAGGTGTCAAGAAGGGAGTTAAAGGAAATAAAGCTGGTAAGGCGGTTATAGACGAGACACTCCAGCAGTTTGGAAGCCAGGGTAAGCAGAGAAATAGGGCTGTAGTTAGATCTGTGTCAGATGAGGGTTTTTTGAGGTTAAGTATAAATATGGCATGTTTTAGAGAAGACGGAAACATGACAGTAGTAATGGAGAGGTTGAAAATATGTGTGAGAGCTGGGATTACTGTGGTAGAGAGGGGAGATACGAGCTGAGATGGAATAGGATCCTGAGGACAGGTAGTGAGGTGAGTAGATGATAGCAGTTTGGAGACTTCATCCTCTGTAGCCGGATCAAAGGGGTTGCATCAAAGGTTGGATTGCATGGAAAGGAATATACTATGTAAAGCTGCACACGTGCCGGGATGCAAGAATGATATTGTTGATGTGCTGTCAAGGAAGCAATGGCAGATAATGCTTCAGGTGCCGTGGAAGAACCTACTCAGTGCTCAGATCATCTATGGAGTCTAGTATTTGATGGAATCAGACATAGTGGATATACATGATATGTCTTGTATAAAAGGACAGGTACAGTATACCGTATGTCATGCTAAGGTTAGGGGACATGGGTTAGGGAGTAATGGGGGCTATGTCAGGATTTGTAACTTATAGCATATTTATTATTTAGTACTTTAACAATAGGGTAGGGGGTATTGGGGTAATAGGCAGAATATCCTTTGTCACCCTAAAGTGGTTGGTCTTAATCTCTTACAAACACCAATTTTTACAAAACATTTGCTTTGCAGGTACGGTTCAGAGTAAAGTTTGGATTATGGGTCACTCCTACATGCACTGGGCAAGATGAATGACAGTGGTGAAAGACGATGGTTTGTAGCTAGGTTTTGAGAAAAAATGAGTAGAGTTAAAGTGGTTTGGTAAGAGGGGTATGAAGTGGGAAGGGATGTTTGCTAGGCTGGTTGAATTATTCCCTGATTTAATTTTGGTGTGGTCACTTGAGGTGGTGGTCAGTGATAGAGCAAGATATATTAGAAAAATGTAGAAATGTAGAAAAAAGATTAATAGGACAATTTCCTCTTATATAAGGAAGCTTGGGGGAATTGCTATTCGTCACAAAAATTTGGAAGGTCCCAATTATAATATATTAGTATTAGGATTTTTAATTTGGGTTAGGAGCAGGGGTGTAGGAGCCAGAATAATTCTGAGGGGATACAGCTCATTGTATACACAGGCTTTAAAATAGCTTATTTATACATACATACAAACATTGAAAAATCTTGGGTGGATTTCTCCCCCCCCCCCCCATTCCCTCAGTTCCTACACCCATGGTTAGGAGAATGGGATATCATAGGCCATGGCTTCTGTGAGGGATGGGTGGAAGGCACAGCGATAGAAGCATATTCCCTGCTGGGTTTACTGGAGAACTTTGTTGTGAAAGAGGGCGGAGCACATGTTAGAGGAGTGCCTTCACTGGGAGGAGACATTGTGGGCGCAATGTGTGAGATATTGTGCCTGTGGCAGGAGTGTTTGACGACAGTGGGTGACAGCAGCAGTATAAGGTATTGAGGTGGGAGCAATCAGGGGGCATGGGGTTCCCTTGTACAACAGTAGTTGGTGGGGCAAACACCTCTTTCATTATTTGTTAAGAAGTAATTTGTTAATAAGTTAAAGTTGTGTGATCAATAAAGAAGCTGTGGCCGTTTAACACCATCACAAGTGTAAGTTTCATTATTGGGTTGTGTCCATTTTTTTGGGAATCCATATTGACTATGCTCCAGACAAGTATTCACTTTGTTACTTATTGCTAAGGTGCTGAGGGCACTGAATCACAGAACTCTACTAGTTCCATTTACCATCAGGACTAAGCAGTCACTTCTGCAGGGGCTCCACCAATGTCACTCACCAAATAAAATTTTCCCAGCTTCATGCACTTTGGTTTCTTTTGCCTCTGGACGTAGAGCTTCACACACCACCACTCTTTTACCTCTGAACTCATATAACATGCTGTCCCACCTATCCTGTCCACACCCACCCACTTATGATTTGTGTTAATTTATATTGCAGGTTTAGCACTATGACCTCAATTTTTCACAGTCAGTGCACCCACAGACCTAATCACTAATTAACCTTCTACTCTCCCTCTCATTTACATATCAAGCCCTTGTTTCTTTTTTTTAATTACTTCACCTTTTGTTTCATTAATCCCATGATATTATAAATGTACCAGTTGTCGATCTTGTAAGGTTCTTTGAAGAAAGTTCAGGGCCCTCCACTTTTTGCCATGTGATTTTTTGTTTGTACTTAACTCCTGTACAGCACTACGGAATATGTTGGCGAGTTAGAAAAAAAGAACAATTATTATTATAATAATAATAGTAGTGCTGATAATAATGACTTAACATATGAACAGAACTGTTTCACAAGGTGTAAATTACATTAGCGTGTAAAATAGCTACTCAAATTATCATATCAATAGAAGTGCTACTCAAGTGCCTAGCATACATGTAACTCCTGGAAATGTACTGTGTAGGGGAAAGTCACCGGAACCCTTCAAACTGGCCAGCTCACTGAATCATTTTAAAGAATTTGAACTTAGGTCACATACCTTAAATATTAGTGATGTTGACCTGTGAAGATGATTATATTTTTTGAAGCATCTATACCCACTTAAATTTACTTACAGCCCCCACCCCCCAAAAAAAAGCTGTTGCTACTGTATGTTCCAAAGCACATGTAATTAAATGGCCAAGATTGACAACCTTCACCCTGTTGTTGATAAATGTGTTCTACTTTCAGTTTTGTTATCAATAATACATGTAAGAATACTGGTTATTTCTAAAAGCAAACTTGGCCCCAAGAGGTTTGAAAAATGATGTTTACAATCTTCAAGTGCAATAATTAAGTAGAACTGTTGTACTCATCATAAAAAGCATTGCGTTTTGAATTGTTGCAACTTATTGATTTACTGTCAAATAATCTGGTGAATATTAGTTTAGTTGTTGAAAATATACAGTGTGAAATCCACAAGGAAGAAACCCACCAAACAGCTGATCAGAAATAAATCATATTAATTCAGAGCAAGAATTATAGAGGTATCAACATCAAAGACAAGTTCTATGGAAGTTAAGATCATGCTGTGTTGGTTTGTGCATCATTAGCAATTCAGATCCCACGTGAAGCATAAATCATAGGTTGGCACTGTATGATGCCATTGATTTTAACTATGCATCCAATGCTCATGCTGATATCGGTTATGTGTGAAAGTTACAGTGTTAGCTTTAAAAATGAATTACTTGTCTAATTCTGATACAATACAATAAGAATATTTAAATCTTGCAATAATTCTGTTTCATAAAATAATTTATTAGCTTGAAATTTAATTATTTAAAGCTTGGCACACTCCATGTTATTAAGATGTTTCCTAATGTTTAGAAAATATGTATTTTCTAATAAATACTGTCATACAATTTGATAAGATACAAATATTACAATGTTTAGATTTGATAAAGTTTATTGAGTTCAATCATCAATTTATAGACAAGTGTACACTTTATTACACAAAGCTTTTATTGGGACAATAGTAAAATCAAGAATAAACAATTGCATGTAATTACTTGTAAGCTTTGATGTTTAGATAGATCACAATATAAACACATATTATGTTTATTACAATCTCTTGTGAATGATTGGATTACAATTAGTTTTAACACATTTTATCTTCTGTTAGTACAATATAGAAATTAATAAGAATTGAATAAAATCTTATTAAACTTGGATTAGCAATCAATTTTAAGAAATATTTGGTTAGTTCAAGCTAGGGATATTACAATCCTTAACTGATTGGATAACAATCTATCTTAAAACAATTTATATTTTGTTAGTTCAATATATGGATCAATAAACAGTGTATATAGTTGTATAAAGTTTGGTATAAACAATCCATTTTAAATCAATAAGAAGCGTCTTAATACCGACTATATTTGGTTAGTTGAATACAGAAATGATAAGCAGAGTATAAAGTCTTATCACACTTGGATAAACAATCAGATGTCTTTTCTATACAATTTTCTTTGGTATTAATATTTAGTATTATAGCACGTTACTCTATGAAAGCAGTAAATAGCGAAATCAGGTATGACACCCTATATTGCAGCCAGAAGCAATAGAAAACTATTTACGTTATAATGTATCTAAATGGCAAGCTAAATTACCTTTGCATGTGAGCATTGGATTATTTGATAAAGGGTTTTATAACAGAATTGATTACATTTATTATATCAAAGCAGTCAATTCAATCAATAATGATATACCGTACATACTCGAGTATAAGCTGACCCGAGTATAAGCCGAGGCACCTATTTTACCACAAAATACTGGGTAAAATGCGTGACTCAAGTATAAGCCGATGGTGGGAAATGTGCTGCCCCCTGTGTCCCTCCCTTTTGTGCCTTCTGTGTCCCCCTCTCTCTCCCGTGTCTCTTCTCCCCTCTCCCTTTCCTTTGTCTCTTCCCCCTCTCCCTTCCCTGTGTCTCTTCCCCCTCTCCCTTCCCTGTGTCTTTCCCCTTCCTCTCCCTTCCCTGTGTCTCTCCCCCCCTCCTCATTGTCAACCTCCCTCCTCAACCCCACTCCTCATCCTCAACCTCCCTCCTCATCATCCCTCCTCATCCTCAACCTCCCTCCTCAACCGTCTCATCAACTTTCCTCCTCAACACCCCCATCCTCATCCTCAACCCACCATCCTCAACCCCCTCTTCAACCTCAACCCCCCTCCTCATCCCCCTCCTCAACCTCCCTCCTCAACCTCAACCCACCTCCTCATTCTCAACCTCCCTCCTCAACCCCACACCTCATCCTCAACCTCCCTGCACCCAGTATATGCTAATGAGGTGGCACGCATGTGACGTCACATGCACGCCACATCAATACGTGGCAGGTAAGTGAGGGGAGAGGGGGGGTAGTATGAGGGGGGTAGTTGAGGATGAGGAGGGGGAGGGAAAGAGAAACAGAGGGGTAGAGAGACACGGGGGGTAGAGAGACACAAGGGGGGGTTAGAGAGACACAAGGGGAGGTAGAGAGACACGGGGGGTAGAGACACAGAAGGGGGGGGGGAGAGAGACACGGGGGGAGAGTGACTCAAGTATAAGCCAAGAGTATAAGCCACGGTAAAACAGTTTTGTTGATTGGGTTATAAAAGAAGATATATGCTAAGTGGGTTTCATATATATTATTTAATAAAGTTTGTTAATCTGGAAAATGGGCACAGAAATAAATATATTATTTAACACCTACAGAATGCAGATGCTAATTATTCTTTGTTCTGTGCCCACTCCAGAAAGGTAAAAGAGTGATTGTAGATATCAGACTTTTTTATCTCCATTACAAAATATAAAGTAAAACAATTTTATACGTTACCATGTATAGGATTTCAGAGTAACAATCTAGGACCCCTTTGAATAGATCATTTGAAATACTCCTTTTTGTTTCTTTTCTTTGTAGGAAAGATAGGATAGAAATTCTATATAGACAGATAAAGAAAAATAACTTAAATAAAATATAAGGGGGCACAAGTTTATGCCAGAGTGGGACAGACAGAAAATAGCCCAGAGAAATGACAGACAGAAAACCCAGAAAAGACCCCAATCTCTCTGCCTATTAGATAAACTATTTTCCTCTCCCCGTCACAGGATTGATTTTCACCAATTGCTGATAGCCTCTTCCGTGTTTGTACATATATATGCATAATTATAATGTGCCAATAAACATGTTGTGTAAATCTGTTTCTGCCTGCTGGAGAGCAATCTAGCTCTATGTATTAAAATACATTTCTTATGGAATACATGTGACCTTCAGTCTGGTTATGTCTGCCAACTATTTTGTATCATAGAAAAGTCTATTGTACGTCTATCTACACCTATTTGATAAGCGCTTGGTGAGGAACAATGGGGAATTGGAGTCAGTAGAAACTTCATATGTGTGCTTTATCTTACTGTGTTTCTCCCCCAAGGCCTTCACAGTGGTCTAGCATATTTTGGCATTTGCTTGGTTGCCACTTGAAAGACTTGTTAGTAGGCTCAGAAATTTATTTTGTAAGAAGGGAAAAAGGTTAACCCTTTTAAAAGAGTACACCATAAGTACCTGTATGTGTTTACAATGGTAACATCAAAACCATCAGATGCTCATAGAATGTAGATAATATATGTATACAGTTTTTTTACCCACAAATACCACAACAATACAAATGTTAAAAAGCACACAGATATACTATGCACAAATAATGAGGTCAGAGATACTCAATCTTAGGATGGACAGATGTTCCAATAAAGTGATCTGCCCCATGAGTATTTAGCCCAATAAGAGATCAAACTCTTTAGATCAACTGTGCCATATACTGAGATGTAATATCCTGTAGTGTATCAGTCTTACCCCACTCAAAAAAAAAACACCTCAGATATCTAATTTTTGTGTATTTATATATGTGTACATTTAAAAGGATTAATTCATAGGCTATCTATAAGGACTGGGAGTGGTGAAGCCAGTGGCGTAGCTAGAGCTTTTTGTGTCACACGTTAGTGGCTGAGCCAGGTACCAACATTATACATTACTAGGAAATTGCCCGTCAAAAATGATGGGGAAAAAATTGTAAGGCTGGCAATGCTGTTTGCCACACAATGTGAGGCTTTTGCTCCTCTGAGCACCTGCAATGGTTTTATTTTAAAGTCCCGGTGCCTGACATTGTTAGTGTAAGTGTTACTGTTTTTGCTGTTGTGTATTTTCTAAGTCCCACATTGTTTGTGTGTGTTACTGTCTTTGGCATTGTGTATTTTCTAAGTTCTGCGTGCCTGGTGTTGAGAAGCTTCATTTTCATCCAGTTTCATACATTTTACGTTTTTCGGCCCTTCTTTCCCTCACTTAGCTGATTTTCGTTAAACAAAAAACGCAAAATATGACTACAATTAGTTTGCAACTTCACTCCAAGACTTCCTGTGCAGTGTGTGAATATGTTATCATTTATGTTATTATTCTTTTTAAGTATTTGGGTTGTTTTTCTGTGTTTTCGAGTTACACGTTTGAACCTGTGTGCCTCAATTTATCGCCTCGCTTCAAGAGGCTCATGGTTAACGGCTCGCCTTGCTTTGCGCCTCTTGCAAAGCGTGATGACAACTCGCAGTATGACAACTATATCTGTGATCTATATATATATATATATATATATATATATATATATATATATATATATATACAGTTGGGCTCAAAAGTTTGCATACCGTGGCAGAAACTGTGAAATTTGGCATTTATTTTGAAAAAATTACTGATCATGCAAAAAAAAAAAAAATATGTCTTTTTTAAAAGATACTTATTATATGAAGCCATTTATTATGACATAGTTGTTTGGCTCCATTTTACATCATACTGATAACAGAAATCACCAAAGTGCATTGATCAAAAGTTTACATACCTTTGAATGTTTGGCCTTGTTATAGACACACAAAGGGTAAAATGGCAATTAAAAGGTTAATTTCCTACACCTGTGGCTTTTTAAATTGCAATTAGCGTCTGTGTATAAATAGTCAATGTGTTTGTTAGGTCTCACATGGATGCACTGAGCAGGCTAGATACCGAGCCATGGGGAGCAGAAAAGTAATGTCAAAAGACCTGCATATTAAGGTAATGGAACTTCATAAAGATGGAAAAGGATATAAAAAATATATTCAGTACTGTTCAACCACTTATTATTAAGTGGAAAAATTGTGTTTCTCTTGATACCAAGCCAAGGTCAGGTAGATCAAGAAAGATTTCAGCCACAACTGCCAGAAAAATTGTTCAGAATACAAAGAAAAACCCACAGGTAACCTCAAGAGAAATAAAGGTTGCTCTGGTAAAAGACGCTGTGTTTTTTTCAAGGAGCACAATATGATAATACTTGAACAAAAATGTGCTGCATGGTCGAGATGACAGAAAGAAGCCTTTACTGCACCAAGACCACCAGAAAGCATGGTTACAATATGCCCGACAATCCTTTTGACATGCCTCACAGCCTCTCGCACACTATAATCTGGAGTGACGAGACCAAAATAGAGCTTTATGGTCACAACCATAAGCGCTATGATTGGAGAGGGGACACCAAGGCCAATAGTAAAAAGAATACCATCCCCACTGTGAAGCATGGTGGTGGCTCACTGACTTTTTTTTGGGGGGTGAGCTCTAAAGGCACAGGGAATTTTGTGAAAATTGATGACAAAATGAATGCAGCATGTTATCAGAAAATACTGGCAGACAGTTTGCATTCTTCATGAAGGCTGCTGATGGGACGCTCTTGGACTTTCCATGACAATGACCATAATCACAAGGCTAAGTTTACTCTCCAGTTGTTATAGCAGAAAAAGGTGAAGGTTGTGAAGTGTCCATCACAGTCTCCTGACCTTAATATCATGGAGTTACTCTGGGGAGATCTCAAACGTGCGGTTCATGCAAGACGACCAAAGACTTTGCATGACCTGCAAGAATTAGGGGTCTCATAGACAACTATTACAAAATACTGCACCCTGTCATTGATGCTGAAGGGTGCAATAGACAGTACTAAGAACTAAGCGTATGCAAACTTTTAAACAGGGTCATTTCATATTTTTCTTTGTTGCCATGTTTTGTTTTATGATTGTGCCATTTTGTTATAACCTACAGTTGAATATGCATCCCATAAGATATAAAAGAAGGACCCGCAAGTCCCCCCAGTGACCACATGCACTGGTAATCATATCCTCCTTAAACGGATCCCGGAAGGCGGGGGCACGAACTTGAACATCAGGCTCCTCCTGAGCCAACACCCATGCCTCTGGCTCCCCAGTGGACCCAGACTTTCTGTCAGCTGAAATAAGAGAACGATACACTGTATACTGATTTTATCCCTGCATGTTTCTATGTATCTGACCTGGATGGTTCAATTAATGTGTCCACTTTCTCTCTATCTCTTTCCTTCCCTCCCTTCCTCTCCTCCACTCCTTCCTTCCTCCCCATTCCTTCCTCCCCTCCCTCCCTTCCTCTCTCTCCCTCCAGTCCCTCTCACCTTACTCCTCCTTACCTCCTCTCTTCCTCTTCTCTTTCCCACCACTGCTCTCATCTCCCCTCCTCGCTCCTCCCTCCATAATAAATTCAAAAATGAAAAAAGGATAAAAAAATGCGTTTGCGTATATATATGGGGAAAATAAATATGTTTTTGTTTTGTGTAAGGGTGGGGGTGTTTGGTGTGGCCTAGCTCTATGTATATCTATGTGTGATATTAATCTATGTGTGTATAAATTATGTGTTATCAGTGTGTTATCCTGTAAAATTAAGTGTAAAGTAATTATTCTGTAAAGGAAATAAATAAAATAAGTAGAAACTTTCTCTGCAAACTCTCCTGCTATCACTCTCACTTTCCAATACCCTCCATCTCCAAGACCTGCATGCTAAATTAAAAAAAAATCTACAACACTGCCAACGCTGAGGTGGGAGACTCGCAAATATATTATCTCACCCTATCAATTACTTTTTCGTTTGCTGTTTCGTATTGGCTCCTATGGCTGTGTCATGGCAAGAAATTCAGTATAATTAGGATGATTGATGTAGCTTTGTGAGCGTCATGTAATCCAGCCTGCTCAACAAAGATTTGGAATTACGAGTTGCGGCTGAGATACGTAACTTAACGTCTTGAATTGGATGAGGCCCATAGTTCTATCACCTACAGTATGTCTTAACCAGAATATATTTTATATAATTTTTATAGTGAAAATACAATGGTATCTAAACACAATAAAAAAGGAATTAGACAGTGCTGTCATTAAAGACTACTACTTGGTAACGTAACTAAAATCTCTAGATCAGAATGCCAAGTTAAACTAATTACTCAAAACTGTTATATTATGTGACTGGATAGTAAGCTGGTTGTTTGCATCTCTCCACAAGGGAACTTCAATGCGAAACTTTCCCATTTGAACAATTATGTCAGCTCTACAAAGGAACACTTAGATATGCCTTTGCAAACTATAATTTGATTACAACACCATAGACCAGTTCACACAGTATACCTTGAAACACCCCACAACTATTTTGTAAAACAATCACATATATAGTTGTGAGCGTACGAGTCGTTGCTCACGCTTGCGGGCTCGCGTAGCGAGCCCGCAAGAACTGCGTCCCTCGCGAAGCGAGGGACGCAGTTCGCCGCAAATGCGGGTCCTCGCGAAGCGAGGGCCCGCATTTGCGGTTGTGGAGGCTCAACGTCGGCTGTGTTAACACACACATACACACACACGACTTTTTTAACAGAATAAACCCAACCGCCCAGCCAACAAAAACCCAAGTCGTTGCTCACGCTTGCGGGCTCGCGTAGCGAGCCCGCAAGAAACTGCGTCCCTCGCGAAGCGAGGGACGCAGTTCGCCGCAAATGCGGGTCCTCGCGAAGCGAGGGCCCGCATTTGCGGTTGTGGAGGCTCAACGTCGGCTGTGTTAACACACACATACACACATAAACCCAACCGCCCAGCCAACAAAAACCAAACAACGTCCCCGCAAATGCGGATCCTCGCGAAGCGAGGGTCCGCATTTGCGGTGGTGGGAGCATCCCAACATCGGCTGTGTTAACACACACATACACACACACACAACTTCATAACAAAAAAAAACTCAAAGTCGCCTCACACCCGCTTACACCCAGACACACAGACGCAAGACTTAACAAAAAAACAGTAAAAAAGGCCCTTCACACGCTTTTAACACACATACGCACGACTTAGAAACAAATACACTGCGTCGTACACGTAAAAGCTAACTGCGTATATCGCAAAAAAATACGGCAACATCGCAACAAAATACGGCCGCATCGGAAAAAAATACGGCCGCGAAAGACCCATTCCAACCACCGCGCATCAAAACATCACAAACACAAGAAATAAACACAACAAACACATAAAAAGCTTACTTACAGCACGGGGGGGCATCCGGCACCTCCAAAAGTTCATTTACACGTCCATTTAAGTGAAAACAAAGAGTTTAAACGACCGAAAATCGGCTAAGCGAGAGAAAAAATGGCCGCCGAACAAAACGAAAACGAGGCTCCAGACGTAACTACACTACACTTACTCGCAATAATGAAACACATACTATGGGGAACGGATCACACTCATATTAAACACCATTTTAACCACTACTATGCACAAAATGGCGGATGGAACGCAAATTGTAAGCTGGAACGCAAATAGCGCATGCGTATTACGTTCTAACGGTCTAACTTTCCAGAATGTTCTACAAGTTTATAAATACTGTCTATTTGACAGAGAAAAATACATTTCTCCTCAGGTGATGAACAGAGTGACTTCGGAGATAACTGCTGCTAAAACTTGAGAAGATAATTCTTTCCTAATTTACTACTTTACATTGTGCAAATTACAACTGAGAGGTAAGCTATAATATATTACTTATTTTCAAGACAGGACATCAAAAAAAAAAATTAAAGAAGACAAAGAGGTTTATGTATACTGACAAGTGACACGCACATATATGCGTATAATGTATACTGACAAGTGACACGCACATTTATGCGTATAATGTATACTGACAAGTGACACGCACATTTATGCGTATAATGTATACTGACAAGTGACACGCACATATATGCGTATAATGTATACTGACATGTGACACGCACATTTATGCGTATAATGTATACTGACAAGTGACACGCACATTTATGTGTATAATGTATAGTGACATGTGACACGCACATATATGCGTATAATGTATACTGACATGTGACACGCACATTTATGTGTATAATGTATACTGACAAGTGACACGCACATTTATGTGTATAATGTATAGTGACATGTTACATGCACATTTATGTGTATTGCCCCTGCAACAAACTAATTAAACAACTACATTTAAATTACATTACAAAAAAATAAGTTGGGACTATTAAAATACTATTAAAATATGAGTCATGTATACTGATATGTGACACGCACATATATGTGTATCATCTATAGTCACATGTCACACACACATTTATGTATGTTGGCCAAAAAAAAAAATAAGGTTAATTTAACAATTAAAATATGATTCATGTATAGTGATATGTCACACGCACACAAAAAAATTACTTTCAACTATGGAAATGTGCTTCATGTATGTGACATATATGTGTGTAGACCCCACCAAAAAATAATGTTAATTCAAATTAATTACAGAAGTATATTTCAATGAAATTAATTTACTGAAATTTAATAGATCACCTAAAACTCAATCTTTCTACTTTTTTTAATATTCAAACAGACTCTGCATCAACAGCGTCTCTCAACAATTTGCACTGTGCACTGTGAAGAACAATCCCTTTTAAAGAACACCAACAAAGAACAAGAGGTAAGATACAAAAATACTTTAAATGCTGAAAAGGCCATGGTTTGTTAAATACAAATAAAAAATTCTATAATTCACTATTTCACTTTATTTTTCAAACAGACACTACAAGAAGACCGGCGGATTAAGATTGGCAGGAGGGGACCCTCTGTCATTCCACACTTCAATCAAGGTAAAGTATTAAGTATAAAAAAGAACCGAACCATGAGCCTTATTCAATTCTGAGTTGGCTAATTGAATAGGGCTTTATATAAGCACATAATAGGTCTTCACTAACTAAAAACTTCTGTCCAAAAATTTTTTATGTGCTTATATAGAGCCCTATTCAATTGGTCAAAACGCAATTGATTCAGGACCTAAATATGTTTAATGGCCGAGGGCCTCATTCAAATGTGATTTGACCATTTCAATAGGGCTCTATATAAGCACATTTGGCTCAATTTAACTAAAAACTTCTGTTCAAAAATATGCTCTGTGCTTATATAGAGCCCTATTGAAAAACAAAATTCAATGAGGCCCTCACAATATAACAAATCCAGCAAACAAAGGCCCTCATTCAATTGATATTTTGGACAATTCAATAGGGCTCCAAATAAGCACATTTAGAACCATATTGAATTGGCCAAACTGCAATTGAATGAGGGCCAAAGTATGCAACATATGGTACACACAAACTGGTACACACAAAACAGGATTGTAACAAACACATAGCAAACTAAATTTATATTCTTTTTGTTTAACAACCTATAACCATTAGAAAAAACACTACATAAGTATAACAAAAGTGGTGCCCATCAAACAGGATTGTACGAAAACTCACACAAACACATAGCAAACTACATTTAAATTCTTATTTTAATGTTTAACAACCTATAAGCCTTAGAAAGAAGCCTAAATAAGCATACCAACATTGGTGCCCACCAAACAGGATTGTATGAAAACTCACACAAACACATAACAAACTACATTTACATTCTTATTTTATGTTTAACAACCTATTAGCATTACAAAACTACATTAATAAGCATACCAACAGTGCTGCGCATCAAACAGGATTGTATGAAAACTCACACAAACACATAGCAAACTACATTTAGATGTTTATTTAATGTTTAACAACCTATAAGCCTTAGAAAGAAGCCTAAATAAGCATACCAACATTGGTGCCCACCAAACAGGATTGTATGAAAACTCACACAAACACATAGCAAACTACATTTAGATTCTTATTTTATGTTTAACAACCTATTAGCATTACAAAACTACATTAATAAGCATACCAACAGTGGTGCGCATCAAACAGGATTGTATGAAAACTCACACAAACACATAGCAAACTACATTTACATTCTTATTTAATGTTTAACAACCTATAAGCCTTAGAAAGAAGCCTAAATAAGCATACCAACATTGGTGCCCACCAAACAGGATTGTATGAAAACTCACACAAACACATAGCAAACTACATTTTGATTCTTATTTTATGTTTAACAACCTATTAGCATTACAAAACAACATTAATAAGCATACCATCAGCGGTGCGCATCAAACAGGATTGTATGAAAACTCACACAAACACATAGCAAACTCCTTTTACATTCTTATTTTATGTTTAACAACCTATAAGCCTTAGAAAGAAGCCTAAATAAGCATACCAACAGTGGTGCGCACCAAACAGGATTGTATGAAAACTCACACAAACACATACCAAAGTACATTTAGATACTTATTTTATGTTTAACAATCTATAAGCCTTAGAAAAAGGCCTAAATAAGCATACCAAAAGTGGTGGACACCAAACGGGATTGTAGAAAAACAAAGAAATAATGTCATTTTTTACTTCATACAAATACATTTAAATAATATTACATTTTCATTTTTATTTTATATCAGATACTGCGTCAAGAACATCGGACCAGGAGTTTCAACTGAGGACCACACCAGCGGACGAGGACTTTCAACAGAGGACCAGACCATTGGACGAGGACTTTCAACAGAGGACTACACCATCGGACGAGGACTTTCAACAGAGGACCAGACGATTGGACGAGGACTTTCAACACAGGACCAGACCATCAGACGAAGGCTTTCAACACAGGACCAACAAAGATTCTGCTTCAAATCAAACTTTAACCAAGGTACAGTATAACAAGTAAAAAAAGAGAAAAATTAATTAATATTCTTCTTTAATGTTTAACCACCTATAAGCCTTAGAAAATAGCCTACAGAAGCATACCAAAATTGTGGCGCACCAAAAAGGATTGTAGAAAAACACAGAAATAATGCCATTTTTTCATTCATACAAAGACATTCAAATAACATAACATTTTCATTTTTATTTTATAACAGATACTGCGTCAAGAACATCGGAACAGGAGTTGGAACTGAGGACCACACCAGAGGACGAGGACTTTCAACAGAGGACTACACCATCGGACGAGGACTTTCAACACAGGACCAGACCATCGGACGAAGGCTTTCAACACAGGACCAACAAAGAATTTTGCTTGAAATCAAACTTCAACCAAGGTACAGTATAAAAAGTAATATCTATCATCTATCTCTTATTTGTCTTTTAGGGCCAATAATCTTTAACAATAAATACAAACTTCAATGTAAACTTAAAAAATAAATTGGCATAGTCCAAAAAAGTCTAAAAACACAGAATCTATACAATTTGTCATTGTAACATTCCAGTCCTAAACCCTAATTTAATTGCCATTTGACAAATTGAATAGTGCTGTAAATAAGGACATAACATCTTTTTGAAAATACCTTTTTAGTTACTGAAACACTTGCTTTTGGATACATGTTTAATAAATAAAAATTTCTTTAAATAATTATCTGATGGCCTTATTTAGACTTTTATTCAATTGACCGCATTGAAATTGATTAAGTATAAAATGTTAACACACTATTGATAACTATTTGTCATGAAAAACAACTTAACATCTCAAAATAAACTAATGGTACATTATTCTATTTTTACAGATTAACATGGCTGATAACGAGAGTAAACAAGAAAAGAAAAGACGCCAAGCTAGAGAACGACGACAGAGAGCAGACAGCCAGCAGACACCGGAGAAGAAGGAAATTCGACGAGAAAAAGAACGCAAAAGAATTGCAAGCAAAAGACTGTCACTTGCAGAAATTAAAGATATGTCAAAAAAAACAACAAAGAAAATAAAGCATTTACAACCTGTTGCTCAAACATCAGATGACATTTTACCAGAAAAAATACAAGAGATACCAAAAAAAGCAACAAGGAAAACAAAGCATTTAGAACCGTTTCATGAAACATTACATGACATTTTACCTCAAACAATACAACATATACCAGGAAAAGCAACGAAAAAAACAAAACATTTAGAACCTGTTGTTGAAACATTATATGACATTTCACCTGATGAATATGAAAGTCAAAATCCTATATGCTTTGCAAATTGTCCTCTACTAAAGTCTTTAGCAGTAGAGGTTCATAGTTGTGGGGACATGACTACTCAATGTCAGTTTTGTGAGGCTTATTATTTTAAACAGGAGAGACCCAGAGATGGACAATTTATTAGTTGTTGTCAAAAAGGCAAGTTCAAACTTCCAGAAAGGAAAGAATTTCCAATTTATTTACAAAATATTATGACTGAACCTACTTTTCCAAACTACAAAAATTTTAAGACAAACATAAGATCCTACAATAGTGCCATATCCTTTGCATCCATGGGGGCAACATTAGCTGCTAATGTACCAGGACATGGTCCTTACTGTTTTAAAGTCCAAGGACAAATTTATCATCGCACTTCCCATTTACATCCAGAGGAAGGAAATAAAAGAAAATTCGCTCAACTATATGTCCTAGATACAATGGAAGCTGTTGACCAACGTATGCAGATGGAAGAAAATAAAAAATGCTTACCCACTGTTTTCATAGAGCTAAATAACATTATGGACAACAATCCCTACAGTAAAGCGTATAAAAAATTGGCAGAAGTAGAAAATGAACAACTACTTCATTCACAAACACATCAATTACCAATGCCGAAGGTTAATATGGTGCTTAAAAGAGACAGACATACTGATAAACGTCGTTATAACTTGCCAACAACAAATGAGGTTGCAATGGTGTTTCACAATGATGAAGGAGAACCACCATTTCAAAGAGACATTCGAATATATCCTAGAAATGAGGACCAACCGTTTATTAATATGAGTATCTTAAGTCCAAATTTAGATCCAATGACATATCCCATCTTTTTCCCACACGGAGAAGCAGGTTGGCAACCAAAATTAACTCTTCCCAGTTACCCAAATGCTAAAGCCAGAATCCGAAATAATGTTTCTATGCTTGAATTTAAAGTAGCTCAAATTGCCATTCGCAATGTATTTAATCCAATTTTATGTGGTGGGAAACTAACACAACAATGGATTATTGATTCATATTTGCAAGTTGAGGCAAATAATTTAAACTTTATCAAATATCAACAAGATAAACTCCGTGTAGAACAATATTCTGGACTCATGGACTATGTTGCTGACGTGGCTACAAGCAGAGACATGACAGCTGGCAAAGCCATCATTTTACCATCTTCCTTTCAAGGATCTCCTCGGAATATGAGAGAAAGATACAATGATGCTATGGCTATTGTGACAAAATTTGGCAAACCCGATCTATTTGTGACATTTACATGTAATCCACAATGGCCAGAAATTACACTAAATCTACTTCTTGGACAAACTGCTTCAGATCGACCAGATTTAGTAGCCAGAGTTTTTAAGATTAAATTAAATGAATTAATACGTGACTTCACTATAAATCAGTTATTTGGCAAATGTCTTGCTTATGTATATACCATTGAATTTCAAAAAAGAGGCCTTCCACATGCACATCTTCTAATAATACTTCAAGAAAAAGATAAATTAGATACTTCAGACAAAGTGGATGCAGTCATTGTTGCTGAACTACCAGATCCAGAACTATATGGTAGACTATATGAGATTGTTACTCATCGCATGATTCATGGACCCTGTGGTGACCTTAATCCACAATCACCATGTATGGAAAATAATAAATGTTCCAAAGAATTTCCAAAAGATTATAGAGACAAAACCTATGCCAATTGTGATGGATATCCACTTTATAAAAGAAGAGAAGGAGATAGTGCCATTATTCGTGGAAAAAAAGTGGACAATAGATATGTAGTACCCTACAATCCACATTTACTCATGAAGTACAACGCCCACATCAACGTAGAAGCCTGCACTTCCATCAAATCCATTAAATATGTCTACAAATATATTTACAAAGGTTACGATGCAGCTACTGTAGTCGTCAAAAGTGCAGACAACCCTGAAAGTAGTGAGTTAGTACATGATGAACTTGCATCTCATGTAGATGCTCGCTATGTCAGTGCGCCAGAAGCTATGTGGCGGCTTTTAAAATTTGAAATGCATGATAGATCACATGCAGTATATAGGTTAGCAGTACATTTGCCACAACGACATTTAGTCTATTTCCATGCTGGAAATGAAATGAATGCATTGGCCCAAAGTGAAGATCGTCACACTACACTAACTGCATGGTTTGCATTAAATTCCACTGATGCTGAAGCAACACAATACTTATATATTGAAATTCCATATCACTATGTTTTTGTGAATGGATTATGGAGACCAAGAAAAACCAGAGGCAATAAAATTATTCCAAGAATTTACACAGTCAGTCCAAGAGATGTGGAACGTTTTTGCTTACGGATATTACTTTTAAATGTTCCTGGAGCACAAAGTTTTGAACACTTAAGAACTGTTAATGACATTGTATATGAATCCTTCCATTTAGCTGCAAGACATAGAAACTTACTCGCTGATGATACAGAGTGGGAAAGATGTTTAGAAGAAGCAGCACAATGTCAAATGCCACGACAGATGAGAGAACAATTTGCTTTTATTTGTATCTTCTCAAATGCTCCAAATGCATTAGCTTTGTGGGAGACTTTTAAAAGTAATATGGCTGAAGACTTTATGCGACGATACAATGAACCCATTGCACACTTAAAAGCGTTAATGGAAATCCAAGAAGTCTTTTTAACTCATGGATTAAGTTGTGCAAGTTTTAATTTGCCTGATCCAGGTCTTATAGATGACATTAACTTTGAAGACTATGACATTCAACTACAAGCAGAAAGAACAGAAGAAAGACTTGCAACTTTAAATACACTACAATTGCAAGCATTTCATGCCATTAAAAATGCTATAGATGATGACATGGTGACAGAGCGTTATTTCTATCTTGATGGACCTGGCGGATCAGGAAAAACATATTTGTACAATTTATTAATGAGTTCAGTACGAGCCCAAGGAAAAATAGCAATGGCGTTTGCCACTACTGGAATTGCTGCACTTTTATTAGAAGGTGGAAGAACTGTTCATAGTGGATTTAAACTGCCAGTGCCTATTTTAGAAAATTCTGTGTCAGATATTCGCATGACATCCTTACAAGCAAAGAAATTGAAGAAATGTAAATTAATTATAATAGATGAGGCCACAATGATGTCATGCTATGCTCTCCAATGTATTGACCGTTTGCTTCGTGAAGTCATGGAGAATACTTTTCCATTTGGTGGAAAGGTAATGTTGTTGGGTGGCGATTTCAGACAAACATTACCTGTCGTTGTACATGGAAATCGAACTGACATTATCGAAACATGTATAAAGTCAAGTATAGTATGGAAACATTTTACCCATCTTCAACTGCAACAAAATATGAGATCAGAAGGCCAAACTGATTTCAATGATTGGCTTATTAAAATTGGAGAAGGGAGAACAGAAAAAATACTACATTTACCTGATGACACTGTAGAGATCCCACCTCATATGATTTGTCAACAAGATATTATATCGGCTATATTTGAAGGGAGCATAAATAACGAAGAATATTCCGAGCTTGCCAACCAAGTCATACTGACGTGTAAAAATAAAGATGCATTAATCCTCAATAATGAAATCTTAAAAAAAAATTATGCACCACAAAGAAATTATCACAGTGCTGATTCTGTACTTGCTGATGACAATGAAAGTCAGGCTAACTTTTCAACTGAATTCATAAACTCTTTAACTCCTTCTGGAATGCCACCACATATTTTGCAGCTAAAGAAAGGTGCAATTATCATGTTACTGCGAAATATGAACCCCAAAAAAGGCCTATGCAATGGCACAAGATTAATTGTTCAACAATTAAAGGACCATTTTATAGATGCTGAAATTTTAACTGGGACCCATAAAGGAGAGAGAGTTTTCATACCAAGAATAGATTTAGCACCAAGTGAAAGTAGTCTCCCTTTTATACTTCAAAGAAGACAATTTCCCATTATTATGGCATTTGCCATGACCATTAATAAATCACAAGGTCAAACTTTCAAATCTGTGGGTATTTTCTTGGAAGAACCAGTTTTTGCACATGGTCAATTGTACGTTGCGTTGTCACGGTGCAAAAATACACAGGCTATTAAAGTTTACATTGAAAACAATGAAAGTCAAGGTGATTTATTAGAAGATGGACGTATTTTTACTAAAAACATTGTCTACTATGAAGTACTATAACTTTGAAGGATACAAATTAACGATGCCAAGATTTTTTTAAAGCATTGCAAAATACATAACAATTGGTTGTTTAATTCAGTCATAATTAATGGAAGTCATGTTTATGAATGATTTGCCTCACAAAATACTTGCCTTGCATTGTTAGTAAAAATTATGTTAAAATGTTAAGTCACTATGTTAATGTTTCTAATGTTACAAGTTTAAAAAATATATTTTCAAGTTATTTCATTCAACAGATTACAAAGTGGATGTTAACAGGTCAAGCACCTTTTAAGTCACAATGTAAATATTGTCTGTTATCTTAAGATTACTACCTACATTAATGTTTATCGCCAGTTTATGTGCTCAGTAATAAATTACTTTAATTACATACGTTTTAAGAAGAGTTTTACTGTATGCCTTCCTCTACATTCAATGTATATTCAAGTTAACAATTATTGTGATAGAAATTGAATTTTAATACTGATTAATTTAAATGTCAATTGTTTTTACATTCAAATGTTAATAATTTTAATAAAAAATTAGGTTACAAAATGTATTCACTATGTTCCTGTTTATAATGTTCAAAATTATACAAATGTTTTGTTAACTTCTAAACTTACATAAAAAATAAAGTTCAAGTTTAAAAATATATACTTTGATGGTTATTGCTTACATATAGTTTAAAATTCATGTTAAAATTCGCAACGTTTAAAGAAGGGTTTTTACTTTTTGCTTTCCTATTCATTCAATGTATATTAAAGTTAACAATTCTTCAGATACTAATTACATTTTAAAAAACCATTACATCAACATTTTACAAAAATACACGTTCATATTAAAATACTTACAAGTGTCAAAAATATATGTTAATAACTAAACAACTTGACAAACATATACATCACATTGCCGTCATTTTTTGACGGGCAAGTCGCTAGTACATAAATATATCAGGCATGTTTAACATGGAAATAATCACTATATCAAGCTTTAACACATAAATCTAATGCACTCAGTATTAAAGTACAGTGAAATAACCACCTCTACAGTACAGTGAATATTCCCAGAATTAATCATGGTACCAACTAGTACAGTGAATCCCTTAGACTTGAGGCCCAGTGCAAAGAGAATACTTCACACAATGCTGACTGGCACATGGTGGATTTTGACATAGACCAGTCCCTCTCAGGCAACAAGATATCAAGACATTGAAGACAGACAGCATGTAAGCCCTGGGCTACAAGTAGAGCCTAAAATTGCTTTTTACACTCATGGCTTACACAGGTAGTAATGTTGTACATGTGTTAAATACTTTGAAAGTTGCAGTGAACCTTTAAGTTGAGAAGATCTACAAAATTGATTTATTTTTCCTTGCCGAAAATAACTTTGTGATAGAGTATACTACCACCTCCACAAAACTGCCCTGCCATTGCAAATTGCTCTCTACTACCAATGTCCACCAGTCTGTAAAATGTAAGAACAGCTCCAACACAATGAGGAAAACAGCTTTTACTAGTATATATTGTATCACAAAAGATCACATTTTTAATCATATCAAATTAGAAACTCATTTACAACTTGAACAATATAAAAGCTGGACCATTACAATGGCCCTTTAAAAGTAAGTGATGTTCTCTATTATAATACAAGTATTATATCAAATGTTATATTTGAAAATATAAATAATTGTTATCATGATATAGTTGTATCTAAGCATATGACTTCTCTAATTTTATCATAGTACTATTTTTTTACATTTATGCTATTTGTGTCAAGTGGTTAACTTTGAAATTTTATCAGTTACGCATGTCAAGATTTCATTTGTTATGCCTTTCATCCAGCACAAAGTTGAATGCATTATTTATGGTCCCTTTATTGAATTGCATATTTAACTTACATTAAATTATTTGCAATATATATGTACTGACAAGTTCTTTTTATGCTGTGTTAATTTAAATGACCCAATTTATATGGTGTATTGTTAGGCTATGTTAAAGTGCACATCAAAATTAATAGGTTTATATTATTATTAGTGCACAGTCATGTTTTAATAGTTAAGAATCTTTCAAATGTTCCTTTATAAACAACTTTTTCATGAGTTATATTGCTTTGACAAATCTGTTTGCAACTTTGTATTTTAGGAGAGTTAAAGATCTGATTTTTTTGCGAAATGTTATAAAATTCTGGGATTTTTTCTATTTTCTGACTTCTAGAAATAGCGGCCATCGGCCACTAGGTGGCTGTGGCCTAAATTTGAATTAATCTCTTGTTAGTGTAAAGCTTATCATCTGCCACTACCCTATCCCTAAACCCTAACGCTAAACTCTAAATCTAACTCTAACCCTACCACTAGAAAGCTGACTAAAATCTTGGCCGAAATTTAGTAAAACCTAGTGGTGAATGGCTGCCACTACTGGAGGTCAGAAAACTGGAAAGGTCAAAATTCTGTCCTGCCAAAAAAAGCTTTTTTAGGCATGCACAACCAGAGACATAATGATATGGCACCAGAAGATGAGCCCCTCCGGTCAGAAGGTGCCTACTACATTACTGAGGAAGAGTAGAGGGCAAGTACAACTAGAACCTGATCTAATGAAGTGGTTGGACCAAAGCCGAGAGGACACCCAGCTGCGGATTTGTCTGGAGGGGAAAGGAAAGTCCCATGCTGCAAAGAACAATTCAGCATTGGGATCTGGAATTTTAGAACTATGAACCAAGGCAAGCTAAATGTGGTCAAGAATGAGACGATAAGGTTAAACATTGATATCCATGGAATTAGTGAATTTAATAGACTGGAATGAGACATTTCACCTCAGACAACCACTAGATCTTCTACTGTAGTTCAAGAATATCACAGAAGAAAAGGAGTAGCCCTCATTGTTAATCAAAGGGGTCACCAAAGCAGTGCTCAGTTACAGTCAAATAAATGACAGACTGATTTAAATTTGAATTCAAAGCAAGTCATTTAACATCACAATGATCCAAGTCTATGCTCCAACCATGGATGCTGAAGATGCTGAAGTTGTTCAGTTCTACGAAGATATTCAATAATAATAACTGGCAAGTTTGGCTTTGGGGTACAAAAAGAAACAGGTCAGAAATTAGTAGAATTCTGTCAAGATAATTCTCTGGTCGTAGCAAACCCTCTTCCAACAGCCTCCAAGATGACTCTACACATGGACATCAGCAGATGGGTAACACAGAAATCAGATTGACTATATACTTTGCAGCTAAAGATGGAGGAGCTGTATAAAATCAGGAAAAAACAAGACCCAGAGCTGACTGCAGCTCATACCATGAGCTTCTTGTTGCAAAGTTCAGAATTAAACTGAATAAAAGAGTGAAAATCATCAGTGAAAATAGATATGGAATAAATAATATCCCCTGTGAATATGGAGTGGAAGTAAAGAATAGATTTAAGGGTCTTGACAAAAAAGAAAGCCTGAAGAACTTTGGACCGAAGTTTACAACCATATCCAGGAAACAGCAATGAAGAATATACCTATAAAAAAGAAAAGTAAGAAGGCAAACTGGCTATCTGATGAGGCTTTGAAAGCAGCCCAGGAAAGAAGGAAATTGAAAGGTAGTGGAGACAGCAACATATTTGTCCAGCTGAATGCAGAATTTCAGAGAATAGCAAGAAGAGACAAGGTGACATTCTATAATGAGCGATCTAAAGAGATTGTAAAAAGACAACAGTTTGGGACAGGCAAGAGATCTCTTCAAGAAAATGAGGGATGTCTAAGACACTTTTCATGCCAAAGTGGTTGTGATAAAAGACAAAAATGTTAGGGACTTAATAGAAAAAGATCAGATCAAGAAGAGGTGGCAGGAATACACTGAAGATCTAACCAGGAACGATGGTAACAGCAGTGATGACCTCAATAGTTTGTCCAATAAGCTGGAGCTAGGCATCTTGGAGAGTGAAGTAAGATGGGCCCTAGGATGTCTTGCTGATAATAAAGTTGCAGGAGGTGATGGAATCCCAATTGAACTTTTCAAAATTCTACAAGATGATGCTGTGAAAGTGTTGCTTGCTTTATGCCAACACATTTGGAAAACTCGACAATGGCCAATAGACTGTAAAAACTCAGTTTACACCCCAATCCCAAAAAAGGCAGTGCCAAAGAGTGCTCCAATTATCAAACAATTACACTTATTTTACATGCCAGCAAGGTAATGCTTAAGATCCTACAAGCTCGACTCCAACAATATATGGACCATGATCTACCAGATGTACAAGCCAGGTTCGAAAGAGAAGAGGCAAAAGAGATCAAATTTCCAATGTTAAATTGATAATAGAGAAAGCAAGAGAGTTCCAAAACTGCCTTTAATTCTGGTTCATAGACTATTTTAAAGCCTTGACTGTGTGGATCAAAACAAAATGGGGCATGTTCTTAAAGAGATGGGAGTACCAAATCATCTCATTTGCTTCCTGAGGAATCTGAATGTTGACCAAGGAGCCACGTCAGAACTGAACATGGGACAACAAAATGGTTTAAGATCAGAAAAGGAGTGAGATAAGGTTGTATATTGTCATATTATTTATTCAACTTGTTAAGCCTGAATTTAAGTCTATAATCAGAAATGATATTTATGGTGGAACTAGAGGTAATGTTGAATGTTTGTGGGTAGATTTAAATAGCGGAGAAGCAAATTCCAAAAGAATATTGGTAGGAGTATGCTATAAACTCCCAAATATAATTGAAGGTGAGGAAGTGCAATTATTGTTACAGATTGGAAATGCAACTAAGCATGGTCAAGATTTATTAATGGGGGATTTTAAAGACCCTGAAATAAAGTGGATGAATGAGGGTAGCATTTCAGCTAAGGGGAGCAGGTTCTTGAGTACACTCAGAAATTATTTATTGGACCAAGTTAGACAAGAACCTACTCGAAATGAGGCAATCTTGGATTTATTTGTCACAAATAATATTGATATAGTATCAACTGTTGAAATAGGTCAACCTCTGGCAAACAGTGATCACAACACAGTCTCATTTGAGGTTGAATAAAAAAAAAACTTTAAGGGGCCAACAAAAACTCTTGATTTTAAAATGGCAGATTTTAATGGTCTCAGGGCAGCAATACAACGTGTAGGCTGGGACAAAGAACTGACAGTCAAAACTACATATATTTATGAGGGATAGGTAATGCCAAACAAATTTCATTAATTTCTATGAGGATGTTTGTAGGAACTTGGATCAAGGCAACTCAGTGGATGAAGTCTTTTTGGATTTTGCAAAGGCTTTTGATACAGTGCCACATGAAAGACTATTGTGAAAACTAAGGGTTGCAGGAATTGCAGTACATATCTGCTCATGGATTGAGAGCTGGCTGAAAGACAGGAAGTAAAGGGTTGTTGTAAATGGAATATACTCAGATTGGGCAAATGTGGTAAGTGGTGTTCCTCAGGGTTCAGTTTCAGTTCCTCTCCTTTTTAACATATTTATTAATGACTTAGAAGTAGGACTGGAAAGTAGTGTCTCCATTTTTGCTAATGACACTATGTTGTGCAAGGTAATTAAATCAGAAAAGAATATACATTCCCTCCAAAGGGATTTACATAAATTAGAGAAATGGGCAACTAAATGGCGGATAAGATTTAATATGAATAAATGTAAATTTATGCATTTAGGAAGGAAAAATAGCCAGGCAATTATAATCTTAATGGAGTAATTCTCTTGGTATCGGGTATTAAAAGGGATTTGGGAGTGCTTGCGGATAACCACCTAGGTAACAGTGATCAATGCCAGGCAGCAGCTGCAAAGGCAAGTAACATATTAGCATGTATTAGTAAGGGTATAGAAGCAAGTGAAGCAAATATACTTCTGCCACTATACAAATTCCTAGTACGCCTTCATTTGGAATATGCAGTATAATTTTGTGCACCACTTAATTTAAAGCTGGAAAAAGTACAGGGACGGCAACAAAACTAATAAGGGGAATGGATGGGGCTAAGTTATGAAGAAAGACTAAGCAAATTAAACGTATTTTCTTCAGAAAAAAGGTGTCTAAGAGGAGATATGATTAACTTACTTAAATACATCCAGGGTCAGTATAAATATTTGTCAAGTGAACTTTTTGTACCAAGATGTTTTCAACTGACAAGAGGACATCCTTTGAGGTTAGAAGTAAAAAGATTTCACCTTAAATAAAGAAAAGGTTTCTTCACAGCAAGGGTGGTTAAACTGTGGATTTCTCTACCAAAGGAAGTGGTGAAAGCGCATGCAATAGATAACTTTAAAAAGGGATTGGATATTTTTCTAAAAAAAAAGGTCATTCGGGGTTATCCTGGTTAATTAAATCCTGGTTACTTAAATCCTGGTCAGGAAGGTATTATTATTTTTTTTCCCTTTTGAGACAATTAGCAAAGTTTTGCTTGTTTTTTTTTCAGTTTGCTTTCCTCTGGATCAATTAACATTTAATAATTAAACTGAATACTGCAGATCACAGGAGAACTACTGTTCCTGTACTGACACTACACACAGCACCCTTATACTGCACCCTCATACAGACAGTGTAAGCGCTGCTATCCCTGCACTGACACTACGCCATTCATTCTGATACTATACATTTATACAGACAGGATGAGCTCTGCTATTCCTGACAATACACACAGCATCTGGATACTGCACCTTCAAAACTAAGTGGGAGCTCTGCTGTTCCTATACTGACACTGCACCTTTATACCACTGTGCCTAGATGGATCCTAGAATAAAAGCTTTATTACAAACAGCTGATCTACGCTGAGTGTATCTAAAGAATACATTTTAAACTGATATATTTTGTTGCCGTTCTCTTACTGGATTGGGGAGGGGTTTTTGTTAACAAACTCAATCATTATAAATAATATTATTACTGGAATCCTGTGCTGCTTCTGTCTTTGGGTTTCTTAGGTGCCCTGAACACCTTATACATAAATACGCTAATGCTTTTCTTCTTATTTTCTAATTTATATAGGATACATATCTGAAAATGTAAAATGTGTATTTGCAATGTTAGTATGTTTGTTGTCATTAACTTTATGGGTGAAGAATCTATAACTGTAAAGATTAATGTTTGAAACATCTGAAATAATTAAATAAAGATACATTGTTGTTATGGAAATGTAATGTATTTTAAAAAAGTGAGCAGTGAGAAATGTTATCTACAGAAGCATGAATCTAAAATGTATATAAAAAAATATGAAACTGGTATATTAGTATATTAGTCTGTGTACAAAATACTTTAGTCCTTGTGAATCCAAATTCATGTTATGAATTGATACAAACCCTAAAAGAGTAGGAGATAAGACATCCTAAATATGGAATGTCTTTACTTATGGCAAGTCAGACAACTGTTGAAATGACAGGAACTCTCAGGTATATTATCTTCAGGAGAAAAAAATTGAAAACACTGAGTTAGGTTTTATTAGCCACATCTTAATCCTACATGTCAGTACACTTGTTATTGCTACAACATCTATTAGGCTATGTGAGCTATTGAACTGAGTTCATGAAAGTTACTCGCAGCTTAGTACTCTGCTACAGTCTAATTGACTTGGCTGACTTTTAAACTTTTGACCCAATAAGCTCATAGAGCTCAGTGTCAGCGATAAAAATCCATTTTAAAATGGTATTTTCCGCTTTCCACAAACTTGAAAGAGTAACTGGCAAAATAGGTAAGTTCCATAACATTTACGCAGATAGTTAATGCAAAAGAAAGCTAAAGATAAAGAGAAATGTTTGTACTTTCCTTGTACTGAGTTTTTAGAATGTTTGTGCATCTTTTAGCAAGTAAGTCTTATGAACAGGTTTACACATTGTGAAGATCACTTGGGACTGTCTGTTCTCTGGCCAGGAGACTCTAATTGCGCGGCCATTTGTCTAATCACTGCTGAGCTAGGGACAGTTACATGTGTGATCAGTAGATACATCATGTGGCCATGGCAGGGTACTGATTTTCCTTTGTGGGGATTGCAAATTGGTTCCCTCCACTAGGAAGCACCTCCCTTGCTGTAAGAAATAAAGTGTTGTTGTTACTTGGAACGCATAGAGGATGGTGTGTTTCATTTAACAGGTAGGGTTTTATTATTTTCCTGAGCTAAGGCACATGTACATATACCTGATCCGT
Source organism: Discoglossus pictus (assembly GCA_027410445.1). NCBI lineage: Eukaryota > Metazoa > Chordata > Amphibia > Anura > Alytidae > Discoglossus > Discoglossus pictus. The sequence continues at coordinate 218,057,125 of CM050168.1, read as the reverse complement.
TAGCCGGATACCGAGAAGCATATTCCTTCAATGAAGATCGCCTATTTAGAGGGGAGTTCCTGTGGCCAAATGCTCACAACTTTAGTTAGTAAACATCTATCCAAAAACAAGGTTTTCACTGACTAAAAACATCTTTAAAAAAAATATGCTATGTGATTATATGGAGCCCTATTCAATTGGCCAAATCGCAATTGAATGAGGGCCTTAGTGGGCAGTGGTAAACTGCTTAAATTAAGCCATTAGTAAGTAATATATTGCTAAAAAATGTCAGTTCAATTATATTTTCCTTCAACTGCAATGAATATTCACTTGAAAAGGAAGCTTGCCAGTAGTAATGTTTTCTCTATTAGACACAATCAGCAGATGTTCAGGCTGAATGTTTGCAATGTTTTTGCCCAAACCAGAAATCTTTCAGTGTGAATATGACAGTTTAAGCCAAAACTTAATTTATATAGAAATGTGGTAAATTCACTTTTCTGTCAGTCTTTATTGTGTCATAAATATCCTTTCAGTTAAGTGCATAATAAACATAATAACATTGGTGGGAGTGTCTAGCCACCTAACAAACCAGATGTGGGTCAAGGAAACTTCTCAAATTTGACCTTCAGTTAAGGAGAATTGACCCAAAACTAACTTACCACCATGCTGATATGTCACAAACTGACATTCCAATTACCAGGATTTACAGAAAACCAAATTGCCATTTATTGATTTAAGTGACTTAGATCCATATGGACAATTCAAACTTTCAGCTCTTACAAACTATTATCCAGTCTGGTTCACTTATATGCATGAATAAATGACTAAATTTCAAAGCAGCTGAGATGTACCTGTAATTACTAATCTGAAGAATGTTTCAGGAAATCAAGAATAGAAATATGTTAGCACCCACCATCTTTGTTCAATGCAATTCAGCCAGCTATCTTCTAGCCACACAATAAAAAACACACTAAGATCTGTCTATGGTCCGTTCATTGCAAAACAGTTCTCCTCATGTCCTGTCTGCCTCAATAGTAATTAATTGATGAAATGTGATACAAGCACCCTGCTCTGGAACAATAACTGATGATTGTTTCCCTAAAGCAGCTATTATAATGTGGGGCCCATAAGCAATTGGGCCTAAACAAATAAAAGTAACATGTTGACACTCACTTGTTGTTCACTTATAAAAGCTCATTGATACTGTTCTTTGGGATTGGAGGTCTGATGATTCCAGTAGCTTAGAGCATAGAAGGGAGAGGAGAGGAAACCTTAAAATCTATCAAAAATCTATCAAAAATCTATCAAAAATCTATCAAAAATACTTATCAAATTATAAAGTTAAAGTACCATATTACAGAAAGAATATTAGGTTATCTTCCAGTAGTAGTAGAGTCAAACACAGTTAAGAAATTTAAGAATTCTTGTGATAGGTATAAGGCTATTCTGAAACGTATTTAAAAACTGTTTAGGTAAAAAGGATGGGCAGACCAGATTGGTCTTTTTACTTATCTACCATCAAATCTCTGTTTCTGTATTTCTATGTATATATTATTAGCCTTATTCATTTTGCTACTTGCAAATGCTTTTAACTCACAAGTTTGGCTTTGGGTGTTTTTTATAAATGTTTATATGCATTCTATTGACTTAAGAATTAATTAGTACCAATAAGTAATATTTGCCAAATATGTAGCAAAATTTTAAGTGTGTATAAATTTACAAATTGGGCAATTGAATCGGGTCCTATAATTGCATCCTACTTGTTGAGCCGTCTCTTCTCCTTCAAATACAACGGAAACTAATTGTATATGAACTGATCTCACTGAAACAGGTATTCAAATCTATTCCAGATCACATATAATTGTTGTCAAACTGTGAGTCGTTGTCACGCTTTGCGAGCTTGCAAAGCGAGTTCACAGAAATGTGTCCTTTGCGAAGTTAGGGCCGCATTTGCAGAGTTGGAGGCTCCAACGCCAGCTGCAATGAGCGAGGGAGCGCATTTGCAGAAGGTTCATTGCAAAGCGAATGTCTGCATTTGCGGAGGTGGAGGCTCTATGATGCCTCACTCGTGGTAAAAAACAACACAGAAAAGCGGGGGAGGTATAACGCTTGATGAAATTTTTTACGAGCCGCTGAAAAATAAAAACACTGAAAAATAAAAACAAAACATTAAAAAAAATCTCACACAGCACGGGGGGACAGCCAGGACATCTGCGGGTGAGGTTGCATGTATCGCCACTTAAAATTTGGCTAAGAGAGAAAAAAGATGTCGAGCGATAAAAATTAAAATAACCCTGAAGCGCACAAAACACCGACAAGGACGTACAACTTTTAAAAACAACAATTACAACCCCCTGAACTTAGAAAAAAATAATATGAGGTCGCAGAAATACAAAGTTAATGGCCAAATTGCGCACATCGACAAACACGAAAAGGACAACAACAGAAAAATATTATATAAAACAAACATAACACACCGCACGGTGGGACAGCCAGGACATCTGGAAGTAAGGTTGCACGCCGATTTAAGTTGCATTTAAGAAGTTTTGGCACTTTAAAATCGGCTAAGCAAGAAGAAAAAATGGCGGCAGAAAAAAATTAAAACGAGGCTAAAGGACTCAGAGCCGCGAAAATCCCCGGCAGGCATGTAGGAGTTTACCATTACAACGGACGAAAAATGATTGTGAGCCAAGTAACACATAGAAAAAAGCCGCTATTTTACAACACTAACTTACAACTCATAGCATTAGGATTTTAAAATTCCGCTTTACCCGCCTAAACAAACGGTTTGGCCTCGCGCACGCAGCCTATTTACACTGCACACTTGCCACATTGCTGACACTTTCTCCTCAGATGATCAACACTCCAACTGTACATTTTCAAATGCTGGAAAATCCAAATAGATTGTTAGCTCTTCCACAAATAAATAGGTAAAGTATATTCATTTATTAATACATATTACTTTAATAATTCACTGTACTCACATTTTTTTTATTTTATACTGTACTTATATAATTGTCTTCCCGATGATCGCCTAAGGTGATCGTTAAAAAGCCAGACACTTGAAGTACATGACGGAGCCATATTCTCTAGGTTATGATATTTTTTTAATAACATTACAATGCGTTACAATTAAGTTGTTACAAGAACACTATTTAGCTTTTAAACATTACATTAATATGAAACACATTTTCAAAATAAATTCTACTTGCTCTGTTATAAAGTTTCAAAAAGTGCTATAGGTGAAAAAACACTTTCTACCTCCCTGCAAACAGAAATCTTTGAAACATTCAACTGTCAACAGATTAAGCATATTCAAACAATAGTAATACAAATAAATGAGCTGAATGTTTCCAATAAAAAAGTCATACAAAATAACATTGTTTTGCTAATCTTTATCATTTTAAGAAGCCCTTTCTGTCATAGCCTTTTTAAATTGTTCCAGTGCAATCATCAAAATATGTCTGTTGTTCTGCTAAGCAAAATTTTGCAGTTACTCCTCTTATTAAATTTGCAGGTCTTGTTTTCATCAAAATGTTTATGAGAGAATATTTTTTATCTATTTCTGCATTTAATTTTGCTATCCTGCAGCCTTATTAAATTGCAATTCGGCAAATTCTAAAGGGTTCTTTATAAGCACATAGCATATGTTGTTTACAGAAGTTTTTAGTTAGTGAACTTCTATGAAAAAGCAAGGTCTTCACTAACTAAAAACTTCTGTAAAAAAATATGCTATGTGCTTATATAGAACCCTTTAGAATTTACTGAATTGCAATTTAATAAGGCTGCTGGATAGCAAGCCATACTTACTATGCATAAAAATAAAATGCAAAGGTTTTCTGCTGACATCATGCATGACACCATGCATGACACCATCTATGACAAAACAAATGATGTCATAGCTGATTATTTATATCACTCATGACAGCACATATGATCTGAAAATTACATCATCCATGATATTACTGATGACATCACACTACAAGCCTATGATGTCATTTAATGCATTTATAATTGTTTATTGTTAAAAGTTTGTTGAATTGTTAACTTTTGAAGAGTTAAACATTTTAAAAACAAGATGATTATTTAAATAGATATATATGGCGACAAATAGTTTGTTAAAGTTATCAGTTCTTAAAATTGTTTGTTTACACATCTGTCTAAAACACAAATTAAAGTTTTTTTAACTTTTGACTTTAAAACTTCCAACTACATTTTTCAAAACCTTAAGTTGTCTTAACCTGTGGTGCAACCTTGAAGATATATCTAAGTTTCCCTATTGTTACCTTTTTCTAATTTAACACATGCTGCTTATATCAGACATTACATGGAATCATTGTATACACATACAGATTTATTTTATTTAAAAATAAAACTTGTTTTCCACACACCTAGAGCTTACAAAGAGGCACAGTGTACCTACCAATAGAAACAATGCATTTGCACATGACTTTTAACCCTTTACTAACCTACAAGGCCACACCAAAAAAATGCTGAGAAATATAGAGCAGTGCCTGACTCCTCCTTGCTTCCTTGTGCAGGGGACAAAGCAACAAAGTCAGAGGTGCACATCAGAGAACGAACCAACCTTAATAGGTTAGTTCTATAGCCATGATAAGCCACTCTGAGAGCAACCTCTTTTAGCTCACTTGTGCCCTTCACAGGGAGTAATATCCTGTAGTCCATCAGTCTGGTCCCACTCAAAAGAGTGACCCAGCCCCGAAATACCAGGCAATTCTACCCTGAACAGGAGAAACAGCAAACACCAGACGCGTTTCGGTCTTTTTGGGCCTCGTCAGTGAGGTGCAGCTGAACTCCCTAAGGCACAGTGAGCAGGGGACTACACATCCCATGATGCCTTACTGCATAAACTGCCATCACTGATTGATACAATGTATTAGATGCCTGTGATTGGCCAAAACAAATAGAATTTTATTTTATGCTAATTTTAGCAGGGATATCCAGGATTGCTAACTCCCTTCCCCCATGTCTTCTTTCCCCCTCTCACCCCCCTCATGTCTCCTTTCACCCTCTCCCTCCCCTGTGTCTCCCCCCCTCTCCCTCCCTTGTGTCTCTGTTCCCCCTCCTCTCCCTCCCTTGTCTCCGTTCCCCCTCCTCTCCCTCCCTTGTCTCCATTCCCCCCTCCTCCCTCCCTTGTGTCCTTTCCCCCCTCCTATCCCTCCCCTGTGTCCCGTACCTGGATGCGACCCTGCCAGCAGCGCCACACTCACCTTGATCCAGAAAGAAGTTCTGGCCGGAGGACGGAAGCCGAAGAGGAGGACAAAGTGCAGCGCTGCTGGCAGGGTCGCATCCAGGTACGTGCTTCAGCTATTGGCAGGGTCGCATCCAGGTACTGGGGTTCTGATTGTGGGTGATGTAGGTGATGCTGATTGGGGGTGATGCGAGCCATGGGGAGCCCAGGAACCAGGTACTGGTGTTCTGATTGTGGGTGATAGGGTTGATGCTGATTGGGGGTGATGCAAGCTCTGGTGGCCTTGCGACGAGCCCTGCAGTGGCAGAAACCAGGTACTGGGGGTGATGCGAGCCCCCATCAGTTGTTGGTAACACCCCGGCTTTGCAGTGTGCGCTCTGGCACGCATTGCAAGCCCTGCAATGAGCGCCATTGCAGCTTAAGTCCAGCATTTCTCAACTGCTCTCTTAGCGAGGCTCACAGTTGTTGTTGCGTGCTGCAACTGCTCACCTTGCTTTGCAAAGCTTGCAGTCAACAGCTTGCCTCGCTTCGTGAGGCTCGCAGGTGGCCCTGTCTTTGCGAGGGCCGCAAGTGTGTGACCAACATCACAAAGGTTCCCCACACTGACAACAATATATGTGATAATATCAAGGTATATACAATTATAAAGAATCAGTTATTAACACATTGTCCACATAATCATATACAAGACATGCCCAATATGCCTAATACATAAGATATGGTAATTATGATATCAGAGTTGGTTTGGTCATGTTTGGTATGTTCACAAATATCTACTCACTAAGATACCATACCATTTTAAAATTATACAACTAATTATCATATTATAAATTTATTCAACTACAATTTTTTTTTTTTTTATTACAATTAGGTACTAAAGCAAAATATATTGGATTGCTAAAACATCTGATATTTATGAAATTTATAAAATTAATTTGTTAGTTGTATGTCGACATACAAGATTATGGTGATATTGTTGTATTCAGATTATTATTGATATAGTAATCAATTTTATAGTAAATTAACATAATTTCTCCATAATTTTAATGAAAAGGAATGTAGAAAAAAATAAAATGTATGCAATACCAAATTCAATGTCTTGTGCTGGGTTCAAATAATTATGTCCAAGGAAGTCTAAACCTTTTCTTTTTTTTAAAATAATTTCCTGTTCTTTGTAGGTAAGTGTGTAAATTATTTTATGAGTGAGCTGTAAAAATTTCTTTGTAGCTTCTTGAGTATACATTTTGAATATTTACGTTTTGGGAGTATTCCAATAGTATGTGTTAGGAGTTTGTTTATATGTTTCCTAACAGCCTTATTAAATTGCAATTCAGCAATTTCTAAAGGGCTCTATATAAGCACATAGCATATTATTTTTACAGAAGTGTTTAGTTAGTGAATACATTGCTTTTGGATAGTAGTTCACTGAATAAAAACATCTGTAAAAAAATTGCTCTGTGCTTAAATAGAGCTCTTTAGAATTTGTCAAATTGCAATTTAATAAGGCTGCAAATGTGTTTCTGAATGTGTTTCCTCAAAGGATTGTGTTCTCTTAGACCTCCATGTCATCTGCTTCTCTGCCATCTCTTCTCTCCCATCTCCCTTGTTTTAAATCCTCCTCTATCTCTCCTCTGTCTGCTGTATTTATTTTTTAGCTTGTATAGCGGCAGTCTTAAATAGTCAGATATTATCTAAGGGTTTTTGTCTAATTCCATACTGAGGTCACTAGCTTCTTTGGGAAACACACTAAACTATTTTCCTAGTCACTAACAATTTTTGAATACAATGGCTATGATGTAGAGAATTTTAAAGTATGTGAGTATATTTTTAGATAAATATCTGATATTTGGGTTCAGGAAATAAAATCCTTGTCTCATCATTGTTTTAAGTCAAAACTGATCCAAACCAAACTGAAATTACAAATACTTAAACATTTATGTTTACCAACCATTGTTCATTCTGATCTAAGCCCACCTGGGTAAACAGGACCGTTTCACCATGACTAAATGAAACTAAAATATATTAAATAATGTCTGATTACAATAGTCCTTACAAAATATGCCTTTATCTATACTTTAATTGAGTTTTTGCCAATAAATATAACATATTTTTCTAAATACAATGAAAAAGTAAGAATAAATCAGTTATTAATTCATTATTATCTGTTGCATTGTAGAGCATTCCATACACGTAAGATTTACATGCAGGCTTGTAGGCATCATAATGTTGAGTTAAGTTGCAAAGTTCCCATGAATCTGATGATGTGTGACATTTAATTAGTTTTTCTATGCAATCGTCTTATCAAATATATTGTGTATTTTAAAGTGTCAATTTGGCAACTGTGATAATTAGAGTGGTGATATAAATGCTTGCTTCTTGAAAAAAAACTACTGGTTCAATTAGCATGTTTATTAAAATAACCGCTAAGAATTTGACAGGATCAGCGTGTATTCTTTTATTTTCCATCACACGTATTTTTATTTGTCTGAGCTTGGTAATTTACTTGTGAAATGCTAATGTCATATCTGTTCTGTTTTTTTCTTGGTCTTTAATCTCGCTGTCAGATTTCACTTTTCTGCTTTATTTATATATTTTCTACTTTACCATCTGAACTGATTGATTAGAACATTTGAAGAAACATGAAATATGACACTGTAAACAAAAAACTCTCGGTTTCTCATGAAATCTCAACACATTTTATAAACTATCAGAAGAAGACAGTCAGCAAACATTTTTTAAAATGACTGGGTATTTTTTTACTTTAGCAAAAAAAGAAAGAAAATAGAATTGGAGCTGTCATATCTGAGTTTATTGGCTCTTTTTTAAGAACAGTTAAAACTAACTAAATATTGTTAGACATTTTTCTAAGCTAAAAAGTTTTTACGATATAAGTACATTTATTTCTTTTGAAGAACAATACAGTATATTTGTCAAATAGAGACAACCAGAGTTAAGCAGAGTCAAAACATAAAATATCTTCATTTCCTACAAATTCTATGAAACGTATTTATCAAGAAGGATAATCATTAACCTCATAAATAGTTCATTTTTAAATCTTCTTACCACACTTTGATTAAAAGATCACTGTGGTCATATTTGAAAAAAAAAAAAAGAAGAACTACAATTACAAATATGCAGCATTTATGACTTTTTATAGGCATTTATGAAACTCTGAAATGAAGCATTTTTGTATCAGCAGGTCAACTTACTGAGCTAGGAGCATATGCAACTGCCAGTGCTTTCAGCGGGACTAAAGCAAAGCTCATTACTTGACAAGGAAATATCCACCTTAAAAAGTAGTAGACAACAGCAGACAAGAAATCAAAATGGAACCCTGCAACATAGAATAATTGCATATATAAGTTCTAAAATATAAACGTTGATAAATATGTAATATAGAAAAGTCAGGAAGTGTTTTTTTTTTTTTTTTACTTATGCATAACTAAACTTATCTCCTCTTATCCCTGGTTAGCCTTTTTACCTCCATCTGATTAATTTACCCCTGTGTGCTTGTGTGCTTGAAGGAATGATTTTGACTCTTGTTTTGAATTGGATTTTTGTCATTCCTATTTACCAAAAATAAAGGACCACTGTAAAATGATACTCACTAAATCACCTCATGGATGAAATATGCTGTGAAGATAGTAAACCCTGAAGGTTGCAATGCTGCACTGATGGACAGAAATGCTCGGTGAAACAAGTCCTTAAAGATGTCAATGGTGATCCAGGCTTTCCTGTTTAATTGTCGAATTACGAGCAAAGTGGATTTTGGTATGCCCTTCATTGCTCTAGGAGTGGGGGTAGATCAGCAATGGCTTGATCTTGAAGTCAATGTTGGCGTTCCCACCCAGATGAAGGGTTAGCCAGGCTTTGGTTGAACACCAGTTCAGGACGGTTATTACCTCTTTCTATGTTTTTCAAAGTGGCTGGAAAGGCCTCAGCAGCTTTTGTGTCAGTGCTTGCCACTTCTCTGGTGATCTTTATTTTGTAGAGGTTGTTCCTCTTTTTGAAGAGGTTAAACCAACCTTTACTGGCTGAGAAGCCCTCCATCACATCTGGTCTTTGGCTCTTGGTATGGCCATATATGCTTCTAGCCTTCTCCATCATGATGGCCTGGCTGAGAGGCATGTTACTCTCAAGTTCATCATCAATCCAGACGGACAACCACTTCTCCGTCTCCTCCAGGACATAGTATCTGGAGCCGGTAATCTTCTTTGCTGAAGATGCAGTGCTGGTAATTGCTGAAGACTTGATCTTTTTTTTTTTTTCCAGTATGGTGAGGATTGTGGAGGTTGGCAGCTTTAAATCCACAACACTGTCCACTTGGTGTTCCCCTTTTCCAAATAAAAACTGATTGGATATATGTGCACTCATTGGCTATAAAGCATATATTTTGTATGCTAATACGTTGCTTTTTGCACAACGATTTAGTGTTGCATATGTACATAGAAATGATTCAATAAAAATTTACTTTTTATTTCTTTGGTCAAAATAAACAATAAAATGGACCAATGATTAAAAAAACCAAGGTGACAAAAGGCAACAATCAGGTATATTATTGAGAATTTGCCAAGGGGATCAATAAAAGTTTCTTAAATTCTATATTTATAAAAGATACAATAAGGTCACCAACTTAAATACTTATGTGAGAACAGTGATTCAATATAATTTGCTTTTATAGGTATAGCTAAGGTTTTATAGGTATATTGTTTTTACTTTTTCTAATATAACACATGCTGCTTATATCAGACAAACAATACATTGAGTCATTATATACACACACAGATTGAATTTATTTAAAAAAAACGGTTTCCACCATCCCAGAGCTGCTTACCTACCAATAACACTGCATTTGGGTATGGGGACAGTGTAGTGCATAGCATAACAATGACTGAGCTCCTCCTTGCTTCCTTGTGTAGGGTAAAAACAAGACTACATATTCCATGATTCCTGGTGCATAAACTGCCATCACAGATTGAAACAATGTTGTAGCTGCCTGTGATTGGGCAAAACTTTTTGTGAATTGTGATTTTTATGCTAATTTTAGCAGGGATTTTCAGGGGTATTAACTCTTAAAATCAACTGCTAGTAAACTCGAGAGTTAGCAAACTTTACGGTAGGTTTAATAAAATGTATTTTGATCTTTTTTCATGCATTTTTTTTCATTTTTATATACTGCTCCTTTATTATAATCCATGAAATTTAAATAACTAACATAAAAGTAATAACCAGGCAGTAGTTACTGTGACTGATAGCATTTGTGCATTAGTAGGCATCGGCTATGAATTAATTGGGCCTGTGTCTATTGATGTACAGTTACGTGAATGTCTAGCTTATTCCTCATAGCCTCTCTATATCATATGAAGTCAGAGAGAATTCTTGTTCCAAAACAAATTAAAGTCCAGACTGTGACTGAAAGTGTTAAATAGATGACAGGATCTAAATTATGCTTAGCTTATTCTTCCATGCCTCAGTATAATCACAACTGTATTGCTGGAAATTCTTATTCTATCTCTCCATAACATATCAAATTTGAATCTTAATCTCAGAAAGCTCTTAATGTCAGATTAAATTCCAACTTGTTATCTTATAAGGTTGTATAGCTGTTATAGACAATGATATATTGATACATAGTCATTGGGGGTTATATTAATACATAAATTGAAGTTGCAAACAGAATCGTCTGTCCATGTTATTGTTTTATTTTTAACCAAAGGAATACAAGTTAATTCTTAGTGAATCATTTTTCTATGTACATATGTTATATGAAGCCTTTGTGCACAAAGCAACATATTATCATACAGTGCATTCTCCTTTTACTCAATGAGTGCACATATATTCTACCATTTTTTTTTGTACTGTTGTCATTTACATTTTTTTTCTTGAAATATAAAGCTATTATGTGACCATTTTTATAGCTTTATGGAAATAAGGTTTCATAATAATTGTAATAAATTAAATTAAAACCAACTTCAACAAGCCAAAGTAAAAATGTAGACACCAATGTAGTTTGATAACCGCACAATCTCATGTAAGGAGCTTTGGAGTCAAAATATATCAGTGGTATTAATTTTTTTTTTTTTTTTTTTTTTTAAAGAAATTATGCTATTATGACCCAAATCTAATTTGTAGTATGTGACATACCATCCACTGTGTTAAAGGACCACTGTAATGGTTTTGGATGTAGAACAGTGATTTGTAGGCATAACACTTTATTATATGCTATTTGTTGAGATGTGACCTTGAGATTTATTCTTAGCAGTTGATCCAATATACTGTAAAGACAGGTATAGATCATTATTGTTTCAATGTTTATTACTGTAAGGTTCAGCTATTCTGTATGCTTAGTGAGAAAATGTAATAATGTTCTAGAATAATATGAAATTAAATGTCTGACAGGTTTTTCCCCAAAAGAATAACCATATCCCAACTCATGTATACAGATGTTATTTTTGGCTGTTGTATAACACAAATCAAGTTAAACCTCTTATATATATTTATGTTTACTTCTTAAATTATTAAAATCTACACTTAAAAATCCTTTATGAGCAATGACTTGAGATTCATTATTGGATACATGCATAATTCATGTACGTGTGGGATCATAGTTCGTACCCCATACAATCATTTCACATTAAACTATAATGTTCTTACATGGCAATTATAGTCCTCAGGGTATGTTTAACATTGGAATTTAACAAAAGCAATGGAATAGTATTCAGTAGATAGTGGTATTATAATTGCATAATAGTAAGTTTGTTCATGAAGAAAATTACATTTTGTTGCATGTGCTAATGATTTTTTAAGGACCCATTTGATTTAATTGCCCCATTGGTATATTTTACAAATTATTATATTTAATTGAACATTAAAAATACTTTTTCTTTCATAAATATGTTTCATTAGTGAACATATTTTACATATCTGAGGGTCTCAAAATTAATCTACTTTCGTATTAAAAAAATGTATTGTGTATCTTTAATATTTTTGTTTAATGTTTCTTTATTTGCAGTGAGCAATTCTTTCAGTTTCATGTCCTAGCCACATATTCTTGAGTCAAAAGTTTCCTACATCATCCTCATTATTGCTCATACATTCATCCAACTCCAACAAATCCAAACTGCCTCTATCCTTATCATATTCAGCTAGCGACTTGCCCGTCAAAAAATGACGGTCAATAACATTTGAAGCCATGGCAATGCTGTTTAGCACACAATGTTAAGGACCTTCAGCGCTCATTCCGAGCCTCTCCTAGCGTGTCCTTTGGCTCCTCTCTATTTAAAAAAAAAATACTAATTAATGAATGGAAAAAATTAAAAATTAATATAGTTTACCTTTTTCTAATTAATATATGTGCATTAGGAATAGGCTGCATGCACAAGGGCAAACCGTTGGTTTATTTGTGTAAAGTGCTAATTTAGATGCATAATGTTGTTAGTGGCAAGTTAGGATTGTAAAATAGCATTGTTTGTCTATGTGCTACGCTGTTCGCGAACATTTGCCTTCCTTTGTAGTAGTGTATTTTGTAGCTTGTACGTTCCTGAGTGAAAGTGGTAAGGGGTTGGCGGTGTTTCGCGCGGTCCAGGGTCGTGTAGCCTCGTTTTCATTTTTTTGGGCCGCCATTTCTTTTCTTGCTTAGCTGATTTTCGAGTGGCGAAACTTGCCAAAATGTACTTAAATTCACGTTCCACCTCACTGCCAGACGTCCTGGCTGTTCCCCCATGCTGTGTGTGATGTTTTTGTTGTATTTTTTTTAATTCTTTTTTGTGTGTTTCGTATTTTTTGCTTTTTGCGGTTCAGCCATTAACTTCGTATTTTTCCTATGTCGTATTTTTTTGTCTTCTAAGTCCTGCGTCTCATATTTTTTTTCTAAGTCCCGCGTTCGTCAATTGCTTGCAGCCTAAGGCGATCCCGCATTTCCTAAGTGTTTGAGGGCTATGTCCCGTGTGTTTCATTGCCTCCGCTGCTCGCCTCGCAGGCAATGAGCGCCTTTGGTGCTCACCGCCCAAGTGCTGCGAGTTTTAGTGCCTTAATGGCTTGCTTCGCTACACAAGGCTCACAGGCGATGAGCGCCTTCGGCACTCATTGCCTAAGTGGTGCATCGCTATGCAAGGCTCGCAGGTGATGAGCGCCTTTGGCGCTCATCTCCTAAGTGCTTCGATGTAAGGGCTCGCCTCGCTTCGCAAGGCTTGCAAGCGATGAGCGGTCATACGCACCACACAAAGCGTGACAATGTCTCATAGTTCAACAATTATAATATGTGATGTTCACCTCACAATCCACACTTTCACTTCCCTGGTCCAACTTTAAGGGCTTCCTGCCTACAACAGATAATTTTTCAAACTCCTAATCCTTGCCTATAAATCTCTATGATCAGAATGCTTCTAAACACTCAGGCCCATTCCAATCTTGTGCCCAGCTCCAATCCCATTCCCCCCCTCCTAGCATCCCTTGGTATAAGGTCCTAAAAAAAGAGGGGCTATGATTACCTTATATAAAAACATCCAGGGTCATTATAAGTCTTTGTCAGGGGAGCTTCTTATGCCAACAGTAAAGAGGACATCCTTTGAGGAAGGAAGGGAGAGAGAGAGGTGTGGAGAGAGGGAAGGAGAGAGAGGGATTAAGGGAGGGAGAGAGAGTAAGAGAGAGAGTAAGAGAGAGAGAGAGGGAAGAAGTCAGATAGACAGGGAGGGAGAGAAAAGTGAGAGTGAGGGAAAGAGAGGGGTAGAGAGAGAGCTAGGGAGGCATAGAGAGAGGGAGGTAGAGTGAGAGTGAACAGAGAGAGAGAGAGACAGCGTAGAGAGAGTGAGGGTGCCAGAGAGAGAGAGAGGGTGCACGCAGAGGGCACACAGAGAGAGGGAGAGGGCTCACTGAGAGAGACAGCCCAGAGAGAGGGCAATAGAACAAACAAACATAACATATGTTACCGTTATTTATGACGGGCAAGTGGCTTGCAAAACATAACTGTCTGAATGATATGCATAAATTGCATTACTTTCAATTTTTACTCACATTTAAAATATTTCCTTTTTTTGTTTCAATAATTTTTTTATTAAAGACAATCACAGATGTTATGTCAACAATTCATAATACAAGTCAAAGCAGATGAAAGTGTATTTTTACATGCATCCTTTCAAATAAGATTCCTGTCTGTGATATAGAAAGAATAAAGTCAATGTTAACCCAGGAATCTATCTAGAGTTTGTCTTTTTTTTTTTTTTTCTACCTATCTCTAAGATTTCCAACTGTGAATACACAATATTAGGCCATCTCCTCAATAGCCTTCAAACTTGCCCTCTCCTCTTTTTCCCCGCTAGCTTTAGTTTCAATAATTTTTTATTATCATACAATGATCTCATTTGAGCTTGTAGCACCCAGATTGCTCAGTGTAACATACTAATACTCCTTTGCCAGTATCTCTCCTTAAATTTGTACCTATAGTTTAACTTTCTTGAATTTTATATTGCTTCTCTCGTTCCTTTAACTAATCGCTTGTTACAATGCCCAAACCATGGGAGTCAAAAGCTTTTTCTAAGTCAAGTGCTACAGAACATATAGGTTTATTTTGTGTTTTTGCTATGTGTAGCACATTCAGCACTCTTCTTATATTATCCCCCGCCTGTCTAAACGGTACAAAGCCAACCTGGTCCTTGAATTAATCCAGGGAGAAAACTCGAAAACCTAACGGCTATAATCTTTGCTAATATTTTAAAATCTCAGTTTAGTAGAGAAACTGGTGTAAAAATGTTTGCCTCTAGTGGATCTCTGCCCAGTTTATGAAAGAAGACTAAATTAGCCTGATTAAATTCCGCAGGTACTTGTTCCCCTCTTAAAACAGAGTTGTATATCTTTGCCAAGTAAGGAACTAGAAGTTCTGAAAAGGTCTTGTAATAGATATTAGAAAAGCCGTGAGATTTACCTAATTTCAGATTCTTAATTGTGTTGCTAATTTCTTCTAATGTGATATCTTTGTTCAATCGTTCTAGGTCTTGGTCTGCAATTTTTGTTAGATCCAAATTGTTTAGAAAGTTTTGAATTTGAAAAGCCTTTGCTTCCGGTTTGGATGTGTATATTTTTGATATAGATTTACAAAGGTTTCCTGAATTTTCGTCTGGCTTCACGGGACTTGACCTTCTATGATTTTGATTCGAGATATCTGATTTTGGGCTTGTTTAGATCTAAGTCTGCTGGCTAGCATAGGGGAAAGTTTGTTCGCTTGACTAAAGAATTTGTATTGTGTTTTTCTTAGGGCTTTTTCAGTCTTAATGATCAGAAGGTTTTTCTTTTTCAAGTCTTGTTTTGTCATCTTTAGTTTAACTTCAGGGGAGAAACTAAATTCATTCTGTTTTTCTAATAAATATAACTCTCACAGAAGAGTAGTTTCTTTTAAGTGGAGGTTTCTTTTGTATGATGATGCAAGTCTAATCATGTAACCGCAAATTTCTGTTTCAGGTATGTCTTTAAAGTCAAAATATTGAGTTATTTCTTTTGAGATCTGTGATTGTATATCCAGGTTTGATATGAGGAATTTGTTAAGCCTCCATTTATATCTATTCTTCAAATCTGTTTCCAGGTCAATGTTAAGGCTTACTGCCGCGTGGTCCGACCATGTACAAGGTATAATCTGGGCTTTTTTGGAATGGTCAATTAGTCCAGAGTCAGTTAAAAGAACATCTATTCTGGAGTATGTGCTCTGTGTAGGGGAAAAAAAGTGTACTCCCTTTCGCTGGGATGATGCCCTCTCCAGGAATCGATTAAATTATTTTTCTGGAGAAGCATATTAATTCTTTTGAGTTTTTGTGCAAATCTCAAGCTTACTTTGTTCCCTGACCTGTCTAGTGTTGGTTGAAGAGTTAGATTTTATCCCCTCCGAAAACTATTTTACCTGTGTCCATTGGTATTAGTGCGTTTAGGAGTCTAATTACTGTGTTGTGTGGAGAGGTCATTGGGGCATAAAAGTTCACTAGGGAGATCCTTTTGTTTTGGACCATTCCTTTAAGTATGATATAATCTCCATCTTTATCTACTATTTTTTGGTGAAGTAGGAAGGGGAACTCCTTTTGGGTCAATATTGCTATACCCGCCTTCTTGGTCTTTTGGTTTAGGGTATAGAAGTTAGGATAATCCTTATGCATACATTTATGGGTTTTATGGGAAGCAAAGTGTGTCTCTTGAAGGAATATTACCGAAGGCTTATGTGTTTTATAAAATATAAGAGCTTTCCTTTGCTTAAAAGGCATATTAAACCCTTTAACGTTATGTTAAAAAGGTTGTGTCAGTCATGTTTTCCCTTTGTGTTATGAGTGATGGCGTAGTTACCCTCTCCTGTCGCCCTCATGGGAACCACACCTGAGCTGGATGGCCGGCTTGCCTCAATACTGGGGACCTTGGAAAAGAAACTGAAATAACAAAACATTAATCTCAATCAAATAACATTCAAGGTTACATAACAAGTTCTCCTTACACTATACCTGGTGTATATTAGATCTGGAGGAGAGAATCCCCTACCTAGGCATTCTATCTTCCCCCAAGGGAGAACAGATTGCAACACTATTCTGGATAGTTTCAGTTATTTTCTTGTTAGGGAAATCCAATACCTTACAATTAGGGACTAAAACATCAAGAAAGCAAATACAAATTAAAAACACATAATAAGCCAAAATAAACATTTCACGTTCCACTCCCTATTTTGGGGAAACTCTATGCTCTTAACATGTATTGCTAGCTGGAACTGCCTGGCAAGTTTTACAATTCTGCATGTTTTGTTTTGTTGATTTTTTTGTACATACTGGTTAACCTATCCATACACACAACCTTATCTTCAGTGCCTAATGCTGAATTCTAATTACTTCTGCCTAACAATAGACTTCCTATCCTATCTTTCAAAACAGTTCAATTGAGCTTCTCTTTAAATAGTAGCCCCACAGTTTCCTCTTGGTACAGTTTGTTTGAGGGATTAAACTGTAAGAAATCTTCCAATGGACTCTGGAGGTCTATCAGTGAGTCTTAGAATTAGTCGCCAGCTACGTTTGCTCCGAGGTGTGGGAGTGTTGCTGAAGCTGAGACCTTTTCGGCCTTTTGTCTTTTGGAACCTCTGTCCAGACTCGAGCGGGTATAGGTGCTTGACTCGTCTCAGGACAGGTTTCCTTTGCACCGCCCTGATACAAATGAAGTGAGAGTTTCATGGCTTTCTTCCGGCGAGTGTATTTTATACAGAGAACCATTGACTTGAAAACTCAGGGCAACGGGGAAGCCCCACCAGTAGGCTACTTTGTTTTTGGTAAGTACAAGGAAAGCAGGTTTCATTGCCCTTCTCTTCTCAAGAGTTAGTGGTGATAAGTCCATATAAATTTGTATCTCCCAGCCATCTGGGGTTTCACCGTTGAGATTTTCCTGGTTGCTGAAAGAATTAGGTCTCTCGTGCTCTGATGCAAAAATCTCACAATTACGTCCTTTGGCCTGTCTATTGAGTTCGCTGAGCCCAGCGCCCTGTGAGCTCTTTCATCCGTGGAATCCATGAGTATGTAGTGGATCGTTGAGGAAATATATTGTTTCAAATCAGTAATTTGACCAGGAATTCCCCTGAACCTTAAATTATTCCTCTGTGACCGGTTCTCAAGATCTTCATATTTACTCTCTAAGTTTGTGTTTTTAGAGGTATTTCTTGACACATCCTTCCTGACTCTGGGGCCTCCGCTAGGTTGTCAACAGCTGCCTCTAAAGCCTGAGTCCTTTACCCTATCTCATGCATTTCTTGTCTAAGATCATCTACAGCCTTGGTAATATAAGCCTTAAGCAGTCTCTCAAACTTGGCCATAGACCTCTCAGAGACCTCCAGTTGTTGACAAGAGGGGCTTGCGATGTCCTCTGATTCTGACATGTCGGATTGGTCTGTGCCAGGAGGCCTGGTGGGGGGCTGTTTTGCCTCCGAGGATTTAAATAGCTCTTCAATGTTTCAACTCGGGACATTTCCCTTGTTTTTCCTCATTTTTGAGAGCAGATAGACTGAAATAGTTGAAATGTAGGTATGCTGAGACGTAGTTGTATCTGCGTTGTTAGCATATTTTACCTCTGTCTTTTTGTTTTTATTAGTTTGGTTCCATATAGGCTATAGTGCTAAGTCTCCCCATCTAGGGATGTTTAGATAGGCCTGACCATTAAAATATCAGAATGCCCAAGGCTGATAATCCTTCACTTAACATTTTATTTTTACAGAGTTGTGGCTGGGCCTTGTGGTGTATGGGGCCTTTCCTAGATGTTGGTACTGCCACCCCCCACTGCTGTTACTGAATGGTGGGTATGGTCCATATAGATTAATTAATTCACTGTGCAGCTTGATTCCTCTTAAGATTTTCTTATCAAGTCGAATAGGTTCCACTTGATTGCACAGTCCTTACATGAGCTCTGTTCACTTTAACTTTTAGATTTGTCAACTTGTTAGTTTGGGCAGGAACAATAAAGAAATCTTTTTATGAGATGTAATGTAATTGTGAAGCTACCTTGGCAGTTATGCTTCCTGTTGGTATGCACCCCCAGACACCAGAGCCACCTAACGTATGAGATTAAAATGTAAGTGTTGTTCGTTATTTCCAGTGAGGTTGTCAGATTGGGTAAGCACAATATTGATATGTATATGCAGGCTTATGGAGTAATCAAAATGGCTTTCTAGCTTCTGTGCTCTGTGGGTCTCTGTTAGATTTATTACACCCTCGGATCCATTGGTCACTATGTGCCTTGTTTAAAGGTGATAACAGGCCCTGATCTCCCTGGCCCTTCTGCCTCTGCCCTCCAGCCAGGCCCGGGTATGCTTTAGCAAATACCTGACTCCTGTGTTGCTGTGTCTCTTACACCCTGCCTGGGTGGTTGTGATTCCTGACTCCGTTACGGCCAATTAAGGTGTCTTTTTACTCCCTATCGCTTTAGGAGTTATAACCGGTACCTTATGGGCAAAATGACCCCTTCAATCAGGTCCAAAGTCCTTTTATATACAGTATGGGTCCAGAGCTGCAGTTCAGCACGTCTTTCTGCTCTGGAAGTTAGCCACGCCCCAAAATATTTCCTTTTTTTCATGCAATATAATTTTCTAATCGTCAAAATGCTGTTTTAAATGCACAACATAAACTGTTTCTGTTTCCATTTCCTAGAAAAAAAGGTCAGTAGTATAAAAACTTTATTTAATCTTTCATGTTAGCAGGGAATTTATATATTTTTTTACACAAAAATATATTGTTCGTAGCACTGTAAATGCAAATAAATACTGAACTTTAAAAGACAGGGAAAGCGGTGAAAGATGTTAGAATTCATTGCACAAAAGCATGAAGCTTGTAAATCTAGAATCAAATATTATATTTTATGTGTCATTTCCCTGTTATGTCAATCTCGGGAATTAGTTAAGATGTGTCAGACCACCCACATGGACTAGAACATTTCCTTCATTCATTTTTATTATTTTGTACATTGCCGGATTTCGAGTCTGATAGCATATCAGACTTCTAAACACTAATTGCTTGACATGTAACCTCCACGTTTTACTGACATAATGATGATGGCCTCATTTACTATTGGCTGTTTTCAAATCAGGAGTTACGGCCTTGCTTAATTGATCTGGATCACGCTTTGAAATGCTACATACGACTGCAAGGTTTACGTTTTTGGTTTTCAGCCTGTAAATTGCGGCCATGTTAAATTGAATCGCTCTGTAATTGTAGCAAATCTTAAGCCCACAGACATAAGGCGGCCTGTAGTCTGCAAGCTGTGGCCTTGCAGTTGAATGACGCCCATGGTATAGTAAACTAGCAACAAAGCTACTGTGGATGCTCTATGTCAAGACCAAACTATTTCAGATTTTCTCAAAAACAAGTTTAGCCTCTTTTCACTTGTATGACTACTTAAGTCAAATAAAACTACCAGTGAAACAATGTCCAGTGTTATATCATACACAAGGGAATAATAACTCTTGATCATGTCTACTTGTATTTATATTTGTTGTGATGTTATTATATCCCAGCAGTCTAGTAATTATATGAAATTCATTTACTCCAGTTTTAAATTTGCATTCTATCAGAAACATTCTCAAAATGTATAATTATTGCAGTATCACAACAGACCTTGAATGCCTGTCCTTGGAATCAAGACATAGAATACATCTATTAATTTTAGCCTTCAGATTTCAAATTACCCAATTATATGAGAATATGTCTTATCCTTACTGCAGACAGTATGGATAACTAAAGATGAAGTCTCCAGAGACCTATTTATACTTCCAAGAACTGCTAAAGATTCTGAAGGTTCTTTCTTGTTATCCACTGCCTCATATTTAACATTATTTCAGAGTCCTCTTAAACCAGTTTCTGTTAGAGTGTGCAATATTTTTACTAAGATACAGGGAAATAATTCAACATTGAAATTCTTTAGCGATATCTTCTTTAATCCAAACCTTTAGATTGTAAGTCTGCGAGTTTCAATCCTGCAAGGTGCTTTGGGGAAGGCACCATGGACACCAGATTCCAAACTCAAAGACAGGGCCCTCCATTCTTTGCTATATGTTAATTTGTATTTATCTTTGTCTGGAACTTAACCTATGTACAGCGCTATGGAATATGTTGGCGAGTTACAAATAAACGGTAATAAAATAAACAATAGTAATGTACTAATATTAAAGATTAAGAGACAACCTTTGTCAAATAAGAAGTATTACTGGCGAATGAAAGTTACACTAAGAGCCTCATTCAGTTCGAGACTCACAAAAACGCACAAATGTACCCAATGCTCCTCAGATGTAATATTACTGATATCAGCTGCAACTAGTAAACCCATACCTTGTCAGTAAAGTACAAGGCATAGGATTACGTAAATGTGGAGAATGAGCAACATTACATTGCTCAAACTTCCCTTCCATCAATGAGAATCCCCGGGGATTCCCTCTATCCCCAGGTAATGAAGAGAATCCCCAAGGTTCCCCTTCCCCTCTCACACCCAATCCCTCCGTTCCCCTATGACCCGCAATATACATAACCATGGAGGTCTATAGAGACACCCATGGCACCTAAATGTTAACCCCACCTCCCTAAAGGACCCCTGTGTCATAAATAGTTAAGCCTCAATGTAAAGGCAATCTGTTGCATCTAAATATTAACTTCATACCATGGGTATTATGCCCGGGCAGACCACTGAACTTTTGGAACTGTTGAGCTGCTATGTGCCCCGGGCTGACAAGGATTAACACTGTATAATTCTTCCCATTTCCACAGAATGATGTCATGACCACTTGGCCATTGGGACTGTAACAGCCTTGATGGCATAGAATGGTTAATCATGTTTAATGTTATTTCATATTACTATGTATGTTTTGTTCATGTGTGTATTAGTTTGTACAGAGTCATGCTCCCCAGTTGGATTCTGCCCCTAGTAACTGAGTGTAACATGGCCCTGAATATAAAGTCTATACCTAAGACATATAGCTGAAACCTCCCCAACTCTGAATCCTAATAGTGTCTGTTTACTAGTCATTTCAGAGTAGAATATCCAAATATGGTCTACCTCCTCTACCGGAGGTAACTTGTCACTGAATATAACTTGTACCAGCCTGGAGTGATCCCTAGCACTGCATGTAGCAGCAAGCCACCTCAGGGGTACCCATCGCTCCTGCTAGTATCCTCTAGGGTCCTATAGGGGCTCTCTAGGTCTCGATATGGGAAGCTGGGTACAGAAAGTTGGGAATTTTACCATTTTGTTAAAGGAGTATAGACCTGAGTAGGGGTGGAGTGTGGAGGGTCAGTAGGTTGTCAGACATGGTATCTCCGCTGTTGTTCTAACTGGATACCCACTGGAAGACATGAAACAAAGAAGGGATTAATCCAATCAATCAGTTAGGCTCCTGGTGTACAAGGAGTGATCAGGGAGAATGACATCACTTGATGGACAGGTCTCCCACGTGGCTCAGGGTAGGGACTTTGGGATTGGCTAGAATGAAGTTTACTGAAGGATGAGGCTCATGATGATGGATAATGTTATGATTAAATGTTCTGTGTTGTAATTTATAAACCAGTTATCCAGTTTGAATTTACATAATCTATGTGTGAATGTTATTCTGTGGGAAAGATAATACTTGCTTGGGTTATTAGCACTGATCCTGTCTGGGGAAATAGTTCAATAGCTACTACAGTCTCCACCTTCCTGTGGTTGGTGCTCCCTGGGGTCATTTTTCTGGTACTGGTCCATATCCTGCTAGCAGGGATACAATGGGTCTTATGATTCTGCTTGGTAGGATTGATCTAGGATCTCTTTAAGTCCAATCAAGCAGTAGATCATAACAATGGTGATTCTTAAAGGACTATCCCTATATACCATGGGGTTATAACAGCAAAAAAGAATATACCTAAAAGAAAGAAAACTAAGAAGGCAAACTAGCTATCTGATGATGCTTTGAAAGGAGACCGAGAAAAATGGAAAGTGAAAGGTAGCAGAGATAGGAAAAGATTTTCCAGAGGATAGCAAAGTGAGACAAGAAAACATTCTACAATGAGCAATATAAAGAGATTGAAGAAGACAACAGAATGGGTAAGTCAAGAGTTCTCTTCAAGAAAATTGCGGATTTCAAAGGCACCTTTCATGCCAAAGTGGGTGTGATAAAAGCCAAAAATGGTAGGGATTTAACAGAAGAAGTTCAGATAAAGAAGAGGTGGCAGGAATAAACTGAAAATCTATACAGGAAGTATCTTAACAGCAGTGATGACCTCAGTAGTTTGTCCAGTGAGCTGGAGCTAGACATCTTAGAGAGCGAAGTAAGATGGGTCCTAGGATGCCTTGCTGATAGCAATGTTGCAAGAGTTGATGGAATCCCAACTGAACTATTCAAAATTCTACAAGATGATACTGTGAAATTGTTGCATTCCTTATACCAACTATTTTGGAAAACTCAACAGTGGCCAATAGCCTGGAAAAGGTCAGTCTACATCCAAATCCCCCAAAAAGGCAGTGCCATAGAATGCTACAATTAGCGAACAATTGCATTAATTTCACATGCCAGCAAGCTAAAGCTTAAACTCCTACATCCTCTACTCCAAAAGCATATGGACCGGGAACTGCTAGATGTGCAAGGCGGGTTCTGCAGAGGAAGAGGCACAAGAGATCAAATTGCCAATGTCAACTGGATTAATGAAGGAAGAGAGTTCCAGGAAAAATTTACTTTGGCTTCATAGATTTTTCCAAAGCCGTTGACTGTGTGGATCACAACAAAATGTGGACCCTCGTGGTATAACCATTGAGCAATGTGAGCACTCTGATTGGTCTTATTACATTTAAAATTGATATTGGGCAGGGTGACATCTAAACTGCATTCTGATTGGTTGAAATATGATGAATCAGAATTAGGAAACAATTATACATAAGCAGCTGAAAGTGCAGCAACAGCCATTTGCAGTGGAGTAGCTCCTTCTAGGAGGAGCTATGTTAGTTTCAACATTTTTTTGTATTGGGCAGCAAGTTTCTATTTGGAGGACCCTTTCCAGGGCCAGAAGAAAGTAAACATTTAATCAAGAAAGAAGAGGCCAATAACTTCTTCAATCAACATGGATAGCCAGCATTGTCCAGAGCAAAAGAGTGATGACCAAGGGGTCAATGAGCAATGCTTGATGATCATTTGGATAGGTAAGTATTATTAATATTAGTTTAATTTACAGGTTTAATTTTAATTTAATTTTATTCTATAATTTTATTATTTTATATCTGCTTTTTATTTTAACTGTAATTTGTTTTTATTTCTATGTAATATATCTTTCTTTTTAGTATTTTTATTTTTTTATTTTGTGCGATTAATTTGTTTTGTTTTTTGGATGATTTAGAGTTTTTTATTTTTGTAAGCTATTGGAGGTTTTCTTGTTTTGTTATATTTTTATTATGTAGTGTTTTGTGTTTTTTACGTAGAGTGCCATGTATATCCTTGAGGACACCCGTGGCATTCCATGGGTTAACTTTAGGTATAGAAGGAATTAGTACATGGAGATAACATTTAACAGAATGCAATTATTTTTGTTGTGGCTTTATAATTTGGATTTGTGTAGTTTATTGGACTACTCTCATCCTTCTTATCTCAGAGTGAAATTTAACTAAAATTTAGATTTTATTTCACTGGTAAACTGTTGGAATCCAGCTCCCAGATGTTTCATGTTTTTAATACCAAGCTGACCTACTAATTTTTATGATTCATTATTTTTTTCTCTTGCTTATTTTATATTTTTCCAAGGGTCTCAAACTTCTCCTATTTAAACGTTTATTTTCCGTGTATTCATTTGTCACATAAAATAGTTCGTACCATGTGTACACAGTAATATTTATACATGCTAGTGTTTAAAAAAAGGAATGTAAAAATAAAAATCACTATACTAACTTCTGCATTCCATGGCTTCTGTAAGAACTCCCGTAGAGGTGACTCGTATATACAGTACGTGGGTTTTAAAAAGCAAATTTGTGTATCTATTCCATGGCACCTGCAAAAAAGAATCGCATAAAACTTACTGACTAACACTCAGGGGGTTTGCCCGTAGCTCTCTAACTCTAAGGTTTGCTCTCAGTCTACACACAGGAGTCTAAATTTCTCCATAGCAAAGCTGCAAAATGGTTTCCTACTAATGTGAACATACTACACTAGCACTAACATCCTCCAACATTCCTACCTATCTATATAAACCAAGGCAGGGAAGGAGTTAAATATTATATATTATATATGAATGTGCCTCTCTGCCTAAGGCCTACTGCTTCCTATGACCCAGGATATTTCCTGAGATTCCCTTTTAATACCAGCTAAGCCCTATGAACTGGGTATCCTCCAACTAAAGTATAACCAAGGGGATCCTTTTAAACCCTCATGTCACCAACTATTAACTTATTTTACCATTGGAGTGTCAACATATCCACCCGGTATGCTAAACTATGACTAATAATATATATCATTCATGACTAATTATGACTCCTCCACTTATGAGCCATTGATTAGACTTATGTTTGGATGATTTTGAGAAAAAGAAAATGTGCACGTTATTTGGGGCTTTTAAAGTGTTTTTTATTTTTAATATGTAGTGTTTTGTCTTTTTTTTTTATGGGGGGGGGATCCCCCTCATTACCCACGACCCCCATGTGCATTCCCATCGATAAGACTTTTAACCAATCAGATATGGGTTGGGAGTAATTCAAATACTTGGTTCTAATTATCTAATGTATGATTGACACATAATCAGATATCCACATAAATAGCATGTAAGGAAAAAGCATGGTCTAAAAGCTTTAGTCAATGCTGGAGCAGCTTCATTAGATTATTTTGTTTATATATCGAATGGTGAGTGTTTAGGATAAGTAATGTATATTTCCCCCTTAAAGGTGTAACATTTTTTTATTTTATATAATGTAAGTATTGTTAGGTTCCATGGGAGTCCAATACAGCCCCCCATAGAACGGTGGGGTCTTGGGGGACCCCCATGGTAAAGGGGTTACTTTTAATTGCCATGGGGGCCATGAGTAATAAAATAGCTTAGAATACTATGGGGATATTTACAAATTAATTTTAAGTTAATTTTAGGTGTCATAATTAGAGCATAATATACCATAGGTGCCAGAAGAAATCTCCATTGTATAGGGATTATTAGGTGCCATGGGGGTCCATAGGGTCCCCCATGATTACACGTTAGATATACAGGGGGGGGGGGGGGGGCTATAGGAATCCCCATGACAACAGGTTCATATTTGGTGCCATGGTGGTCCTTAAGATGGTGGAATCCTGGGGATACCAAGAATTATACAGTTTAGCTGGTATTGAAGGGGGGTCATGGGGTATCCCCTGGCTTATAGGAAGTAGTGGAATTAACTCCTTAGTTCAGTCAGATTTGAGCAATCAAGCATCAAATCAAACACATTTACGGTGTTGGCTACTGATTTGAGGCTTCTGGCCTTTTCAGAGGCTTTTATTTTGCCGTTACAGTGATTGAAAGAACCCATAGGCTTTGTTAAAATTTCAAATACTCAGAGTAAACTTCAGTGAGATTAAATATTGTTACAGGAGTGATATGATCTGTAAATTTGTTGAGACAGGTTGAGACAGGTATAAAGGGTTTAGTATATTAGGAACATCTTGAGCACCCGGATAACATTTCTTGGAATGTTATATTTACGTGTGTGATATGATAGTTCGGTAATGATTTACGATGAGCTTCACCAAGGAGCCGTGGTATGGAGGCCAAACTCTCTGTAACAGCAAATATTTTAAACTTAATATTTGTATTATTATTATATATTTTATTTGTAGAGTCAGCAGATTCCATAGTGCTAGGGATATTAACACATGATTAAAATTTGACATAGAATTGAAGACAGTATAAATAAGACAAGAGGGCACTACTCTTGTGAGAATTTACAATCTAATAAAAATAATTTGGCATACAAAGTGCTAAGCTTTATCTATATCACTGAGTTAGTGTTTCCAAACCCTTTGCCATTATAGTCAAAGAAAATGGTTATCAATTTGAAATAAAATTCTTGCAAAAAAGGAAGTTCTTGATGCATTTTCAGAAAAATATTTCAGACTTTTTATGAAAATTAACTATATTAATTATTTATGCATAACAATGTCATCATTTATATCCCCACATATATAAAAATATATGTATAATTTATCTGCTTCGAATGTTCAAATTTTCAATATTTCAACAATGTGATTTTCTTTGTGTTACAATTCATGTAAACATAAACAGCTATATAAAAGGAAAGTCAAATGCAATACAAATACCTGCCTGCTGTTTTCCTGACTATTGAAAAGGTTAGAACATCTTCATTAAGGAGGGAATCTGTCCATCAAACCTTTAAGCACATTCAGCTGTTTGCTAGATAATCAATTTGTGACAATACTACTTTGAAAATATGGTTGTCCATACTTCGGATCTCACATACAATAGAATATTAAAGAATGGCTAAAGCCCTGGTTTTCCGACTATAGATGTATTATTTACAAAACTTTAGAATTGTTAACGTTTTAAATAAAAAATGAATTTCCCTTTTTTCTTCCTATGAAGATCATTCTTTGATTTAAACAAAAACCCAGGAGGCAATTATTGAAACTAATATATAAAATGAAACAGTAGTGCATTATTAAAACCCAGAAATAATAGTCTCATTTTTGCTTGGTGTATACATATTTTTTTTTTTTTTAAATTAGCATTAACACATTAATAAATGTTATATTAATTAATGAATAAACTGTGTTTTCATAAAGGGAAAGCTACAAGCACATCTTGATGATCAGTTTAATCAATTATATTTCAGTCACTTGATGGTATACAGTCACTTAAGAAAAGAATAAGGACAAATCTCTAAGTGGAATAGAGTAAATAATAATATCAAATGTGTGTTCCAAGTAATTCTGGATCCTATAAGTCTATGTCCAGTATACTAAAGAACACCGAAGACTCTATTTTGGAATATGTAGCAACTTGTTACTAGAAAAAAACACAATAAACTTTATTAAAGAAAAAAAGGGTGAATGAAAAAGATATACAATTAGTGTAATAAAAGATATACTTAAGTATATCAAACAGCAGGCTAATGTAAAGGGGGAGGGGGGGGGGGGTACAGTCTAATGAGTAAACCCCAAAGTAATAATATGAGTACTCACAAATGGTAATATAATATAGAGGTCAGCACCTGTCTATTTGAGAGGACAGATGGCGGCCAACAGTTGCTCCAGTTACTAAAACAAGTGGGTCTCTATGTTTAACATGTGAGATAAGAGCGACACAGCACTTCCCATCCTATAAGCTGAAGTAAGTTCAAAAATAGGGAACATAGAAAATATCCACTATCAAAAATTAGTGTAATGATCCTGATAACACAGCACAATGCTGTAATCAAGAGAAGCCCTCCCTTTTAGTTAAGGGTTAGGTGGGTTTCACACATAGTCTGCTGCACCAAAAATTACTTCAAAACAGAAAAACGAGAGATTTAACTCATTACCTTGTAATGGTGCAGACATCAACATATGCACATACCAATGGGGATAGACTGTCCCCTGTAGCCTGCTGTTAAGGTCCCAACGTACGTTTCCCCGTTGTTATTGTTACAGATTCATCAGGGGATAAGTGATACCTATGAAAAGCGGGTTTTTAAAGGGATCCCGCGATTTGCGTAACGTGATGACGTCACCGCGTTCACGTTCACGCTGTTACGTCATCGCGTTCTCGCGATCGCGTAATCTCGCGAGATTTGCGGAAAAAGTCCTGCGAAAGGACTGAAAATGCTATGTTTCTGAGTAATAGTGCCTCTACAGGCAGATACCTGTATGTAATTTTTGTTATTGCCTTGTAAGTCTCAAAATGGGCTATTAATTTAAAAGGCTGTGTTTTAACCTTGTTGTAAAATACCAAAATAAAATTTAAGGATGCCCTAAAAAAAGAGATGGGAAATGAATAAATGAACTGAGGATAATTCTCATTTAATGCCCACACGAACCCCAATGGGTAGAATCCTCCAAAGGAATGATGCTACTGACTGGAAAAGTAATATAGGAGATTTAATAAACTATAATAGTAGTGATAGATAGACCCCTAATAGGAAAACCTGACCTAAGAAAAATATAGAATTAGAATAGATCACTTCATGAGGAAGGAAGAGGCTAGCTTATTATTGTCCCTTAGTATGTGCTAGGAACCTAAAAATCTAGTTCCTAAGTATCTATAGGAGTATAGACTGTCTAATAACGACAAAACATAAGGATATACTGGATGCTAATGCTAGACTCAGAGGAGCTATCGAATTTTAAATAAAGTGAAAAAATAATAATCCTAAACTGAGTAAGAAAGGGAAGTAGATGTTATGAAAAGGGGGTGACTAGCTATAACCCAGTGGTAAAGAAGGTTCGGAGAATAGAAGGGGCTGATGCTAAATGAAAGGGGTGAAAGTAAAGCCTTCATTGAGGCCATATGGAGATAGTGTTTTGAGGTGAAAGATCCACCAGGCTTCTCGCTGTAGTAATTTAATTTCCATGTTGCCTCTTCTGGGAGAGATGTTGATTTTTTCTATACCCATGAATTTCAGAGCCATTATATTTCCATCGTGGGTAGTATTTACATGTCTAGCTACTGTCACGTCCTGCTTGTTCGTTATGCTGTTGACATGCTCAAGGACTCTGCGGCGTAGCTGACGTGTGGTTTTTCCTACATATTGAAGGCCACACCGACATGAAATAAGATAAACCACCGAGGTGGTTTTGCAATTGATATGATCACGGACCAAAAATTCTTTTTGGCTATGGAAACTGGTAAACTTATTTGTAGTGCTTATATGCACACACGCTTTACACTTTCCGCAGGGCTTGGATCCAGATGTCCGTGTTTGTAGCCAGGCACAGCCTGAGTTTTTCTTTGCCTCAAAGTGGCTGTGGACTAATTTATCCCTGAGGCTAGGTGCCCGTCGGTAGGTAATTGACGCAGTGTCTGGTAGCCTAGACCTTAGTTCCTTATCGCCCAGGAGGATATGCCAGTGATTTTGTAATATTGAGCAGATATTACCTCCAAATTTATTGAACGTCCCAATAATTCTTACAGGTTGTTGCTCATTTGATCCTGACGAGGTAGGGTTGTACAGTAGGTCCGTTTGTGAACGTTGTTTTGCTTTTGCATAAGCTTTTTTCAAAACGTTGTGAGAATACCCTCTTTGTTTAAAACGGTTATAGAGATCTTTAGCTTGATTTTAAAAATCCATCAGTGTTGTGCAATTCCGGCGTATTCTCAAATATTGCCCAAACGGAATACTTCGAATCAAATGTCGAGGATGGTGACTGGACGCTAGTAAAAGGCTATTTGACGCTGTTTCTTTTCGATGTGTTCTCGTTGTTATGGAGTTGTTCTCTGTTTTCAGAATTAGTAGATCCAGAAATTCGATCTTATTGGTGTTAATAATATATGTTAATTTAAGACCTATGGAATTCACATTGAGTATAGAAATGAACTCCATCAATCTGGATCTACTTCCGTTCCAGGTCATAAATACGTCATCAATATAGCGAATCCAGAGGCCAACCTGGTCCGAATATTTGGCCAGTTCTTCTCCGAAGACAATGGTTTCTTCCCATAAGCCAAGATGTAAGTTGGCATATGAGGGGGCACACGGTGTGCCCATGGCAGTCCCCTTGATTTGGATATAAAAGCTATTATTGTACATAAAGTAAGTCTTTGATAGTACAAATTCTAATAGCTTTAAGACAAAATCACTGTGTTTTGAATGTTGAAGTCCCCGGGTTTCTAAGAATTTCTTTGCTGCTTGGACACCTACTGTATGCGGAATTGAGGTATATAGGCCTTCGACATCCAAGCAGACTAATATGGATTCATCATCTAGGCGTAAATTGTGTAACCTTTTTAACACACTTTTCGTGTCTTGAGCGTGCGATGCCAAACTTTCCACAAAAGGTCTTAGAATTTGATCAATGTAGGTGCTAATATGTTCAGACAAGCTGTTTACACCTGATACTATTGGACGTCCTGGAGGAGTATTAAGATTTTTATGAACCTTTGGCAATGAGTAGAAAGTAGGGATGGTAGGATGTTTATTAAACAGATAGTTGTACTCCTGTCTTGAAATTACGTTGTTCCAAAGGCCCTCCATCAGTATTACATTAAGCTCCTTTTTAAATGTTGTTGTCGGATCAGATGTTAGTTTTTGGTATGTACTCTTGTCATTTAGTAAACGTAGATTTTCACGATGGTAGTCGGTTTGTCTCAAAATGACTGTATTCCCTCCTTTGTCTGAGGGTTTGATTACTATCTGATCATTCTTCTGAAGTTTGGTTAATGCTTGTGATTCTGTTGCTGTTAGATTAGTTTCCATAGTATGGTTCTTTGCTAGGATTTCAAGATCTTTGGTTACTAGTTTCACAAAAACTTGAACTTCGGTGGAAATGCTGAAATTTGGTGTAAATCGACTTATAGATTTTAAGTTGGTATAGGGTCCTTCACCCGGAGAAGGGGATATATCCAGATCTGCTTCCCAGGCTAGCATCATCTTCCTTAGCACTTCGTCTTCTGAGATGCTCAATTTTAAAGGGTCCAG
This sequence comes from Discoglossus pictus, assembly GCA_027410445.1. Lineage (NCBI taxonomy): Eukaryota > Metazoa > Chordata > Amphibia > Anura > Alytidae > Discoglossus > Discoglossus pictus. The sequence goes on along the minus strand of CM050168.1, from coordinate 218,025,846 downwards.
TTCTGCGTCAATTTTCTTCTTGTGATGTTTAATGAGTACTAGTTTACGGGCAAAGAGATGGATATCTTTAACCCATTCAAAAAGGTTGAAATTGTTAGTGGGGGAAAAAGATAGTCCCCTATTGAGTAGCATAACATCTCCTTCGGTTAATTTCAGATCCGAAAGATTAATGACTTGATTGTCAAAGTTCATGTCCCTTACTTGTATCTTGGTGTCGCTCTCTGGTTGCGATCCCGTAACCATCTTGGTTCGGGATATTGCTGGCGTGGATCTAAAAAAGAGGAAGACGGGCTTGATGATGTTGTGGACCCTTCGACCTTACGTCCCCAGTATTTTCTAGTACCTATATTGGAATAGCGGTTACGGCCTTCATCCAGATATTTGGTATCTGAAGTATCATATTCTGATGACGATTGTGGTTCAGCCTGTGCAGTTTTCTGTCGTTGAGAGTGACGATATACCTGTTTATTGGTTAGATCTTTAAAGTCCCTCATATATTTGCGATGTTTATGTTGTTTAAGTATGTTCTTAAACTTGTCAATTTCATTATGAAGTTTTTGTTCATAATCCTTAAATCGATCCATAATTCGAAATGTTTCTATATCCACTAAGTGTAATGCTAGTTCCACTTTAGTGGCCTCTAGAATTGTTTCCTCCTCGTTGATAATAAGCTTCATGAGTTCTGCTGAGCAAGAGTTAAGGATTTTATCCCAGGCTTCGATAAATGTCTCGTTCCACAGATGAGAGGCCGGACTTAGATTTACCCTCAAACCTCTAGGAATGAGACGTTGTTCTAGGTAATTCTGTAGGCTATTGATTTCCCACCAGGCCCTCGTCTGGTTTTTATATAATTTGGTGAGAGTGAAGAAAAACTTGTGGATATTTTTTACCTCACTGTTAGAGGCTAACTCTCCCAATCCTACCAAGGAAAAGACCCCTCCCACTTCACCTAACCACTGATTGGGGTCCGTGTGTGCGTGCAAAAAACCCTCCATTACGGCAATATAAAAGAGATATAGGAAAGGGGGATAACCCCTATAGAATAAAGTCACTTAAGAAAAGAATAAGGATGAATCTCTAAGTGGAATAGAGTAAATAATAATATCAAATGTGTGTTCCAAGTAATTCTGGATCCTATAAGTCTATGTCCAGTATACTAAAGAACACCTAAGACTCTATTTTGGAATATGTAGCAACTTGAAGGCTTTACTTTCACCCCTTTCATTTAGCATCAGCCCCTTCTATTCTCCGAACCTTCTTTACCACTGGGTTATAGCTAGTCACCCCCTTTTCATAACATCTACTTCCCTTTCTTACTCAGTTTAGGATTATTATTTTTTCACTTTATTTAAAATTCGATAGCTCCTCTGAGTCTAGCATTAGCATCCAGTATATCCTTATGTTTTGTCGTTATTAGACAGTCTATACTCCTATAGATACTTAGGAACTAGATTTTTAGGTTCCTAGCACATACTAAGGGACAATAATAAGCTAGCCTCTTCCTTCCTCATGAAGTGATCTATTCTAATTCTATATTTTTCTTAGGTCAGGTTTTCCTATTAGGGGTCTATCTATCACTACTATTATAGTTTATTAAATCTCCTATATTACTTTTCCAGTCAGTAGCATCATTCCTTTGGAGGATTCTACCCATTGGGGTCCGTGTGGGCATTAAATGAGAATTATCCTCAGTTCATTTATTCATTTCCCATCTCTTTTTTTAGGGCATCCTTAAATTTTATTTTGGTATTTTACAACAAGGTTAAAACACAGCCTTTTAAATTAATAGCCCATTTTGAGACTTACAAGGCAATAACAAAAATTACATACAGGTATCTGCCTGTAGAGGCACTATTACTCAGAAACATAGCATTTTCAGTCCTTTCGCAGGACTTTTTCCGCAAATCTCGCGAGATTACGCGATCGCGAGAACGCGATGACGTAACAGCGTGAACGTGAACGCGGTGACGTCAACCCGCTTTTCATAGGTATCACTTATCCCCTGATGAATCCGTAACAATAACAACGGGGAAACGTACGTTGGGACCTTAACAGCAGGCTACAGGGGACAGTCTATCCCCATTGGTATGTGCATATGTTGATGTCTGCACCATTACAAGGTAATGAGTTAAATCTCTCGTTTTTCTGTTTTGAAGTAATTTTTGGTGCAGCAGACTATGTGTGAAACCCACCTAACCCTTAACTAAAAGGGAGGGCTTCTCTTGATTACAGCATTGTGCTGTGTTATCAGGATCATTACACTAATTTTTGATAGTGGATATTTTCTATGTTCCCTATTTTTGAACTTACTTCAGCTTATGGGACGGGGAGTGCTGTGTCGCTCTTATCTCACATGGGAAACATAGAGACCCACTTGTTTTAGTAACTGGAGCAACTGTTGGCCGCCATCTGTCCTCTCAAATAGACAGGTGCTGACCTCTATATTATATTACCATTTGTGAGTACTCATATTATTACTTTGGGGTTTACTCATTAGACTGTACCCCCCCCCTCCCCCTTTACATTAGCCTGCTGTTTGATATACTTAAGTATATCTTTTATTACACTCATTGTATATATTTTTCATTCACCCTTTTTTTCTTTAATAAAGTTTATTGTGTTTTTTTCTAGTAACAAGTTGCTACATATTCCAAAATAGAGTCTTAGGTGTTCTTTAGTATACTGGACATAGACTTATAGGATCCAGAATTACTTGGAACACACATTTGATACTTGATGGTATACCTAGTATTTTTGAAAACCACATTCAAATATAGTTTCATTTTGAATTGAACATAACAATGATCTAACTTACATTCAACTTGATGAAAAGTAAAGCTATAACTAAAGGAATACATTGTTATACAGGCAACAAGCAAAAATAAACACACTTTTTGCATGTACATGAGAAATGGAATTTAACCATTTACCCAATGAACAAACATATTTTTATGAGCAAACATGGCAGGCTATAACATGGAAACCAATGCAACATTTCTTTTTATATTATGATTTTTTGTTGTTTTTTTTAGCAATATTCATGGGGCCTCATTCTATTATCGGCCTTAAATCGGCCGTAAGGCTGCGATTCCTTGCGGGGGTTCTGTTAACTCGCAATTCAATTATACGGCCCCGCAAGGATCTCCTCTTACGGCCGGCCGCATATCTTGGAACCGGCCATAAGCTCAGAAATCTACAAAGTCAAAAATAAATTCAAGCCTGCACAGTACAGCTCTGTAAATGCTAGGGATCCTATTGGGGTACATGAGGATTAAAAGTAACCCACTCTCAAGCTTGCACATCAGCCCAAACCCGAGTTTAAATTAACTGTTTATTTTCCGGCTGCGGCGTGGGCATATCTGAGGTGCTCCAAGCTCTATGGACTTTTTACATGTATATTTGACATATATTAAAAAAATATATTTTACGGATTTGAGTATAGGGGAAATTTGTGTTATTTTTATAACACCTAAAATCACTTTATAGTCTTCTCAAAGTGCAGGATGGCTTTATTTGAGCTATTTTATGTGCTTAATTGGTGCTAGCGGGACCTTTTTCCTGCAAGTAAGCTGCGGCTCGCTTTTAGCCTTGCAGACAGGGTTCCCGGAGCAATAGAATAGCAACCGGGCTTTTCTTGCGGCCGAAACTCTTGCGGCCGTTTTAGATCAAAGGCTTTCCTCCGGAGCGTGCGGCCGCAAGAGATAGCAAGGCGCCGGCCGCAAGCCTGCCGGAGTCCCCGGCCGGAGGGGAATAGATAGCGGCCGGTCCTTGCGGCCCTGCAGCGCCTACGGCCAGTAATAGAATGAGGCCCATGGAATGGATTATGCTCATATTATGAAGGATTCTTATACTACAATACTGATATATTTTAAAATATTGACCACAATGATGTTGAGGCTTAAGACTATAGATATGGTCCTGATTCATTGACCTGAATTTGCAAATATGAATATCTGCGAAAAAAAAATGTATCTTTACAGAAGTGCTAACAATCTGAAAGTAGCAGTTTGTTTTTGGCATACATTACCACATCAGGGCAGGGCTAGTACCTTGTGGTACCTTGTTTTAAGTTGTTAATCTGTTCCGAAACACTTAAACCAAGGTAACACTGTACTTCTTAGTTTTAGGTTAGTCTTCTTTATGATAATTCTTCCTTACCTCTGGAATTTATTTGTGCATTTGGTTTTGCTCATGCCTATTGCAATGTCTCCTTCTAGATCGCTACCTTGTTGTGGTGAAAACATTTGTGTACCTCAATGAAACTGTGAGCTATACCAGGTAGGCTCACCCAAGATGGCCAGGTCACAGCAGAGAGGTCAGACAAATAGCAGCCCACTGGAGAAGAAACTGGCAACCCACTCCAGTATTTATGCTATACAGTAAGAAAAGAGTGTGAATTAGATGGTGCATTGTTCTTTGACTTATAAAACCTATTTTACATTTACAATATTGACCTTATTGTTGATAGCAGTCATAGCAATACTTTACTGTAATAGGGGAAGTTGTTTATCTCTTAACCATCTGGAAACCATCTAGATATGGTACTCATATCTATGTTTTATGACATGACATGAAGTAACAACAAACAAGATACAGAATTATGTATAATATGTTAGAACTATTATAGGAACTGGCTACTACTTTTTTTTCAATGTGGTTAAATTCTTAATTTGTTTTCTTTATATTGCTTTTTATTGCTTATTCTTTCTTCCTTTTTATGTTCTATTAATGTTTTATACCATGTGCCTCTTGAACATGCAATTGTTTATAAGTATCGATATACAAAATAGCTTTTAAGAATTAAATTAGAAAGTACAGTGACTGCATATTTATTTATTTATTGAAATCTTTCTCTTTATCACTGAATTGTGTTAGTCACAGAATTCTCAAACTATGTTCCTCTTGTGGAGTATACAAAGTAGACTCTAAAAGTACTTTAAAACATATAATTTTCTACAATTACTGTCTCAAGAAACTAATTAATTTAAAATCTGTGTTATTTGTTTTTACATTAAAGCAGTGAGCAAAATATGTACTATAAAGAGAGTTAATCCGGTTTAACACACTGAAAATAAAAATAGCATACATTAAAGATTTTTACTAATATTTTTAATTATTTATTTCAATTTTATTTTATCTCAGGCATGTACAAAAAAAAGCCTTCCGTACACTATAATACCCTTGCTCATCTGCTTCCAAGCCAGACTCTTCTGCCCTAGGCACATGCACAAGAACTTTCCCCTTTCCCCAAGAAAAAAAGTATTCAGCAGAAGATCAAGATCATGAAATAAAGAGTTGGTATTTGCTTTGTGAACTTGACGTTGTCCTTTGTGAACTTAAGCTGGTCTTTGCTTTTTAGACATTTCCACAGAGGTCTGCAGCATTGATGTAAGACTGTTTTTCATTTTTTTTACAATATTAAGAACCATCTGAGGACCTCTCAGAAAAACTTATTACACCAGATACAGAAAACTAACAGAAAAATCCAGATTTTCAATGAGGCCAGAAAAAATACAACCAACATTTTTAAATAAGGTTAACTACAACGAAAAAGTAAGATCTTATATATTCACTAACCAAATAGATTTATCCCATTGAGATAATTTAGGAACAATACCCAGAATTCACAACAACATTTCTGTCTATTTTCAATACTAGTTATAAATTCCCCTTTCTAGAGACTTTGACAATGAGTTAGACAGGTTTTTAAAAAAATAAACTTTCTTTAATATGTTTTGCAGCAAATATTTATTTGATTATCAGATCACAATTAGACCCTACAATGAATACAAAATCTAAAGCAAATTGGTTAAAACACTTTCCTACTTTCACTCAGCCATAATTGTTAAAATTGTATTGTGTAATAAATAATCTAGCATAAGTAAAGCTATATTACAATTTTTACCTTATAAATATTTAACACCCATACTCTGCAACAAAATTGACCCTTAAATCAGCATAATGTGGTTTAGATACAGACATTTACTGTAGCATGTTGGAATACACAATAATCCAAGATAATTGGCTTTTATTGTGTAAACTCTGTAAATTTCAAAATGATAGCAACATTACAAGGGTTGATATTAGGCCAGTTCACTTACAGATCAAACCAAACATTTAGACAATTATTATAATTATTATCTTTATTTGTAATGCGCCAACATATTCCGTAGCGCTTTACAGGGGTTAAGTACATGGCAAAAACAAAATTAACACCTTATAAAGAATGGAGGGCCCTGTTTTTGAGCTTTAAGTTAAATGTACATAGTGCTTCTTTCCAACGCACTGACAAGATTGAAAACTCGCAAATGGACAATCGAAAGGATTGAAAAAATACCTCTTACGCTACTATTATGCCCTATTTGTAATGCACCAACATATTACATAGCATCACACAGGGGATAAGTACAAGGCAAAATCAATATTAACACACTGCAAAGGAATGTCTTAAATGTCTTTAAACAAAATCAAATACACATACTGCTTGTATCCAAAGAAGCTTGTTTCCAAAGCAGCTGTCAAGGGGGTGCAGTGTTATGTAGTGCTTTAAATACACAAGGGTAATTATTTTAAATTGTATTCTGCAGGCTATGGGAAGCCAGTGGAGTGACTGATAGAGAGGCGGTGCAGACATTGAGGGATGAGTATGGTAGATGAGTCTAGCTGGGACTTTCATTATGTATTGGAGTGGAGACAGACTGGTGATGGATAGGCCAGCAAGAAGTGAGTTGCAGTAGTTGAGGCGAGTTATGACGAGAGAATAGATAAGATTTGTAGTTGTGTCTTATGTAAGATAGTAACATATTTTGGAGTTTTATTTTTTAGGTGAAAATTATTTTGTTATTGATTGTATGTGAGGAATGAAAGAGAGGGCAGGATTCAGTAGAACCCAAGACAATGGGCCCGGGAGGTGGGCGTGATGATATTGTTGTCAATAGTGAGAGATATTTGTGAAGTGGAAACTGTAGTAGAGGGTGGGAAGATAGGGACCTCAGTCTTTGACATGTTGAGTTTGATTTGACGAGAGGAGAAAAAGGAGGTTGGGGTAACTACAAAGAAAACACTGTCTAAATATAGAACAAGAAAGAGTACAATTATTCTTTTTTTTCCTTTAAAATGTATTGGGGGGATGTGTAACTTGAAAAAAGGGTAGTAATTTCATTCTAAGGTAATATTCTACATTAGAACCTGAAAACAAAGGGAAATACTAACATCTATTTAATACACACATTGATATATAAGTTCTAAAGTATACAACCTGGTTAATTTAAATTTATTTTTATTCTAGAGCTGGACTTGTCTGGAAATATTATTAGACTGGCATATGGGTCTTTTGTCTTTGTGAGGCGGTTGGATTATTACAGAAGTTCTAGATGAATGCACATCTTATATGGCTGGTAGAAGTTCGAGAGAGCAAGATAAATATATGTAAAATATTACAAGCAAAGCAACCATTAATATGAACAAATAATTTTCTATACTTTTCATATGCCTATCAACCTGAAATGTTGCTGAATTTGGATTTTGTTTTCCCTTTCCCAGAATTCCACTAAATTGTTGAGATTCACTATATATGATTGTCTATTGTATAAAACCATGTGGCATCATCCCATATTATTCCAATATTATTACAATGTACAGGAATACCCGGTTTAGGGCTACACGGGTCATTTTATCACATAACGATGAACAGCTCTATGGTGAAAAAACATGAGTTAAGCAAGGATTTAAATGGATTTCCAGCGATATTGCGAGATTTAGCTCGTTCCAGCAAATCAGGGCTTAACGGGGTAATGCAAACTGGGGTATTACTGTTGTATGTTGAATTTCCTTAAGACACCACTGCTTGATTCTGGTGGGACATCTAAAAGTCAATGGAAAATTCAGTGGTGAAATATTTTGGCCTTCATTGGTTTACTACATGCTGTGAAAATGATGATGGAAGAAATATTTTCACCAACCCTCATGCTTCATGTCCAGTGCCTATCTAGCAAATGCCTAAATAAAGCAATTATAATAGAGTTGGTAATTCTTAGTCAACGCTATATTTATGATTGCTTGCGTCATGGTGAATTCCCTCTTAGAGTGCTAGCCTGCCCATAATTGAGGAAGGAAGCTATTCTATGTAGAATTCCACAGAGTTCTACTGTCAAGTGTTCTACTTATATTGCACTTTTCAACCTAACTTAATAAGGATCTTATCTGAATCCACAGTTCCTCCCAGGTTTCTAATACTTTAAAAAACAGACATAATATCTCGCCATCAATAACACATTTTTTTTATTTATGTTAAACATTGTAAAAACAGTTTGCCCCTTATGACGTAAAGTTGTCATAGCAAGAGGAGTTAGCTATTTTATTTTTGCATTGATAATTCATAAATATCTAATTAATAATTTAAACTCTCCTGGTTTATTCTGGGACCGGTGATGGGCCACGCCCCGGAAGGTGTTAGCGAGCGCAGCTAACAGGGCAATGGCGCCTTCACCTGCGATGTACTCGCAGTGAACGAGCAAGTGGACAAGCCCTAGCCCTGACGAGCCCTGGCGAGACGGATGTGCCGGTGTGCTGGTAGTGAGGTCAACCGGGTATGGAAGAGGCAAGAGGAGCTCGGAGGGAAGGATTCCTGAGGCTGCACATCTGAGTTGGTGGTAGGCGGGAGTCCAGGAGGCTGATCAGGGAGGTGCAGACTGGGGGAGGAAGCCATGCTTTACCAGTGGAGAGGGAGGAGAGGGTGAAGACATGGTGAGCCTGCAATGAAGCTTTCTGTGCTCCATTTTTTGCTAATTGCAGAGGCCATTATGATAAGTCCCTCAACACCCCGTATATCTAGGAGGCACGACAAACTCCAGAAAGATGCAATAGCAGCTCTGGAGACCTCAAAGATTAAGGATAAGTAAGTAAGCTGGTCCTGGAGGTCAGTGAATACCTGCCCTGGAGTTCAGTGAATACCTTCCCTGAGCCCTGAGCCCTGATTGTAAAGCAGGATGTGTATGGCAAAGTTTTGGTTCTAAAGCACTTTGTGGCTCTTTTAGTCACGTTGGGATATTTTGGGACACTCTGGCATAACTGTTATACGGACTATAGGACTATATGGACTATAGCCCACTATCCCCCAAGAACTATTAAGAAGTTTGACTAAAATCTGTAAAGACTGGTCCCTTTTCCACAAGTTCTTTGGAGTTGAAAACTATCAACTTGGAACTGTAAAAATCTGGTATATACATCAAGTGGATAATCCCACCAAGACAGAGCTGTCAGCAGTTAAGACATGTGTTTGTTTTTTGACTGTATTTGAATAAACTTCTGGATAGCATAATTATTTAAATCTGTCTAAGTATCTGTCTAAGTATTATAGCAAAAGTATGCAAAACGTCTACAAAGGTTATTAGTTCATCTTGATTTTGCTAAATACGAAAAGATTACTTATAAAGGTTTTAGCTGAGTAGGGGTAAAGTGTGAACAGTTAATATATCCGTCTAAACTAGGGGAGGAAGTGTGGAAAGGAGAGAGCCTACAGTAGGTCTTAAAAAAAAAAAAAAAGAGAGAGAGAGAGAGAGAGAAACATGAATAAGAAACAAGGCCGAAAAGTATTAAAAAATAAATCAAAGGTGGATAAATTCCAACAAAATCCCACAAAATCTAGCTCATTCTTTTCACCATCTAATAAAGTAAAAACTGCAGAGTCAATATATCCTGAGATTAATACTGAAGCCAATTTTTTAAGTATGGCTCAATCTTCTCCTAACGAGACAATTAGGTCAGAAGCTTCCAGCAAAGTGTCAGAATCAGAAGATAGTGGGGTGACACTGTCTGTTCTCAAAGGGCTTTTCCTTGAATTTAAAAAATTCTATTATCTCGGACTTTACAGGAAAAATTGCTGAAAATGCAAAAGCAATAGGTATGGTTCAAGTAAAGTCAGATAACTTAGGAAAAGAGCTTAAAATAATAAGGGAGGAAATGCAAACCTTAAAATATAACTATCAACGACTTGAAACAGAAGTAGGTCTCCTTAAAATTCATAATACTAAATTGGATGACTACTCTAGAAGGAACAATATCAAAATTAGGGGGATTGGAGAAGAAGTTGGAAGTGCAGACTTAAATAATTATGTAGCTACATTTTTGTCTACCATAGTTAAACCAAATTTTGATGTATCTATTCTGATTGACAGAATACATCGTCTTCCACTCCCAAAATCTGCCCCCAAAGATTGCCCTAGAGATGAAATCCTTAAAATTCACTTTGCTGCTTATAAGGAATCAATTATGAGATACTCGTTTGAAAAAAGATCATTTCCGTCGCCTTATGAAAATTTGAAGATTTTTCAGGACTTCTCAAGGGAAACTATTATGAAGCGAATGGAACTGAAAGGTATAGCTAAAAGTTTAAGAACTAAAAACATCCAATACAAATGGGGTTTCCCCACGAAACTGATAGTCTTACTGGGCAACAAATCAGTAATAATTAACAACCAACATGAAGGTGAAGTAATCCTGAAAGACCTGTAAATATGGCCTTTTTTTTCTTTCTCTCTCTTTCCCTGTTCTCCTTTTCTTTCCCTTTCCATCTTTGTCTGTAAATATTGATAGCTAAGAATTAATTCAGGGATTGGTATTAAGCTGACTTGGCATATGAGGACTGGTGCTTTAGCCTATTAAATAACCAGGAGTATATAAATATTTTTTTTAAGTATAGTACAATTAATATCTAACTAATGAATTAAGAGTTTGTAATAATTTGTCACAAGTCTTAAACATTAAAAGTTGAATACACAGTGCACTAAAAGGCAACAGTTTGGAAAAGTTGATTTAACACTATATACATTTTTTGTCACAGGTTTCAACACTGGGCAATAAAGTTGAAATTTAAATATGGAATATATAGAACCCAAAGAGGCAATAGCTTCATTTTACACTTTAAATGAACCGTAAGTTCTTAATACTTTGTAATTAATGGTAAACATAAAAGCTGAACACAAAATGCACTAAATTATATTAGTTTGAAAAGGTGTTTTAATATTAGGTTACTTTGGTAGTACAAGGTTTTGATCACATTGAAACAAAAAAAGAAGACAAAAGCTGTTCAAATAAATCTTTAAGACAGAATAGTTTTGTTTTAGGGTAAATTGAAAATAAATCACAAAATACTAAATGGGTATTAGGTTTAAATGTTATTATTTGGTATCTACTGATTGCTTGATGAGCTGAAGCTGAGAAGAAGAGGAAAGGATTGTCTAAATGCTGAGGGGAATAATCCCTTTAAAGATGGAGGTCCCCTCAATTCTTCGGTAGTTAGGGGGGAGTAAATAAACGCTTTCGCATCTTTGGAAGTGGGAGGGAGGGGTAGAGAGTAAAATAGGTAACATAAATGATAAATATGTATTTTGTAAAAATTATTTGTAAGGGCGTTCCATCCTGTTTTGGTCGCTGCTGGTTGCCACGGGTGTAACTTAACCAGTGGATTTCCAAATTGTGAACTTATTGAAGTTCAACCTTTTCTTTCCCCACGGTAAACCAATTTTCTTTTCTTTTTTGGTTTGTCCGGTGAGGTGATGGAGAATGATTCACCGGTAGTGAATGCATGGGTAACAAATGTGATTTGTGTGAATGTTGTAGTAGGTAGAAGGGTTTCGGAGGGGGCAGGGGGGGGGAGTGGTGGGGGATGGAGAGCAAAGAGCCTTGGGGTAAAGGGTCTTAAGTTATGATGATCCATACAGATAAGGATAAAGAAGGTAGACTGAGAATTTGTAGTCAGAATGTCCAGGGATTAACCCTAGGGGTAAAAAGACAGATGGTCCATAGATCGTTTGGATCTGGGTTAGCTGATGTGGTATGCCTTCAGGAGAACCACTGGCAGACAGGTAAGATCCCTTACTTTAAAATGAAAAATATAGGCCTGACTCTTAATTCTACTTACAAGAAAAAAGCCCGGGGAGTCTCAATACTTTTTAACCATAAATTAATTTTTATGGAAGAAATTTCTATAGAAGATCCCAAGGGTCGTTATATAATATAGGGAGGTTTAATAAACAGTGAGAAATTTACGATATTGAACATATATGCCCCAAACCAAAGGCAAATTAGCTTTCTTAATCGAATATTCAATTTGATAAGGCGATATAGCTCTTGTGCACTCATTATTTGTGGGGATTTTAATTTATGTGTGGACGCTGATCTAGATAGAAACTCCCATAAAGGAACAATTTTAGATTTCCACGCTAAACAAAAAATTAATCTTTTTCATAACATCTTAATGATATATCAAGTATATGACTCATGGCGAACTTTTCATCCCCAGGAAAGGGAGTACTCCTTCTATTCCCATCGACATGATACGCATGTTAGATTAGACTATATATTTGTTAATAGTGTAACTTTAAAAAGAGTGATCAAAACAGAAATTGGACCTATATTGTGGTCAGACCACGGGATGGTCTCTATAAACATATCAACGAGTCATATAGAAACAGTTAGACCACCATGGAAACTAAATATTTCCTTACTCCAGGACCCACAAATAAAAGATCTTTTAAAAAAAGAACTCAATAACTTTTTTAAAGTAAACAACCTGTTTGTTACATCTAAAGTCACAATTTGGACTGCCCATAAAGCCCCCATAAGGGGTCATCTGATTAGCTGGCAGGCTATTAAGAAAAAACTTAGAGGTCGACCTCTACGAGACCTATATATTTATTTGACAAACTTAGATAGGGCTAATAAAACCGGCTCAAATGATAAGATTGTAAAGAGAATGGAAGCAATACGATCTCAGATTAAAAAAATAGAACAAGAACTGTTAGATAAATCCCTATGGTCACTGCAGCAACGATTGTATCATATGGGAAACAAATCAGGGCGACTCCTAGCTAATAAATTGAAGAGCAAAACATCAAGTAAAAGAATAGACAGTTTAAAGTATAAAAATGAGATCCTGACAAAGCCTAGTGATATAGGAAACGCTTTTGGTCTTTTTTTATCAAGATCTTTATAATTTGAGGGATGATAAAAACTTTATTAAACCATCTAAAGAAGAGATATTTACATTTTTGGATAATATTGACTTACCGAGAGTTTCGGATGACGATCTGGATATTTTAAACAAAGAAAAAACTGATAAAGAAATTTGATCTCTTATGCCAAATGAAAGGGAGCTCCCACCGTGCTCTTATCATTAGACGCAGAAAAGGCTTTTGATAGAGTGGGGTGGGAGTTCCTAGAATTGCTGTTTGAAAGATATGGGTTGGGGGACTTTAGTTCGAAAGCCATCCGGGCCCTATACACTGCCCCCACCGCAAAAGTAGTGGGGTCAGGGTATAGCTCATTCAGCTTTGATATCTCGAATGGGACACGTCAAGGTTGTCCCCTTTCTCCTGCTATTTTTGCCATGTTTATTGAACCTTTAATAATACTGATTGCGAAGGAGAAGGAGGTGCAAGGGATAAAGGTCGGATCTATGGAACATAAAATATCAGCCTTTGCGGATGAGATTCTTGTAGCACTAGAAGATCCGTTAGCTTCCCTCGGATCTTTGTTCCAACTGATAGATGATTATAGCAAAAAATCAAACTATAAGCTTAATATTAGCAAATCAGAAGCCATGCCCATTAATATTTCTTATGAAATATTACTTAAATTAAAACATCGATTCCCTCTCATATGGCAAAACTCTCTGAAACATTTGGGAATAATATTGGAAACAAATTTGAAGCAGACAATAATAATTAATTATAATAAAGTGTATAAAAATGTTATAGCAAAAATCAATGCATGGTCAGGCTTAAATATATCTTGGTCTGGCAGACTTATTGCCATAAAAATGGTAATATTACCAAAAATTACTTATATCTTACGCAATATCCCCTGCTGAATCCCTACATATTTATTAAACCAATTACAAAACAAAATTGATAATTTCATTTATAAGGGGAAAAAAATAAGAATAAAAAAATCGAGAATGGGAGGGAAATTTAAACATGGTGGCTTGGCTTATCCACTACTTATGGAATACCAGGAAGCTATATTAGCGGCAAATATGTTGGAATGGTTAGAACCCACAAATGTTACTAATTGGGTCCAAATCGAACAAGAGCTAACAGGTTTAAATAATATTAAAATTCTCTTATTTCAAAAAAAGATGAATCTTAATCGTATGAAACAGGGTGAAGCTATGGTTAGAGGAAATGGGAATACATGGAACAAATTGAATGCTAAATATAATCTGATTCCGTTTCCTTCGCCCATTACCCCGTTATTAGATCTAGCAACATATATTGAATCTCCCACCTTAGGGAGGATAGCTAAAGCAGGTTTTAACCTGCTGTCCGAACTGTTCCCTGGAAATACATTTTCATTGCAGAATATAAAAATAAAAGCCCCTCAACTAAAGATTTCATGGTTAGAATTTCTTACGTTGGAAAAAGTTCTGAAGAAGTCAGAGTTTTATTTGACTACATCAAGAGATTTAACTCAATTTGAAAAATTGATTATGGTAGAATCTAAAACTCATCTTATTTCAAAATGTTATGATATCATCAGAAGGCCACAAATGGAGCATAAGTCCAAGTGCATGCAGGACTGTGAAGGTGATTTGGAGTATAATTGGACGATAGAAGATTGGCATAGATCATATGCAATAACGGATAGATTTGTTAAAAATCCCTCCTATAGAGAACTCCCTTTTTAAATCTGCAATAGGTGGCATTATATGCCGGTTAAGATGGCAATGATTAGTGGGCTAGACCATGAGAAATATTGTTGGCGCAATTGTTGCCAGACAGGTTCTTTCCTGCATATTTGTTGGCAATGCCCATATATCCAAAAATTCTGGGCGGAAGTTTTTTCCCAGCTGACAAAGATATGTGAGGTAGAGTTAAGTCCACACCCAGAAATAATTATATTTCATATTTTTCCTCCATTGTCTTTAAAAGTTAAAGCCCTTATGTTGCAGGTTTTGATGGTAGCAAAATCATTAATAGCCTCCAAGTGGAAGCAGAAATATGTCCCGTCTTGGAATGAGGTTAAAACGAAAGTGGATAAAAATCGTCTGCTAGAATCAAACTTTACCGACTTGGGGGTTATAAAAAAACTTAGCCTATCCTGGTCTTTATGGGATAAATATTTCTCTAATACGTAATTAATGAAGCCACTGATCTGACCTAGGACATTCTAACCACATCTCCTGAGCCCATTCCCCCGCTTTCCCCTACCCGATCCCCCACCGGACCCGAAGCCATGAATGGATGAAGTGTGAATGGAAGTGTGTCTAGTTTGAATTCATATTTTAGAGTAGTAGTTTGCAATATCATTGTGATGCCGTTGGGACACTATTGCAGATCAAATTATTGAATGAACTTAATGGAGCAAATGACCAAAAGGAGATGGAAGGCCTTAGAAAGATGGAAATAAAAGAAGGGTAAAGGAAGAGGGAAAGGAAAAGGAAGTAAAAGACAGAATGATAACAATAATTTCGTCTAGCTAGAACGATCCCATGTACTGTATTCTTGTGCTTCTTCATGTAACATCTCCTTTTTTACCTTTAAAATGAAAAGAAAAGGGAAAAGTAGTAATTGTAGTATGAAGAAGGAAAGGTCTCTTTATAATTTGACAGAAAAAAAAAATGTTTGATGTTTAATTGGCCAATTTGGGATAAAAATGTATTAAATATATAAGAACTTTCGTACAACATGCGCAAGCACGTGGTTTCAATATTTAATTTCACTTCCTTTACTCAACTGATAAGTTGTATAACCTACCTTGTCAGGTATATTGTTCTTCTTCTCCTGTTTGATGTGCAATTTCCCCAACGGATGGGAAGATGATATGTTTGTTTATGAAGTGTATGTAATTTATACTTTTCTAAAATAATAAAATGAAAATAAATAAATAAATAAATAAATAAAAAAAAAAATTAAACTCTCAATACTCAGTTTCCAGCTTCATTTTGTATTGATCCTGATAAAGTCATTAAGTGGAGGGTGGGGGTGGCCGAGTAATATCTAAGGGGCTTTAAGAACAATTAAGTTTACTAAGAAAATAAACAATCACTGATATGGTGCCACAAAGGCAAAAGCTGGTTGCCAGGTGTCACGATCTGCCACTTCAATTGGACTTGGTAAGATGGACCAAACACAGGAACCATGCCCAGGAGCTTGCTTCCACAGACCAGGATCTCAGCTACACCATACAATCCCATAGAATTAGGATTCATTCACAGACTGACACTTACACCTTGTTAATGTAAGTACAGACACAACTACACAACTATCATACATTTATTAACTGTCACATTTTATAAAATTTTCTGGCACACAGGCTGACCAATCACAGTAAGTCCACATAACAGGCTTCTCCTGCTTACTGTGAAACCCTACATCTGATGAGCTCAGGCTCTTAATATCACCCTGGTTATTGTATTAACAATAACCATTTGCTGTAATCTTGAAGTGTGTGTACAATGATTATCTATGAGACTACGGTCTTGGGCGCTTGGTCGATGCAATAGCCTGCAGAATATCTAATACGTTTTTTTACAACAATTCCTATAACATGAAACATAATACATAAACCAACATACATACAGTATAACAGTGTAATCATATTTTAACCATAAGCACAGAAATACATAACCATAATAATAAAAGCAGGGTAACTCTGGCCAGTCAGGCCCTGGGCATATACCAGGGGAAACATTACAAGCAAGCCAATGGATATCATTGTGTGGTTGGTATACTCTGTGACTGGAAATTTAGAAATTACTTGCTGGAGTGGTTTGCCAGTTCCTTCTCCAGTTGACCATGATTTGTCTGTTCTCTCTGCTATGACCAGTTTATCTTGGGTGACCTTACATGGTATAGCTGACAGCTTCGTTGAGATAGACAAGCCCCTTCACCACAACAAGGTAGCGATCCAGAAGGGGGTTAGAGATTAGTGGTCCTTCTATTTTTTTGTTCAGTTTATTTTTTTGATAGGAGCATTCTATAAATATAACACTTGAGTTGCACTTTATGGAATAATGATAGTATGATATGTTACTAATGATATACCAATAATATTTTAAGAATTATGTTGCAAACAAAAAACCTAGCACACGGTGACTTCTGGCCTTAAACTACTTTACTATTCCAAGTGAAACTATTGCAAACAATATAATGAGCATATATTTCTCCATACTATGGTTCGTTGGTTGTGTTTCTCACAGTGGCAGGAATGAGTTATGAGCCAACTGACAACAGACGGATGAGAACTCCATTGATGGTGCAACTTAAACTAAAATACAGACATGTACATCAAAGAAAAGTTACACTCTTGAAAGAAAGGTATACAAATCCCTTGACAGGTCACTGGTTGTTTTAAAATGTGAACAGTTGAGCCCCATAAAAGGGAAATCTCAAGATAATGTCAAATAATAAATATTAGAACAAAAATTCAATATAGAGGCACAAGAGAGAAAATGTCACATTTCTTGTATCTCTGTGGAAGATTATTCTTATTTCTACAATAACAAAAAGAAGCACAGGGGTGTAGGCATAAATAATAGACGGTATTGCCTGGAAAAAACATTTAAGGAGATTTATGGAATTCTAATATATAGATATCTGCTTTAAAATTAATGTATATCATAATTCCGATTTAATTAAAGGACCACATTGAAAATGTTCCAAATGTTTTTAGAATGAAAAAAAATACAGCAACTAGTGCATTACCTTTTAATGTGCAATTATATTGCAGTACAATCTACCATTTTAGTTTCTGAACGTCAACTTCCTGAGTTGTGATGAGTTTTTAAATACAGACTAAGGGCCACATTAGATTGCAAGCCCGCAACTCGATTGCAGACAGCCGAATGTCTGCAAGTGAGTTGCGGGCTCCCATTGGTCATTGATTGCAATGCTATTCAATTGCTGAAGGGCGCAAGGTACGGCCCCAAGCCAAAACTGTAAACCATGCACTGGTTTGGAGCAGTTCTGGGTAAGAACCTGATCAATTCAGCAAGCCCGTAACCGCTCATTTTGAATCGGCCAATATAAAATGAGACTGTCATAATTACGGCAGTAAAACAAGGAGGTTACATGTCAATCAATTAGGTTTGGGGGTCCGATATGAGATCAGACTTGCAAATCCCAAAAATAAAGAATTATAAAGAATTATAAAAATGAATGCCCTTACTGTTCTAGTCCATGTGGGTGGCCTGATATGTATTAACTCATTGATACCCGAGATTGATTTAACCCGGAAATGACACATAAAAAATAATTTTATTTCATGCCGAATTGCGAGCTTGAAACTTGTGCAATGAACTCTAATGTCTGTCATCGCTTCCCCCATTATTTACATTGCAGTATACATATATTTTATATGCATTTACAGTGCTATGAATAGGTGTTTAACCCCCTTGGGGATCCTCTCTAGCACTCATATAATTTTCTCCCTCATTTTCCGTTTACAGGTGTGAAAACATTTGCTGGCTTGAGGCATCGTAGCAATTGAATAGAGATTTGCGATTTTAGACTTGCGAAAGTGACAGATCAAAGGCTTCTGGAGGCTGTAAGTTACGAGTTTAAACATCGCCAGTTTTCCAAGATCGTAACTCGGAAGCCAATCCAAACCCGCAAAAAGAAGCCAATTGAAGAGCAAAATAGCTTGCAAGCTCACTTACGGGCTCCTGAATCTCGAAATCGCTCACTTGAATATGGCCCTAAGCTTTACTCAGTTATAATTACCAGTACTTCCAATAGGTCTAATTAAAGTTCTTAGGTTAATAAGAAGGCAGCAGAGAGAATTTGCTAAGAAAATAAAATAAAACACCACAGTAAAAAAATATTGAAGTAAGAAATTGAAAGGTTTTGAATATTTATTTATTTTGTTTTCTATAAATATTTTGCCCATAATCAAGTTCAATAATTCTGTGTGTATTGAAAAATACTGCTATCGATCACTTTAATGAATTGAAAAAGTTTTACGAGATAGATGTGGAAAAACCATATACATTCACATCATAGCTTTGGTTTAATGTATTTTATGTCAGAAAAATAAAACTGACATATTTAGAATTTTAGCTCGTAAAAAATTATACATTTGTCAGGGCTTGATCTAATTAAAAACGTCTGAAATGTAATGCATTAAATGGTGTTTTTCTAACTATAGATTCAAATTTGAAAAGTTCCATCAAAATGACTTTTGCTAACCACTTAATTTCTGATAAAGTAACTTAACCCGTTTCTTGAAATGGCTCCCTGGTAACTGTGGCAGCTATTTTTTTTAATCTAGGGAGCCATTAAAATCCCCCTTTCCTAAAAATTTCCCTCAATGTAGCTGACACACATTTAGTCACAAAGCCTGCTTGCAGGAGACTCACTACACACTCCAACCTCTTTTCCCACCCCCTATCTATCTATATAAAACCCTTTCCCATGACAGGGAAGGGGTTAAATAATAAATATCCATGCAGGGTGGGTTAGGACAGCTCTGATCATGACATCATAGGGGGTGAGGATTTTTGGTGGGGGCACTTTTTAACCTTTCAGTTGTGCGGATATAAGGAATCAAGCCATGAATTCTACTCAATTGCCGCCCTTTGGTCTTTTCAGTGTAAGATCTGATTAAATTAATTTTTCAGAGGCATTTTGCAGTGTCTACGAGTGTGTTTCAGTAAGCTTAAGTCTAGGTTGTTAACAAGGGCTTACTCATAGTATGTGAATTGCATATAGCCACTTGAAAGTGATTTTGTTTGCTTGGAGGGAAATTTGAATGTGACAGGTCACTAAAACTTGATAAAACCTTTTAAGCTTATTTACTGGTACTTTCAATGCAAAAAAAGGCTTATATTGATCGGTACATTACTAAGTTACTTTTAATGTATACTGAGTGTATATGTGTGTGTGTATGAGTATGAGTGTGTGTGTATCCAGGTTCCTAGAATGTAGTGCAATAACTATTATCAGAAAACTGAGCATATATATATATATGTATCACATATAATGTTTGTGGTGATTACAAATGTTAGTCACGCAATGTTAAAAGTTACGGGCTTGCGCATGCGGGCCTCACGATAAGCAACGAAGGCGCTCATCACAAGGCCCCCACGACATTTTCAAAATGATGATGGCTGCAATGATCGCCGAAGGCGCTCATTGCCAGGCCCACGATGAGTGCCAAAGGTGCTCATCATGAGAACCGCAAGACTTTAAAAAAAGGCGGGCAATGAGCACCTTTATAAAAACGGCATGGAGATTGTATTGAAACACCATGTCATCACTCCAAAATTCAGCATAAATTATTATATTTTGGCATGACAGAATTTAATGAAAATTGGCAATAGAATTCAGAACGTCAACACACTCATTTTAAAATACATAATTTCAAACTAACGCAAAGTTACAAACTCATGAAAAAGAACTTTCTAGTGGAACGTTTGAGAGAATCTTATTTGAGAACATAAATATATATATATATATATATATATATACACACTCATATCGTAAATCATGAAATCATGTATCCTTACAGTAATTAATTAATACATATTTTAAATATTTCAATATATGTGCTGAGATGTCTGTCATCCTTCCTCCTCTGATGACAAAATCAGCACATAACACCCTTTCAGGATGATCCTCTCAAAAAAAGTACTCCCCCCAGAAGAAAAAACCTTCCGGGTACTAGATGTTAAGTATATACTTTTACATAGTTGTTAGGATTATAGAAAAAGGTATTATTAAGTTTGACAACAGTATCACTTTTGTGATGTTTTAAATAAAAAGGCATAATACAATCAGCATTCACACACAGCAAATTTTGTTTGTTTGTACATTATATTTAAAGATTCTAGAAGGAAATGTCAGTCTTTGCTTGGCTTGTGAATCAAAAAGGTGTACATTTCACACTAGAATGTGATTTTTTTTTATATTAAATTGAGAAAGTATTTATTACCTAAGACGGGGAAAGCGATGAAAGACATTAGAACTCATTGCACGCACATCTGATATAATTTTTTTTTAATGTTTGATTTTGGTGCCATATCAATCTTGGGAATCAAGGAGTTAATTCATATCAGACCACCCACATGGACTAGAACAGTAGTCCCATTCATTGTTAATATTTTGTACATTGCCGGATTGCGAGTCTGATCGCATATGGGATCTCTAAACGCTAATTGATTGACTTTTGACCTCCATGTTTTACTGACGTCATTTACTATTGGATGTTTCTAAATGGGTAGTTACGGCCTTGATTATTATTGATCATGTTCCCGCTCTGAAATGCTTCTTACTACTGCATGGTTTACGGTTTCGTCTTTCGGCCCGTAACTTGTGGGCTTCTTCAATTGAATCGCTCTGTAATTGCGGGCTTGCAATTGAATAGGAGCCCACTGCAAAGTATATAGATACAGACTCTGTAGGGCTGTATGTGCAGTGTAGTGTCCTAGCCTATCAGGGACCACGTCTCAGCAGCATTTTCAGGGTGTTTTCTGAGATGTGCTCCCTGATAGGCTAGGACACTACACTGCACATCCAACCCTGCTGTGTCTTGTCTGTTGACTCTACAGTGGGCAAACCCATACAGAGACTATTTGAATGATTTTAGGCAGTAAAAACACAGCTTTTAAATGCTTCTTAATAAAACTAAGTACATAAAATTGAATAAACACACAGGTATTTTACATACTTAGTAAAATCCAGAATCTTTCCATGTCCCTTTAAGATAACATCTTCGATCATTGATAGATAACTGTTACGTACTTACATTTAAATTGTTTTATTGTTTTTGTAGACAACGAAAAATGTACATCTATAAATACCATATAAAACACTGAAAAGATGAGAAAATAGAAAAAATTAACACATATACCCAATTTAAAGGAACCCTGTCACTCCAAATCAAGTTGTTTATTTTTGTTATTCTTAAACAGCATGGAAAACTATACATAGATATACATTGTTACACAGCAATACATTGTACTAGCTGTTTGATTATAAAGTGAATAATGCCTGAGATCAGTGTTGTTGTTTCTATTGTACTCTTGTGCAAATGATCACCTTCCAAATACTAATTGTTATTGTTAAGTTCTTCAGTTGTGTCCGACTCTGGGTGACCATATGTATTGCAGCATCCAGGCACATCTGTTTGTGTTTCTGATTGTGCTTATTCATTTAGTTTTCTTACATACTGGAGTGGGTTGCCAGTTCCTTCTCCAGTGGACTGCGTTTTGTCTGACCTCTAAGCAATGACCTGCCCATCTTGGGTAACCCTACATGGTATAGCTCACAGCTTCATTGAAGTACATAAGCCCCTCCACTAGCACAAAGTAGCAATCCAGAAGGGAAAATACTAATTAGGTGCTTTGATTTGCTAATTAGGCTTACAGTCTGCTTGTCTGTCTCTGTTGTGGCAAAACAATGCTCCCCTAATGCCCCTCTAAGGCACATTAGCCTATTGACTTACATATTAGAAATAATATTTAATATAAAATATGTCAATGCAGAAAACATTAAATAAATAAACAAGAACTTTCTACTGAGCAAAATCTAAGAATGTAGCATTTTAGTATTTTACACAATTTATTTTAAGTAAGAGTTAAACAAAAGAACAGTAGTAAACTGATATACCTAGAATATGTACTGTGCAGCCCATGGAGGATAAGATCAATACGTAGCTTGACAGTAAATAATAAATGTTTTCCTTGACAATATTACTTGAGCAGTGACACTGAGACTGGGAATTCAAGGTTGATGAATTTTCATATCAAGAACACACATACATTCTATATTATTTTTTAAAATAAACACATTTTGTAACAGTTTGGGCATGACAACTTAGAAATGGTATTTCATTGTACACAGTCAATTAAAAGACCACTGCAGTCTCATATTTACAACATATATATATATATATATATATATATATATATATATATATATATATATATATATATATATATATATATATATACAATAAATATAATACATACTATGCCTCATGCTGTTATGAAAAGCTATACTTGATAATAATGAAACTGTTTTTTTTTTATAAGAACTATAAAGTGGTGCAGTGGTTCCAAATATCATAATTTAAAAATATTTTGTATTAACAAAAACTTTTTTTTAGCTTTCCTAAAATAAACTGACATTGAAATGTATTTTTACCTGGTAGCCTTTCTGATCCAATGACTCTGAGCCTCTTGCTAACTGCAAATGATTGGATATGTTCAGAGCACAGGGAGTAATTACATTATTTAGATAACTTACTCCCTGTGATCTGAGCATGCCCAGCTTTTTTGTTTTGCATATGACTAAGTTATAATTTTGTGAACTATTACTGTATATATAGTTCTGCTATAATGGTACCAGTACTTTTCTGTTTTTCTGATTCTTCATGTGGAGATGAGACTTTTGAGAATTGAGAAACATTAATGACGTTGAGAAGCATTCAGTTGATTCTATTGAAAATGTGACAAAGCCAAAGAGCAGGGCCCGTAGTCCTAAATGGATCTCCATGTTAAGTGGGCCTAAGGCAGAAAGGTGGTATGTTTTGAGCCTCATTTACATGTCACTTCTCAAAATACATAGCTACAGTGAAAATACTGTTTACTGAGAGCTCTTGAGACATGCAAGTGTATTCAGAGTTATCTGAATTATTATTATTTTCCTACTGGTTATACAGTGGAGAGATTTTTAATCCCATTTCCACCCACCATAACATATTTGGCGTCCAGTCATTTAATGTTGTAAGCCGAACCTTTCTAGTCATAGGAAACACCACCTAACAATAGCATTCCCCTCTCACCTGCCAATGATTACTCTATCCTTTTATAGATAAGCATGTCTGAATCTGATCAATAAGCAGTACATAGTAAGAACTTCCCTCAAATCTTACATTGAGCCCTATTCTAGTAGAAGCCTGTAAGTGACTCTAACCCATAATTTTTGCTGCAGGTGTTTTTTTCTCTAAATGTTTAGATGTATTCTATTGACTTAAGCTCACAATTTATATCTTACAGCCTCCACCCGTAAACCCTGCCTTTTAAAGTAAGATTTCAGGGGGTGTGATCATATGAACTGACATTATTTAAGCAAGTCCATAATTTACTTCTTAGACACAGCCAATAGTAATGATGTCAGTAAGACATAGAAGTTACACGTAATCTGCAATTAGAAGCTACAAATAATGAGAGCCAACAAGTAATATTTGCTGATCGGAATCGCAATGAAGCAATCTAGCACTATATAAAAAGCATTAGATCATCTGCTTTAGGCCATGTGGGTTTCATGATATGTATTAACCCCTTGAGTTCCGGGATCGAAATTACACATAATTAACAGTTAAAATTAATATTTTAATTGCATATTTCTGGATTTTAGACTGTTCTGCAAGTAATTCTAATGTTTTTTTCCATGCATTCCCGTGCTTTTAAAGTACAGTATTGTGTGTTTAATTGCTGTTACAGCTTTAATAAGTGTTTTAAAAAGCCCCTACGAGTCAGAATTTTGATCATTGTCTGGCCCGTAGTGATTGTGGGCAGATAACTTGTAATCAGATTGTGAGCAGCTAATAGAATGTGTGGCAAATTTAAGAGTACTTTTAAGTGTGTATAGAATAGGGCACAGTGTTTGCAACCCCCAGCTATGACTTGGCACACCCATGAACATTCATGGCTAATCTTTATAAGTGATAATGTAATGAATGTGTGCTTTATGTTAGAATATTGACAATATGCAGTACCTCAGTGGTATATATATAATAAACGTCATATCCAGAAAAAGTAAAAGGCAGGATCAGCTGATAAAAGAAAATGATTAAGAATAATTTTGTAAAACAGATCAAATATAAAGGTTGTATTTGTTTTTCTAAACACATTTTACCCATGATCATGTTTAGCTATTCAGAGAGAAAGCACCAAAATGAGAAAGCACCAAAATGTCACGCATTATTGCCAGATGCAATATGAAAAAAAAATGTATTTACCATCCTTGCCTTTGTTCATCTTTCTTCTCCTCATATATCCTTATTCTCTTTTTTCACATTTTTATTTGCAGTGGAAATCTTTTAATTTCTTTTTCCCCTTTTCATTCTTCTTATTGGTGTTCTACAATCTGAATGCTTTTACCAGGAGTGATGTTTACTACTGACCAGGTTCATCTCGTCTTATCTTAATAGATGCAAATATTAGACACTGATATCCCAGTTTGACAAGAGAAGTATATGTTCAATGTTGTGATTTATTTAATATTTTAAAGTATTATTTATTGTAGCCAACTAAAGATTTTGAAATGTTTGTCAACCCAGGACCTACCATCCAGTGTCAGGTGAAATATTTATAAGCTAAAAGAACAAAGAATTGCAGGTATTCCGATTACATCAGTGGGAGAGCAATCAATGTATATTGCAATTTAATTATGGATAGTTATAGGCATGGGCATAGGAACCGGGGGAACGGGAGGGGACAACACTCCCCTGATAATATGGTTTGGTGTGTGTGTGTGTGTGTATATAATATATATATATATATATATATATATATATATAAACTTTATATATGGACACACACCAATACCTATCTCCCTTATATTGTAGAGCAGGTAGGTGCTGGATGACTAGCAGCAGTTGGAGGGCGGTTGATTAAAGAGGTTGAGGAGGGGGGTTGAGGAGGGGAGTTGAGGAGGGAGGTTGGGGAGGGGGTTGAGGATGAGGAGGGGGTTGAGGAGGAGGGTTGGAGAGGGAGGATGAGGAGGGAGGTTGAGGAGGGGGGTTGAGGAGGAGGTTGAGGAGGAGGTTGAGGAGGGTGGTTGATGAGGGGGGTTGATGAGGGGGGTTGAGGAGGGGGTTTGAGGAGGGGGTTTGAGGAGGGGGGTTGAGGAGGGGGGTTGAGGAGGGGGGTTGAGGAGGGGGGTTGAGGAGGGGGGTTGAGGAGGAAGGATGAGGAGAGTTGAGGAGGGGGGTTGAGGAGAGAGGTTGAGGAGGGGGCTTGAAGAGGGAGGTTGAGGAGGAGGATTGAGGAGGGAGGATGAGGAGGAAGGATGAGGAGGGGGGTTGAGGAGGGGGTTGGGGAGGAGGGTGCGGAGGGGGGTTGAGGAGAGAGGTTGAGGAGGTGGCTTGAGCAGGGAGGTTGAGGAGGAGGATTGAGGAGGGATGATGAGGAGGGAGGATGAGGAGGGGAGTTGAGGAGGGGGTTGGTGAGGAGGGTTGCGGAGGGGAGTTGAGGAGAAAGGATGTGGAGGTGGGTTGAGGAGAGAGGAGGAGGAGGGAGGATAAGGAGGGGGGTTGAGGATGAGAAGGGAGGATGAGGAGGGCTGTTGAGGGGGGTTGAGGAGCGTGATAAGGGAGGGGGAGGGAAAGAGACACAAGGGAGAGGGGGGAAAGAGACACAGGGAAGGGAGAAGGGGAAGAGACACAGGGGAGGGGAAAGAGACACAGAGAGGGAGGGAGGGGGGAGAGACACAGGGGAGGGAGAGGAGGGGAAGAGACACAGGGGAGGAAGAGGGGGGAGAGACCAATGGGAGGGAGAGTTGGGAAGAGACACAGGGGAGAGAGAGGGTGGACGCAAGAAAAGGGCACAGAGGGGACACAAGAGGGGGACACAGAGTGCACAAGAGGGACACAGGGGGCAGCACATTTCCCACCCTCGGCTTATACTCGAGTCACTAACTTTTCCCGGTATTTTGTGATAAATTAGGTGTCTCGGCTTATACTCGGGTCGAGTATATACGGGTATCTTAAACTGTATGTTCTCTTTCTATTTGACACATTAGCTGTTTGTCTTGAAGTTGATATCTTTGTGGTATCTCTGATGCAACTGGTCTTTATTTTAATACCTGGCCGGAGACTGTCCCAACCAGACTTTTGTGGTCAAGAGGGGACCCCTTTGGACCACTGGACTTTGGAGCAGCTAACATTGGTTAATACTGCTGTAATAAATAATTATATTTTGTTATATATTTTTGTTTGCCATTTATTTAATGTTTATATTGTAATTGGCAAATTCAAGTTGACAGCTGTTATCCCTATTACTTAGATATTTAAATATTGATGTTGCTCATTCTTTTGAAGTGGTATTAACCCAGAGTAAATATTTGAAGTGGCAGCCTCTCACCAAATCTCTATAAATATCTTTGTCTTTTCTCTAAATCCACTATTCTTCTCACTCTTTATTTTTCTGTTAGAAACCAAGGCATAATGTTTAGTACACTAGTAACAAATAATGACTGTAGTTATTTATTTTAAACTGTATACAAATGTTTGTACATTATCAAGCCAAGAACATAAAAGAGAGAACATTATATATGTACCTTATCCGGCATGTACTATGTATTAGTGAAGGATATTATATAAGTATGTTATCAATATGTTCCCATATATATCAGATTCAATATACTAAATATTCAAATATAACCAATACATGAAAAGTTAAACAGACAGGGTTCTGAGATGTAATCAGTAACTGCCATATTATTGTTCAGTTGCTAAAGTTTGCTCTGTTTAATGAATCATAAACATAGTGTATCTGTCATTTTAGAGGGGAAAGCGTATTATTTTGCCAAGCCTGTGTGTATGCTTTGTTCCTGCTGGCCTATATAAAGGGACCAATATCTGCTCCTGTGCATTGCTGTTCCTGGGCTGACTAAGCTGGCTGGAGGCTGAGATATCCAAATAATCCCCATCCAGGGTTTGTCCTGTAAGCAGAAAGCAGGAGGGTTTTGGGGTTTACCTGGTCCCCTCACACCTGGGTCGTGACAGAGATGTGCAAGAAAACTCCAAGAAATGTGATTCAGGACCATTTCTTTTCATTTTTTCAGGGTTCATAAAACTTGTTTTAAACATTCCAGAACATTTCATTAATTCGGTTATTAACCCAATTCAGAAGCCTGCACTCTTACCAGAAGCTTGTGTTACCAATTTCTCAGCAGCGTAATGCTCATGAAAGCTAGCAGGAACTAAAAGTCCCAGACAATCCATAAAATGATAAATGTTTCAAAACCAGATTTATTTATATAAATATTTCAGTCTAGGAACTGGACTACTAGACCATTGTGTAGACAAACTGCTATAAGAGAATAAAACACCATCAAGGGCATACAACAAAACTAAACCGATATCCGTCAGTTACAATTCAATGAAACACTTAGCTTGAATAAACAATGGTGCCATCTGCATCTGTCACCACAAATTTTAGTACTTATATCTAGCTTCTTTCTATATAATCTCAGTGTACTCATATACAGTATGTTTTCCTCCAGAAGCAATATTGTAAATCCAGGAGTCTAGCTGCAGAGAGCATGTCACGTAAAGACAACAAATCTGTTTATTCTTCCTCCAAATATGTGTGTAGCCCAAAAATGTGTGTGTTTGTCACCTAAATGGAACATTTCTTGACTAATAGAGTAATATATACCTATATACCACATACACTTCTCCATTAAATGTTATGATTTCTGCTAAATGTTAATAAAACATCTTAATGAATTATCCTCTAGCAATCACAGAAAAAATAGCAAGTCTCATCAGCAACCTCATCTCATGTTAAAAAAATATACAAGCCAATAATACTAATATCTCAGCAGTGCTCCCAGTTAAGTAATGGATTAAAAATTGAGCTGTTTCTAGATAAAGGTTGATATCTTCCCAAGACCTCTACATATGTTGTAGTAATGGATACCATTCTGTAACACAGATTAATAGCATAACCTTGTGGTTATGCTCCTTTATCACAAGAGACTAAAGCATGCTTTATTAATATACAGCAAGCAACAAATTAAATAAGTACTTAATCAAAAATATGATAAGCTTAGACCTACTGATGTTGTTCTGATGACATTGCCTTTCTGTAAGGCAGACTATGAGAAAGTCACACCAGTAGTAAAACACATGACCTATAATCTAGTGTGAATATGCTGTATATGTTTAGCGCTGTACATGCATTCCTGCATGCAAGAGCGCTATGGAAATCAGCGCAAAACGTGGCATTTTAATGCCATAGTGCTAAAAAATTCAAACACAATCTGGCACCAAAACCATGCTGGGAATATTTTTGTGTCTAAAAAGTGGTTACCTATTTAGGGGCAGACACCTCCGTGCAGTGAGATGGGCCCTATTAAGCCTTGCTGATAACAAGGCTGTAGGAGTTAATGGAATCCCAACTGAACTATTCAAAATCCTAAAAGATGATGCAGTGAAAGTGTTGCTTGCCTTTGCCAACCAATTTGGGTAACTGAAGAATGGCCAATCTGTATCCCAATCCCCCTAAAAAGAGTGCCCCAATTATCGAACACTTGCACTTATTTCACATGCCAGCAAGATCCTGCAAACTCGGCTCCAAAAATATATGGGCCAAGAACTACAAGATGCACAAGCCGGGCTCCGCATAGGTAGAGGCACAAGAGATCAAATTGCAAATGATAGATAATGGATAAGAGAGAGAGTAAGAAAGTTCCATATAAATACTTACCTCAGCTTCATAGACTATTCTAAAGCCTTTGACTGTGTGGATCAGAACAATGTGGCAAGTTCATGGGGCTGCCAGACCATTTCATCTGCCTCCTGCAGGAAAAATAGTGGCGCCCGAAAAAACGTAAAAATTCTGAAACAGGATGAAAACGAGGCTCAGCAAGGCCAGGTATGCAGCACTTAGAAAATACACAATGCAAAATACAGTAACACTTACACCAACAATGCAAGGCACGCGGGACTTTGAAAATAAAACCAACAGCTGTCAGCGCGTAACACGTAAATATTCAGCAGAGACACAGAGGAGAAAGACACAGGGAAGGGACAGGGGGGGATGGTGCATTCCCAAGCACAAAAGTTGCAGGTTGCCAAGGCCTGTAATGAGCGGTGCTAGGCTTGCGATGAGCGTCAAAGGCGCTCATCGCAAGGACCGTAAAGTAGATGGGAGGAGAGGCTCGTAAAGTAGATGGGAGGAGCGAGCCACGCGATGAGCGCCAAAGTCGCTTAGTGCAGGGCTCACAATGAGCGTTGAAGGTGCACATAGGGTGCAGAACATTGCATTGTGTGGCAAACAGCATTGCCAGGCTTCACATTTTCTTGCCGTCATTTTTGACGGGCAATGTCCTAGTACAAATTAAAGACAAGTTCCTGTAAATTTTCAGCAAAGCCATTAACTTGAAGACCACATGGAACAATTCAAAACAGTTTAAGATAATTACATTTCAGAGTCTCTCCAATGAATGACTACATTTGTCTGAAATGATTCATAAAAATAAGAATATGCCACAGAACACCTTTGTAAGATAGCTACATTTCTTTAATTTAAGTACAAGTTAGGATGATTCCAGATTTTTTGGTCTAACTGAATTGCGAGAATGTAAAGTGAGAGTACAGCTGTATGCATGTGTTATTGACTAACAGGCATAAATCATACAACTATATTAACACCTTTGTGTTAATTTGTTGACAATCCACCAGGACTTTTGTAAATTGAAAGCAGTTTATCCAACATTTTTGAATATTTTCTTTTAGATAAAGTAAAGACAATTCTTCTACTAATTTTAAAATCCTCTCGAATGTTCCATTCAACTCAGTTTCTTTTACCTCCAGACCTAGAACCTCGCACACCACCACCTTTTCTTCATTCTCTGAACCAATCTAACATGCCTTCTCACCTACCCTGACCACACACACCCATACGTGTTACGTTATGGTGCAGGTTTCTGCACTAACACCTCTATCTCTCAGTTACTAAACCTCTTTTCAATGACTTGCTAAATCCTTGTTTCTCCTATTTTGATTCCTTTACCTTTTGTTTCTGCAATACTTTAGTCAACAAATTTAAGTCTTCCAAAAGCTCTTTGTGTATGATTGTTACTAATTGTGTGCGAGATACCCACACATGACAGAGAGAGAGAGACAAACCGGACAGAGAGAGAGAGACACACACACACACACAGGACAGAGAGAGAGACACACACACAGGGCAGAGAGAGGGAAACACTCAGGACAGAGAGAGAGAGAGAGAGAAAGAGAGAGACAGGACAGAAAGAGACACACAGGACAGAGAGAAAGGGAGGGATGAGAGAGGGACACAGACAGGTGCCGGATCTATCTTTTTGGATCCCCTCTGCAGTGACGAGCCCCTGCGAGCAAGTATGCAAGGTATGCACTGACCCGTTTTTGCCTTTTATTAACGTTTAAGTTCCTTTTCCTTTTGTTTCTCTCTTGTTCTAGGTGGTAACCCCCTGGTAGCGAGTCTATGAACTGTAGGATTTCTTTGTTTTAAATTCAGGAACCATTTTATTTTTAAAACCTGGGGCCCCTCATAGGGGAGTGCCCCTATGCAGCTGCCTAGTAGGCCTAACGGGTAATCCGGTCATAGATACAGGATAGAGAGAGAGCGTACAGACAGAGAGCACACAGAGAGAGATCGCACAGAGAGAGAAAGAGAGTGCACAGAGAGAGAGAGCGCACAGACAGAGAGCGCAAAGAGAGAGAGCTAACAAAGAGAGCACACAGTGAGATAGAGGGCACAGAGAGAGACAGCACAGAGACAAACAGCATACAGATAGTCAGCACAGAGACAGCATACACACCATATAACACACACAGAGAGACAGCACAGGGAGAGACAGCACAGACAGATCAAGATAACATCATAGGATACGAATATGGATATGAAGAGCAAGTTACTAGTTAATAATAATAATAATAATAATAAAAATGATAATATTAATGTAATGTGTTCACATTAATACTGCATTATACAGAACTCATGTGAATGTAATTTTTTTTCCTATGGAAAGCACCATATTTGTAACGAATACATTGATAAATAAATTCGCTATGCTTTCACTGCTACCTGAATGTCATTTTCTAATGTTGATGAGTGATTCAGATCTCCCTATTTCCATCTACGTATTATTTATTTTATTAAATAATGGATACTCTTTGTAGCTCCTTGAAGGGACATAATAGCTTTACACAACACATCATGTATCATTACCTTTCTCACATTGACAAAATGCTAAATTGCATTCCATCTCTTCATCATTAAATCAGGATACTTTGCCTTTATTTTGTCTACAAAATAGACATGTTTTTTAATTATAGTAAAGATTAACAGATTGGGTTTAAGGTGACCTCACAGTTCTGTCTGCATTTCACAACATTTTTCAAAAATAGCTTATGTTTGTCACGCTAATTATTCCCCTATTTTGTAATGAAAGAGTTTGCAATATATTCCAGTATACAGTTTTGCTCTAGTGTGGCTAAAACCCTATTTGATTTAGACAGGATTTTTTTGTATTACCTTTTTATTGAGAAGAGTTTGGTAGGTAAGTTGGACAAGGTTAAAGGAAAGGAATTCAACAGCAGCAATTTATATAAAACCATTTCTGCACATATAGCAAAACTAACATGACAGAGTTGAACAGTCCTGCTCTCTGCAAGAGTGATTCATTTTAGTGCAAGAAACATATAACTTATAAAATAACCGTATTATTAAGTATAACAACAGTTCCCTTTTTTCTTTTAACTGAGAGTGGGAAGTTAATGAAGATGGATAAATAGGAGCGGCCAGGATGGGAACAGAGGCAGGGGCTCAAAAGAACCCAGTGTTATTGCAAGCAATATTTAAGGGACAATTGCACATGGATAATACCACAGATTTAAGAAATATATAACACATTTTGAAAATGACCATCAAAGCATTTTTTTTTAGAAAAATCTAATTTTTTGAAGTCACTTTGTGTACACAATGTACTGTCTTGCTTTTTTCTGCACATGTGCTTATACTGTCTATAAGTGTGGAGCAGTGTACAGGTGATGGGGTGATTGTTATATCTTTAGATTAGAGCTTTTGGTATTTGGATGCTACCCTAGCACATGTTCAAAAACAGCGATGTGAACTCATTAAACCAAAGTATCATGGTTGCCTCCAGGAATCAGCAGATGCATATTTCATTTTTTTATTATTATTTAAAAGTAATCTTATGGCATTTTAATTATGCTCTTTAAACAGGTTTAGTTTTTTTTAAACAATTTTTTTCATTATACAATGAACCATTAGCCAGATTTCATACAGTGAGAAACATAACAATTCTATCTCAATGTATACAGCAGAAGACATGATTTCATAGATAGTGGGGGTTATGTGGCATAATGTATTGGTGTCATTTGTCAGGGACCATAAGATGTAGAAACACAGGTGACACAGGACATCTGAAAATTAGTGACCAGGAAAAGGCAGATGAGCTAAATAGGTTCTTTTCTTCGGTATACACAAGGGAGGTACCAGTGGTTGGGACACTGCAACATAATGGGGCTACACTACCTTTGCCAAATAATTGGTTAACACAGGAAGTAATCTAAAAGAGGTTAGAAAAAATTAATTTTATTAAAGCCCCAGGTCCTGATGGAATACATCCAAGGGTACTGAGAGAATTGGGTTCTGTAATATCCAAACCATTATATTTAATTTTTTAAGATTCACTCAACACAGGGTCTCTACCAGATGAATGGAGAAAAGCAGATGTGATACCTATATTTAAAAAGGGAGCAAGAGCAAATCTGGGGAATTATAGACCAGTGAGCCTCACTTCTGTAGTGGGGAACATACTCTGATTGGAGTAATGTGGTAAGTGGGGTTCGTCAGGGTTCAGTATTAGGTCCTCTCCTTTTTAACATATTTATTAATGACTTAGAGGTAGGATTGGAGTGTGGTGTCTCCATTTTCGCTGATGACACGAAGTTGTGCAAGGTAATTAAATCAGATAATGATGTGCTTTCCCTCCAAATGGATTTACATAAAATTGAGGAATGGGCATCTAAATGGCAGATGATATTTAATATGAATAAATGTAAAGTTATGCATCTAGGAAGGAAAAATAGCCATGCAATTTATAATCTTAATGGAGCAAATCTAGGTGTATCGGATATTGAAAGGGATTTGGGAGTGCTTGTGGACAACCACCTAGGTAACAGCGCTCAATGCCAAGCAGCAGCTGCAAAGGCAAATAAAATATTAGCATGTATTAGGAAGGGTATAGAAGCCAGGGAAGCAAATATAATTCTACCACTATACAAATCTTTTTTCCACTTTCAGGTTTTATTAGAAAAGAATACATATTTTGAATTACAACAATTTTTATATTTATTAAATATGATACCATTTTTTTTTACCATACTCCATTTAGATACTGCAAAAACACATAGAGTAATGTCTAGGGCCCTCATTCAATTGCAATTTGGCCAATTGAATAGGGCTCTAAATAAGCATATAACATATTTTTTTAAATACGTTTTTAGTTAGTAAGCATCTATCTAAAAGCAAGGTTTTCACTAACTAAAATCGTCTTTCAAAAAAATATGCTATGTGCTTATTTAGAGCCCTATTCATATGGCTAAATCCCAATTGAATGAGGCCCTAGAACATCAGTATTTTAGGAGGTGCATGGTAAATAATTCTCAACCAGTGCTCCAATAAGTTGTTTTTTCTGGTTGACTGTACAGCTACTGGGTCTTCTCCAAGCATTAATGGCCTCTGGATTTCTATAGCTTGGATGGTGCAACTGGAGTAGGCAAAGAACTGGGTGAATGTGCAGTCACATCAAGCTTTTTGGCCTATAAAAGGAAGTTAGTCAACATGAAATGACCATTTGTGCTATGCATTCCAGACCTTCAGGTTTCTTGAGACCACCAAGGCAACTGCTTTATCTAGAACAGTATTGTCCAGCTTTAGTGTGGAGGGACAGATTTTTCTCAGCAAGTGAGCTGGTAGATCAGATTTAAATTAGGTAGTGAGACGGATTTTAAATAATAAAAAAAAACTGTTATAAAAGAATAAATTAATGCATTTACGTATTTATTATTAAATAACTAAACATTTGGTAATTTATATGTGATATCCCAATAATTTTCACTGTTCCAATATGTTTATTTTAACAATATTTGTTT
Organism: Discoglossus pictus; assembly: GCA_027410445.1. Lineage (NCBI taxonomy): Eukaryota > Metazoa > Chordata > Amphibia > Anura > Alytidae > Discoglossus > Discoglossus pictus. Next base: position 217,990,947 of record CM050168.1, on the reverse strand, counting down.
TTTGATGTTCCTCTCTGTCAATGAGTGGGCCCCAGAAATTAGCAGGTGGGCTGCATCATTCCCCCCCCCCCCCCCCCCCCCATTTGAACTTGAAATATCCACATCAGATGGTACAGTACCTTTTTAATGGGTACTCTCTTTTTACGTCAGTTTTCCAGTTAGTTTTGAGAGATATAATGAAGATTTGGAATGTATAGTTCGGTTCTACAATCAAATTAATCAAACTAGTATGACTGATACCCAGAGTCTCAGAGAGAAGAGTTTAATTTCTCATTTTGTGTGCATCTAAGATTTTAGAAACATAATTTTATGTAGGTAACTTTTCTGTGAAGATTTACCTTCCTGCACAACAGTTAAAGTCATCCTTAAGTGTTTTGCAACAGAGCTGAACCCATTAGCTTCCAGATTGTTATCTTTACAGACAGTATTCAGGGCATTTGTACTCTATGTTGACAATTTGGAAAAAAATGCACGCAAAACATTCAGATAAAACATTTAGGATATTTTGATATATAAAAAATTATCTAATCTTACATACTCTTTCATCATAATTTGTTGGACATTCAGTTGAGAGAGGAGTGTAGTAGCCTGTTCTGCTTAAACTGGAGAATTTGGTATAGGCACAATAGTAAAAGTAAAAGAGGACTCAGCCTGGCTCCTTCTGGGCAACCACTGCCCCTGTTCTGAGGTTGCATGAGCTAATAAGAAACAATGAGCAGTGTGTTAACAAAGTTTCAAGAATAAAGATCAACACAGAGGCATATTTAGGTGTAATGCTGCCTGACAGTAATACATACAGTATCCGTTACTCCTCCTCTTCATCCTTTACTATGTTCAGATCCAATGAACACCCGCCATGTATATTAAGTCAGAAAGTGTTCGGTATACTTAACAGGCAAAATATCACTGCAGAATTCTGAGAAAAACAGTTATTACACTGCATTCTGGGAAGCTGAGCTGGGACCTTCAAATGTGCCCACAAATGCCGCGTTCTTCAGTCCATAGCCATTATCAAAATGGCTTCCTTTAAGCTTATGCATGCTGTGTTACACAGCTTTATTGCAAAGCCAAGGTTGGATTAAACACAAGCTGAGTATCCTATCCATGTACAGCTGTTTCACGCTTACTGGCTATCATCAGCATGGAGCGGGATCTCAGCTTGTGTTGTGGACCTTATGAGTAGGTAGTTCACCACAACAATCATTTACAATATGGTGGGCAAAAGAGCAATAGAAGCCCTTCACCATACAGTAGTACAGTAAATAAATAGTACATCTGTGTGCACATTTGTATCTCTAAAGCAAGTTAAAAAACCTGCTTCCAGATCAGAGTTCTGAGAAAAACAGGTATTACACTGCATTCTGGGATATAAATATATATATATATATACACTATTCCAAATCATGGCACTGGCAACTTCATGCAACATGCTGTCCCATGTAAGTGTGCTGCCATAGGCATTGATCTTGTTAGCATATGCAAAACAAAATCACTGCGTTTAAGCTCTAATACCCCCATTCTTAGTGAGACTTGCCAAAAACCTCAGCAAATAAATATATCTTCCCATTATAAAAGCTTGGGGGAGGCAAGATCATCCTAGTGTAAATTGTCTTCCATTACAGAAAATGTGGGTAATATTGTTGCTTTACCAATCTGCACTTTTTATAGATGATATTTTACATGTGTAATTAGACTAATAGGAGCTTTACATATTTTACAATTTCAATGCAAAATGCATTATAACTAATTTCAAGGTCACTGCTCCTTTTCTAGAGTGCGTCTTTCTTGCTACCTAATTACAGAAAAAGATGGACCTGGTATTATCTATCATTATAATTTAGTCTCTAAATTATAATTACTAGAATAAGGCCATAAAAGAACATCAACTGTTGTTTGCTTTAATTAACAGAATAAATTGTTTTAGTTTTCACTCCATATGTTTCCAGCATCTATTATAAAATGAAATTCAAAGTAAAATATAAACCCTATTTCTTAAACACTAAAATTGTGTTAAATACTTAAATTCATTTTTAAATCAAGGCACAGATTTAATGTGTCTGTTCAAATCAGGGCAAATAATATTATTTCCCCTAAGATATGAAACGAGGACTGTGAGTTAATAAAGATGTTTACCTGAGGCACTCCTGTGTGGTGAACATTGCTTCATTTGTACATTTACAATGTTGCTGGTTGGGAAATTCAGGGGTATGACTCATATTTGTTATTGTTTGTGTTCAAGGATGTGTCCCAGGCAAGATTTGGTGTATAACAATACTCCAGGCCTGGCAAAAAAAAAAATTTTGAGCACTGCTTTTCGGGTGTTTATAGGTTTAATGCTGTTGTTCAGTCCTTCAGCTGGTTCTGACTCTTGGTGACCATATGGATTCGGCATGCCAGGCACATCTTGTGTCTGGATTTGCTTATCCATATGGTTTTCTTGGCAAAGATACTGGAATGGGTTGCCAGGTCCTTCTCCAGTGGACTGTGATTTGTCTGGTCTCTTTACTATGACTTGCCCATCTTGGGTGACTATACATTGTATAGCACACAGCTTCCTTGAGGTACTTCAGCCTCTTCACCACGACAAGGTAGATGCTGTCTAGGCCCATTCAAATTTGTGTTCCTTGCAATGATCCAGCTAGTCATGCTCTTTTCGTCTTGATATATACCAATATTAGGTTTACCATACACGTTTATAATGGCATAAGTGAACTAAAACATAAGAGACTTCATCCTAAGTGGGCATCATTTTATTATGTGCTTTATTTTAGCATTCTTTGTTATCGTGTAATGTCTGTCGTTTTTTTGGTGCTTTATAGAGTTCACCTCTTCCTTTCAGGTTTGATCTTCCAACTTGAGTTAGAACGCCTGTTGTTTTTATTCAAACTGGTATTTATTAATATTCACATGTCTTGGAGCAAATAATACTCTTTTTTCATAGGCATTAAATCAAGGGACTGAGTATTTCTTAGTCTTCTGTTTGAGCATTTTTTTGTCTCATTGGAATCCTTAAAATACTGGCTAGTCTCTGTGGGCATGAATGCTTCTCAGCTGCTGGTCCTCTTAATGCTCCTGGATATGTATTATGATTGAAGATGAAAGATCAAGCCTAAAGGGAGAGGATAATGTAGTGTCTTAATTTATTTGTATTTATTTATAAGGATTAATCATCCATGTACAACAGCAGTGTGAATATAGTGGATTTACTCCTGAGCGCAGTAGTCTTCTAATTACACTTTTTTTTTAATTGCCAGTCTTTCACCATGAGCCTGATTCCTTTTGAAATGTGACATGTTGGTCATTCCATAAACTTAGGATCCATCGTCCCCAAGCAGTTAAATAGAGCACCAACCTCTACCTCACCAGCAGGAAAGTGTTATGGTTCACATACTGCAAATACCTCTACTATTCCCTTTTACACATATTACAGTACACATTTGCAACAAGTCTACATTTAATGACATTCATAATTTCAGCTCATTCTGTATCCCAGTAATTATATAGTTTTAGGACTCCCTCTACTTTTTCTAGAAAAACATCTAAATGTATATATTACTGAATTGCTATAAAATTATTTAACATCTTACACAGAATTATAATATATAATGGAAATATACTTTTATGACATCTAACAATAGCAACTAAACTAGATTACTCTCTCTCCACCTGTGTGCAATCTAAGTGTCACATGATCTGTCAATACATATACACACCTTTTTTGAAAGGCCTCAGAGGCTGCAATACCTAAGCAAGAGGCACTAGTAACCAAACACTGATATGAAGACCAAGGAACTCTGCAAACAAGTAAGGGACAATGTTGTTGCAAAGTACCAGTCAGGTTTAGGTTATAAAAAAATATCCAAATCTTTGATGATCTTCAGGAGCACCATCAAATCTATCATAACCAAATGGAAAGAACATGGCACAACAGCAAACCTGCCAAGAGACGGCTGACCATCAAAACTCCTCGACCGGGCAAGGAGGGCATTAATCAGAGAGGCAGCACAGAGACCTAAGGTAACCCTGGAAGAGCTGCAGAGTTCCACAGAAGAGACTGGAGTATCTGTACATAGGACAACAATAAGCCGTACGCTCCATAGAGTTGGGCTTTATGGCGGAGTGGCCAGAAGAAAGCCATTACTTTCAGCAAAAAAACTAAACGGCACATTTTGAGTTTGCGAAAAGTTATGTGGTATACTCCCAAAATGTATGGAGGAAGGTGCTCTGCTCTGATGAGACTAAAACTGAACTTTTCGGCCTTGAAAGAAAACGCTATGTCTGCCGCAAACCCAACACATCACGGCACCAAAAGAACACCATACCCACAGTGAAACATAGTAGCATCATGCTGTGGGGATGTTTCTCAGCAGCCGGGACTGGGAAACAGGTCATAGTTGAGGGAAAGATGGATGGTGCTAAATACAGGGATATTCTTGAGCAAATCCTGTACCACTCAGTGCGTGATTTGAGGCAAGGACGGAGGTTCACCTTCCAGCAGGACAATGACCCAAAACACACTCACTGAGGTGAAAGTATGTAATATGTTGCCTGTCCTTAGTGGTGATATAATATAATCTGCAAGTAGGAAAGTCAGGTGATTTCCATGGCTCTATAAATTAAATCTGAATAGGAGTGGGTGAGGGGCAGGGAGGGAAGTGTTCTCAGGAATTCACAAACGTAGCAGACCTGGGTCCAGGGATGAATTAGCACTAAAAGAAAATGGAAATATGGTTTGAGGGACAGATATTGCTTCTAATATGGTATGCTGGTTCTCTCCTGAATATCTGCTCTGAAATTATACCTGATAATTCTTACTCACTGTCACTATCTCATCCCTCCCCTAAAGCTCACAAGCAGAAATGCTTCTGTAAGTCCAATTCACATCTACTTGTACTCTCTCTCCTTCTTCTGATGGCTTGTGGAGATATAGCCCCTAACCCAGGCCCTCACTCATTTGCACCTACTGTCAGCCACGCAGAGACATAAGGGCAGCAAATACCATAAACACCCATAATCTAATTCCTATCACTTGTTACCGACCATCTAATTTGCCCTTTCTTTGTGCCCTCTGGAATGCAAGGTCTGGCTTACTTCATCTGACTCTATCTCCCCTACTGCACTCTCATATGGTGGTCTACACTTCAGCCACTCTCCTAGACCTGGGGACAAACAAGGTGGAGGTGTGGGCATTCTACTATCCTCTCACTGCACTTTTCACTGAATTCCCCCTGTTCCCTCCCTCCAATTTTCATCCTTTGAAGTTCACACTATCTGCATTTTCCCTCAAATCCCTCTGCAAGTAGCTTTAATCTATCGCCCGCCTGGATGACCCTCTCAATTTCTGGACAACTTTGCTGCATGTCTCCCTCCCTTTGTCTCCTCCAATATACCTTAACTCATTCTTGGCGATTTCAACATAGCCACTGACATACGCCCCTCCCCAACAACTGCAAAATTACTGGCACTTCCCTTGGCTTATCACAATCGATAGGTTCCGCAACTCACCGTGGTGGAGACTCCATTGACCTTATTTTCACAAATCTCTGCACTATCTCCAACCTTGTCATTTCCCCACTTCCTCTATCTGACCACCACCTGCTAACTTGCAACCCTCACCTCATCTTCCGCTCACCTCTCTTCTTCAATCCCTGCCACCAGAACCCGCAGAAACCGGCATGCACTTAACCCATAACAATTTTCCAATGTACTAAAACCCCACCCTTTCCTGGCCTGATATCACCACTTCACAGTACAACATGACTCTAACCTCCACCCTTGACACTCTTGCCCCCATAATCACCCTCGCTCTCATCCACAACCATGGCACACTACACAAACACGCTATGTACAGAGATGCTCACGCACTGCAAAACGACTATGGAGGAATTCTCACACTTCAGCAGACTTTCTCCACTACAAGTTTACCTTGCTCTCCTATTTCTCTGCCCTCAATCTTGCCAAACAACACTACTTCTCATCACTAATAACAAACCTGTCCTCCAACCCTAAACGTTTGCTTGCTACATTCAACAACCTCATTTTCCCCCGCCCACCTCCTGCCCCTTCTTGTCTCACTGCTGATGACTTTGCCAGCCATTTTAAAAATAAAATGTAAGCAATCCAAAATGAGCTCTCCTCCCAGCTTGGCCCTATCCCACCATCCTCTCCACAAACTGACAACACCCACCTTCACTAAGGACTCTTTTGACCCTGTAAACAAGGATGAAGTATCTACTTTACTATCAACCTCTCACCTTACAACATGTCCACATGACCCTATTCCATCACAGCTAATACCTCCCGTATCTACCACAATTATCCCAGCTTTTAAACATCTATTCAACATCTCCCTAAACACTGGCAAGTTTCCATCCTCTTTAAACCATGCCATAATTACACCCATTCTCAAGAAGCCCTCATCTGACCCAGCTTCCGCCTCCAACTGTCGCCCCATCTCTGTACTTCCCCTGGCTTCTAAAGTGTTTGAACGGCTTGTTTACAATCGCCTCACTCAATTTATTTCCTCCAATTCCCTTCTTGACCCCTTCCAATCTGGCCTCCGGGCCTAATACTCTACATAAACAGCCCTCTTTTGGCATCCAGGACACAGTTCTTTCATGGTTCACTTTCTATCTAGAAGATCGAACATTTAGTGTTTTCTTCTCTGGCACCTCTACTTTACCTCTGCCTCTGTCTGTTCCCCAAGGTCCTGTCCTTTATATTTCAGTATCATCCCTATGCAGATGACACTCAAATCTACCTGTCTGTACCAGATCTATCCCCCTCTCTTTTAGCTCAAGTTTCCAACTGCCTCTCTAGCATATCCTCCTGGATATCTGCACATCAACTAAAACTCAACATGTTTAATACTTTCCACCCTCTACTTCAGCTTCCACTCCTCAAATATCTCTAACTGTTGACAATGCCATCATCACTCCCACCACCCAGGCCCATTATCTTGGGGTTCTACTGGATCTTGCCCTATCTTTTATTCGTCACATTCAATCAATAACAAAATCTTGTCAGTTTCACCTAAAAAACATCTCCAAAATTTGTCACTATCTTACAGCAGACACAGCTAAAACTCTAATATACTCTCTCATCATATCTCAACTCGACTACTGCAATTTACTCCTTGCTGGCATACCCATCTCTTGTCTGTCTCCCCTCCAATCCATAATGAACGGCTCCGCTAGACTCATCTTCCATACCAAACGATCAGTGTCTGCAGCTCCTCTCTTTTAGTCACTTCACTGGCTTCCCATAGCTTCCTGAATCAAATTAAAAATCATGACCTTAAAATATATAAATTTCTCAATTACAGTGCACCCCCTTATAACTCTGCTCTTGTTTCTCTCCCAACCGCCTTTACAGCCTTATTAAATTACGATTCAGGCCAATTGGATAGGGCATTATATATACGCACAGAGCATATTTTTTTTACAGAAGTTTTTCGTTAGTGAACTTCTATCCAAAAGCAAGGTCTTCACTAATGAAAAACTTCTGTAAAAAATGATGCTCTGTGTCACAATTTCATAAGGCTGTTAGATTGTAAGTTTGCAAGTTTTCAATCTAGTGTCAGTGCCTTGGAAATGAGCACTATGTACATTTGATTCTAAGCTCAAAAACAGGGCCCTCCATTCTTTATAAGGTGTTCATTTTGTCCTGCCACATACTCAAAACCCTGTACAGAGCTACAAAATAGGTTGGCGCGTTATAAATAAAGATAATAATAAGAGAGAGGAATGAGAGAGAGAGCGAACTTAGGAGGCAGGAAAGACTGGAGACATGTGAGGAGGAGGAGAGTGAAGGTAATTATGCAATCCATGAAGGACGGGGGAGAGGAGGGATAGCCAAGCAGGATACAGAAAACATTTCTTGGGAATTGAAAAAATGCTAGAAATAATCTCCCAAAATATAACACCACACATACAGTGGTAGAATTAATAAAGATATTGACTCCAGGGATGGGGCAACTTAGATAGTCTTATCCATACCTGCTTGTGTGTATGCAGCTGTCCGAATTCCACAAAATTAGCAGGCCTGGTTGCAGTTTTCTAACTTATTTTCGATGTTCAAATGTGAACACAAATGTACTATTTATTTACTATATATATATATATATATATATATATATATATATATATATAGTATCTCACAAAAGTGAGTACAGCCCTCAAGTTTTTGTAAATATTTTATTATATCTTTTCATGTGAAAACACTGGAGAAATGAGTGTACAGCCTGTATAACAGTGTAAATGTGCTGTCCCATCAAACTAACTCTAAACACAGCCATTAATGTCTAAACCGTTGGCAACAAAAGTGAGTACACCCCTAAGTGGAAATGTCCAAATTAGGCCCAAAATGTCAATATTTTGTGTAGCCACCATTATTTTCCAGCACTGCATTAACCATCATGAGCATGGAGTTCACCAGAGCTTCACAGGTTGCCAATGGAGTCCTCTTTCTCTCGTCCATGATGACATCACAGAGCTGGTGGATGTTAGAGAACTTGCACTCCCCCACCTTCCGTTTGAGCATGCCCTATAGATGCTCAATAGGGTTCAGGTCTGAACACATGCTTGGCAAGTCTATCACCTTTACTTTCAACATCTTTAGCAAGGCAGTGGTCGTCTTGGAGGTGTGTTTGGGGTCATGATCAGGTTGGAATATTGCCCTGCGGCCCAGTCTCCAAGGGGAGCGGATCATGTTTTACTTCAGTATGTCACAGTACATGTTGGCATTCATGGTTCCCTCAATGAACTGTAAGCTCCCCAGTGCTGGCAACTCAGAATTCTAAGATAAAAAGTTACTACATTGCATTCTTGGAAGCTGAGCAGGGACATGCAAATGTGCCCACAAATGCCTCACTCTTCAATCCATAAACCATTTTAAAACACAGCTTCCTTTAAGCTTATCCCCACTGCATTACACAGCCTTTATTCAAAGCCAAGGTTGCATTAAACACAAGATGAGAATCCTATCCATGTACAGCTGTTTCAAGCTTACTGGCTATCATCAGCGTGGAGCAGGATCTCAGCTTGTGTTGTGGACCTTATGAGTAGGAAGTTCACCACAACATGTGTATAATCCAACCTAATAGAATAAATAAAACCACTTACCTTTGCAGATGTCCCTTCTGGTCGCACCCCCTAGGAAAAAAAGAAACATCAGATTATTAAAAAAGTAAACATTACATAGAATAAATAAATAGTACAAACACAGTATTAAACTCACCTTTCCAGCATGTCCCCGTCCATCTTCTTCTGTTCTCCAGCTCGGCCCCTGGAAAAAAGATACATAACATTAGTCACACAACAAATAAATAAAATATAAACATTAGAGATTGAAAACTTACCGGTCCCCGATGTCCCCTGCCTTCTCCTCTTCTGCCCCTGGATAAATCTGCACAAAAAAAAAAACTATTAAAAACCTAACGGAGCTCCGCACTTATGGAGCTCCCCGACACTAATAAGGCCTCCAGAGCCTCTTCCGGTAGGAAATTGGCAATGGTGCCTTCCGATTGGCTGAAAAGGATGTCAACCACATTTCAGCCAATCAGAAGGTGCCAAGGTGTAAGCCAATCAGGATGGGATACACCTCTATATCCCATTCTGATTGGCTGAAGGAACTGTCAATCTTTTCTAAACCAACCAGAAGGCACTATTGCTTTCAGCCAATCACAATGGGATATACCCCTATGGGGATATACCCCTACGGGGTGATTGGCTGAAGGCACCTGAGCCTTCTGATTGACTGCATTCCGATTGACAGTGACAACAGCCAATCAGAAGGCACTATTGCTTTCATCCAATCACAATGGGATACACCCCCATGGGATGATTGGCTTCTGATTGGCTGCAGTCTGATTGACAGTGACAACAGTCAATCAGAAGGTGCTATTGCTTTTAGCAAATCACAATTGGATACACCCCCATGGGTGATTGGCTGAAGGCATCTGAGCCTTCTAATTGGTTTAAAAAGGAAGGCGCAGATGCCCATGAGGTGTATACAATTGTGATTGGCTGAAAGCCATAGAGCCTTCTAATTGGTTTAAAAAGGATTAACAGTTACTTCAGCCAATCAGAATGGGATATAGGGGTGTATGTTTAAATTTTTTATATTTTTTTCCTAGGGGGTGCGATCAGAAGGGACATCTGCAAAGGTAAGTGGCTTTATTTATTCTATTTTAGCTTAGATTTAGGGGGTATTGTATAGATAGGGGGTGATGTTTAGATTGGGGGTTAGGTACAGATAGGGGGTGATGTCTAGATAGGGGGAAATGTATTGTAGCTAGGTGTATATTTATAATGTATTTATTACTGTAATGTTGTTGATATTTGTATATGCCTTTTCCTTTGCAGGTGTGTATTTTTTAAAAAATTTTATGTAGTGGCAGGGGGTTTGTGATTTTTTTTTGTAGTGGGGGGTTGTAATGTCCTTTTTGTTTTGTGTACCTTAGTGTTTTTTTATTTGATGTACCTTACGTTTTTTAATTTGATGTACCTTAGGTTTTGTTATTTTTTGTAATTAGTAGGGTGGGGGTTAGGTAGATGTGTTAGGTAGGTAGGGGTTAATAGGTTAGGGTAGAGGGTTTTAGGTTAGATTTAAGGGTTAATAGTGTCCTATAGGGGGCTTTATAGACCCCTATTGGTCTCAGGGGGGAATTATAGTCTCATGGGGCTCTGTATAGAGCCCTGTGAGTTATAGGGTTAATTTAAGTGCTCATGGGGCTCTGTATAGAGCCCCATTGGTTATAGGGTTAATTAAGGGCTTATGGGGGTCTGTATTGACCCCATGAGTGACAGGGTTACTTAAGGGCTCATGGGGCTCTGTATAGAGCCCCATGAGTTATAGGGTTAATTAAGGGCTCATGGGGCACTGTATAGAGCCCCATGATTTATATGGTTAATTAAGGGCATATGGGGCTCTGCATAGAGCCCCATTGGTTATGGGGTTAATTTTAGTTGCCTGGGGGAATACTTATAGTATCCTCCGCAGCAGGAGCTAGGCGGGAAATTTGAATTTTTAAATGCAGTGGGGTCACGATCGTTGCAGATCGGGGACCCCCACTGCAAGGGGTTAATGTGGGGGTCCCTTTGTACCCCTGCAGCAAGGCGTTAATGTAGGGACACTTTGGGGGTCCCGATGGGGACCCCCAGCATAGAGGGGGGTAATTTTAGGTGCCGCGCCCGGGATTAGTGTATTGTGTACCGGGCCTTTAAGGACCCGCGGCGGGTAATTATTTTTTTTTAAATGCAGTGGGGGCCTGATCTATGCTGATGGGGACCACCAGCATTGAGGGGGTTAATGTTAGGTGCCGTGGGGGTACTTGCAGCCGGTATTGGTTAATAGTGTTTTTCACAGGTCCTTTAAGGACCCGCGGCAGGAAATTTTACATTTTTAAATGCAGCAGGGACCTGATCGATACCGATCAGGGACCCCCACTGCAAGGGGTTAATGTGGGGAGGGTGCAGGGGTCTCTATAGGGACCCCTGCAGCATGGGGATGTGTTTAGGGAGCAGGGGGGAACATCACACAGTGGTGTCGGGCTGCTCCGAGGCAGCACCTAGAGGCTTTAGGAGCCCTTGCTGGCACTTTTTTGTGCCCGTAGGGATTCTTCTGAGGTGCAAGTTTCTCCTCATAGATTTATGGCTGCGTGTTACTCTCGGAGCCTATTCTCTGCCCGTTTTACATTGTCATCTTGCAAAGCAGGCTGAGAGGGACGTATTGAGGAATCGGTCCTGGAAAAAAGCAAAAAACTGTCTTTTGCGAAGACCGAGGGAACTACGAGGGCTAATTGAATGAAGAACTAAATCTTTAACCAAAGGAAATATAAACAGGTGCCTTACCGTGGATTAAGGAATATAACTACCTCAGGCTATGATGCGTATACTACATTTAGGAACCAGGTTGGCAAAACACACAAACAGTTTTATTAGATTAAGGTTTTGGCACTATCAGAGAGATATAACAAGACTTAGCAGCTTTTATTAAATAAGTGGTACAGAGCATCTCTAGGAGATTAGATATATCCATTTATCTCTTTGTATCGTGCTGTGGGGTATGCTGAGTTAGAACATCCGTGTTGGAATGTCTAAAGTATCAAATGTAAGCGGATTATAAAACAGCGCATATACATTAATACACTAGATTTTTGGCAAATGGAAATATATAATTAACATCAATTGAATTTAGTAATATTGTGTAATAACAAGAACAGTCTGGAGACCAAGTATGAAGTTGGATCACTATAGAACATGTGGTTTAATGTAATCACAGCCTTTACATGTTTCACTTTTATATGTAATTATTATTTTTTTCTGCAGGCTTCCATTTTCTTTACTAAGCCTAGTCTTGTGACTTCTGTCTCAAAAAGCTGTTCTTTCAAAGTAACAAGCTTTTCATTACAGCTACTGAGAGCACTTGCAGATGCATGAACATCTTTATCATTGTTCAAATACAAATATTTGGTTTATTCAAAATCTCCTTCAACCTCAGAAAGTTGATCACTGGAAGCTAAAATTCTAAATTCCACAGCAGCATCGGAAAGTATTCAATTACAGGCCATATTTTGTATTTGATCAACTGTCATAATGTTTTAAAAATAGTTAATTTGCCTTTCATCAGTAAAATAGGCAGTGTCTATAAAGAACATACTAATGGTACCTTAAATCCTAAGCTTTGGGGTTAAAAAATATGTAAAATAAATACACAATTAATACAGAATCTGATTTCAGCATACTAAATCATTTCACACATTGCTGTCTGAGATGTATGAAGACACATTACAGAATTATGGTGCATCTCCATTTATGTTGAATGAGCAAAACAAAGTCTTGCTGAAAGCTTGGACAAAGAATAACAGAGAAGGATAAACAATTTGCAACATTTCAGTGTGTGTACATGTACATATACAGTATATATATATATATAATATATATATATATATATATATATATATATATATATATATATATATACCGTATATACTTGAGTATAAGCCGACCCAAGTATAAGCCGAGGCACCAATTTTACCACAAAATACTGGGTAAAATGAGTGACTCGCAAGGGTGGGAAATGTGCTGCTCCCTGTGTCCCTCTTGTGCCCTCTGTGTCCCCCTCTCTCTCCGTGACTCTTCTCCCCTCTCCCTTCCCTGTGTCTCTTCTCCCCTCTCCCTTCCCTGTGTCTCTTCCAACCTCTCCCTTCCCTGTGTCTCTTCCCCCCTCCCTTATCACCCTCCTCAACCCCACTCCTTAACCTCCCTCCTCATCCTCAACCTCCCTCCTCATCCTCAACCTCCCTCCTCAACCCCCCCATCCTTATCCTCAACCCCCCTCCTCAACCCCTCCTCCTCATCCTCAACCTCCCTCCTCATCCTTAATCTCCCTCCTCATCCTCAACCCCCTCCTCATCCTCAACCCCCTCCTCAACCCTCCCATCCTCAACCCCTCCTCACCCTTCCTCCTCAACCCCCCCATCCTCAACCCCCTCCTTAACCCCCCATCCTCATCTTCAACCCCCCATCCTCAACCTCCCTCCTCATCCTCAACCTCCCTCCTCAACCCCCTCCTCAACCCACCATCCTCATCCTCAACCACCCATCCTCATCCTCTCTCCTCAACCCCCCTCCTCAACCCCTCCTCCTCATCCTCAACCCCCTCCTCTTCAACCCCCCCATCCTCAACCCCCTCCTCAACCTTCCTCCTCAACCCCCCTCCTCAACCTCAACCCCCCTCAACCCCAACCCACCTCCTCAACCTCAACCCCCCTCAACCTCCCACCTCAACCTCCCTCAACCCCAACCCCCCTCCTCAACCCCCCTCCTCAATTCCCCCATCCTCAACCCCCTCCTCAACCATCCTCCTCAACCCCCCATCCTCAACCACTCATCCTCAACCTCCCTCCTCAACCTCAACCCCCCTCAACCTCCCTCCTCAACCTCAACCCCCCTCTTCAACCTCAACCCCCCTCCTCAACCTCAACCCCCCTCAACCCCAACTCACCTCCTCAACCTCAACTCCCCTAAACCTCCCTCAACCCCCCATCCTCAACCCAAACCCCCCTCAACCCCCCTCAACCCCCCTCCTCCACCTAAACCCCCCTAAAAACCTCCCCCCTCTCCCCTCACTTACCTGTTTGTGCTCCGGCCTCCGCTCCCTGACCCGGCGCACATGTGACGTCACACGCACGCGCAGCATCATTAGCATATACCGGGTGCCGGCATGTGGTGTCACATGCGCGCCGGGTCAAGGAGCGGAGGCCGGAGCACAAGCAGGTAAGTGAGGGGAGAGGGGGGAGGTATTTAGGGGGGTTTAGGTGGAGGAGGGGGGTTGAGGGGGGTTTATGCTGAGGAGGGGGGTTTAGGTTGAGGAGGGGGGAGGGAAAGAAAGAGACACGGGGGTAGAGAGACACACGGGGGGGTTAGAGAGACACGGGGGGGTTAGAGAGACACGGGGGTGTTAGAGAGACACAGGGGGAGAGTGACTCAAGTATAAGCCGAGGGGCCCTTTTTTGCCTTAAAAAAAGGACTGAAAAACTCAGCTTATACTCGAGTATATACGGTATATAATATTTGTCAATCTGTCTTTAATGCCGGCACAGTGTCCTCTGCACAGCTGTCACATTTCTTATAAAGTTGGAGTATGCAAGCCATCATTTATGACAGGCAAGATATGAGGTATGGGGCAGATTCTTGTTTGTGCAATAGATTTTGTAGGATTGCGTATTCCACAACAATCATTTTGGTTATGGAGAGCATTAGAGGGAGAAACAGGCCTGAAACAGGCCTGTATATGAGTGATTCTTGGTTTGTGTAAAATCCAACCCGGTGCTTTGCTTAAAAGCTGTTTAATACGGCAGGCATATGCTTTAAGGGAGCAATATATAAAGTTGCTATTTTTGGATTAAAAGAGTGAGGTACATTGTATTCTCATTTGCATATCCCTGCATTTTAGACATGCAAATGGGCTTATTAATGTATTATTTGTTTTCTGTACTCTGTACGGTGGAGAGCTCTTCTCACTCTACTGCTCACCATACACTAAATGATTGTTGTGGAATACCCAATCCTGCAAAATCTATTGCACAAACCAGAATCTGCCTCATACTGATGAGAGTTAAAAGCTTGAAACAGGTCTGTATATGAGTGATTCTTGGTTTGTGTAAAATCCAACCTGGTGCTTTGCTTAAAAGCGGTTTAATACTGTTTAATTCTCTATCTCTGCCACTGGGCTTGAACAAGTTTGATTCTATCTGTATTTGTTTGTGCATTTAATAACAGCAGTGCTAGCATGTTGTCATGCCCTTCTATTTTCAGTAGAATTCAACAAGACGTACTTAAACAAAATGTTCCAGATGGAGAAAGATCAACTATTGTATACAAATTATAATTCAACAACTGTATTCTTTTTGTCTGTAATTTCCTGATGGTTCCTGAACCTGGGTTTACCCATCACAATCAACTGGAAATGACACTCACCTGAAATAAGCGACACATTATGTTTATAGAATTAAAATGGTGTATTCACACAATGGGAATGTTTCTGTATATGGTGAAATCTAAATCACAATGTCATAAAAAAATCCCTTCTGTAATATTAGGATCTGATTCAGCTAAGAAAGCAAACATGAGTTTAATCCCTCTGGAGAAATCGCAGTTGCTCATCCACATAAGTGGTGCATCTCTTTCACAGATATCAATCAAGTGACTAAAATATTCATAAAACTACACAATTTTAAGAAAGGTGCTTCATCAGATTAAAACAAATATTGCATGAGACACAGTTTGGTAGAATAAAAACAGCAAATATTGTAAAATTGTAGTTAACTGAATATTTTTTTTCTGTCTTCAGAGAGATTACACTGTTCTTGATATTAAAACTTAATCAGATGCAGTCCAGAGACAAGTCTCTCTTTATAAGAGTGTGTTGTTTGAACATCAGTAATATACATATTTGTCGCTCCATGCCTATCAGGATAAAATGGCAAGGTCCCAAAGAGAAATAAGCTTTTGATACAAGAGCCCTCATGTGATATTGATGAAAATCAAAATGATTAAGATCAGTAACTTTCCTGCTTTATAGTATATGTGAAATGCAATTTTTAAATCTCCACTGTTTTGCACAGTGTCCATTATTTCTTATTCTTTCTCCAAATAAATTAGTTAACCAAAATATGCGTATGATAACATGGATAAAATAGTCTTTTATATAACAAACAAGGAAACCCAAGTATAATAATCATGTTTTAACTTCAGAGGATATTTATAATATTAGATGTTATGCAAAAACATCAGCACTTGCAGTTAAAGGTAGCAGGATTTCTCTTTTTCATATATTGAACCATTTCTAAAATGATGGAGAGTTCCCAATGATCCATGCTGTGAATGAAAAGGCAAAAACAAGAGATGGGCATGTCACCTGTTTGATTCAAAGTCCTTCCTTTCTATCCTTTCTTCTATTACTTACCAAGTTATCCTCTAAAACAGGGCTGTCCAACTAATGTCACTTGCACCAAATGTGGCCTTCAACTGCTTTCTGTAGCCTACTGAGCAATGGTGTAGTCTAGTCTACTAGAAATAATTTGGCACAAATTAATACAGAGGTCATAACGTTTTAATATAACTAGAGAGCTCCCATGTGGTTAGAGGCAGACATTCACAATATATAATTTTATTATATTCTAATTATTCCTATATATTAAAGAAGGGAGTGGCCGATTGTTATTGGTAGAAACCAGCCTTGTCATAAGAAGGCAGGAAGAGTTTATCAGAAGCAGAGAGAGAATATTCTCGGCTTTTTGTCTATTGTCTTCTGTCTGGGGCTTTTTGTCTATTGTCTTTTGTCTTTGGCGTTTTTCCCTGAGCCTACCGTACAATTTCCAAACTCATCTGACATTCCTGTTCTGAGAACAAACTGACCGTCATTCTTGGCATATAACTTATGCCCCCATCAAATCTTCCTTAACATATATCTACTATATTAAATTTCCATTCTGTCTCAACTCTCTCTAACCAATCCAATCACATAAAGAGGTATTTCTTCAGTGAGGAGGGATCCTCCGGTGTCCAGGAGTTATCCTGGAATTCCCTACATTAGATAATGTATAAAATTGTATTAACTACTTAGCTTGTAGTAGAATTAAACTTAGCTCCATATATCACAATCTTTCTGTTACCCATTTGGGAGTGGTCACAGACACACTCTAATTGGCACTTATATTCCGGACTGTAAGTGTTAATTCAATATTTTGATCTGAGCCCATATCCCCTAAAACAGACTGATTAACTTTATTCAATAGTATAACTGTTTAGCTCGGTTACAAAGACCAATACTTAAGCATCCACACAACAAACCATATTTAGCTATACTCAACATATATAATCTTGTATCACACAATCAACAAACTATCTTACATCATTATTGATTGAATTGACCGACTTGATAAATTAATCTAAATGTAATCAATTCTGATGTAAGACCAACATCCAAATAACAGCTTGCCAATACCTAAATACAAAGTTTATTAGTTTGCAACCTCGCGTAAAATATACTCAACTCAGATACATATTGCTTCATATATATACTTCTTTATTCTTACATACTATATATTACTGCTTCCTTAGAGTGATAGGTTATATTGCAAATTATTAATATCATATGTATATATCACAAATAGACAGCTGATTGTGTTTATGCATATCATTGTGGTATTTTACTAACCAAATATATAGACAGACTGTAACCAAACCTTATAAGATTATATTCTCTGTTTATATACTCCTATATTAAACTAACCAAATGTTATAAGATTATAAGTTTGTATCCATGGCTTATTGATTGATACATTGATCTAACCAAATATAAAGCATTTTAAAACTAACTGTTATCCAATCATCAAAAAGAGATTGCAATACATATCATATAGTTTGTATTGTAATCTTACTAAATATCAAAGCTTACAAGTGTAAACACTTCTAATTGTTTATCCTTGATATTTACTATTACCAATAAAAGCAATTTCTTCACACAGCGTATGCTTGTCGACAACTTGATCTTTGAACCTAATCAATCTCTACACTGTAATACTTTAACAAACTATATTAATCTATACAGTGTAATATTTACGTCAGATCAATTGCACTGACAATGTGGAGCTTTGAAAATGAATATTGTTCAGTGCAATATTGTGCACAGAGAGAATCTTACTAAGACAATAAGACTGTAATTATATCATTACCTCACCAAGTAAATTAAATCTTTGTAGCTGTTTGGGTCTTAGAAATGCAAAACCTGACATTTTTGAAAATGTATGTTTTTTTGTCATTACCGTTGCATACTGAATTTTATAACGGCTACATATTACATCATTCACTATGTTTGTGAATAATGTGACAAACGTACAACTAGAGCAGCCATGTAAGCCTTGAGCATACTACTACTACTAGTATTAATGCCATAATCCCCATACAACCTTGAGTCCACTCTGTGGCTCTTTGCCATAATCTCTCTGATCCTGTAGTCCACTCTGTGTAGCTCTATTCTTCTAATGCAGTATCTGAGGTTGCACCGGCGCTATGCTAATCCCTTGTGAATACCCGATTTAGAGATACAGATTGTGCATTATGTTATCCAGACACTACTGATTAAGTCCAGGAGTTACTTTATACTGACTCCATTCTGGATGCTGAATAGATCTGGTCCAGTTATTACTGGTTGCTGTAACCGCCAAAATGCAGCCTGTTGACTCTCGACTGTCTGATGCTGCTTAGTGCCTCTGGCCCTCACTGATAATCAGATCATACAAATGACAACAAAATAGGGTGGTAAGGAACAGATATGCTAAAACTTAATTTTTATTAATTCATCAACTAAAAATCATTATAAAATATACTATATAAAAAGTTAAAATATGAGCACATATGATTGGGTAATATATTATTCAGATGAGCAAAATTTGAATGTTCATTTTCTTTGTAATATTTATAGCCAGAATAAGGTAATCATGCTAAGGACCTGCGTCTAGTTACCAAAATACCATGTCTATTATTTTCAGTGTATAGGTCATAAATATTGTTTATTTCATCCTTTGTTTGCTATTTTAAACATTTGCCCTAAGATTTTCTCCACTGAGAATATCAGTATCACTCATGGGATGTTTATACTTATAGAAATGCTATTTACATTTCTTATGTAAGGTGACATGAACTCTTCTCAGCCTGGCCCTTTGTCTGTTGGTGTATGCCGGGGTTCAGTCCTAGGTCTTTTCCTTTTCTACATCTAAATAAAATAAATACAATCTTTGGGATTTCAGTATTATCTCTATGCAGATGACACTCAAATCTACCTCTCAGCACCAGATCTACCCCCCTCTCTTCTAGCACAAGTTTCCAACTGCCTCTCTAGCATATCCTCCTGTATGTCTGCCTGTCAACTCAAACTCAACATGTCAAAGACTGAGCTCCTAATCTTCCCACCCTCTACCACAGCTTCCACTACTCCAGAATCTCTTATTGTTAACAATGCTGCCATCAATCATTTTTTCATCATCAGAATAACTATTCCCCCATGACATTCAGGGACCAACATCACTTACCATCAAAGGAATGGTTTAACCTATCTCAAGTAAACCCTAATATTACCAAGGTACTTAACATTAATACCACAGCCAGGAAAAAACCCTTCGAAAAATGCTGCATAGATAATCCCAATGGTAATAAAAATATATCTATTATATACAATTATCTCTTACACCAAACCACGCCATCTAAACTTAACCATCAATATTCATGGGAATCGGAACTTGCTATCACCCTGACCAATGAGCAATTGAACAAAATACATAAACAGGCTACAAGCTCCTCCCTCAACACAATTCTTAGAGAAAACTCACACAAGACCATCATGAGGTGGTACCTGACTTAAGCTGGGCTGACACTTTCTGATCAATTTCTAGATGGCAACTGCTCTGGGACTGCCCAAAGATTGTCCATATGTGATTACAGACATATAATATATCAGAGAGACTGTGGCGTCACAGGATCCCTCCAAAACCAGAGGAAGCTTTATTAGGCCTTCCCATAGAGGGTCTCTATAAAGAAGCTCAACTTTTATCAAATCAACTCTTTTAAGCAGTTAGGATTATGATAGCTGAAACCTGGAAGTCGGCAGTACCCGAATATAGTGCAATCTTGACAAACTATCATTTATACTTTCTATGAGCACTATCTCAGCTGACCTAGAATAATTCCCACAGAAAGTGGGCCTCATGTTGGGATACTTGGACCCTACACATTGGGTGGTAACACAGCAAGAAAGGACAATCAGAAAGATATAACCTCCAGTGAACCCACTGCAATTTAATCCACCCCTTTCCCCCTTATCTCCCCTTCCCCTTTATCTATCCATTCTGCTTCCTTCTACATTCAGTCTATTATTACGCTTTGGATGCACATAAATGTAAAAAAGCTATAAGGAAAGAAAAAAAAGAAAACGTTAAATGGAAATTAGTCTATTTCTCCATTCTTCAATTGCTATGTCAGCACTGGTTATGTTTTACCTGTAATGTTCATATAACACTGTTATAACCGTTTCCTTCAATAAAAACAATAATAAAAAAAAGGATAACTTTTCCTCTCCCCCTTTAATCAGAATTTAGAACTATAGGCTATCGATTATAGATATAGCCTGTGTTGTTGTGCCTCAGATAGGACCAGATTATCAAATGATCCCTCTTTCATTACATCAAATAAAGTCAGGACCAACGCAGGTTGATATTAAGTCATGATATTAGCGGCAGTGTAATCAGTAACCATAAAATTATTTCTAGAGAAAAATATTAATTTTAGCAGACTCTTGTACCTTAGGGCTTTCATGTTGTCGATCTTCAAGACCTTCAAGAGCCTAGGGGAGTTTGTACAGACACTTGTTTACCTATTATTAGTAGAGTGAGACAGGAAGGGTGGAAGGGGATTTTTTGGTCTTAATGGATGAAAAAGTTTTAAGTATATGGCATCACCCTCACTCTCCAACATAAGCTCATATTTAGGTAGTCTCACCTCCAACTTTAAATCCAGGTAATTTTCCCTCAGACACTGAACAGGAAGTGCTACTCTCCTGCCAGCCTCTATACACTAGCAGAACCTGCAAAAATTAAGATGTTTTCTAAAAATGCATGTATGTCATAGAAAACTGCCAATGTTGTTAGCCTGTTATATACTGCAGAAATATGTAAACCACTGCTGTCCTTCAATATGTATTTATCATAAGTATCAAATTGTGAACAAATGTCTCCCTGGATTAATTTTATTACCATTGCACTAAGCATAACAATAATATATGAACATTAATGCAGTGCATGCTGATGAGCTGAAGTAACATAAATTAATTAGCACTATATTGCATTTGCAAAGATAATGCTTGGCTTAAAAAATACATTGCAGTGATGTATTAATGCTTGCCTATTAAATCAAGAATATGGTATTTTGTAATGAATTCTTACTCTTACAATACACACATAATTTATATTAATTTTAATATAAAGTATGCATCATTAATGTTAGGAATACCCCCAAATAGCATGCATTATTCCTAAAGTATCAACATTTTTGTTTATGCCTTATCTCAGATTGCTCTATTTCTTTTAAAAAATAAATCCTTCCCAGTAAAGATTAATTGTGTGCTTTAATATCAGATGAACATACAAATTTGCAGAATGTTGTTGTACCCTTTTGCTCTTTACTTGATTGAACTATTTAATCACTTTGAGTAGATAGATGTTCCATTAAATCATTCGGCACAGCCATAATATTTTTATATAAATGTATCACTATTAATAAGTAGAATGTAAGTCAATACTATTATTATCTCTGTATAATATTACTTATATACACAGCATAACGATTCACCCTGAATCACATAGCTCTTTGGTTCCACGGCCTAGCTCTTAAGAGAATAAAACTGTTTGGGAGAAGTATTGCTGTTCTGTGAATGTGATTATTGAACATTGGACTCTGCATAGTATGTGATGGATGTGATGCTGGAACAAAATACATTTTTAACATTGCTATATAATAATAATAATAATAATAATAATAATAATAATATTAATAATCTAGTCCTAGTTGTCAAAAATCCAATCTGTCTTTTCTCCCTAAGTGAAAAAGAATCATATTTACTTGGCTCCAACTCTAGCCAAGGTAGCATAGCAAAGTTGAACCTAAGTCCATCCATTGGAAGATAATAATAATAATTATCGGAATCCAAGAAGGAAAATCTCCACACAAAAACAAAATACTTGCATGAACATTCATATATATATATTTTATTTGAGTTATTATTAGAGATGTCCCGAACAGTTCGCCGGAGAACTATTCGCGGCGATTTTTGCATGTTCGCGTTCGCCGCGAACGGCGAACACATGCTCTTTTCGGTTCGCCCCCTATACTTTATCATTGAGGAAACTTTGAACATCATTTATTTTATTTTATAATTTTTTTTGTGTAATCCATGCCTGCCTGCCAGCGTGTGTGTGTGTGACAGGCTAACACCTAACAGCTTATATTGTGCTTATTTTCACTACTCATACCTGGTGGTGTAACATACATTGAAAACAACCATTTTTTTCCTGTAATCTAATTTCAGTTGCCTGCCTGTGTCAGGCTCACAGCTTATATTGTGCTCAGTGACATAAAACAACACTTTTTTTACTGTAATAGATTGAATAGCAATTGCCTGCCTACAGGCGTGTGTGTGAAGCCTATTGCATCTACTCCGCCAACTTTTGCCAGTGCACAGTGATACGTCATATCTGGTGCAACCGTAGTGTACAGTGACATAAAACAACACTTTTTTTACTGTAATCGATTAAATATCAGTTGCCTACCTACAGGCGTGTGTGTGAGGCCTACAGCCCCTACTCTGCCAACTTTTGCCAGTGCACAGTGACACTCATATCTGGTGGCACGTTAGATTGCACGTGCAGTGCTCCAAATTTGAAGTGGGAGGACCGCCCAATCATCTTTTTCCATCTCCCTGTTCCAAAAATCAATGCCATATACACGTCCCCTAATAGTGGACGTAACAGGGATTAAACCGATAGGAATAATACTACTTAACAGTACACACCTTATAATAACGCAGACAGAGGCAACGCGTATAATCTTCCATGCTGTGCAGTGGAAGCCCCCAGACTCTGACCTGTGTATAATCTTCCATGCTGGGCAGTGGAAGCCCCCAGACTCTGACCTGTGTATAATCTTCCATGCTGGGCAGTGGAAGCCCCCAAACTCTGACCTGTGTATAATCTTCCATGCTGGGCAGTGGAAACCCCCAGACTCTGACCTGTGTATAATCTTCCATGCTGGGTAGTGGAAGCCCCCAGACTCTGGGAGTCTGAAGAAGAGGAGTCAAAGGAGGAAGGTGGCTTTGAGGAGGTGGAAGACCAAACACAGCAGGCGTCCTAAGGGGCTTGTTGTCACCTTTCGGGGACCCTTGGTGGCTGTGTGGAGGAAGAGACCTTCAATGACATCAGTGAGGACAAGGAACGGGACATGGCTAGCTTGGTATCCAACCTTGTGCAAATGGGGAGTTTGCGGTTGTGCAAAGGGACTGTTTGCAGTGCATTAAATGGGGAGATTGGTCTGTTACTGTGAAGCGGGTGTAACCCTTACACTACCTGATCGATACAACATCATGCCTGATGTTTTAAAGCATGTTATTCCAAACAATTTAGGAATGTTAGGTGATTTATGCCCTTTATGGCTTAAAACCAGACTCTGCATCAACTATGTAATTTTCCTTGGGAGTTTTGACATGGATCCCCCTCCGGCATGCCACAGTCCAGGTGTTAGTCCCCTTGAAACAACTTTCCCATCACTATTGTGGCCAGAAAGAGTCCCTGTGGGTTTTGAAATTCGCCTGCCCATTGAAGTCTATGGGGTTTGCCGATGTTCGCCCGTTCGCGAACATTTGCTGGAAGTTCGCGTTCGCTGTTCGCGAACCCAAAATTTGATGTTCGAGACATCACTAGTTATTATACATAAATATATAGTTAGTAGATGCTTAAAAGTAGGTTTAAGTAAATCTACCTACTTTATCCCTTAAAACACATTAAGCCTCAAGACTTTAGCAAGTTATAAGTTAACCTGCATTCACATTATAATCATACCCTATAATATTGGGGTTTCTAGGGAAATTCAGAATCCAGCTTAAATATTCAGTCATGATGTGATTGTTACTGGGAACAGAGTGTGTCTAAAGATTAGAGTTCATGTGAATTCTAATTTAAAATGACTGCCTATACTTTAATTGACTTCATAGAGGCAACATTGGGTCTGTGTCCCCTCTTCATTGTTATTTTGAAGTAACTTATTTAGGGCATTTCTTCTTCTGTTGTTTTTTTTTTTTTATTGCAAATTAATCTTTGTTTGTGCATGTGTTTTTGCTATTCTCCAATACCTGTTGACCACAAGTGACCACCTAATAAGCTAATAATTTGGGACTAGCAGTGAAGCTCATTTTCTTTTTCACTTATCACACAATGAACCCGAAGGTAAAAAAAATAATTGGCCAATAACACAAATACAGGGGAGATTTGTTATCAGAACAGGCATAAAGCAACAAAAGTGGGTGTGGGGTAGTGGGTTATAAATGCATATTTCCTTCCACGTTGAGATAAAACAGAAATAATGGAGTAGATAACCACTGCCTTGTTAAAGAAGCTGAAGGTAAAGGTGATGGACTGGCCAAGCATGTCGCCAGACCTAAACCCTATTGAGCATCTGTGGGGCATGCTCAAACGGAAGGTGGGGGAGTGCAAGGTCTCTAACATTCACTAGCTCGGTGATGTCATCATGGAGGAGTGGAAGAGGACTCCAGTGGCAACCTGTGAAGCTCTGGTGAACTCCATGCCCATGAGGGTTAAGGCAGTGCTGGAAAGTAATGGTGGCCACACAAAATATTGACACTTTGGGCCCATTTGGACATTTCCACTTAGGGGTGTACTCACTTTTATTGCCAACTGTTTAGACATTAATGGCTGTGTGTTGAGATTTTTTGAGTGGATACAGGCTGTATACTTACTACTTTACATTGTAGCAGAGTGTCATTTCTTTGTTGTCACATGAAAAAATATAATAAAATATTTACAAAAATATGAGGGGTGTACTCACTTTTGTGATATACTGTACATATACAAATATGCAGAAACCGTTATTCACATTTTTTTGGCATCCCGATTAACAGTCCAGTCATGAGATTCATTCCACCAGGTTTCAGTAATATGTATTAAATTCAATTTTTCATTAACTGCTAATAATTCTAACTCACCCATTTTTCCTGACAAGCTCCTAGCATTAGCATACATACACCTTATGTTATGAGTCTGTAGTTTTGAAGTGCCTGCCTCTGTACTTGAGTAACTTAGTAATACCTCCCTATTGACTTTACTACCCCTCCACATCTGCTACCCCATAAGTAGTTAATTCATCCCTTATCCCCTCTACACTTTCTACCCCATTACTTATAACTAGTCCCTCCCCCCACCTAATAGGTTAAAAACTCCTCCAACTTTTCTACCATCCTACCTTCTAGCACAAAAGCTCCCTCATCATTAAAGTACAATCCTTCCCTGCTATAGAGATTGTACCCAAGTGAGAAGTCATCCCAGAGCTCTAAAAACCCAAACTCATCCTTAGTGCACCACAGTTTTAGCCACACATTAACCTCCCTAAGCTCCTATTTCAATGTACTGCATTGCATCTTCAGGCAGCCTGTTGCCTTCTTAAAATGTGGTGCCCTAGGACTGGGCCTTGTGGGCCTAGGCAGAAATATACCCCTAGTAGTTTAATTCTGGTCTAATGTAAATTAAATATATGTGATCCCTCTTCAAAACAAAAATACTAAACACTTAAAAGCAAAATGTCTGCTGAATTTCCAGTAAGGCTTTTGTTCGTCAAATGAGCAAAGATAAAACAGCAAACAGACAATACTCCCTTAAGGCATTAATCACATGATATTGTGCACATCGATAAACACTACATGAATTTAAAGGACCTAGCCAATCACCCTTCCTGCAGCCGCAAGCTGTTTGTGGGCTGCAATACATGGAGTTTGCAGTTACAAGCCAATCCTGTAATTACAGTGTGCGAGAAAGCCCGTTTTCTTTTGGCTCCTATGGGCTAACGGATAATGATTGACAGGGAGAGATAATAAACCCCTTCTTTGACTGTGTTGTAGATTTTCACAAATTAGAACATATGTCCCGGAGCTGGTGGTTTTGGTCTTGGAGAGTGAGAGTATGAGATTATGGAGAGCAGGTCATTGCAATTGTATTGATTTATATTTCTAATAAACCTATTTTACACTTAACACATCCAAACACATATTAGCAGATAACATACACATAGAGTAATAACATACATATATGAATAGGCCATAACATCCACACACCACCAACCCCCACCCTATACCCAAACATTTAATAAATACACATAGAACATATATTATTTTTCCATCACAAAAATGTAAATACTTGTGACTTGCCTGTCAAAAATGATGGCATGATGGATTTTCTAAATCCTCCCTTCCCTGTGTCTCTTGGCCCCTCTCTCCCTCCCCAGTCTATGTTTGCCCCCTCTCTCCCTTCCCTGTCTCTCTTTGCCCCTGACTCCCTCCCCTGTCTCTCATTGCCCCCTCTCTCCCTCCCCTGTCCCTCTTTGCCTTCTCCCTCCTTCCCCTGTCTCTCTTTGCACCCTCTCTCCATCCCATGTCTCTCTTTGCCCCCTCTCTCCCTCCCCTGTCTCTTTTCGCTCTCTCTCTCTCTAAATGAGCCCCCTCTCTCCCTCCCCTGTCTCTCTTTGCCACATCTCTTCCTCCCCTGTCTCTTTTCGCTCTCTCTCTCTCTAAATGAGCCCCTTCTCTCCCTCCCTTGTCTATCTTTGCCCCCTCCCTCTCTATTTGCCCCCTCTCTCGCTCCCATGTCCCTCTCTCTCTTTTCCCCCTCTCTCCCTCCCCTGTCTCTCTTTGCCCCTCTCTTCCTCCCCTGTCTCTCTTTGCCCCCACTCTTCCTCCCCTGACTCTCTTTGACCCCTCTCCCCCTCCCCTGTCTCTCTTTGCCCCTCTCTTCCTCCCCTGTCTCTCTTTGCCCCCACTCTTCCTCCCCTGACTCTCTTTGACCCCTCTCCCCCTCCCCTGTCTCTCTTTGCCTCTCTCTTCCTCCCTGTCTCTCTTTGCTCCTTCTCTCCCTCCCCTGTCTCTCTTTGCCCTTACCCCTTCTGTGTTCCCCTTACCTCCCTCATGCCCCACTGATGCTTCCTCTGTCCCCCCTTTGCCCTGTACCTGCTCAATGGAGTCCCACAACTGCTGGCGCGTCCTCTCTGCAGTGTAGGGATATAGCAATGACGTCATTTGGGAGTCCCTACGCTGCAGAGAGGACGCGCCGGCAGGGGTGGGACTTCATTGGTCCGCTGAACCACCAATGACTGTTCTGGTAGGCGGGCAAAGGGGGGACAGAGGGAGCATCAGTGATGCAGGGGGAGGTAAGTGAGCATCAGTGGGGCAGGGGGAGATGAGGGAGCATCAGTGGGGCAAGGTGGAGGTGAGGAAATATCAGTGGGGAGGTAGTGTCCCCTGGTATTGTTCCCAGCTGTAGTGTCGTGCAGGTCTCGCGATGAGCACCTGCGGCGCTCATTCCGGGCCTGCAATGAGCACCTGCAGCTCTCATTGCAGCCCTGCAACTGCGTCCCTCACTTTTAGGATTATTATGGAGAGTGGAAATAGGAGGGGAGACGTGGGGAGGAGAAGAGGAGATGAGAGAGAAAGGAGAAAGAAGTGGCCCTGGAGAGTAGAGCAGAGGGAAGTGGAGGAGAGAGGAGGAGAGAGGAGATAGAGGGTGACAGAGAGTCCTCCATAGCAATAGGCACTCCCAGCACAGGGTCAGAGGGGGAGGTGGAAGTGTGGAGGAGGCACAAGCCTCAGGGTCAGAGAAGGGAGGACAGGATCCCAGTCCACAGTCTTGGAGGCAAAGAGGCTGGGGGCAGACACAGGGTCCCTTAACTACAAGCACCAGCAGATGGTGGTCCTCCCCAGTGCTATCCATGACCTCCCCATTATCTTTGCAGGGGGGTAGGGAAGTTAGGCCCTGGCCCAGGGCCCAGACCTGGAAACAGGTAGAGGCCACAATCACAGCAGTAGGCTTTTACAGAAAGGGATGTGAGGTCTGTGAAGCATCGCTTTGACTTCTGGGCCAAGGTGAGGAGAGTGATGGCCAAGGAAGAGAGTGCAGCAACAGCAGCAAATGGTGGCCCCCAAGTGACTGTCAAGTACAACAAGTGGGAGAGGATGCTCAAGGAGATGCTGTGCAAGGTGCCCATCGCTGGAGCTCCAGGCCTGGTGGCCAGACAGGATCCAGCCTCCATGTCAGGTAAATATCAAATACACCAACATGCTACCACATGTACAACACACGCACACATAGAAAACACACCACACATGTAAATGATGAACAACAAAGAGACTGACATGTCAGCTCCCTGCATTTACCAAGGGATAGATCTATCATTCATTAGTCATTCAATTCATAAAGCTGACAAATCACTGTCATTAGTGGGTACGACATGAGTAACCAACCTACAGAGAGTCCATGCTTATGCAGATACAGCCCACAGCTGGAATCAAAATAACGTTATGAGCAAATAAAAATCAAGTTCATAATCCAAAGAATTGATCACATCTAGTAAATGATAGCTACACATAGTATAAATTAAGTAATACATCCAGGTTTAAGACAACAAGATGTCAGAGAGTTAGGAAAAAACAGAAGCCAATGTATCATTCAACATAATTAAAACATATACCATTCTTCTCTCTTTTACAGCTGGCAGGAGGACTAGGTGAGCCAAAGACGGGGGCATTGCCTGAATCAGAGCAGAATATGCTGGACCGTGCCCCAGCCCAACAGGGCCCAGTGCAGGAGGAGGAGGTAAGGAGAGTATCAGTGGTCCTGTGACATGGGGAGGGGGAGGACCAATTCAGTGGGGTCACCTGCTGGCCCTTTGGCCATACCGTGGTATTGGACCCCACTGTCCCTCTCCTCCAACAACTCTGTTCACCACCCGGGCCCTCCTACTGAATTGACCAACTAGCCTTTCCACCACCACCTCCTCCTCCCAGCAGCGCCACAACCTGGCTCCCACCACCACCACGCCCACAACCACCACAAGTAAGCCAGGCTCCTCACCTAGACATGCCCACACAGAGCGGACTTCTGTCTCAAGGTCCACTGAGTGGGAGATGCTGGTTCTGATGCATTAGCTGGTGGAGAGTAATCGTGGGATACAGGCCAGTATCTTCTCCAACCAGGCCTCCATCCACACCAACCTGCGGAGGATCTATGGTGAGGTGAGGAGGTACCACCTCATGGCGGAGTCATACCTGGCCACGTTACTAGATTCCTTGGATAACCAGAGTGTGCTCATCCAACTGAACATTGATGCCACCCAGCGCACTCTGGTTTCCAGCACCGCTTCCTCCACACCAGAGGCCTCACCTGCTCACCCTCAGACTGGCCCCTCCTCACCTACCTAAATGCCTCTGCCTCCTCCAGTCCCACTGCCTCCAGGGGGGATGCCTCTCCTTGCAACCCCCTCCACTAGGCAGAAGGCATACGGTCACGTGGGGTTGGGGCCCTGTAGCAAGGAGGAGGAGGATTTTTGCCTTCAGGTTAATTAAGGCATCATCTTCATCTGCAAGCATTGTTCCAAATATGAAGCATTTGTAATATATTCACAGTGGCTCTCAGATAGACATTCCATCAATGACATCCCCACCCAAAATGTTGCTCCCATGACATCCCCTGCCAAATCATATGTCCTGAATTATAAGACATGATTGTTTTTGTTAAATTTAGACCAATACAGCTATGACAGTGGACTTGCAAATATGCACTAGTGAAGCATAATATCCTCTCCTTTATCTCCTCAATATCAATAATACAACATATACATGTGTCTGATGTAAGAAACAGAGATTATGGCTGGTAACCTTTTTTGTTCCCTCCGTATTTATGGGTAGGTTTTCCAAACTTGTGATATCATGAGAATCCTTTACAATGTGATGACACCTGTATACCAGATGAATGTGATATCAATGTTGCTAACAAATATCAGATGGAGATAGTGATAGTACTCTTGGACCACTAACTATGGTCACAGCTAAGCATTCATTGTGAGATGAACCATCATTATTAATGGTCATGGCTAGTGATTTATAACGACAACTACTTAATGTTTAGTAATGCTTGCAGACGAAGATAAGGTAAGTTGGTATATTTCTACAGTTACAGTATTTAACATTGTAATGTACATGCAGGTTGTTGTTTTGTTTTAGACTCCTCTGCCTTTTTTCTGTTTGGACCACCTTTTTGTCAGATTTTTGTGGGATCACACTGTATGTGTGTAACTGGATTGGATTACATAGTCCAGAAGTTTATGCATCTGTTTAATTGAGTAGATGAAGACAATATGTGTGCTTTGCACAATCCTGGTTACTTCTATTAAATGGAGTGATGTATGATGATATTTGTATTCATCAGATTCTGGTTGCAGTGATGTACTGACCACATGTGAACCTAGTAGGTGCTCTTCATTATAATTATTATTCAGTGTTGTGCGACTGACACACTGAATAACGCTTTCAATATATGTATACCAATGTGGAAAGAAAGAAAAAGGAAAAGTACCCATTAAAAATATTTAGATAACTCTTTATTTAGTAAAATGCTAATAACAGTAATTGGCACATTTGACTATGCTATAATGCTATAAATTATGTTTGGAAACCTGACATATAACCCTTGAGTATTTAGTAATGTTGGTTGAGGGATAATTCCATCAGGTATTCCATCATCCTGGTGATTTTGATAACGAATAGTCATAGTTTACACTGTAAGCGCCTGGCATAAAAGTGATTTGGAGCTGGTGCAAAAAATGTGCAAATATGAATCACATTGGTGGAATGTAGTGGAGACTGGCGATGGTTACAGATGAAGACTGGTGAAGTACCTGCAGAAAAGTTCATTTTCCCTGATGGCACATTTAGTAGTTCATTTAAACCAAGTTTTTGCAAATGCTCCTTTAGCTGAAAAATATATGATAGTTAAATAACGTAAATATTCAATAAGCTCTACTACTAGAAACAGGTAATTTATTTCTTGTTTGTGGTGGAACTGATGACAAGCAACAAATGTCTGTGAAACTACTGAATTCCAGTACATACTCAGTTTCTTACGCCTTTGACCCCTAAGGTTGACTAAGGTAAAAGTGCAGTTTTCAATAGTTTCATAGGATGATATCAGGAAATACATTAAAGTCTTTTCCCTCAGTGATGTCCGTTATTAGATGCAGGACTAAATTAAGATGGTGTGATTGATTCAGGAGTGTTATTATTAGTACATTGACTCAAAATAGAAGATGTCTGGTTACTTGGATGATGTGCCCCTGGCTTTTCCTGTTTCAAACTCACAACATTAACAACTGTGTAAACCATGGGCATAAAATTATACTGAGAGAAAATCTTAATTTTTGCTGACTCTACTAGTGCAGAAGCTGTCTTAATAGCCCTGCTTCCGTTTTAAGAGAGGGTAAGAGAAGGGCAAGCAAGCATTGCACATATACTTGCAATCAACCACTAATAAACCTATGGAAGTGTGGAGGGGAGGGTTATGTTGTGCTGGAATCTTATCTGAATCCACCAAATAAATCAACCACTACCATCCATTCTCTTTCCACTCTTATATAGATAACAGCAGGAGGTGTGGAAGACTAAAACATAGCATCATTCAAGCACAAGAAATGTCTATTTAAAAACATAACTTAAGTAAAATGATTTCTATCCACATCTTATACGGCTGATAATGTTGTTAATGTGTTACAAAGTGCACAAGCATTAGAAGCTTTTCCTAATCTAAAGTGATCCTTTAATTAAGTGGCTTGATTCATGATTGATTGGTGTAGATTTGTTTTTCCAGTGTTTCCAGATCTTAGTCTTATGTATTTCAGGATGTCATATAATAAAAAAAAAAAAAATATATATATATATATATATATATATATATATATATTTATATTTATATATTTATAGTAAGGTATTCATATTGCTAATTTGATGACATTTTCCAGATCTAAATTGTCACTCTAGTTTCTATTTATTATACCTTGTACATTGTACAAATTGCAGTTTTACCTGAATCCATTAGTGATTTCAGATTCAATCTTACACCTCACTGACTACAGAAAGAAGGCTTATCTTTAGGAACTGGGGTCAATACATAATTTCAGTGGAGCATTGAAATTCTATAATTGGAAAGGTTTAATGTCTTAATTAGCCTTTATTAAAGTACAACAATTCACTCCCTCCACACAAGTTATTAATCTCCACAAATTCCATGCTACATAACTCTTATTAATGGAGTGTTGCTAACTGAGAGAATCAATTAGCAATTTTGTGGTTATATAAGCGTAGTTAAATGATAAGAAAATGTTGATTGTACACATGAACAAGGAGCTAAAAGTTGTGTTTTTTCAGAAACAATAGTATATAGAATATATTTACTGCTTTCCCAGTAAATGCTAAATAAAGAAACAACAGACTCTGAGCCTCATTCAATTGCTGCGATTTTGAGATCCGGGCTCGCAAGTGGAGGTCTCAAGTTATTTTGCTATTCAATTGCCTTCCGTTTGCAGGCTCCAATTGAGTTACGTGCTGCAAGCTGCGATCCATTGCGATTTGTAGAATCGCAAGTTAATGCCCTCCATGCCTTTGATCTTTCACGGCTGCCAGAGTCCCGAACGCTAAAATCGCAAATCGATATTCAATTGCTCTGATTCCCCCTCGCTAACCACTCCCCCCGCAAATGGCAAAAGTCGAACCCCAAGTTACTGGTACCAAGGAGGACTCGCAAAGGGCTTATTGACAAATCTGAGCACTTTAAAAGCAAAGAAAAAAGCAACACTGTGCTTTTATGCGGCCTTGCTTCAGCGATCATGTTTAAGCCCGCAAATGCTACTGTCAATAGCATGGTTTCTGATTTTTGCGACAGACACCTAACTTGTGGGCCTGGACAGTTGAATAGCATTGCAAAAGGAGCACGCAACTCAATCAGGGGCATTTGGCTGTCTGCGATTGAGTTGCGAGCCCCAAATTGAATGAGGTTCTTTGTGAGCTTGTATTTTGACTTAAAATAGGGGGAAATGTCCTTTTTGTTTTCATAAACACCTTTTTAATTTTGATTAACATTTATAAAAAGAATCAGTGTCGTAGCAAAGTGAAATTATTTTCACTAAATGGGCAAAAAATTTAAAAAGTGGGAAACATGTATAAAATGTAATGTTCACCTCAAAAAGATTATTAAACATGTCACAGGACTAAGTAGGCAAAATTATAGGAGCCTTGTTGTCATGCACAAACATTTTCAAACTCAAACTCTAATTACTTAATTCGGTTAGGTGAAAGAGCATGACATTTTGGGGAAAGTTCTGAGGCCTGAAATCAAATTGAATCTTTTACCTATACGTATATTAAGACTCTGCTTCATAGTAGAGTCTGCAATATTTACCCGTGGATGCATTTTATGGGTGAACAATAACATATTGTACCTAAATTGGTATATTGTGCTCCATATACTATTACCATATACTATGGGCCTCATCAAGGGGGAAACATAGAAGGATAAGGGGAAAAGGGTGGTATGATTATGTCAATATTTTTTAATGTACCGCTTTAACATTCTAAATACTGACATAATCATACCGCCAGGCGGGTTAAGTCATTGATTCCCTAGATTGACAGAACACTGAAATGACACATACAAAAAAAAATTGATTGCAAATTTACAAGCTTGAGACTGTTGTGCAATTAATTCTAATGCCTTTCATCGCTTTCCATGTCTTTTAAAGTGCCATTTACATTTATTGCAATCACAATGCTACAATCAGGGGTTAAACTCCCTTCTTAGTCTTATCTGTTACCCATAGGATTTTTTCCTACATTTGACATTTATGGGTGTGAAAATATTTGTGGGCTTGAGAAATTGTAGCAATTGAATATGCAAGAGTTACAATCGAAAATCCCCAATCTTGAAAGGTCAAAGGCTTGTAACAACCGCAGGGATTTTCAGCCTGTAACCCGTAGAACGTTTGCGGCTCGCAAAAAGACCCCAATTGACTGTCAAACAAGGACCTAAATTACTATTTTCCCTATTGAAATATACCCTAAAGCTTGAAATTAAAAATGAACATATTCTGTATAGTGTGTTAAGCCGTCTATGTACATTGTGCCTATCGACAGGGTATAAACACACGACTATTACCTAAAAATGGTCAGCAGACAATTTAACTCTGTAGTTAACACAAATTTCCTTGGCACTATTATGTGTTATATGCAACCAAGGAGTCTCCAAAACTATGGAGATTCATAGAGGAAATGTCTATAAACGTTTATAATCTATTTCTAAAAGCATTTGGCAAAAATGGAAAATACCAGAGGGGCTCTAAAAAGCTCTGAGATATATTATTGCACCATGAAAAAGGCTTGTAACTCTGCATTTGATATATTTGGACACTGCTTCTATAAATGTTTGTTTATCTCCTTAAAATGGTAATATCCTACACTACTAAGAGATGTATAGGTGGTCCTGGAAAGGGTCAGCAACTCTGCTTCAAAGATGAAAGAGGCAGAAGTATACTACACTTTGAAGAAATAAAATCCTCATATTACATTAGAGGTTCTTAAAGAAATGTACCTTTTGAGAGATGGTTGATGAAATGTGATTACTGAAACAATATATGGGTGGAAAATTTATAATTTTTTGATCATTTTCAAGAAAATATTAATCATTTGCATTTTTCGCCTGCAAAAATATGATTTAAACTTTTCAAGGAGCATGTGTTTGCAATAACAAGCATCACATTATTGCTGAGACTGAAGTGCATGACAATATCCTACAGTTTATGTATTTACATAGAGTTGGGTACTATTTTTCTCACAAAAAGCCTGGGAGATTTTGTTAAGGTGTAATATTCCATGACAACAAATATAATATTTGTAAGTGGTTAATTATATGTGCTAATGTACTGTAGATATTTTTAATTGCCAGACACTCATTCAGTCATGCTGGGTAATTATTTTATGTATGAGGATAGCAGAAGTTACATATCTAATCTTATTCAGTGTACAAGATTATCTTAGCTTTTCTTGTTACACAGGCTGCAAACTACTTTAGGTTGTAAGTTCATGAGTTTTCAATCTTCTAAGGTGCTTTAGAAACAAGCTCTATGTTCATTTGATTTTACACTCAAAGATAGGGCCTCCTTTCTTTTGCAATGTGTTAATATTGTTTTTGCCTTGTACTTAACCCATGTAATGTGCTATGTGATATGTTGGAACATTACAAATAAAGGGTAATAATAATAAAAGTACTTTGCTGAAGGCTGTTATGGCTTTTGTCTTCGGAATAAAATAGCCATTGCAATCCTTCATTGACTTCCATTGCCCCTTTGAAAGTTTAGTAAATAAAGTACACTTCATTGCAATCTCAAAATACTTTTTTCTGAAACCCTGACTTTCTTTTTTCTTTTTTTTCCCCCTTTGTTCTGTCATTTCTAACTCTCTATGAGCTCATGGGCCTTAACACATCAAGCACATCTTCATGCTGACCCACTTGGTTTTCATGGCAGAGATACTGGAGTGGGTTGCCACAGCATACAGCACCTGGTATTCCTAGGTGGTCTCCCATCCAA
Source organism: Discoglossus pictus (assembly GCA_027410445.1). Classification (NCBI taxonomy): domain Eukaryota; kingdom Metazoa; phylum Chordata; class Amphibia; order Anura; family Alytidae; genus Discoglossus; species Discoglossus pictus. The sequence continues at coordinate 217,955,152 of CM050168.1, read as the reverse complement.
GTACTGAAGAGGCCAAACCCTGCGTGGCTTCTTTTGTGCATATGCCTCTTAGTAAAACATAGGAATGGTGAGATACTTTAAGATGTCTAACCCATGAATTAAATTATAATACAATGGAGTAGATTCACTATATTTTTGCTGAGTCAACAAAGGGCAGTGAAGGGACGCAGTGGCAATTTTTCCCATAAAAAAAGACTATTGCAACCTTGGATAAGTATTTTGGGGTGCCCCTAAAGCATAATATATCTAGGGAAATGTGAATCCAATAGTATCAATAATTATGAGAATAAATACATCCATAGCAAAGTGGTAATCATCTTCCCTGACCTTTTCAAACCTCATTAAAAGGAAATCTTAATGAATTCAGCAAATACTGAGCTACCCCATAATATTTTTTATGTTTCAGACGGTATACACAGCAATGAGTTCCCTTGAGTGAAATTCCTATTTTCTATGGGGGAAAATGCCATTGTATACCTTCATAGAACTTTGAGGCCCTATGTATCTTTTCAGTGTCTATGGAACATTAGTTTCCCTGAGAAATTCTACACTTGAGCAATTGTATTAATGTGCAGTAATAAGTTAATTTTCTTTGATAGAATCTAAACTCAGTTTTCATTTAAATAATTTTATTGATTTTATTTTCTGACTTCTAGTCACATATAATCCCCAAAGCATTGAATTATATTTTACAGTGGAGTGTGTTTTTTTCCAAACGTCATGACATTTTACACAAGATATAAATAATTCTTGCTAATTTGTGCATGAATCACTGGGAGAGCAAGCTATTACTTGTATTTCATAACTGCTATTTTTTATGATAAAGAATACATGTATAAAATAGTGTTGTTTCTACCAGAAGCTGGGTTATGGATCCATTGGCACTTTAAGTTTACATAGCACACTAAAATAACAAAACTGGCAATGATATGGAATAAACAACAGGCCACAGCTTTATTGAATAACAATTTTACATAATTACAAATTAAGGGGAGGAGCCTGCCAGTGGAAGTAACCTCTTGCCCCTGAACCCGCGTCCATGGTGCCCACCTACTCACTACTGTACCACGCCCATATACGTCACAGAGCAGCAACGGGACTCCTCACGCAGCTGCGATCCCCTCCAACAAAGCTCTGGCCCACTTAATACCCTCCCTAACATCATTAGTTCGAGCCAGTTCTCAGTTAAATGGACTCCATTGACCCAAACCTTCCATCCTCTGATTTATCTTTGAACTCCGAAAAGCGTAGTGCCAGGAATTCTATCCTCCTGACAAAAGTGATCACCAGCTTATTTACTTTAATGCGAGCCCTATCAAGGCGAATGGGATCCCCCTAATGATCTCAGACCAAAAAAGCATAACACCCGGGAATTTCTCACCTTCAGTCGGATACATCCATCTTAATGTCCCTAACTAAACACTTCGTAGAAACCACCCACACATGGTTCCCCCCAGCATGCACTACCAAAATTGTTGGGTTACCAAAACGCTGTACATACTGGTCAACCAACACGTTCACTTGTGACCACCTCATGCCACGTCTACCCACTCACTGCACTTGCATAACATCTTCGGGAACGCCCAGTTAGAGGTCATCCAGCGAAACTGCTGCAAACCTCTGAACCCAATAAATGTAGGAGGGGCCGATGACCCAGAGCTGTTGCTTGGTGCCTGTAACAGATATGGAACAATTAACAAACGGCCGCTGTGGGTGTTACATAGCTCTGGTAATGTCTCGATTCCCCCCTTCCAAATCTTCTCACTACCTCTTCCGGTAACCCTGCCTTTTAGCCGATACCAGCTCTGAAAAAGGCCAGGGAAAAGGCAGTAAGGAAAAGCAGGGCTTTGAAGGGATAGCTAAACTCATCTACTAGAGTGGACCCAATATGGATCAACAATGCAAATGTACTGGGGCGCCTTTTGTCTCGTACTTCTTCACCTTTATACATACCACCAATCACAGGCCTAACCACAAACATCTTTGTCAGGTCCACCATCCCGGCCAACTTAAACATAAAAGCTAGAGCAGCCACCTGCCGAACCACTGGGCCTTTGGGACACCCCTCGCTTTTACAGCGGAGTAAGTACCATAACAAACTGCCTGTCATCTTGTCCTCCGATTCCGCACCTCCCGCCAGTTCAACCAGGTCTTGCCACTTCAACCAGACCGTTTTATAAGTGTTCCACGTGGTTGGCGCAAAATACCGATGTACCAGCGCTGCTATGTCTGCGCTCCAAGTTCCCAAAGTTCTGCAGGGATGTTGCATCCTTGCTGCTCCGCTTCCGGTGCCAATCGCCTGAAGCGCTCCAACTGGAAACGAGAAAGGTCGCCAGCAATCCCATTTCTACATCCGGGAACATAGCACTTACCCATGCATTTATTCGTAGGCAAGTCAAGACCAGGTGCCGAATCAGCTGTACTACCGGTACTGACGCCGCCGTATTGCTGTTAATAGCATGCACATATTGTCAGTGAAGGATATGATTTGCCCATCCCTTAGCCTACTGCCCTAAATGTGCAGTGCAACCACGATAGGGAATGTTGAGGGTTTTGGTAATTAATATGGTGATATTATTAATATCAATAACTTTTACTAATATTAATAAAACATTTACATATTTCACATATTTGCCAATTTTGACTAATATCCAAACTCTTACTACATGAAGATGTTGTCTCTAATTCAAAAGAGAAAATGTTTTTCAATTGCTATAAAAGCTGATATATTTCGTATTTATAAAATGAATTTGCAAATTACATGTCGACTTATAATACACAAATGATATGGTATAATGTATTTATCAGATAAATATTGATATAGCAATTTATTCTATAATACATTTACAAAATATTTTTATGATTGTAATGAAAAATAAATGACATATAAAGAAATGTTATATTCTTTATAGTGTTTAAATTATTTTGCTAGTGAACTGTGGAAGTTTCTTTGAAAAATGCATGTTTGAGTTTTCTATATGTTTGGGGGAAAATCCCACTAGTATATGTTAAATGTTCTTAAAAGGTCTCTGGATGTGTGTCCTTGTCTAGGTCTTCTTGTCCTTTCTTTTCTCCATTCCTCCTCTCCTCAGATCTTTCCTTTCTCCCTTTGTCCTTCATTAGTTTTTGTAGATTCTGTTTCTCAATTATACCCACAACTTAATTTGCTTATCAGAAATTCCAATCAGGCTATGTATTTGTCAACAGAATATCCTACTGATGTCACAAGATAGTTAACACTTAATAGGATGTATTTTTTTCCACAGCATTATTAGCATCAATTAATTTCTTACACCAGAGGGTGCTCTTGAACCTTCAAATGACCACAAAAAATTTAAATAAAATGACTAATGACCCCTTAACCCACAAACTATAAAAAAAGATATGGTCAGTGATAATGGGTGTCAGTTATATAAACCAAGGAAAAGATTTACATCCTGGAAAGGAGACATAAAGTCTATATATGTATGAGAACTACCTTCTTACATATGGGAATTTAAAGGAGTATCCTATTATTTCTAAGAAACATAACCTTTACGTTAACCTTTATCAAATAGTTTCAGGAATTTGTCTCTACAGAACAAAGAAGCATCAAGAATCCCCTTTCTATGAGAACATAGAAACACCTCTATACATAGATATTTTCCAAATGAAAATGCTTGCATATATAAATAAATATAAATGTATACAGGGAGTGCAGAATTATTAGGCAAGTTGTATTTTTGAGAATTAATTTTATTATTGAACAACAACCATGTTCTCAATGAACCCAAAAAACTCATTAATATCAAAGCTGAATATTTTTGGAAGTAGTTTTTAGTTTGTTTTTAGTTTTAGCTATTTTAGGGGGATATCTGTGTGTGCAGGTGACTATTACTGTGCATAATTATTAGGCAACTTAACAAAAAATAAATATATACCCATTTCAATTATTTATTTTTACCAGTGAAACCAATATAACATCTCAACATTCACAAATATACATTTCTGACATTCAAAAACAAAACAAAAACAAATCAGTGACCAATATAGCCACCTTTCTTTGCAAGGACACTCAAAAGCCTGCCATCCATGGATTCTGTCAGTGTTTTGATCTGTTCACCATCAAAATTGCATGCAGCAGCAACCACAGCCTCCCAGACACTGTTCAGAGAGGTGTACTGTTTTCCCTCCTTGTAAATCTCACATTTGATGATGGACCACAGGTTCTCAATGGGGTTCAGATCAGGTGAACAAGGAGGCCATGTCATTAGATTTTCTTCTTTTATACCCTTTCTTGCCAGCCACGCTGTGGAGTACTTGGACGCGTGTGATGGAGCATTGTCCTGCATGAAAATCATGTTTTTCTTGAAGTATGCAGACTTCTTCCTGTACCACTGCTTGAAGAAGGTGTCTTCCAGGAACTGGCAGTAGGACTGGGAGTTGAGCTTGACTCCATCCTCAACCCGAAAAGGCCCCACGAGCTCATCTTTGATGATACCAGCCCAAACCAGTACTCCACCTCCACCTTGCTGGCGTCTGAGTCGGACTGGAGCTCTCTGCCCTTTACCAATCCAGCCACGGGCCCATCCATCTGGCCCATCAAGACTCACTCTGATTTCATCAGTCCATAAAACCTTAGAAAAATCAGTCTTGAGATATTTCTTAGCCCAGTCTTGACGTTTCAGCTTGTGTGTCTTGTTCAGTGGTGGTCGTCTTTCAGCCTTTCTTACCTTGGCCATGTCTCTGAGTATTGCACACCTTGTGCTTTTGGGCACTCCAGTGATGTTGCAGCTCTGAAATATGGCCAAACTGGTGGCAAGTGGCATCGTGGCAGCTGCACGCTTGACTTTTCTCAGTTCATGGGCAGTTATTTTGCGCCTTGGTTTTTCCACACTCTTCTTGCGACCCTGTTGACTATTTTGAATGAAACGCTTGATTGTTTGATGACCACGCTTCAGAAGCTTTGCAATTTTAAGAGTGCTGCATCCCTCTGCAAGATATCTCACTATTTTTAACTTTTCTGAGCCTGTCAAGTCCTTCTTTTGACCCATTTTGCCAAATGAAAGGAAGTTGCCTAATAATTATGCACACCTGATATAGGGTGTTGATGTCATTAGACCACACCCCTTCTCATTACAGAGATGCACATCACCTAATATGCTTAATTATTAGTAGGCTTTCGAGCCTATACAGCTTGGAGTAAGACAACATGCATAAAGAGGATGATGTGGTCAAAATACTCCTTTGCCTAATAATTCTGCACTCCCTGTAGAGCATACAACATATTAATACATTGGTTATAAAAAGAAAGGTTAATAATTGGAATATTATATTAGCTTATAATAACCATTTGAAATAGAACTTGATTCGTATAAAAGTTCTGACAGGAATTCTAGGTTTTTTGTCAAACCCGCTTCCTCCCAGTCACCAAGCCGCTGACCCACGCACCAGCTCCCATTGAAGTAGGCCCCGAAACTGCATACCCCCGATGCGTCCGTATAGAGTTGCAAATTATCATTAGACAATGCCCTTGGTTGAATGAGTGTCTTCTCGTTAAACTCGCTTAGAAACGCCACCAGACCCTGACATCCTCTCTCTTTGCAGCAGATACCTCAATTAAATGGTATGGTCACTTTATACCAGCCTGTAGTCTCTGTAGAGTAACCATCTTGGCTTGCACCAGAGCTGCCAACTCCGCCTGGAGGTCTGCCACTTTATCACTTGGCAAGCTACATTCCATCCTTACTGAGTCATACACAGAAAAGTCATCGTTGTCACAGGGCCCTCCATTTTTTTCTTGTGCTAATGGAAAGCCAAATTCTCAGCAATCGATTGGAACGTTCTCAGTAGTAACTGGCAGGAATCGTGCCCGGCTGGACCCACAAACAAGAAATCGTCCAGGTAGTGTACCACGCTGGTAAAACCCGATTTCTCACACATGACCCATTGTAAAAACGTGCTGAACGTTTCAAACAATGTGCAGGATATGGAGCACCCCATTGGTAAGCATAATACCCATCCTCGAAATAAAACCCTAGCAAGTGGTGGCTATTTGGGTGGACTGGCAGAAGGCGAAAGGCCTTTTTGATTTTGACCTTTACCATCCATGCCCCACTCCCAGCCAGCCTAACAATTTCAGTAGCAGCGTCAAAGGAAGCATATGATACGGATGACAGCTCCCTATCAATCCCATCATTTACCGAAGCACCTCCAGGGTAAGACAGGTGCATGTATTATCCAGAACTTCCCCGGCTCTTTCTTCAGTACTACTCCCAAAGGCAAATTCCTAAGGTTAGGCATTGGGGGTGAGACGAATGGGCCTGCCATTCTGACCATGCCTACCTCCTTGCTTATTTTTTCCTTAACCACCCCGGGTTCTCCAATAACGATTTTAGGTTTGGTGGATAACCGCAGGTGAATCCTGTGTCGCATGGGATCGCAAAGCCATCCTCAAACCCCTCCCTCAGCAGCTGTGCTGCTGAGGCCTTCCCCCTTCACTTACCGTAGTGTTCTAGCCACCGGAGCATTGCGGCTAGCAACACCGGCGTCCTGCCCCTTTGCAGCTTGCTCACTGGCTTTCCGTTATCCCTCGGCTTGCTGCATTTTGCCAATGCATGCTCACCCCCACAGTTGGAGCAAGTGTGACAAAAATGGTAATTGGGAGTGTTTCAGCTTGTGTGTCTTGTTCAGTGGTGGTCGTCTTTCAGCCTTTCTTACCTTGGCCATGTCTCTGAGTATTGCACACCTTGTGCTTTTGGGCACTCCAGTGATGTTGCAGCTCTGAAATATGGCCAAACTGGTGGCAAGTGGCATCGTGGCAGCTGCACGCTTGACTTTTCTCAGTTCATGGGCAGTTATTTTGCGCCTTGGTTTTTCCACACTCTTCTTGTGACCCTGTTGACTATTTTGAATGAAACGCTTGATTGTTTGATGACCACGCTTCAGAAGCTTTGCAATTTTAAGAGTGCTGCATCCCTCTGCAAGATATCTCACTATTTTTAACTTTTCTGAGCCTGTCAAGTCCTTCTTTTGACCCATTTTGCCAAATGAAAGGAAGTTGCCTAATAATTATGCACACCTGATATAGGGTGTTGATGTCATTAGACCACACCCCTTCTCATTACAGAGATGCACATCACCTAATATGCTTAATTATTAGTAGGCTTTCGAGCCTATACAGCTTGGAGTAAGACAAAATGCATAAAGAGGATGATGTGGTCAAAATACTCCTTTGCCTAATAATTCTGCACTCCCTGTAGAGCATACAACATATTAATACATTGGTTATAAAAAGAAAGGTTAATAATTGGAATATTATATTAGCTTATAATAACCATTTGAAATAGAACTTGATTCGTATAAAAGTTCTGACAGGAATTCTAGGTTTTTTGTCAAACCCGCTTCCTCCCAGTCACCAAGCCGCTGACCCACGCACCAGCTCCCATTGAAGTAGGCCCCGAAACTGCATACCCCCGATGCGTCCGTATAGAGTTGCAAATTATCATTAGACAATGCCCTTGGTTGAATGAGTGTCTTCTCGTTAAACTCGCTTAGAAACGCCACCAGACCCTGACATCCTCTCTCTTTGCAGCAGATACCTCAATTAAATGGTATGGTCACTTTATACCAGCCTGTAGTCTCCGTAGAGTAACCATCTTGGCTTGCACCAGAGCTGCCAACTCCGCCTGGAGGTCTGCCACTTTATCACTTGGCAAGCTACATTCCATCCTTACTGAGTCATACACAGAAAAGTCATCGTTGTCACAGGGCCCTCCATTTTTTTCTTGTGCTAATGGAAAGCCAAATTCTCAGCAATCGATTGGAACGTTCTCAGTAGTAACTGGCAGGAATCGTGCCCGGCTGGACCCACAAACAAGAAATCGTCCAGGTAGTGTACCACGCTGGTAAAACCCGATTTCTCACACATGACCCATTGTAAAAACGTGCTGAACGTTTCAAACAATGTGCAGGATATGGAGCACCCCATTGGTAAGCATAATACCCATCCTCGAAATAAAACCCTAGCAAGTGGTGGCTATTTGGGTGGACTGGCAGAAGGCGAAAGGCCTTTTTGATTTTGACCTTTACCATCCATGCCCCACTCCCAGCCAGCCTAACAATTTCAGTAGCAGCGTCAAAGGAAGCATATGATACGGATGACAGCTCCCTATCAATCCCATCATTTACCGAAGCACCTCCAGGGTAAGACAGGTGCATGTATTATCCAGAACTTCCCCGGCTCTTTCTTCAGTACTACTCCCAAAGGCAAATTCCTAAGGTTAGGCATTGGGGGTGAGACGAATGGGCCTGCCATTCTGACCATGCCTACCTCCTTGCTTATTTTTTCCTTAACCACCCCGGGTTCTCCAATAACGATTTTAGGTTTGGTGGATAACTGCAGGTGAATCCTGTGTCGCATGGGATCGCAAAGCCATCCTCAAACCCCTCCCTCAGCAGCTGTGCTGCTGAGGCCTTCCCCCTTCACTTACCGTAGTGTTCTAGCCACCGGAGCATTGCGGCTAGCAACACCGGCGTCCTGCCCCTTTGCAGCTTGCTCACTGGCTTTCCGTTATCCCTCGGCTTGCTGCATTTTGCCAATGCATGCTCACCCCCACAGTTGGAGCAAGTGTGACAAAAATGGTAATTGGGAGACCACTTGCAGATGTCTTCGTTGTAGGCATAGCATATTCGTTTGCCAGCACCTGTCCCAGATGCGGGTGATCTGCCTCCGCTTGCAGCCCCCCGAAAGGGCGGCACAGCTCTCATGGGAGTCATTACATTTAGCAAATATGCAATGTTTTTTTTTGTTCCACACCATGTTTGGTCTGGATGCCATACATTGTAGGAAATCCTCATCAATGCCATGCCGCCGTAGATACGGTAAGCGCTCCTAATTTCCTCTAGATATACAAAGAGGGCTTCATTGAGGTATACTAGCCCCTTCACTACAACAAGATAGCGATCTAGAAAGGCTAATTGAATATAAATTGTGATAAATTAGGGACTGTATTATTTTGTCTACATTTAACATATTTAACTATTTTCAAATGTAGTTCTTCCGAAAAATATATTTTAAAATAAATGATCCCAGTGGTCCTTTAAAAGAGTTAGACAATTGTTTGCTTGTTCAATCTTTTACTCTCCTGCAAAATTATTACAGCCCTTTAAAATATAGATCGGATTGTGAAGGAATGATATAGAAAGAAATGTCTGTACATGCAGGTATCATAATACTGTAATGTGCTTGGTGTACAAGAATGGATTTGTCACTGGTCGCATTATGTTTCCAAATGTGGGAATGTATGGTATTATTAAATATGACCTATTCCAGAACCCATATAGGATTATTGCACATTATCATGGGATATAGTGGATTCCTGTGGCTGTTTTTCAGAGATAATTACTGAATGTCAGCCAGCGGTATTCTTATCCTGCCATATGTGTTGTTATTATTGTATAGCCTTTACCCACTCAAGAAACAGATTGTGGCAGGCAATTTGACACTGGGAATTCAATATGTTTCTCAATATATTTCTTTCAACCAGTGCAGAGTGAGATAAGGCTAAATGCAATTATTTATCAGTATAAATAATGTGAGTAGGATTTATAGGATGAAGTGTGGTGGAATGTAACACTATCAGCAACGGTTTCAGGAACAAAATATGTACATTATTAATTAATTGCTTAAGAGGCAAAAAAGATACCCATTGAGCATGAATATTCTTTTTGTGCAGGTAACTGCACTCAATAAAATGGGCATAATACTTCAGAGGCTAGTCAGTAATTAATGGTAATGGCTTCTTATTAATAAAGAATAAGCCTCTATTTGTGGTTGGATCAGAATGGCTGGCTCACAACTCAAAATGGCAAGTTTCAATTTCCAGTTTAGGAAAAAAAAAAATATACCAAAATGGTGTATGCAGCATACCTGCTAGGAAAGCCATTAATGGCATATTTACGTTTCATGGATTATGAGTGCATCTGATAGAGGAGAATCAGTAGTGTTTGCATGAAAATATATATAAAAAAAAAGTTTGCTAAATCTCTTGGGTGTGCTAGTTGTTGATTTTCAGAGTTAACACCCCTGTAAAACTCTGCTAAGATTAGCATACAATTCATAATTCATTTTGGCCAATCAGAGGCAGATACAGCAGCCTCTGCAGCAAAGTATCATAGGATTTGTAATCTTATTTCCTCTGTCTCTTCCCTTGAATGATGCAGCTCACCAATGCTGTGTGGATTTCTGCATTGTAGCTGTTGGATTAAAGGTTAGTATAACCCAAATGCAGTTTTACTTTTTGTATAAATACAGGTTTCTAATAAGAATAAAAGGCAAGTAATGTATTTAGATTCTATACTCAGTGGCCAATTTATTTGGTATACCTTTGAAGTAGGAACCAACTTCGCCCCCAGAAAAAACTGAAATCTTGGTGTCAGGTGCTGGAAACAACCCTTAGAGATTGAGCTGCAGATTTACGTAGTGAATGTCAACATTGGACCCCATTCAATTGCAAGACCAAAATTTGGGCTGCAGGTTAATTTTTTTCTAAACATTTTAACACATTCAATTGTCTGTAACTCACAACTGCCCACTCACAGCCTCCATATGCAAACCATATGCTCGTAAGTAGGATTTCAGGGGGCGTGATCATATGATCTGACAAGATTTAAGCAAGCCTGTAAGTTTACTTAGACACAGCCAAAAGACCATCATCATGACATCATTAAAACATGGAGTTTATACTAAAATTAATTAGTGTTTAGAAGTACATTTTTTGATCGGATTTGCAATCCAGCAATAAAGCAATTGTTCTAGTCCATGATATGTATTAACCACTTGATTCCGAGGATCGATATAACATGAAAATAAAAGTTAAAAATAATTATTTTTTATTGTAGATTTGCGAGCTTGACACTGTTGTGCAATTAATTCTAATGCATTTTCGTGCTATACAGTATTTTAAAGTAGAGTGCATTTAATAGCTCCTGCAGTTGTAAGAACTAGGCCCCTATTCAATTGAGCAATTGTTGTTTACTGGATCCCGTAATGAAGCCCGTAAACTAGTTTGCTTTTCAATTGTCGTCTTTTAGCGAGCTGCAAAAAATCTATTGGTTAGAAGCTGAAATTCACTGCGGTTGCCAAAATCGTAACTTGCAACCCATCAAAGCCTTCGTCTGTAAAGGCTGCAAATGTTACAATCGATAAAATCGCAAATCGCTATTCAATTTCTACAATTCCCTAAGGACGCAATTGTTTTCAAACCTGCAAACGGCAAATGTAGCCCAAAATATTATGGGTTCCAAATGGGTCCCGCAAAGGGTTTACAGACTAGTTTGTGATACTGCAAAAGACAGTAAAAACACACCAATGGACTTTAAAATATGGGGAAAGTAATGGAAGGCATTAGAATGCATTGCACAACAATCCCCAATTAACAATTTTTTTTTTCTTATATGTTGGAATGATCATGCATATGCCAATAGGAAAAGTGTAGCTGCAAGATGCTGAAAGCAATTAAAGACACACTACCTGATTACATTTCAACACAAAAACATGAAGCTGTCTGCCATATTATCCCTTGCTCACTCACTGAGGCTCTAATGTGGACCCTAAAATAATATATACATCTCCCTCATCAGATCTACATTAGGAAAATAAATAGTGGCCAAATTACACCACCACATGACAAATATCAAGCACCAGGGGAACATTTTTTTTGGGGATGTTCATTCCATCAGTCACATCTCTCTGTGACCAAATGGACTGCAGAACACTTAGCTATGTCTCTTTCTGTGCTTATCCACAAGGATTGCATGGCAAAGATACTGAAGTGGGTTGCCAGTTCCTTCTTCAGTGGACTGTGATTTGTCTGACCTCTCTGCTATGACCTGCCCACCTAGCTGTGAGTTATATATGGTATAACTCACAGCTTCATTGAAGTACATATGCCCCTTCGCCACCACAACTTAGCAATCCAGAAGGTGACCAGGGGAACATACACCACACTAATCTACTCTAATCCATCAGGAAGGGCAGCAAAAACACATGGAGACTGTGCAGAGGTATGTGGAGCAACAGCCAACTCACCTCCATCAGGGATAATCTCCGTAACGCCCATCCTGGAAAGTCTCACGCTATTGATGGTGGCCATGTGCCAAGATGTATACCCATTATCATTTGTTCACATCCTATTAAGTTTTACTATCAATCAATTGACATCATTGCCTGTCATATTGTTATCAGGAATTCAGGAGAATGTTGCTACTCCACAGTATCACAAATTGGACCTGTCATGTGTATTAACCCTATATTGTTATATTAGTATTATTATTATATGTATTAATCTATTGCACAGTAACTAGGGCTCATTAGTTTACTGATATAGGAATGTGACACAAATGGGATGTATGTGGATGTCCCAACACCCCAACCATTGAAAAAACACTGACACTGTGATAACGTTATAACAAAGCTTTATTTCATTCACAGAGCACACTCAGAAATGTACAAGACTGTGCAATAATATCAAGGGAAAGAGGCTTTTGTGGAAAAAGTGGACACCTAAAGGGGTAATGTCATAGTCTAAAATAAGTATGATGCATAGCACTTACCAGGGACACATGTGGTCACTACACCACTTTAACCGGAATCTGATGAAAAAAGGATCATCAGAAATCACTCAGTTTAATCAAAGTAACCAGTATTGCGCGTATGTTAGCATCTGTTCAATTAATCAGATGCAATTAATCATGGATAATGTCCTACAAATCTATTCCACACACAGTGTGTTTTCAGATATTAAGGCGTAATCCCAAATGGATGAGCGGATTCTGAAATACAGAAAAAGGAGAAAAGGAGGTTGAGGAACATCTCTTTATGGTTGTAAGATTGGGCCACTAAGACCTACAGAGACAAGAACAAGATATCAGAAAACTATTTGGATTGACTTTAACACCTCATCTCAACGGCAATCCACATTGAACATCAATTGCTGAAATGTTAAACATAACCATATGTGTACACACTCTGTAGCCAGCTAATAGTATGTAAGCATTAATACAAATTAATATTAATTGAGGAGTGTGGGTGAGGAGGCCTTAGGGCATGTTCTCGCCAACCTCCTCTTTCTCAGCACTGGGCCCCCACCTTTCGTGCCAGTGCTTTCTCCCTCTACCACGGCGAGAAGGTGTTGGAGTGAGGGGTCCTTCCACCTGGGGTGGCTGTGTAGTAGCTGTCGTTGGCGGAAAGGTGTGAGATGAGGCGGCCGCAGGCTCTGGTTGAGATGGGGATGCATCCTCTGGAATCGAAGGCTGGAGAGATATGACCTGTCCTTCTGCCAATTGCACTAGCCGCACTGGTCTGGACTTGTCTGTTCCTATGAGCCTTTTGCTTATTCCTCTCCATCCTTCGATTGTGCCTCCACACCATATAGCGAGCTAAGGCTGTCAACATGACTGGTTGCAATCTCATTCTGCCTTTCCAACTGGGATGCCAGTCGTTCCATTAAGGTGGATGTAGTGCATGAGGTCCCTTCTGAGGCGGTATGAGGTCTGTCACTGGACATACCAGGACTGTCGATAAGCTATGGTGAAGACAGGGGTGCCTGTTGCGATGGTGATGCCCATGGCAGTGGGTTGGCAGTGGCGGTGGTGTAACCCTGGTTTGTTGAGACCAGGCTTGTTGAGGCCAGGTTAAGAGTGGAGGAGTGGTTGGGTCCGACCAAGGCATCAATGTCATCTGACCAGGTGGCAGTGATGGGCTGATGGTGGTCTCCAGTACCAGGACATCTGTGGAGGTGGTTGCTGACTCCATGACATGTGAGGTGGAGGTGGATGAAATTGCTGAGAACGTGCCCATGATGCGTGTGAGGGCCCAGGGGGTGTTTCCCACAATGGTGGTGTGGGTGGCAGTCTTGCTGCTGATGGGCCAGCTTCCTGTGATAGTCCCGGGCCCTCTGGAATGTTCTCAGCTTCCTCCAACACCACTTGCATGGGTGAACGTGGTTCCTCCTCCTGTGGAGCCTCTGCCTGTTTCTCTGTGAGTGGGGTACTCCTCCTGGATACAGAAATGAGAGGACAATAGTCTTTCAGTATTGCTTCTTGAAACAAATGTTTGCTGTGTGTTTCCATATCCCTGATCTCATGGTCACTTGTAATTGGCTGAGGTGATTGTTTTACACAGATAAACATTGACCTGCATCATGAGCATTGTGAATCATGGCTCATATCAATATATGTAATGCTGGGGCAGTGTGCCATCTTCAGTTTGTTAGGACACATGCTCAGCTGAATCTGCTGGGCAGTATGTGAGACTGACCAATCTGTGACCAATTCTCAGCAATGATTGTTAACATGCAGATGAGACATGGTCCAGGTTAGGCTAGTACATGACACGCACATGCAGTCCTACAGAAGCTGTATCCGCATATGTGCACATCCATACATGTGCTATATTGAATGTCAAATCAATCTTGATCTCTTTGGTAACTGCTACTCAGAATCAGTTTTAACTGCAGGTATTGGACAGACATTTCATTGATAACAATTATTTGCTTCAGGGATTTACATGGTTCTTGCTGTCCCATATATCTGTAGTCATAACCTGAGATCTTACAGTGCTATGGTATGTCAGTTATCTATGTGTGTTGGGTTCATGGTTGTGCATATGAGGGTGTGATGGTGTATATGATACTTACATTGCAGGGTTGCCTGAAAACCCGAGTCCAGCTGTCCTGAAAGACCCACTATTGCCGCTGGCTAGATCCACCCCTTCAGAGTCTGCTCCCATCTGCAATATGTGATGTTGGCTGGTGGTCCACCACCGGTTGCACAGGCTGCTCTGGCCTTTGCTACCATCTTCCTCTTGGCCTTCATCAGGCAGTCATCATATCTGTGTTTCACAAACTTGACATCGCAGGTTTCAACCCCTAATGCAGCAACAGATGAAGCAACCTCAATCCAGGCACATGTATTCTGGCTAGGCCTCACTTCCTTCCCACCATGTATGATGCTATAGCGGGCACAGATTTTCCTGAGGAGGATGTCCTTCTCCTCTGGTCTATAATTGGGGGCCCTGTACTTTGCCACAACCTTTTGCCCTCTGAACTGTGCCTGGATTTCCTGGTCTCCATGTTCTCTCCCTGGGGCCGGTCCATCATCCTCACTATGTCCCCCCTGGGATCAGGCACCTAACTATCTGCCCCTACTCCTTGTGTGCCCACATCTTGGAGCACATCCCTGCCCCTCCTGCTCTCCTGCACCTCTACCTCCCAACCCTGACCTGCGTCCTCCTCTCTCTCTCTCCATACCTCTCCCTCTCTCCATACCTCTCCCTCTCCTCCCCCAGTGTTCCCCTCTCTCTTCTCCTCTCTTCACTCTCCTCCTCTCCTCCTCTCCTCATGCTCCTCCTCTCCTCACTCTCCTCCTCCGGTGTTCCCCTGGAATCAGGCACCTGACCTTCTGCCCCTACTCCTTGTGTGCCTACATCTGGGGAAACATCCCTCCCCCCCCCTGCTCTCTTACACCTCTACCTCCCCTCCATGACCTGCCTCCTCCTTTCCCTCCATAGCTCTACCTCTCCTCCTTCGGTGTTCCCCTCTCTCTCCCCCTCTCCTCTCTCTCCTCCTCTCCTCTCTCTCCTCACTCTGCTCTTCCCCTCCTCCACCCTCCTGGAAATGATGAACTGAATATGAAGATAAATCAATATAATATATAGGTGTATGTGTATGAGGTAAAAAAATATGTGAGCATTAGGTGTATTATAGTATGGGTATGGGAGGGGGATTATTTCGTAGGTGCGGGTATGGGGGGGGTATAGATGTGTAGTGGCCTATTGCTATATATAGGTATGTGTAGGAATTAAACTATGTGTGGGAATTATGTGATATCAGTAACATGTGTTGTAAATTGAATGTTAATATATCTTAGTGGTCAAAATAGCAAAAACTCACAAAACAGCTTCTTCTGTCTTTCTCTCTCTCTCTCTCTCCAAAGTTCAGAAACCCAACAACGCCTAGGCTTGTGTGTTCACTTGCTCAGTTACAGCACAGTTAATGACTACGGTTTACGCAGGCTTTTTAAGTAATTTTCTGTGGCATTAATTAGCGTTCTCCTGTTCCTATTGGTTAATTGGTCTGTGACAGGATCACTAAATATGGCCTTGCTTGAATTTTGGCTTGCTTCATCGAATCGGATAACCGGAAGCGTTACATATGAAACCATGGTTTACGGTCTTGAGGCTTCGGCCCTTAACTTGCAGGCTTGTTGAATTGAATCTCTCTGTAGTTGTAGCAAACTTTAAGCCTGCAGACATATGACCTGTATAACGTAATCTGCAGGCTTGCAATTTAATAAGGCCCATAGTGTCGAAGCCTCTTACGAGTCCTATCTAACTGTTTTTTATACTTTTTCGAGTTGCTGGTCAAATTTAATTTGCAAGCTACTTGAACTTTTGTAATTTAATATCAGTTTTGTGTCTTTAGCAGTGTTAACTTTTGCGGGCTTGAAAAATTATTGGAGGAGATAGGGCTGAGTTACGTCTTTGGCTGGCCCACAGTGAATTTGGGTCTGGTAACTCGCAATTGCAATGCGAGTAGCTAAATGTAGCCAATTGAATATCCATAACTTTAACAAGCTGCTTTTCGGGTTCAAGTAATTGTGATTTGGCCAATTGAATTGGGACCATTGTTCCATTGCATTAAGATCTGTATACTGTGCAGGCCATTGGAGTACACTGATCTCCTTTTCATGTCTGTGGAGCCAGCTTGAAATGTGTTCTTTGTTCCTTGGAACATTATCCTATTGGAAGTAGACAATAGTAGATGGGTAGACTAATGCCATAAGGGGGTGCACATGGTCAGCAGAAATACTCAAATATACTATGGCATTTAAGCAATGCTCAAATGCCAAGAAAACATTCCCCATGCCATTATGCCACCAACCACCAGCCTGAACTGTTGACACAAAACAGAATGCATCATACCCTAAATTCTGACTTTAACATCTGCATGTCACTGAGATTTGTCAGACCAGGCGACATCTTCAACTGTTCAGTTTTGGTGATTCTGTGCCCACTGTAGCCTCAGGGGTGAAACCAGTTGTTGGTCTTTTGATACTGTAGCCCATCCACTTCAAGGTTGGGTGTGTTGTGCATTCAGAGATGCACTTCTGAAAACATTAAATAACAGTAAACATGTAATGCTTCTACTTTATGCACCCTCCTCAGTGATTGGCTTATTACTATTATTAAATGAACAGGACTTTTGAACAAATATATTTAATTGTAACATAGTCATTGCATTGTAGTAAATGATATTTTCAAAATTTTCAAGCCAATTTAGTTTGATACTAGAGTTATTTTTTCCTCTTAATTATTTTCAGTAGCATGACCATCCCTTTCACACACTGAAGCACCAATTATTAACAGATAAAATGGTTTCTATTCTACATTGGTGTTATTGAGTATGTAAATGGCAGTGGCCATATGGAAATAATAAATCAATGTATCATTTGCAAAATATTTAATTAAATAAATACAATATTTGCTAAATAAGTAAATACATTATGAATGTTTTATGTTCTAACAGTACTTTACTCATATGTTACATAGGCTTATAGTTTAAAGGACCATTGTAGATTGGGGAAATATCATATGTATTTGAATTTGTAACAACGTTAGAAGTTGTGAAAATAGTGGGCATAAAGTCTTTTTAGGTAAAATTTTCACTTTTGTAGATATTCTTTGTGCATGAGGGATGCCATGTTTGTCTTTCATACTTCACTCTGGCTTGGAGACTGAGTTGGAATGATCTCCAAATTTGTATTATTTATTCAACATAGAAAGAAGAGGGATTTGTTATTGGTAAATCCAGATAAGGTTACTGCACCATCCTCCAATAAGCTCTGTAGAGACAGTTTGCATGTATACTTGCTTATTCTTTTCTGTAAACACAGCTCTGTGCTTTGAATGAGAAGAATAACTATCATGGCAGCTACCATACACTAGCAAACCTTTAAAATGCTAAAATTAATATTTTCTCAAAAAATTGCTTTTATGTCCATGAATAACTAATGTTTCAGAAACATGTGATAGCTACAGCAATTGCTGTGAATGTAATTAAACACTACAAGAGTATGGGGTAGATTCAGTGAGGTTCTCTGTGACAGGAATATGAGGCAAATGTTCACTAATATTTCCTTATTATAATGAGGTCAGAAAAGAAGGCTCACTGGGGCCTTTGCTATAAATGTGCCAATTCAAATAATAAGTAATATTAGACCAAATTAATATATTATAATGCAAATCAATGATCTAGAATTGTTCTTTATTCGTTTAATACAAAATTAACGAATAAAGAACGATATCTTTGAACCTAGAATCTTGCATACAGAGAGCTTTCTCGGGCATCCTAGAAGATTAAAAATGTACAATCTAGGGGGTACCATACATCACAAAAAAAGTGCCTTTTTTGAGTTACAGTTAATATTGAACTATTAAACATGTGATTTTTATTCTAATAGAAACAATTTCTTAAATTAGAGTGAGATGAACTAGACATTATTCTACATTAACTTACAACTTTTATTATAATACAAATTACAGGTCTAACAAAAGATGTAAAGTTAAGAAATATGCCTTACCCTTCACTGTTTTATGTACAGGGGAGGAGCTATCAATGGTGCAGGTGGTGCAATGCACCAGGGCCCTCCACTGGTAGGGGCCCAGTGCTGTGTAATTTTCTTTTGCATATGTTTTCTGTAGTGGCTCCCCCGACTTGGCCTAATTCCCCACAGTCCCCCCCTGGGCCGCACTAGGCCTCCTTGGTTGCACACCTCCCTGGCCAGAAATGAACCTGTGCCTGTTTAAAAAAGAGTGGGTGGATATTGAGAGGGACTGGGTGCTATGTAGAGATAGTATATGTACCTTGGTGTATGTATATATATTTCTGTTGTGCAGCGTATGATCGCACCCCCACCACCCGGATTCCTAAGCTGCACCAACCCCCCTACACCATAGAGACTGTGAAGCTTCACACATACAGATTGTAAGGGAAGGCTAGCAGCTATGGGAATAGGAGCAGCTACGGAAAGGTGTTGGGGAGGGATGGTCTTATGGGAAGGGGTCATGGGAAGGGGCACTGAGTGAGCTGGCAGGGGATGGGGCCCTCCATTCTCTAGCTCTGCCACTGTTTATTTATATGGTGTGTATGTGTGTATGGGCAATTTACATGCAAAATGCCAACATCATACCCCCAATTTGATAAAAACAAGGCTTCCTTCTCTGGAAAAAGTCATTACTATCTACTAAATCAATCTTAATTAGAAGATTAAACAAATAAAGAAAGGGTAGAAAATTGTTCAAAAGCAAATATCTAAAAGAAATGAAGCCAAACACTTGAATTAGGCATATTAGTACAGTTTAATAACTATTTTATTATTTAAGTGGTTGTGTCACCTTAATGTACCCTAACTTTTTAAATATAGAAAACAGACACTGTATTATATTTATCAAAGGAAAGTAACATTAAATACATGGGGAAACATTGCTTTGATACGTTTGGTGCAACTTTAACCCCCATAAATTTGATTTGAAAAGTTAAATAGTCAGCATTACTCTCTATCTTTGAATTACAGTATACACTGGGAAAAAAAACATGAAAGTGAAATATCTAACTCTTTCCCTGGAGACGTTGTTAGAAAAAGGAAAGTGGAAAGTGACAATAGCTATACTTTTAAAATGACATTGAGTGTACTTTCCAATTCCCACTGAGTTGCAAATGCAAAACTTGAGTACATTTTAAATAACCAGATAAATGTATTTGTGAAATGAAAATGCATTGTTTTATTCATGCCCAAAACTGTTTCTCTCTCTTTCTGAGTTTGAATTTGTCCTGTGCAAATTTGTTAGCACAAAATTAGTAAATCAGCAGACCTCAATTTAGTTGCAACATAATTATTAAAAATGATGACAATCATTTAATCAACTTGCCCCCCACCCTACAAAAGGGAATTGGAGGTAATACTTTTTTTTATCAATCAGCAAGGTTGCCTTTCTCTAGCTGTCTTTTAATCTAAGACTTTTTAGGGACATCTACACACTCAAGAGCAAACAAGACTACACGAAATTGATCTAGAAAAGAGTGGTCCTTAGGAATATAGAAAACCTTTGAGTCCTGTCCAAGAAGATAGTTAAGCATGGAAAGACATAAAGCTAGATTTTAGCTAGAAACAAATAGTGTAATAGCTCTGCTAGACCCTGTAGGTATCTGTAATATTTTGGTGGGTGTGTGACAGGGCATTTCCATTTTTTGAGATATTCTTTTTGCATCTATTTAGGGGAATGGGGTGTAGTGTCAATTTCAATATTGTCCAATGATCTAATGACCTCTCTCTGTTCCCTCCTTGGACACCCTGCCTCCACTGTTAGATGCAGCAAAAACACGCTCAAGTACCAGGTCTCTGAAAGTGATGTAACAAACAGAAAACAAATTCCTGCACTCATAAACAAAATATTTAAAATGTATCTTTAAAACTGTTTAATGTCCAAGGAATACAAATCAATTAATGTTGTTAGTTCATTACATACATACATTATTATTATTTTATATGTGTAATACGCCAACATATTCCGCATCGCCATACATAGGACGAACACAGGTAAAAATAATATCAATACAAATTAAACTAATAGAGAACGCTGTTTTTGAGCTTAAAATTTTGCATACAAAGGGCTTTCTCCGCCGTCCTATAAGATTCAAAACTTACAATCTAAGGGATTACATACATCACAAAAAAGTGCCTTATTTTTTTTGAGTTACAGTGGTCCTTTTACTTATATATAACTTATAAATCTACCCTATATGCCCGACGTTTTTCACACTCCGCTTTTTCTCTGTTCTCCTTCCTGCCATGTCCTCTAGTATGCCCACTCCACATTTAAATGAATGGTGTCAAGGTACAAAGTAAAGGAATAGAAATTGGATCCAATAGCGTGGGGGTGGAGATCAATATGGGGATTGAAAAAAATAAAAGTGGTGAAGGGAAATTTATATATACAGTGGTACCTTGGCTTTCAACCTTAATCTGTTCCTCAGGGCAGGTTATATACCAAAAAGGATGAGTACCAAACTCCTATAAGGATTAATGTAAATTGCTTTAAGCAAACACGATGAGTACCAGGTTTTTTGCTCATCCAGACACCCTGAGTACCGAAAATTTTGAGTTCCGAGGAGGTTGTGAACCAAGGTACCACTGTATATCATATCCACACTATCACCCCTGAAAACCCCAAATTGGCTGCCTTTTGACTGCCTTTTACACTAGCTGTGGAAGCCCTATATGAACTGCATTCATGGACCTCTTTCATATATGTAAATGTGCCCACAAATTGATATAAATCCAACGCAACATAAAATACTTTTTATTAAATGTAGCAGTTTATGTTCTATTTCAATAGTAAGCATTTCAGTACAAATAAAAAATGGAATGTTATTTTCAGCAATTGAGATTTGAATGTTCTAGTTGTAGCTTGCCTCTGTTACCATTGATAGACTTATAGCCCTATTAAATTCCCTCAACGTTGAAAAACGTAGCACTTAACATAGGCAGCAAGCGTTGCGGCTATTAAATTAGACTTGTAAAGCAACCTGCCAACTACTTGCGAGGAAAGGCTAAGGGACATGGAAATTTGAACTGCGTGCCTGCAAATCCTTAATAGCACAACATTCACAGGCCAGCAAATCTGCAATATAAAAAAACTTTATTTATGTTTAATTTCAGTGTTATATCGATCCTGGCAATCAATGTGTTAATACATATAATGGAACTTGCATGGAATAGAATATCCTATTTACGGTTTTATCAATATTGCATTATTTCTGGAATGTAGGTCCAATTGAAACTCGTAATTGAAGCCCGTAAGACTTTGAAATCCAACCTCCATTTTTCAGTGACGTAATGATGACGATCTCTGTTGCCATTGGCTCCATCTAAACCTGTAACTACGGGTTTGACTAATTGATCATGTTCACGGCCCCGCATCCAATGTTCAAAAAATGGTTTACGGGTTTGCGTCTCAAGCCCGTAACTCGCGGTATGTTCAAATTTAATAAATCTGTAACGCATCCGAATTTCATGCCCAAACCCTTGCGGGAGTGCCGATGCTGCTACAGGCTTCAAATTTAATAGGGCGAGTAGTATTTTCTTAGTATTGCAAACATCTGTTATAATATTTCCTAAAATATGAAAGCATCAGTAATAATTGAATAGAAAAGCAGTTAACACATTTAACACTCACCAAAGTTCACTTTCAATTAGGCTACTAAAAGGGATGTCTAACATAACTATATGTGCTTTTCATATAAGAGAATATCCTTAGAGAAGGGTAAATATGTAAATATTTGTGGAATCAGGGATCCTCCAATAAATGTTTTTCTATATATCATAGTAGCATTAACATCATAAGTCTTTAATAAGATTAGTTCAGAAGGAGCCAAACAGATTTCAGTTGATATTTAAATATATAGTAGTTACTTTCTTCTGCAATGCAAGCCTTCTCTAACATATTGCATTGACACAATTAGAAGTTTGAAGTGGAGGACAGATAGAGAAAAAACATTTGTTTGACAGCCTTGAAGAATTAACATGTTTGATAGAAAATGCCACTGGTAACTTACAGCTAAACCCAACACAACTATTGGGCCTGATCAGCCAAAAATCAATGCTTTTCCATTTTCAATGTAAATCGGTTATTCCTTTTTTTAAAAGAAACTAACTGCTTCTTACTTAATTAAAATAAATGTCTGAGCATCCACTTACTGTGCATAGTTTTACCACAGCATCTTCATGATATGCTAACATGCACACCACATGCTCTGCCACTTTTGGTGAAGCAGAAGATTAAAGTTCCAACAGTCTCCACATTGAAGACTTAGTTTCAGCCATCATGTGTAATAAGGTAAGACTTCCACTTAGTTAGTTAGTTCATCTTGTCCATTGATTTATTTTAGCAAAATAAGGGAGTTGGATTACTGTTACATACATATGTAAAATTCTCTGTACTTGGGGGGAGCCATGTTTGTTGTCCCAAGTGGAATCCACCCTGTTCAGCACAGTGGAAAATCATATGTTCCTTCACAACGTACTGTGGAAAATGTTCCTTACAGCACACTGTCCTCTTATCTGTCCTCAATATCTGGTATTCCAAAATATATCAACCTCTATCTATTCATGCATTCTCCCTTAAGGGTCAAGTTCCACCTAAACATAATTTACCTTTAAAACTGAATTGAGTTTATATGTGTTTTTTTTAATTAAACTATCTGAACAAACAAAAATGACTAAAAAGTCACTATTTAATTTAAGCTGAAACCACAGTGCTTTGAAAAATATATGCCTTAGAAACACAAATACATTTTAGACTGTAATGAGAAACAGATATCCAAACTCAGAAGAAAAAATGGGGAATAGGAGAGAGCCTATGACAAGGCATAGCATAGAAGATAAGTCCTATGATCTCCTCCTGCCTTGAAGGCTCTGTAATAGAAGCCCCAAAGCTTGCTAAATATTATACTACTAGCTACTTACCACTAGCTACTTGCCAGTCAAAAATGACGGGAATAAAATGTTCTGTACCTTTGGCGCTCATCGCGAGCCCTGCGCTGAGTGCCTTTGGCGCTCATCACGTGGCTCACAATGAGCGCCTTTGGTGCTCATTGTAAGCCTCTCCCCCTGTGTAGTTTATAGGCCTGGCGCTTGAGTGTTACTGTCTTGGGTTGTCTTACTGCCTTGTGTTAAATGTTACTGGCTTTCGGTAAGTGTTACTGCTTTGGGCTATTTTTTATGTCCTTGGGCTAGATTTACGACCTTCAGGATAGTTTTACGCCCTTGGGCCTCGTTTTCGTCGTTTTGCGTTTTTTCTGCAGCCATTTTTTTGCTTGCTTAGGCGATATTTGCGATTGTGAAAAAACGGCAAATATGACTCAAACTAACTTGCAACCTAACTCACATGCTCCCTGCCTCTCCCACTGTGGTGTGTGTAAGGTAATTTGAGGCATATTTGTTTTTTTTTTCATGTCTTTTCAGTTTTGTGCTTCAGCCTTAAAGTCATAATTTTGAGAGGCGCACAGTGCATGTACGGATTTCAGTCCTAAGTCGTACGGGTCGTAAGTCCTGCATGCCTCACCTGCTCGCCTTGCTATGCCATACATGCCTCAACTGCTCGCCTCGCTTTTCAAGGCTTGCAGTGCAATGAGTGCCTTTGGGGGTCATTGCACCCTAAGTCCCGCGTGCCTCAAATGCTCGCCTTCCGCGTTCATTGCAGCCTAAGTCTTGCATGGTCGACAGCTCGCTTTGCTTTGCAAGGTTCGCAGTTGTGGCTCTACGGGCTATTTGTATATTGAGCAGCAGGCCAGCTTTTGCACTCTCTTCTTTCACCCTCATCAATAGGCTCTTTATTTTCTCCTCACTTTCAGCCATCAGAACAGTATCATCGGTGTATCTGAGGTTGTTGACATTTCTCCCAGAGGTATTCAATCTGGCTTTTTATTCATCCAGCCCAGCATAACTCATGATGAATTCAGTATATGAATTGTATAAATTAGGTGATAATATACAACCTTTTCACACTCCTTTCAGTGTCCATGTTCAGTTATGATATTTGGTCCATTTGGTCCAGTTATGATTTTGGCTTCTTAGTCCAGGAAGCGGATGAGATGGTCTGGTACCTCCATCGATTTATGAACTTGCCACATTTTTGTTATGATCCACACAGTCAAAGGCTTTAGCATAGACTTTGAAGCTGAGGTAAATGTTTTGGAACTCTTTTGATCTCTTGGCTTGTACAACTGATAGTTCCTGGTGCATATATTATTGGAGCTCAGCCAGCAAAATCTTCAGCATTACCTTTCTGGTATGTGAAATTAGTGCAATTTTTCGATAATTGGAATACCACCTATTTTTGGGATTGTGATGTAGACTAATATTTTCCAGCCCACTGACCACTAATACGTTTTCCAAATTTGTTGGCATAATGCAATCAACAATTTCACAGCATCATCTTGTAGGATTTGAGCAGTTCAGCTGGGATTCCATCAACTCATGCAACCTTGTAATTAGCAATGTTTCTTATGGCCCATCTCCCTTCAATCTGCAAGATGTCTGGCTCCAGTTCATTGGACAAAGTATTGAGGTAATCTGTTAAGATCCTTCCTATGTAGGTTTTTCTGTGTATTTCTGCAACCCCTTTATTTGATCTACTTCTGTTAAGCCCTACAATTCCTCTTGATTTCTGTCATCTTATATCTCTTTACATTACTCATTATAGAAAGTCTCCTTATCTCTACTGCTTTCCTGGACTACTTTTAAAGCAGACAGCTAATTTGACTTCTTAGTTTTCTTTTTATTGGGAATATCATATGTTGCTGTTTTCTGGACAGTGTCACAAACTTCTGTTAAAGTTATTTAGGCATTCTATATTCCATTTCTAGTTTCTTAAATCTGTTATGCACATTCACAGTGGATATTGTTTATTTCATATCTGCTTGATCTGATGATTTTCCCTATTTTGCTCAGTTTAATTCTGAATTTTGCAATAAGAAGCTTGTGGTCTGAGCCGCCGTCAGCTCCAGGTCTTGTTTTTGCTGACTGCAGTGAGCTCATCCATCGTGGCTGCAAAGTTTATTGTCAGTCTGGTATCTATATCATCCATCTGGTGATGTCCATGTGTAGGCTGTTGGAAGATCATGTTCACTATGACCAGGGAATTAAGGACTTGCTTTATTTTGTACTACATGCCAAACTTGCCAGGCATCTTTTGGTTCACTACGTTAGCATTCCCATCTACTATGACGAGAGTAACATCTTTTATTTGTGTTATTTCAAGGACGTGTTGACTTTCCTCATACAATTGGACAATTTCAGCCTCTTCAGCATCCATGGTTGGAGCATAGACTTGCATCGCTTTGATGTTAAATGACTTTGAATTCTAATTGAACTCATGTATTGGGTTGTAAACAAGTACTGCTTCGGCCACACTTTGATTGATTATGAGAGCTACTTCATTTCTTCTGCTGGATTCTTGACCACAGTAGAATATCTGATGGTTGCCTGATGTGAAGTGTCCCAATCCAGTCCATTTGCAGCCACTAATTCCAAGGATATCAATATTTAAACTCATTGTTTAA
Source organism: Discoglossus pictus (assembly GCA_027410445.1). Classification (NCBI taxonomy): domain Eukaryota; kingdom Metazoa; phylum Chordata; class Amphibia; order Anura; family Alytidae; genus Discoglossus; species Discoglossus pictus. Next base: position 217,928,990 of record CM050168.1, on the reverse strand, counting down.
TCTTTGACCATGTTCAGTTTGCCTTTGTTCATAGTTCTAACATTTCAGGTTTGTTCTTTGCAACAGCAGACTTTCCTTTGCCCGCTACACACATCCGCTGCAGGATGTTCTTTCGACTTTGGTCCAACCACTTCACTGGATCTAGTTCTACTAGTAATTATACTCTGCTCTTCCAAAATAATGCAGTAGACATCTTTTGACCTGAGGGGCTCATCTTCCAGTGCCATATCCTTAGGCCTCTGTTTGCACTTATCCATACAGTTTTCATATCAGAGATACTAGAGTGTGTTGCCAGTTCCTTCTCCAGGGGACCTAAATTTATCTGACCTCTTTGCTATGACCTGCCCATTTGGTGACTCTGCATGGTATAATTCACAGCTTCATTGAAGTACACAAGCCCCTTCACCACAGCAAGATAGCAATCAAGAAGGGAACTGATCTTGTTAGTTTATTACAAACATATGACCTTTTCACCAAACTATAGTGGTTCATTAATGTTACATTTTTAATTTTTGCAGTGCTTATTTTTCACATACAAAAAAATCTAACATTCAAAATGTTCTGTATTAAAGACATGCCATACAAATAAGTAAGTACATGTTCCTTTAATAATTAAATAAAAATAATGCTGCCAAATGCGTTTAGCAGATGGTTCTAGGTAAAATTATTTCAGAACATTTTGAATCAGGTTAGTAAAATTAAGTTGTGTTAAGTAATAAGATACCATGGGGAAAACTGTTTTATTCATAGAGAGTAATAAAATATTCATGCAAAATCATATATAGAATTGCAGATGTTTAAAACTGCCTTTCATGATGAAAGGGCCCTTCCCTTTAATACCTGTTCAGAGAGGATATGAAGAATTATTATTAAAGATTGTACTGAATTATTAAATTTTATATAAAAGTGTAATTGCAGCTTTAAAGAAAATTGCTCTTTCAGGACATCTCATACAAGGTAAAGTGGACACCACTGTTCAAAGACTTCCCAATACAATTTCACCAGAACATCTTAATCTACAACCATCCAAAAGTATATTTAAAAAGTAAGGAAAAAAGTCAGTTTAATCAAAATCTCCAAATTATTATAGGAAATAGAGTGCAGTGAGAAGTACATGGTGAATGCATAAGAGAGTTTAAGTAGATAAAATGAAAAGTAATAAAAGATATTCCAATGGTATCTGGATTTATATCCAATAAATGATTTTATCAATATAAAGAATAGGTTATTAAAATCTGTAACTTTTTCAAGAAGGGAGCTATATATCAAATTGCTGTAAAGTTAGAAAAGACACACCAACTTTACTATTTGTTATACTATTTGTTATAGTGTATGTTTTTTTTTTTTTTTTCCAGGTTTGCATTTCTCAATAGAGTATAAAGATTATCACAATATGTCATATTTGCATGCTATATAAATAATATATGTAGTTTTTAAAATACCACCATATATAAAATAGGTATCATAGGTATCATTCCTATGGAATAGGTATCATTAAAATAGGTATCATTCCTATGGAATGAAGCAGGGGACATTCTGGGTTCAGTAGTGGACAGTTTGGGGGTGTTCAGGTGTTGCCAACTGGACTTCACTGGTGACAAACAAATAATCCAGCGTCCACTCACAGGACTGACACAGAACTGGAAAGCTTGAAGGGTACAGGCAATATATAAGACAAATACAGTCTAGAGTGGCAAGTAACAGCAGCTGCAGCAAAAACATTTACTCTCACAGAGCAAGACAAAATGTGCTTGTACAGAGCACGGTCTGTAGCAGAATTTTAATTATTATTATTTTACTTTATTTGTAACACTCCAACCTGTTCTGTAGCACTAAAGAGAGGTATAGTAAGTACAAGTCAAAAACAATTTTAACACATTGCAGAGGAATAGAGGGCCCTGTTGTTGAGCTTAAAATCAAACATACATTTTGCATTCCCTAAGCACCTTACAAGATTGAAAACTTACAAACTTACAATCTAAAGTGTATGGGTGAGGTATAGAAGAGTGAGGTGCAATACATGGAGCATATTAAGGCTGAAGGGGATAAGCTTCTTTCAACAGCTTTGTTTTTAGTGAGGTTTTGAGGAATTTTAGGCAAGAGGAAAGTTTAGTGTAGCAAAGTAAGGAGTTCCAAAGAATAGGAGCACATGAAGTCCATATGGCTGGAGTGAGAGGAGTTGATAAGAGAAGTGGTTAGAAGAAAGTTATTTCCAGTGCAAAGAGGACATGTGGGAGAGTATTTTGAGATGAGAGCAGAGGTACAAGAGGGTGCATTATTGTTGAGGGCTTTACATATTAGGGTCAGGATTTAAAATTGTATTCTGGAGGCTATGGGAAGCCAGAGTAGTGACTGATGGAGAGGTGCTGCAGACACTGAATGTTGAATATTGTATATGCATCTAACGGATACATTCAGTATGGATTGGAGTGTAGACACACGGGTGATGAGGAGGCCAACAAGGAGCGAGTTGCAGTAGTCGAGGAGAGATATTATGAGAGAGAGAATTAAAATTTTGATTGTGTCTTGTGTGAGAAGTGACGTATTTTGGAGATATTTTTTAGGTGAAAATGACAAGATTTTGTGATTGATTTTATATGAGGAATGAAAGAGAGAGCAGATGTGAAAGATATTTAAGGAGTGGGAGGTGTGGAAGAGGGTGGGAAGATTAGGAGCTCAGTCTTTGACATGTTGAGTCTGAGTTGACGGGGAGCCATCCAGGAGGATATGCTAGAGAGTCAGTTGGCAATTTGAGCCAGAAGACGGGGGATAGTTTTGGCACATCTACATTTGGGTGTCATCTGCATATAGATGATACTGAAATCCAAAATAATGCATTAAGGTACCAAGGGAGGAAGTATAAATGGAGAATAGGAGGGGACCTAGGACTGATCCTTGGCTTATGCCAACAAATCAGATGGTGAGGCAAAGAAGAGGAGCCAGAGAAGTAGATAATACATATTCAATTTTCTACATATGATTTGAACCAAGAGTGAGCACTGTCACAGATGCCAAGAGAGCAGATCATTTGGATAAGAAGAGATTGATTAACTGTGTCATAGGCAACAGAGAGATCCATCAGAAATAGAATAGAGAAATTACCCATTAACTTGAAGGTGAGCAAGTCATTTGTGAGAGATGTCTCTATGGAGTGTTGGAGCTGGAAGCCAGATTTGAAAGGATCAAGAAGGAAGCTGGAGGAAATAAATTGGGAAAGGTAATTTTAAATTATACACTCAAGCAGTTTAGAGACCAGTGGAAGTAGAGAGATAGGATTATAGTTAGATGCAGAAGCTGGATCAGATGAGGGTTTCTTAAGAATGGGTGTAAAAATTGCATGTTTTAAAGGTGATGGAAACTTGTCAGTGTTTAGGGAAATGTTGAATAGATGTGTGAGAGCTGGGATAAGTGTGATAGAGAGGGCAGATATCAGCTGTGATGGAGTTCATGGACAAGTTGTAAGCAGGTTGAAGGCAGATTAGAGACTTCACGCTCAGTTACCATGTCAAAAGAGTTCACAATGCATCTGCTCTGTTATTTTCCTGAACAGTAAGTGTGTGTACACGTGAAGTGATTAGTGGCAGCTGAGAGGGGGTGTGGTTTTGCCTGTCTAAAGCTATATCAGTGTGTGACTTTTTGTGGTCTGCTTGCCTCTGCTCTGTGATTACTCCTGAGCAGTAAGTATGTGTGTGTACTTGTGCAGTGATTAGTGGGCAGCTGCGAGGGTGTGGTTTTGCCTGTGTAAAGCTATATCAGTGTGTGACTTTTTGTGGTCTGCTTGCTTCTGTTCTGTGATTACTCCTGAACAGTAAGTGTATTTTTACTTGTGCAGTGATTAGTGGGCAGCTAAGAGGGGGTGTGGTTTTGCCTGTGTAAAGGTATATCAGTGTGTGACTTTTTGTGGTCCGCTTGCATCTGTTCTGTGATTTCTCCTGAACAGGAGGTGTGTTGTGTACTTGTGCAGTGATTAGTGGAGTGCTGGGGGGGGGGGGGGGGAGTTGCCTGTGTAAAGATATATTAGTGTGTTACTTTTGTGGTCTGCTTGCATCTGTTCTGTGATTACTCCTGAACAGTGTTTAGTACTTGTGCAATGAGTAGCGGGCAGTTGAGTTATAACAACCTAATAAAAACAGGGGAAGGTGCGAACACTTCTAGCATAAGGGCAGTTCTAGTATTAGTGTAGGAGTTTAAATAAAAGGAGGGAGTGCAAAGGGGAGAACATTGTAGTGCTTTATACTTCTTTTTTTTTTACCCACTGTAATTATGAGTCAGTACAGTGGCAACCTCACTCAGTTTACATCCTGTCATATCTATGCACTACTGGAACAGATGATCCAGGGCCCATACCTCTGTGACAGGTGTGAGCATGTTGTCTATCTTGAAAGTCAAATTGGAGAACTGGAGAGGAGAATTGCAGCACTTAGTGTGATTGCTCCACTGGAAAGGGGGTTGATGCTCACGGAGCACAGTTTAGCTGGGCCTAGCAAGGAGGGTGGAGCTGGGGCTAGTGAGGATGTCCAGGGAGGTAGCTGGGTTACAGTTACAAGGGGAAGAAGGGGGAACAGGAGGAGGAGGGAGGCCAATTCTGAGTTGGCAAGCACCAACAGCTTTGCCAGATTAAGTGAAACTGTTGGGCATGTCCATTCAGGAATGGCAGTGCCAGATAGAGCTGTTCCCTCTAACAGCCGGGAGAACAGTTCTACTGGAGGAGTGAGAGGGCAGAATAGGCAGAGTAACAGGCATGTTCTGGTGGTTGGGGACTCTATTATTAGGAAGGTAAACAGTGTGATTTGTCACCCAGATCCAAGCAATCGAACAGTTTGCTGTCTCCTGGGTGCTCAGGTTCGTCATGTTGTGGATCGGGTAGACAAATTATTGGGAGGGGCTGGAAATAAAGCAGGGGTCTTGGTACATATTAGTACTAATGACAAAGTTAGTGGAAGATGGAGTGTCTTAAAGAATGATTTTATAGAACTAGGTGATAAGCTGAAGGCAAGGACCTCCAAGGTAGTATTTTCTGAGATACTACCAGTGCCACGTGCTAGCCCAGGGAGGCAGAAGGAGCTTAGGGAGGTTAATGCATGGCTAAAAATGTGGTGCATTAAGGAGGGGTTTGGGTTTTTGGAGCACTGGGCTGACTTCTCACTTGAGTACAATCTCTATAGCAGGGATGGATTGCACCTTAATGATGAGGGAGCTTCTGTGCTAGGGGATAGGATGGTAGAACTGCTGGGGGAGTTTTTAAACTAGTAGGTGGGGGGAGGGATGAGATAGAAGTTATGGGGTAGTAAGTGTAGAGGGGGTGAGGAACTTATTAACTAGTCATGGGGAAGAGTGTAGTAAATAGGGAAATATTGCTAAGTAACTCAAGCACAGTGGCAGGCACTACCAAACTACAGACTCATAACATAAGGTATATGCTTGCTAATGCCAGAAGCTTGCTAGTAAAAATGGGAGAGTTAGAATTATTAGCAATTAATGAAAAAATGGATTTAATAGGCATTACTGAAATGTGGTGGGATGAATCTCATGACTGGACTGTTAATCTGGATGGTTATAACCGATTTAGGAAAGATAGAGGCAATGGTAAAAGAGGAGGAGGGATTTGTCTGTTTGTTAAGCCTGAATTTAAACCTATAGTCAGAGAAGAAATGTATGCTGGAACCAGCGGTAATGTTGAATGTTTGTGGGTAGAGTTAAATAGCGGAGGAGCAAATTCAAAAATAATATTAGTAGGAGTAGGCTATAAACCCCCAAATATAGCTGAAAGTGAGGAAATGCAGATTAGAAATGCAGCTAAGCATGGGCAAGTTCAAATAATGGGAGATTTGAATTACCCGAAAATAAACTGGATAAATGAGACAGTTCAGCTAAGGGGAGCAGGTTCTTGAGTTCACTCAGAGATCATTATCTGGCCCAGGTTATACAAGAATCTACTAGAAATGCAGCTATCTTAGATTTAGTTATCACAAATAATATTGATATAGTATCAAATATGGAAATAGGGCAACCATTGGGAAACAGTGATCACAACACAGTCTCATTTGAGATTGAATTAAAAAAACATAACTGTAATGGGCTAACTAAAACTCTAAATTTTAAAAGGGCAGATTTTAACAGGCTAAGGGCAGCAATACAAAGTATAGACTGGGACAGAGAACTGACAGGTAAACATACTGAACATAAATGAACAACGTTTAAATCCTAACTAAACATACTTATCACCATATACCATTTGGAAATAAAAGTAGAAAGAGTAAATTACAACCCATGTGGCTTAGCAATGAATTAAAGATGAAGATGAGGAGTAAAAAACAAGTGTTTAAATTATACAAACAAGACGGGACAGAGACTGCTTTACGCAAGTACAAGGAAATCAACAAGTCTTGCAAAAGGGCATTTAGACAGGCTAAAATCGAAAATGAAAAGTTAGTTGCAAAGGAGAGTAAGACTAACCCTAAAATATTTTTTAAATATATTAATGGGAAGAAGGCCAGGAAGGAAGCTATAGGAACATTACAATGTGACACAGGCCGTCTGATAATTAGTGACCAGGAAAAGGCAGATAAGCTAAATAGTTTCCTTTCTTCGGTATACACATGTGAGGTACCAGTGGTTGGGTCACTGAAACATAATGCGGCTACACTACCATCACCAAATAACTGGTTTTCGCAGGAAGAAATCCAAAAGAGGTTGAAAAAAATAATTGTTAATAAAGTCCCAGGTCCTGATGGAATACATCCAAGGGTACTGAGGGAACTGGGTTCTGTAATAGCCAAACCATTATATCTATTTTTTCAGGATTCACTCAACACAGTGTCTCTACCAGATGACTGGAGAAAGGCAGAAGTGATACCTATATTTAAGAAGGGAGCAAGAGCAAATCCGGGGAATTATAGACCAGTGAGTCTCACTTTGGTAGTGGGAAAGCTTTTAAAAGGGTTAATACGGGATAATATACAGGAATATGTCTATGCAAACAGGATTATAAGTAGGAACCAACATGGATTTATGAAGGATAGGTCATGTCAAACAAATCTAATTAGTTTCTATGAGGAGGTTAGTAGGAATTTGGATCAAGGCAAGTCAGTGGATGTAGTCTATTTGGATTTTGCAAAGGCTTTTGATACAGTGTCACATGGGAGACTATTGAAGAAACTAGGGGATACAGGAATTGCCATAACTAAATGCTTATGGATTAAGAGCTGGCTAAAAGACAGGAAGCAAAAGGTTGTTGTAAATGGAACATACTCTGATTGGACTAATGTGGTAAGTGGGGTTCCTCAGGGCTCAGTGTTAGTTCTCCTCCTTTTTAACAAATGTATTAATGACTTGGAAGTGGGATTGGAGTGTGATGTCTCCATGTTTGCTGATGACACAAAGTTGTGCAAGGTAATTAAATCAGAAAATGATGTACTTTCCCTCCAAAGGGATTTACATAAATTAGAGGAATGGGCATCTAAGTGGCAGATGAGAATTAATACGAATAAATGTAAAGTTATGCATCTGGGAAGGAAAAATAGCCATGCAATTTATAATCTTAATGGAGCAAATCTAGGGGTATCAGATATTGAAAGGGATTTGGGAGTATTCGTGGACAACCACCTAGGTAACAGTGCTCAATGACAAGCAGCATCTGCAAAGGCAAGTAAAATATTAGCAAGTATTAAGAATGGTATAGAAGCAAGGGAAGTAAATACAATTATCCCAATATACAAATCCCTAGTACAACCTCATTTGGAATATGGAGTACAATTTTGGGCACCACTAGATAAAAAGGACATTTTAGAGCTGGAAAAGGGACAGAGAAGGGCAACAAAGCTAATAAAGGGAATGGAGCGGCTAAGTTATGATGAAAGACTAATGAAATTGAACTTATTTACTCTAGAAAAAAGGCGTCTAAGAGGGGATATGATTACCTTATATAAATATATCCAAGGCCAAGAAGTTTTCAACTAACAAGGGAACATCCTTTGAGATTAGAAGTAAAAAGATTTCACCTTAAAGAAAGAAAAGGGTTTTTCACAGTAAGGGTGGTTAATCTGTGGAATTCCCTACCAAAGGAGGTGGTGACAGCGGATTTGATAGATAACTTTAAAAAGGGATTGGATATATTTTTTAAAATAAAAGGGCATTAAGGGCTATCCTGGATAAATAGAGAGGTAGTATTGTTGCAGGGATGAATCCGATTGCCAGTATCTGGGGTCAGGAAGGAATTTTTATATTTTTGACCTGTTGAGACAATTGGTAAAGTTTCACTTTTTTTTCTGTTTGCCTTCCTCCGGATCAATTAACAATAAATCTGCATATTGCAGATCAGAGGAGATCTTAAAAGGTTGAACTTGATAGACTAAAGTCTTTTTTCAACTAAATTACTATTTAAGATTGGGGAAGTGTGAAGACAGTGAGCTATCAGATTGTTGAGGGAAGGGGGAATTAGGTCCACGTTGAGAGGCAAGTTTGTTACGGATATTTTCAATCTTATTATTAAAGTGTCTAGCAAATTTTTCAACTATTATAAAGGAAGGAGTTGCAGGTGGTGGAAGGCAGAGAGAGAGTGTTGAATGGGGCAAAAACATTTGGGATTGGAGGCCAAATTCTATATTAATGATAAGAAGTAGCTCTGTATGGCTGTTAATAAATACATCTGAAATTCCTGACAGCAGGAATCAGGAAAAATGTGGTAACAGGGGAAATTTTATGGTGTAGCAGGCTGTGCCGGAGATTTTGAAAAAGTGAGTGCTAACCCAAATCTCCAGCTGTGTAAGAACAACTCCAGAACTGCTGCATTTTGGTCATGGCAGAGAATTTGAAATCCCCTTAGGATGACCATGCAGATACTAAACAAGCACACAGATTTTTGAATATTTATTCAATTCAAGTCTGGGACATTGAAAAAAATGGGGGAAGGTTCAAAAGTCCCTATTTTCTTAAAACTTACATTTATTTGGTATGAGATTGAAGTGTCTAAATTCACGATCAGACTTTTGAAGAGGTCTCAAAGCTTCACTCATGGTCTCAGTTTATTGTCAATGAAATGTCTTACACTTGATCATATACATTTAACACTTAACTGTAGCATCATCAAATCTTATGCCTTTGGACGAAAATCACAAAGGGCCTCATTTAATTGAGATGCGAGCTTTGGAAATGCAGGCCCGTAAGTTACTTTGCTATTCAATTGGCATCTTTTTGCAGGCTCCGGTTGGGTTAAGGGCTCCCGTCTCCGATTCCTTGTGATGGTTAACATCCCAAGTTAAGGCCCTCCAATCCTTTGATCTTTCACGGCCGCAAGAGTTACAATCGCTAAAATTGCAACTCGATATTCAATTGCTCTGAGTCCTCCTCGCTAACCACGCTGCCAAGGCCACATATGGCAAAAGCCGGTCCACACGTTACAGGTTCAAAAGAGGACTCTCAAGGGGCTTAAAGACCTGTCCAGAGCACTGTAAATGCAAATATAAAATCAATACTGCACTGTAAATTACAGGGAAAGCGATGACATTAGAATTAATTGCACAACAGTCTCAAGCCCGCAAAATGAATTAATACATATCAGGCCACCCATTTGGGCCAGAACAGTATCAGCATTCCGTTTTATTATTCTGTACATTGCAGGTTTGCCAGTCTGACCGCATATCGGACCCTGAATCACGAGTTGATTGACATTCACCCCAAACCTCCTGCCTTCTGCTATAGGAATACCCCTAGATAGAGTTTAGGTTATATCAGCGCCCAGCATGCCAATTCAGGAACACCTGCTCAAGCCATGGTTTCAGGGAGCCAAGATTTAAAGGATCAGCCAACCACTGCCAAATGGACCTTAGTCACTTGCTTAAGGACCAGCAGAGTGAAAAGATAAAAAAAATATAAAAAGTATTTTCATTTGGAGACCAAAATTAAATCAAATTATCTTTATTGAGAACAACTCACACATTTATGTACAACATGACCCAATCAAAATCAGGCCCCATCCTTGAGCAAACATCACCTGGTCCAATCATCAGGACCCATCACCTCCCCATGTGGATAACGTGTCAGTCAAGTGATTTTACCCTTCCTAATCAACTTCCTGAACACCCCTGCAGGACAGGAGTTTGGCTAACTGATAGCTAATCCCCTCTTTTTGTTCAAGGCTCTCTAGGGAGAAATCAATAATAACAATTGTGAAGACACCAAGTCTGAATGACATATGTTCCTTTACTAACCAGCTGAGCTAGGGAAATTACCAAGCTAGTGTCACTATCTGGCTCCCTCTATCAGGAAAGCTTTAGGCCTTTCATGTACAGGGACAGTAAATCCAAAATTGAGTCATCTAACCAATATGGAAGAAACAGGCAAATATATCCACAGGCTTTAGCTACTAGCAAAGATGTATTCATGTCAGTTAATTTTCAAAACACTGTTGAAATGCATTGCATTACTTACAACTGCTGCTAGCTTAGTCCTGCAATAAAAGCCCCAACATGATATATTCTGGCCTGTAGTCCATGTATAAATTACATTGCAATATTTAAAAACCACACTGTCCTAACCCTCACAATCCAGAAGTTCATAAATTCAGGGGGCTGTGCCAGTATGGCCTTGGGCCATAAAGAGCCCTTGTTTTTGGGGTACAGGGAAGTCCTACCCTGGCCCCAAAACTCAGTCATGACAGTCTGATCTTGTACAGTTCCATAACTGTACATTAATCATCAGCTTGCTTGCAGAATATTTATCTTTTAAAGCAATGGAACAACCGTCATGTCCCTTTTTGGAGTTCTCCTTTACTTACAGCAGACTAATAAATAAGGGCCCTGTGCTAATCCCTGAAAAAACACTTACAAGTGCCCTAACTATAGAGTAAACCCAACATAGCTATGTTATTCACCCATCCCTAAAACATTGCGAGAGAACTCCTACCTGTCACTACTCCAAGTGAAGTTCACAACACACCCGTAAAAGAAAGCATAAAGCTCCATTGAGTTTTGCATTGAAGATTTTTTACGAGTTACTCTGTTAGACTTTGACACCCAAACCGTATGCTAATAAGATTTGATGGGTCACTCGCAAACAGGGCACTGCCGTTAATGCAAAAGAAAGATTTATGAATACTAAAGACCACTCGCAACTGGTTTTCAAATATTTGCTGAGTCCCCCAGATGCATTTAATATATAGCACAATATAGCACAAACATCACTACAAAATTATGAAATTTTAACATTATTTGACACTTACCAATCCAATATGGAGATATTGAGATATTACTCCTAAAGAAGACCTTTGCCTTGCAACATGGTGTTGATAAATAAGGACCTCTACTAGCAAGATGACATCTCAGAATTTTAAGATGAGCTGAGCATTGCTGATTTGGAGAAATGATGCATGAACACCCTGTTTATTAATGCTGAATGTTGCTGAACAAGTGGATTTAAACTTTTTTGTGTAACCAAAGAAATTTGCAACATGGCTAGAACATGGATGTGAAAGTTGTGCACATGCATTGTTTGTTGTGTGTGTGTGATAAGGCACCATTTTCAAACTTTATAAAATGAGAGTAGCAAGGTAACAGAGAAGGAACATATATAATCACTCAAAGGTGCACCTATTATTGACCTGTATTGTATGCTGTGCTTGAATAAAGAGAAATCACTGGATCACTGCTTCATGGGGTCCAGCTGTTACCTTGAAATGCAATGTTTCAATGTCCTTTAGATAGTAGGTAAATTCAACTTTTGTTGTTTAGTCGTTTAGTCATGGCGGCCTCTCCATGACCGTATGGACCGCAGCACGCCTGTCACAACTAGTGTCTGTGCTTATCCATAAGGTTTTCATGACAAAGAGACTGGAGTGGGCTGCCAGTTCCATGACCTGCCTATCTTGGGTCGACCTTACATGGTATAGCTCACATGTTCATTGAGGTATACAAGCCCTTTCCCCATGACAAAGTAGCGATCCAGAAGGGGAAAGAGAGTGAGAGCTCTGTCCTTTTTGTGAATTATGTTAGTCTCATACTATGAAAAAAGTTAAACTCTTTAACTTCTGGGACAAGATGTGCTAAAGATTGAAGTGCTGGGGAACCACTGAAAAACTTCTCAATTTCTCTGTTAATCTGCAAAGCACATGCATTACAATTTTACCCCTCAAGAGTTTTCCAGCAATTCACCCTTTAGCATATATTGGCTTCTTTTCTTTCACCCTGCACCCAAAAATGGTTCCTGTGTTGTATTACCCCAGAAACTAACCTGTAATACAGAGGAAGTGAGGCAAACAGGTTTCCCACTTGTGCTATATAAAAACATTTCTTCATGGTCAGTGTATAAAAGAAACAAGTAACTGGCTTCTGTGCAAAGCTCAAATACATATTGATTCTCCAATATCTTTGATTATGATATAATCTGCACAGAGGTGTTAATTGAGTAAGGTTTATAATTGCAGCTGCTATTACTTTTTTGCCTAGAAGCAAATTAAGCTCCAAAGTTACATTAGGTAGCCAAGGTAACATATGTCTTAACAAAACAGACACAATGTGAAAGGTTAATAGATTTTCCCATTTAACATCTCATATTACAAGAATGGACTATAGCAGCTCTATAATCTACTAAACTGCAATTAATTAATTTACAAGATTTAATACTATAATGCAAGCTAATGGAGGTTAACTCTTTAAAACTAATTGTTTTTAAGATGCTGACCTGACTTACTGTAGTACTTGAGCCTGCATCTCCCAGCAACCATTCATGTACTGTCAATTGAAACTTGGCTTATTTTAAAGGACTGATGAAACTCCATCTTTATAGCATACACAAATCAATTTCCAGAACATGGTAAGTATAGAATAAATAAATAAAAAAAAGCCTGTATTCTTGCACCTTGGCCAGGGATCTTGGGCCCATACTCCTCCAACCCGCAACCAATACTGCCAGCGTCAGTAGCACTGTCAGTGGCATAATCCTCACCACTACACACTCCCACACAGCCACTACTTTGGAAGAGGAACTTGAGGCAATACATGATCATGAGCAGGAAATAGGAAGGCATTTTGAGTTGGTGGAGGCATTTAAGAGATATTCTCCATTTGTTTCAACTGCATTAATACTAATGGATTACAACATGCTCTTTTCTTAAAATGCTTCATTGTGAGATCACATATCAGCAGTTAACAACATGCACTATATTAAAGTAATGGTTGGTCAGGTTGACCACAGAAGGACTGTTTTTTTGTGTGTTTATGAACTGTTTCCCAACTTTTGGATGCTTAAGGGATACTGTTGCTTTAAAACACAGGACAGCACCAGATACTTGCCACTGTCATGACACTTGGGGAGAGTGCCACTGAGGCAGTGACATTGTAAGCTACTTATTTGATCCAAGCCACCAATTAAGACCATGGTGGACCGCAACCATACATCAAAAGTCCTCCGGACAATACTTCAAAGCAAAGCCCTTAACCAAAATTGACACCCTAGTAACTCACAACCCAACTTCAAAGGAATATTGAATTACATCAATGAGCCCAGGTTTCATGACACATAAGTGAAATAATTCCCTTCATGCCCCATTATTATTATTATTATTATTATTATTATCCTTTATTTGTAAGGTGCCAACATATTCCATAGCTCTATACAGGGGTTAAGTACAAGTCAAAAATAATTTGAATACAATGCAAAATAATGGAGGGTCCTGCTATTGAGCATTAAATCAAACATACACAGTGCTTTCTCTAAAACACCTAACAAGATTGAAAAATAATTTCTAATTAATTCTAAAGTGTATGGGTAAGGCACAGGACAGTGATAGATGCATTGTGCATATTAAGGCTGATAATCTTCCTTAAACGATTTGAGGCAGGAGGATACTCTAGTGGAAGGAGGCAGCACGAGAAAAGTTCTGAAGGCAGGAATGAGATGAGGTAATAAGAGAGGGGGAGAGAAGAAGGTCATTAGAAGGGCAACAAGTTAGGGTGGGAGAGTATTTTGAGACAAGAGCAGAGCTATAAGATGGAGATTTATTGAGGGCTTTATATGTTAGGGTCATGGATTTAACATTTATATTTGGAGTATATGGGAAGCCAGTTCTGCAGACACTGAGCATTGAGTATGGTATAACTGGTCTAGCAACTACATTCATTTTGGATTCAAGCGGAGACAGGTGTACCATGGGAAGACCAGTAAGGAGAGAGTTGCAGTAGTCAAGAAAAAATATGATGAGAAAATTAAATTGAATTTTAGTTGAGTCTTGTATAAGGAGGTGACATATTCTGGAGATGTTTTTTAGGTGAAAATGACAAGAATTTGAATGTATGTGAGGAATGAAACAGAGTGCAAGATCCAGTAGAACCCCAAGTGGGCTTTGAGGTGGGAGTGATGATGGCATTGTCAACAGTGATAGATATGTGAGGAGTGGAAGCTGAGGAAAAGGATGGGAAGAGCTCAGTCTTTTACATATTGAGTTTGAGTTGACATGCAGATATCAGCAGTATATGCTAGAGAGGCAGTTGGCAACTTGAGCTAGAAGAGGGATAGTTCAGGTGCTGAGAGGCAGATTTGAGTGTCCTCTACATATAGATGATACTGATATTCAAAATATTGTATTAGGGTACCAAGGGATGGTGTATAGATAGAGAAAATGAGGGGCCTGGGAGTGAACCCTGGGGTACAAGAGCACCTCTAAATGTGGCGTGTTTGAGTAGTGTGCCATGGTTGTAGGTAAAAGTGAATGTGGATGAGTATGCAGAGGAGGTCCTGTACTACATAATAAAGACATAATCTTGGCAATGCAGGGGGGTGAATAAACTGAACTAAAGTGCTTTGCACATTTTTGACCAGCATTTACCCCACTATAGAGTTTAAAAGCTGTGCCACACTGAATTTAGATTTTTCACTTGCTGTGTGTAGGTAAATAGAATTTCCTTTTTCTATGCGTCATTCTTGTATACTGATCAGATGAACAAACTATGTAGGTGCTATGTACTATTTCTATTAGTTCCATTTTAAGGTTGGCTGTGGTCATCTTGGTTGTCCAATTGTTTTTGTCCCCTTGCACAAAGTACTTTTGATTATAGTCAATGGAAAACAAGTAGGTACAAGTGTTGGCTGTTATTAATTGGATACTGTTATAATTGGCAGCACATATGGCTCCTGCTTAATTTTTTTTCTCTGGTATATCTTGGATTCATGTCATGTAATTGAGTGACATCAGTTGTCCCAGTTCTCTATGTCTTAGCTGCTAGTTGATTATTAAGCAATTTCTTATCTCATCAAGGAGTCATTGCCAGCGGCTGGCAGATCACTGAAAAGTAATCTAGCAAAAATGATTAATCTCTTTGCCATTGTACCTGACTGTGTCATGTTGATTGTGACAAAGATCAGGGCATCTTAGAAGGGTAATGCATCTCTGTTTAGCAGAATCTATGAGCCCTTTTAAAGGTCATGTGGTGATTAAAATTGTAATATCATTAGATCCATTCATTACACTAAGTAGGAGGGAAAATAGAAATGAGCTGCTATAAATGGTGCCAGCTGATAAGAGGCACCATCAAAGATGTATGTTTTTATCTACAAAGCTTGTACTCAGGTAAAAACTGAGCACTATGTCCAGTCTTGTAGCTACCATACATGCATTGGAACATGATTTTTTTTTTCCAAGCCTTTGGCCAGCATTTCATTGTCTTTTGTTTCAGTTTTCTTTGCTGTTATGTCTATTTGCTTTAGAAATAAATATATGGAATATGAAAGAAAATGTTTTAGCATAATGGAAGTACTTTTGTTTCCTTATGTTATTGGAGCAGGAGCATCTAATTTGCTCCACTTACTGACTGGACACATACTTTACAACATTAAGGCTTTTAGGCTCTTTGATTATCCTAATCTGATCCTTTCCTGCAACTAGTCTTAAAGTAGAAAACATGAAAAATTTCTTAAAGCAGAGTTATTCTTTATTCTAAGGAAGAGAAAACCACATTACACAATATTATTGAACTGATTTTTTTTGTGTAAAAGCCTCAGATAAAAATCAAAATACAAAACACACAGAACTAACCCATTAAGGTTAGTTCATTCTCTGATTGAGCACCTCTAACTTTTTTGTTTTGTTTATGCAAATGACCCTTAGAGATTAGTCTCTCTAAGGGTGATAGGGGACACCAGACGTGGACTCCTTGCTCACTGTGCCTCTAGGGAGCTATCAGCTACACCTCACTGACGAGGCCCAAAGAAGGCTGAAAAGTACCTCTGGGGTTTGCTGTTTCTCCTGTTCAGGGTAGATTTTCCTGGTATTTTGGGCCTGGACCACTCTAGTGAGTGGGACCAGACTGATATAGTACAGGATATTTCTCCCTGTGAAAGGTACAAGTGAGCTAAAAGAGGTTGCTCTCAGAGTGGGTTATCATGTCCACAGAACTAACCTATTAAGGTTAGTTCGTTGTCTGATTGAGCACCTTGTACTTTTTTTTTTTTGTGTGTTTTTAAAAAAAAATCATATACATTTAGAACCGAGGACAGGAAGTTGGGTGAATTCATTAATGTTCACACTGGTGGTATAGGGTCTGTGATTACTGCTTTCAGTGGATAAAGTAATATACTGTCTAGTATAATATAGTGGTTTGTCCTTTTCATTACCATTGTAAAATCCACTAAATATTAGTTTCTATGTTCTGATTGGATGAAACAGAGATCATTTTGTGAAGGAATTTGCAGATTAAGGGTGGGTCAAGCTGTGCACAATTCTAAGAGGTTGAATCAATAGATCTCATAAACAGAGTAATAACATAAACAAAAAGTGGACTTATTCATATATTCAGCTTCACAGTGGTACTCACAGCACATTTATTCCACATTTTCTTCTTGTGTGCTCTACTGTAAGTTCACACTTCATGAAAAAGTATCGGAAGGATGTTTGTACCCCAACTGTTTTTATAGAGCTCACACATAGACCATTAATGTCCATTGATATTTGTTACTGAATAAAATACTGAACTCAGCGAACTTCAGTAATCTGCACAGTGTAAATATTAGAAATGTTAAATGTATTCCTAAGTTTTTTTGTTTTTTTTTTTTAATTAATTTTTTTTCCTTTATTTTGTTTATAGATTGAAAAAATATTACATAAATAAACATATAACGTTTGAAGTAATACAAATTGCGAACAGTCGAATAGTTTGTTTCAGAGTTTCCTTACAAATAGATTTCAAATCATAACATACGTAACCTTCAAACTTGGACCAGCCTAGAAACAGTACCTGAGGACCTAGAAGGGTTCTACCCTAGCGCCCCTTTGTGTAGTTTTGTGCAGAATTTGTGCCTTTACTAATAGAAGAGTGAGAGTTTTAGAAATAGAACTAACCTCTGAGAGGATCTCGCAGCGTCCAGATGTCCCAGCAGGAGGCCCAGCATCTGTATTTCCCGTCCACCTCGGCCGATAGTGAGCTCATGTTTTGTATGTATCTTATTTTTTGCCTCACCTCAGTGTACGATGGAGAAGTGGCTTTCCAGTGTTTCGCGATGACACATCTGGTTGCTAGAAACACTTGACTGGTCAAGAACTGCTCATTTTTTGAAGGACCCCTGATCGGAAGACCCAGTAGGGCTTCACTTGGGTTCTGTGCTAGACGTTTCCCCCATAGTCTACGTTTTTATTTTTAAATATAAACATTATAAAAACCTGATAGGAAGTCTCTTTTTTTAAAATTTGAAACTGTAATTAGATATGGCATTATATAGATAAATTACTGCTTAGGGGGAGACTGGAGTCTGTCAGCCCAATTAAATTTGAAACCCGTATCGTCATTGGCAAGCCCCAAAAGGCTGCAGGCTTTAAATTTGTCTGCATTACAGAGCTATTAAATTCCACCATGCCGCAAGTTAAGGACCAGAGACGCAAGCCCGTAAACCATTTTCACACGTTGAATGTGCAGCCGTGAACATCAATTAGTCAATTTAATAGCAGCAAGTCATACAGGCTACATTATGGGCTACAGTTTTACACGTTGAGGCAATTTAATAGGGCTGTGTGTATTTAAATTAAAAAGGGTCAATTTAATAGCTACAAGTCATACTGGCTACGTAATGGGCTACGGTTTTACAATTTGAGGCAATTTAATAGGGCTGTGTGTATTTAGTGAGCTCCATAGGCGCTCATCCCTATGACCCAGTACGACTTAGGCAGGGAGCGCCAAAGGAGCTTGCTGCGCTGGTGGAGATGAGCGCCATAGGTGCTCATCCCTATGACCCCGCACGCATTAAGTATTATACCTATGACCTGCGGGACTAGAGAACAACAGAAAACTCAATTACACAATTCACAGTAAGAGACCCGTAGCACTTTGAAAAAAATTGCAAAAGAAAATGACGCCCGACCTGCGGGACTACAGAACAGAAAACTCAAATACACAATTCATAGTGCGAGACCCATAGCACTTTGAAAAAATCGCATGAAAAAATTACGGCCCGTAACACTTTGAAAAGGAAACTGCCACTTAGAGAAAATAAAATACGATCCGCAAAATATACAAACTTAACGGACGAACCGCGCACGAAAAACACAACAAATACAAAAAAAAATACCAAAAACATCTTATACAACATGGGGGGACAGCCAGGATGTCTGGGAGTGAGGTTGCATGCAAATTTAAGTCGAATTTGCAGAGTTTCGCCACTCCAAAATCGCGTAAGTAAGAGAAAAAATGGCTACCGAAAAAAACAAAAAAGAGGCTACAAAATCCCTAAACACAGAAAACACCTCCAGGCACAAACGACTTTTACCCAGGAACATACGAGGGACAAAATAGACTATTAGGAAGGACAGAAAATGCTCGAGACCTGCGTAACACATAGACACTCAACGCCATTTTACAACACTAACTTGAAACTAATAACAATACCAATCTAAAATACGGTTTGCCCTCGCGCACACAGCCTATTTCTTCTAAAAAAAAAAACAGAGCAGAGGAGAGACTCACTTTGCCAAAGGTGCTCAGCGCGGAGCTCACAATG
The DNA here is from genome assembly GCA_027410445.1 of Discoglossus pictus. Taxonomy (NCBI): domain Eukaryota; kingdom Metazoa; phylum Chordata; class Amphibia; order Anura; family Alytidae; genus Discoglossus; species Discoglossus pictus. Next base: position 217,910,015 of record CM050168.1, on the reverse strand, counting down.
AAAGCCCAGTGTGCTCAGAGGAGCAAAACTACACGAGGGGAGAGGTTCTAAAAGCGTTACATTGTGTTGCAAACAGCATTACCTGCCTTACAATTTTATTGCCGACATTTTTTTACGGGCAAGTCGCTAGTAGAAAAATAAAAGGAGTCAACAGTGTTCAGATTGATTTTGCAGAGTCCTCAGCAGCAGAATTTATTCTGTCATTTTGGGGAAGAGCAAACAGTTTAAGCAAGTATCCAGCTTCAAATCCATGGAGAAGCAGATTTTTAAATTTAAGTAATAGTAGTGATTTAAAGTGACAAGGTTTTAGCTATACCCTAATAAAATCCCTGATAAATGTATAAAAATGTTTTATTGATAAAGTGGAATTAACTCAATGCTTATGGTTTAGTCCCAAAGTACAGATGTTATTGGTCAAAAATCTCGTTTACATACAAAAATACTTTGAATACTAAACTTTTGGGGAAAGACTTATGTGTCATTCTAAGAGGTTATTCTACACTCCTCCATCACAATAAATCAACTACTAGTTTCCTAAACTAGATGATTGACATAGCAAATACAAATGTTAAAACTGTGATTAGAGACTAATACTCCTTCATGACATTTTTGGACAAAATAGAGAGAATCTGGGAGTCAAATTTTATGAGACTTGGGTGCCCTTTATAAGCTTAGAAAAATTACCAAGGAAGTCACATGAAGTTAGTATAATAAACATTAGCATTAACATTAAGAAGAGTGAAGGTGTAATTTAATAGCCGCAAGTCATACAGACTACGGGTTGCGATTTTACACGTTGAGGCAATTTAATCAACAGCAGTGGCGGCTCGTGAACTTTTAAGTTGGAGGGGCGCCAGAGACAAACGTGGCTCCTCCCCTTACACAGACCCCACCCTTTTTTAAACTTCTAACCCTGATGTCATATTGACCTTTATATGCCCCGACGAATGACCTTATACTTGCCCCGCCCATTGAAATAGACTCCACCTACTAGTTGTTTAATACTGTTCAAAATTTCGAGAATCTTGGGATTCAGGCAAATAATACAATTTATCTTCTGCATAAATGCAATGACACTCACTAACAGTTGACTCTCCTTCTCAGGGTGTCTTTCAGTGTAGTAGTCAAAAATAGTCTGCAGCTGCAGAGTATTTGGACCTGGGGGTGATTTTAAACAAGCAAACAAATCAGAGAGTGCAAGACCCCAACCGTATTTAAAAACACTTATGAAATTAGGAAAGACTATATAGGCCCCAACCGTAACTAAGAAAAACTATTAAGTAAAGCGGGACTATGTAGACCATAACCAGACCTTAAAAACCCTCATTACACCAATCAGTACTTTATAGGCCCAAACCGTACCTAAAAAAACATAAAATACCAAGCAGAACAATATAGGCCACAACCATGCCATGTGTATATATATATCTATATATATATATATATATATATATATATATATATGTATGTATATATTTATACATACATACATACATACACATATATATATATATACATATATATATATATATACATATATGGCACGCCGACTTTTGGGTGAGCGCCAAAATGGAGCCCTAACCCTCGTATCCTTACCGCCTAACCCACTAACCCTAACCCCCTAACCTTCTAACCCTCTAACCCTAACCCCCTAACCCTCTAACCCTAACCCCCTAACCCTCTAACCCTAACCCCCTAACCCCTAAACCTAACCCCCACCCCCTAACCCTCTAACCCTAACCCCCTAACATCCTAACCCTAACCCTCTAACCCTAACCCCCTAACCATCTAACCCTCTAACCCTAACCCTCTAACCCTAATTCCCTAACCCTAATCCTCTATGATAACACTGGAGTGACAACTATCTAACACTGTACCTGTGACTTGATGTAACTAAATAGTGAAAAAAGAAAATGAGTGTGTAATAAGTACTGTGTACTTTTTACACAACATACATTTGCATGACAATTGGTGATGTACAATTACATTTGAGCATGGTGCATGCTCGTGACTTGTAAAGCATGTATATATATATAATTTAAATTACTACTTAATAATATGTGACGTCACTAGTGTACTGACAATAAAGGTGAAAAAGATATATATCTATGTCTTGAAAATCGAAGACAATGAATAAGTGAATCTACGTGCCCTACTGCCTAATACCTAAGGCTCCTGTCCACATTCCTCATATATACAAAACAAATGTAAATCATTGGATAGCAAGTGCTATATGAAGGTGAGTATATTTAAAACCAAATCCACTAAAAAACAAAGGCTGCCCTTGGTACTATGGGGCTTCCCAAAAAATTAAGTAAATACAGAGCTGAAATGTTACTATGTCCCTTAATAGAAAGATAGGCATATTCTTAGGTCTAATAACATGAAAGGCTTTATTGTACCCCCTGCTTTTGCCTAGATGGCAGTTGCACAGCAGAGGGGATACACTATGGAGGGAGCCAAAATTTAATTAAACCATGTTATTAATTTGTAAAAGATACTCTATTCTTATATCCTATATACAAACCAGAAAAAATGGGACTTTACTGTAGTTTCTGCTGCTCCTGTACCCCACCAAGGTTTGCTCTAAACGTTACGGCTTGACCTTACCGGTTTCGTTACTATATTGTAACATTTTCAAAGGTTATGCCACTATGTCACTCATCCTTTTGCAGGTTTTTAAAGTCTGTTTTTTTGACTCCACCCTTTGTTTTATGTCACTTTTGTTTGGCTCCGCCCCTGTTATGGGTCACTATGCTTCAAGCGTTTTGTGCTTGATTGGTTACGTTCGCCGCGTCACTCCTTGTACTCTGACTTAATCCAAACAGCCGATCAGATTGAGCTCCAGCCCTTGCTATACTTCTTAGCTCGCTATGTTGATTGTTTGGAATTCCCATACCTCTTACTAGCTATAACTCGACCTATCGGCTGTTTGATGGAAGCTGCCCACTTTTACTCTATTTTAATCAAGTAGTGGGCACTGGGAACAGGGAAATTTGATTGACAGCTATTTTAGCCCAACAAAAGTCTAGAAAACTTATATAAGAGGTGGAGGTGAGGGCAAAATGCATTATTCACTGCATCTGTTATTTTAGTTTTAGTTATTTTTTCCTTCTTTTTTTGGGATGGTGTGTATTTGCCATCAGGTTATTGATATTCAGAAAAGAAAAAAATATTTTTAAAGCTTTTGCTTTTAAATGCATGAAAGAAAACATGAGCTATTGTGTCCTAAACAGATCTTCTCAGAGAGATTATTCTTACAGTTTATACATTTTACAGTTACAGAGTTCAGTACAAGAATATTGATATGTAAGAAATATTATATATGTGTATATATATATATATATATATATATATATATATATATATATATATATATATATATATATACACAAAAGAAATACAGGGTGCCAAACATTTCTGAACAGCAATTTATTTTCCACAACTAGCTTAAAAATGTCTCTGTTTTGAAAAGGTTTGAAATGGCATTCAAATGACAGCAATTGAAACCAAGTGCAGTCAGTATAACAGGTGTAAGCTTACAGAGGATTGTCTTTGAAATGTTGCATTACTTTCTTTATTCCTTGCTTAAAATTTGATGTATTTGTGAAAAGCATTATCCAAATGCCAGTTACACATGAATGCAGTAAATAGCCAAAAGTGCTTATCTCTTTTATTGCTTTTGTGGCAGCTCCTTAAGCAGTATCTTTGTAGTACAATAAAAAGGGCTATTTATGTTAGTTTCAAGGGCAGTGTGGCTAAAACCATCACAATGTACCTTGTGCCACTTGAAAAATGGTTTGCTTCTTTGAAGTGTTCATGATGTGTTTTAGTTTGATCAACAATGGGATTGCTGTAAAACACTAATATAGTGTGTGAATGCTGGAGATTTTATTTAATCGATATAAGTCAATTTATATTTCTGCTTTAAATGATAAAATTACTTCTCTCCCCTCAGTGTAATCCATAAAAAAGATTTTAAAACAGGCTTGTTAACTAATTTGTACTCAAGGACCGTTAGATTTCAAACGTTGCTCACAAGTATCAGGTCCTGATACATTGGTTTATTATTAAAACTGAAAATTGGTTTAATATTATTAGCCTTCCCTAAAGCTGTTAAAGGGACAGTGTGAATGCAGGCTGTGAGTATCTAGTTCCCTTCTTGTTAGTTCATAAAATTTATGTTTATAAAGTCAAGAAAGCTATCAATGGTTACAATGGTTTTAAAATATTTGCTTGTCTCCCTTTGTTTGTCTGGAAGACATTTAAGTTATCTGATAGCTATTTAATTATTCCAGCTATGCAATATTAGCATGTCTTTCTTCTGGCCAATTAATGATTTGTTTGGGAAACTGGGCAACAAAATAAATCATTATCATGACTAAAGGCATTAGATGGAGACACTGTAACACGGGAAAAAACATGGGGATGTGGGTTGTCAAGTCATAGACAATTAAACACAATCCATGCTTCATTGGCTACCAGGCAAAGATTGTGAGTAATGTGAGGAAGTGGAGGAAGACCTAGCACAGTAGGCAGGAAATATTCATCAAAAGTTGGAATACCCTGATGGAAATAGTGAAATGTTGGCATTTATTTTGAAATATGAATGATCATGCAAAAAAATGTCCCTCCTTTATATCATAATGATAACAGAAATCACCAAAAAATGACCCTGATCAAAAGTTTACATACACTCGAATGTTTGGCCTTGTTACAGACACACAAGGTGGCACACACAAGTTAAAATGGCAATTAAAGGTTAATTTCCCACACTTGTGGCTTTTTAAATTGCAATTAGTGCCTGTGTATAGTCAATTACTTTGTTAGCTCTCATGTGGATGCACTGAGTAGGCTAGATACTAAGCCATGGGGAGCAGAAAAGAACTGTCAAAACACCTACGTAGCAAGGTAATGGAACTTCATAAAGATGGAAAAGGATATAAAAATATATCCAAAGCCTTGACAATGCCAGTCAGTACTGTTCAATTACTAAGAAGTGGAACATTCTTGGATCTCTTGATACCAAGCCAAGGTCAGGTAGACTAAGAAAGATTTCAGCCACAATTACCAGAAGAATTGCTTGGAATGAAAAAAAAACCTATAGGTAACCTCTGGAGAAATACAGGAGTCTCTGGAGAAAGACGGTGTGGTTGTTTCAAGGAGCACAATACAACGATACTTGAACAAAAATTAGCTGTATGGTCGAAATGCCAGAAATAAGTATTTACTGCGCCAATGCCACAAAAAAGCCCTGTTACAATATGCCCGGGAACACCTAGACCCGCCTCACAGCTTCTGGCACACTGTAATTTGGAGTGACGAGACCTCAATAGAGCTTTATGGTCACTTTCCAGCACAAGGCCAAGTTGACCCTCCAGTGGTTACAGCAGAGAAAGGTGAAGGTTATGTAGTGGCCATCACAGTCTCCTGATCTTAATATCATTGAGCCACTCTGGGGCGATCTCAAATGTGCTGTTCATGCAGCCGACCAAAGACTTTGCGTGACCTGGAGGCATTTTGCCAAGACAAATCGGCAGCTATACCACCTGAAAGAATTAGGGGCCTCATAGACAACTATTACAAAAGACTACGTGCTGTCATTGATGCTTAAGGTGGCAATACAGAGTATTAAGAACTAAGGGTATGCAAACTTTTGAACAGGGTCATTTAATTTTTTTCTTTGTTGCCATGTTTTGTTTTTTGATTGCACCATTTTGTTATAACCTACAGTTAAATGTGAATCCTATAAGAAATAAAAAAATGTATTTTGCCTGCTCACTCATGTTTTCTTTAAAAATGGTACATATGTAGCCACATTAAATTTGAAGCCCGTATGTGCAAGGTGAGAACTGCAACGGCTGCGGGCTTGAAATTTTGCAGAGTTATATTGCTATTAAATTTGAGCTGGGCGTGAGTTATGGCTACGTTTTTTACACGTTAGGGGAACTTAATGTGGCTGATATTACCAATTGGCCAAGGGTATTCAAACTTTTGAGCACAACTGTATCTTGTGCTTGCACCGGCACTTTCAGTAAGCATCCACAGTGATCCGTTAATAACTTATTTGTATGGATATGCAATTTATAACTGTTTAGTCAATTAATTTATCACAGTACTACAAGATAAAAAAAAACAGCATAGCACACATTAAGAAAACAAAAATGTAAAATGTTGCTGGTAACTGGTAATTCAATTTATATTATCTCCTACATAGAATACAATACTTTTTTTGCTTCTAAAGAGCAAAGCAATCCAACATTCTGTACAAATAAAGAAAATGCTGTGATGACAAGGACACACTATGCCAGTGGCTGAATGTTCAGTTATTGGTTTGATTTATCAATCCCGAATTCAGCTTGTATGAGTGATAATATCTCAATATATCATAGAAGTAAGTGTTAAAGGCATAAGCTGTTTCAAAATGTAATGACTTTTTTTAAAGCCACTTTTGAGACCAGCCTTTGAGCAAGATGATTTAAGACATTTGTTTGCTGATGGCAAATATTACAATGCTAACAAATGGCAGCTGCTGTTTCGATTAAACAATTTCAAATAATTCAAACTCCACAATTCAAATTTAAACTAAGGCACGTCTGTATTCGTGGAAACAACTTTGAAGTTGAACATTTCTCAACAGCCCGTGTCACACTAATCACCTGAGTCAGTCACACTATAAATGATTCCAGAACGCAGTTGTTCCGTTCTTTTGCATTTTGTTTCAATCCAACTTATAATAACTCACATTTCACAAATAAGGCGTCAGGGAAATGTCTTCCTAAGATATAAAGTTTTAAGAGATGTTTCACTTGTGTTTAAAGGCATAAAGTAACCCTGATAGTTGCTTAAAGAGTCACGCTCATGATTTTTTTTTTTTGTATGGCCTTATGAATAATTACATTCGATAATTGGGAAAAATTATTTTCAAAAGCAAAATAAATAAATACATTTGTCGTTTTCATTTGCAATTATTATTAATTGCATAAATGATTATTATTGTCTCAAAATGATGTGTTTTTGTAAACAAACGAGCTGTGCATTAACCATAAAGGAAGCTCAGGAAGTAGAAAAGAGGAGATTAAAACAGTAGATTTAACTGTAGCATAATTGTATATGAAAGACATTAATTATAGACTTGCAACTGCCTTTGGGTGACCCTAAATGGTGTAGCACACAGCTTCACAATGATACAAGCCCCTTCACAACGACAAGGCAGTATTCCATAGCCCTCACAATAAAATGTAGAACCATGACCCTAACATTTAAAGCCATTAACAATGATACACCCCCTGTTATCTCTGCCCTAATCTCAAAATACTCCCACAATCATCATATCCATTTTTATTGTACTATACCTGTACTTATGCAGGTATACCCAGCCTAATGCTACCCCTTCTATCGCTGATTCACTAGAGCACTGTTTTTCCTGTAATTTCCTGCTTTGCATTAAACCCTGCCATAGCACTGTTTTTTGGATGCTGATCCCAATTTTTAATTCTCTGCTTCGAAAAACACTGTATTTTCTGTGCAGGAAAAAGACCGAAAGTAGAGAGAGAATGACACAGAAGACCACCCAATCCTTACCCAAGTGCCAAGGTTCATATTTTCATTATTTTAATTGTTTCTCATAATGTGGTTGTTAATTGTTAATTGTCTAATAAAATATACATTCATTTTATTTTTTTATGTAAGGGAGAAAACTGTAGCTGGAGAGAGAGATTGCCACCAGAGACCCCCAAATCCTACCTACAACATCCAGAGAGAAGGTATAGAATCTTTTCATTGTTCCTTTGTTTTTCATAAGGTGGTTACATGTTAACTGTCTAATTACTTCTACAATCATTTTATTACTTTTTTGTACTGTTTTAGAGATCATGTCTGAGCGCAAAGAAGACCAGGCTAAATTGAAGCACCAGAGCATTCCTCTGGATGTCAATATGCAATTGCTGGACAACCTGGAGAAAAGAGGACGGCAAGTGGCTAATGGAACGGATCTGAATTTGCCAACCTTCACAATCTGCACCACCAGAACAAAGAGAAGATAAAGTCTTCAGCGTCCACCTGGACTTCATCCTCTGCAAAAGAAGATTACCTGCTCCAGATGCTATGATCTGGAGGAGATGGAAAGGCTTTCCATCTAAATAAACAATGTACTAGAGCGTAACATGCATATCAGCCAGGCCATCACAATGGAAAAGGCAATATGCATTTACAGCCATATCCAGGCTCAAATGCCAGATGTGACAGAGAGCTTCTCAGCCAGTGGATATTAGTTTGAATACTTTAAAAAGAGGAACAACCTCTACGACATCCCAGCCACTTTGAAGGACATTGTGGAAAGAGGCAACTATCCAAATAATATATGACAAATAAAATGAGCCCCGTTAATTGGCTTAAGAAAACAGTTACAGAGCGATTAAATTGAACAAGCCCGCAACTACAAGGCTGAAAGACAAAACTGTAAACCATGTTACTGTAAGTAGCATTTCAGAGCATGATCACGATCAATCAAGCAAGCCCATAAGTAGCGATTTAGAAACAGCCAATAGTAATTGAGAGTGTCATCATGACGTCAGTAAAACATGGAGGACATGTTAAACCACAGTCAATTAGTGTTTAAAAGTCTGATTTGCGATCGGACCTGCAATCCAGAAATGTTGCAATCTAAAAAAATCTATAAATCTACTATTCTAGTCCATGCGAGTTCAATGATATGTATTAACCCATTGATTGCTGGGATCGATATAACACAGAATTGACACATAAAAAAAAAACATTTTTATTGCAGATTTGCGAGCTTGAGACTGTTGTGCAATTAATTCAAATGCAGTATTGATTTTTTATTTGCTTTTACAATGCTACGAACAGGTGTTTAACCCCCTTGCGAGTCCACTCTAGTACCTGTAGGATTTCTGACGACATTTGCCATTTACGTGTGTGAAAACAATTGCGGGCTTGAGGAATTGTAGCAATTTAACAGTGATTTGCGATTTTAGCAATTGCAGGCTTGACAGAACAAAGGCTTAGCTTGACGGCCGTAGGGATTTTCAGCCTGTAACCCGCAGATCAATTTCGGGTAGCTAAAAGAGGCCAGTTTAATAGCAGTAACTTTTGCGGGCTACAGTAACTACAATTTGGATAATTTAATAGGGGCCCTGGTGGTGAACGTGTATGAGACCGACCTCTTCTGGAAGCGAATGCCAAGCTGCACTTTCATATCATGGAAGAGAGCGACCAGGCTTCAAAGCGGTCATAGACCGGCGAACCCGGTCAAGCCATTGCTGTTCTACCACTCATCAGGCAGCCAGAGCCATGAAGGACATTGCTAAATCCAGTTTGCCAGCCAATTGGCAATTTAACAGGAAGGCCTAGATCACCATGGGCATTTTTAAGGAGTGGTTCAGTGACCATTTCTGCCCTTCCGTGCAGCGCATATTAAGGGCACAAAGAACTTGAGGCCAAAGAGCTCCTGATAATGGGCCATGGGTGGGTGAGTATGGGAGGTGATATGTGGTTAAGATAGGCTGGTGAATGAACTTGAGTGAACTGTGTTGTGTATAAATACATTGTACCACATCAATAAAGCCTGTTGTCAGTTTAAACATGCATAATTGATGTATGTGTTTCAATCTGGGGGAATAATAATCCTTATCACTGGGATTATTGCTGCTAAGCATGTATTGGACAGTTGGTAGCATTTGCTGGGTGGCTGTACTGATGGTGGCTATAAACTCGATTGGTTCTGTTCCTGATATCAGGGATTCACAAAGAACCAGATGGTCCTACTGGGTAGGTTTAAAATAGATTCTTATCAAGCTCAACAGAAGCAGTAGGTCATCACAATAGGGGACTGAACAAAAGGGCAGTTGTCAAACATCAAACAGGAAACAAATAACCCGACGGCTTAAACCTCCCATTGTCCACTAATTAATCAAAGTACCAAGCTCAGGATGATGATATAAGCAGGGGGAAATTTCCAGGGTCAGCCATGTTGCCAGCAAGTCTAAACCCCTATCTTAACTTCCCCCAGTACGTGTAGACTGCACATAGGCACATCTCTCAAGGGAAAAATCATAGGCGTTGTATCTGGTATCATGTCCATTGCCATAAAAGGCCCATTAGGAGAACAGTTTTACAGAAATCAGTTTTTAAAAATAATCTGATCCTGTATCCTGAAGTAACTTTAATACATTTGTCCCTAAATGAACTATTTATAAAAAAATGAAATGAAAATCTAAATATGATGAAAGCAAAAAAAACTCCATATATGAAAGGAAATATAAATATTGAAAGACACATTTGTGGATCTAAAGCAATTCAAGGGGAATAGTTTTAGAAATGGAAAAGTTGGATAAACTGTGTTTAATATAATTGTTAGAAATTCTGGAGTTCTCCAGGGAATTTAATCAGGCTCTATTTCCTTATGAATTAATATAGATTTTTTTTAAGTGCAAGTTGTTTTTGTATTACGGTATATGATAATGAATACGTTTGCATTTTTTTGTTATGGCTCAAAAGAAAAAAAGACAAACCTGACCAATGCAACGATATTGCTGTTTGTTTACTTTTTTATGTTCATTTTGTTGACAATCAGATGGTTTAGTTTGGACAAAGGAACATAAATAGAATAATAGACAAATGGATCTGTATACCGAAGTGGAAATTGTGTGGAGCTGTCACAGGTAGATAATGGAAACAAAACTAAATTTACTGAAGAGCTAAAATAATAGGGCAATAACGAGCCTCAGGTAGAGCTTGTCAAATTTGTAGTTCAATCTTTGACACTCTACCATAAAAGATTCATAGCTAATTGCAATTCAGGTTGAACAGATATGGCATAAATTGAAAGATAAGCGACACAAAATTCTTCTTAATAGAGTATATTGAGAGGTAAGATCATTACTAGTGGAGTTCCCGCTGAATGTGTGCTGTGAGCCATTATCTTGCACAGTACATATTCATTTGTGATTTTACATGGGTCTTTATTATTTTATCTTTAAAGATTACTGTTCTGTTTCTGTAATATGTTCCTGGATTAGGTAAACCTTGTATCTCTTTTTCAGGCAATACAATGGAGTTTCAGAGTTTATGGAAGACTGTACTTTTTAAGACACATAGACAAGTCATGGTGGGATGGCCATGACATTTTAATGAAATCACTTCCAAAATCATGGTCACCACAATCAATCAAAATCAAATAGAAAGTTTAGCTCTCTATGAAAAAAAGTAGGCTCCATGGCTTCATAGAACCCAGGATTCATAAACAGACATCTTGGATCAGTATGTATTTCCCTCTCTCTTTTTTTCTATTCTCCTTTATTTTTTCTTCCTCTCTTTTATTTTATGCATGTTTTTTATTTGGTTTTAATTAATTTCTTCTACGGTTTGGTATGTTTGTATTTGGAATTCAAAATAACAAAATAAAAAACTAAATTGAGACTTTGGACTTGGTATTTTACAAATATTCAGCTTTTATTACATGTATTATGGCTTTTTACATTAAGATAATAAAAAAAATATATATATATAAAAAATCGAATACATGTGTAAAAACTATTGCGGTTTATCATTATTTTTGTTAATAATTGTTTTTAAATGCAGCAGTGATAGCTTTATAGCAGTCCAACTTTATGCAGTGAGCTGGTAGGAGTGGGCTTGCACCATAGAATTTATTGAGCCTAATAGGATCATAAATTATAAACTTGCCCTAAATAATTTTCACTTTACTAATAAATGTTACATTTGTTTTGAGGTTTTAATGTCTAGAGAACTGAAATAAATCAGCTTTCATTTGTTGGTCAAGGCTTATTGTTTTTTTGCAAGGTGCTGATGATTTCTGGGCCATACAGACTCTGCCAAGGGTAAGGATCTCCACACAGCCATTAGTTAGAACATTCTAGGGACCAACTGGGGGATGGAAAAACTGTTATAAAACAGTGACATATTCATCAATTTTAAAAATGAAATGCAGTATCCATTCTCTTTGTCTATTTTTTAAGTCTGTTCTTTCTTAATATTCTGTTGTCTCAAAGGTGTATCTCAAACTGTTTATTTCAATGTTTATTTCAACTTTTTTATGCATTTATTTCTTCCATCTGGTATGTACTGCTAAACAGAAATATGAATGCCAGAGCAGATCTGTGAACTCAAACACCAAGACAAACAAAATGCCTCAGTATACAATAAGATGCACTAGGGGAGTCCCAGAATGATGAATGCCGACTAGAGAGAAACATAAGAATTTCATCCATTATTTCAGTGCAGCGAAACATGTCAACTAATGTATTTTTTTTGCAAAGGGAAGAGTTTTACAACGGAAATGCTGGTTAGACTATGCTTAATACAATTATTAGAGATGCTGATTTTCTTGAGGGAATTTAACCTTTTCCTAATAAATTATTTTCTTCTAGAATTAATAATTAAGCCAAAATATGTCAACTAATGCATTTTGTGTATTTTACCTCTGAATATAATCTGTTAAGGAGAACTTTGCGTCCTTTATACTTTAATGTGTGCCATATCTATTCAACCTTAATTGCAATTAGCTATGAATTTTATATGGTAGAGTGTCAACGAGTGAACTACAAATTTGACACGATTCACCCGCGGCTCGTTACTGCTCTATTATTTTAGCTATTCAGTAAAAAAGAACAGGCTTTTTCCATTGTAGCCGACCAATATAAGTCATTGCAAACTAAAAACTAAGAAAGCAAAAATACCCATTATGACATACCAAAATACAAACACAAGATGTGTATGCAACGGAATTTGTACTTAAAACAAATTATATTAATCCTAGAAGGAAATAATTTATTATAGCAGGGAAAATCCCAAAAATAAATCTCTAATACTTGCACTAATATTTTCATTCATTCCTGTGTTGCTGTTTTTTGTTTGATACTATGGTTTGGTTTGCCATGTTTACCTCTCAACTTTTCCTTTATAATTCAATAGCACAGTCCTTTCTCCCAACATTGTGGACAAGGAGTTTATGTTTATTATTATATCCTTGCTATGTAAAGAGTATCTTCTTTACTCAAAGGAAATCATCACTGTATTTCTGTTTATTATTGTATCCCTGCTATGTAATGAGTATCTTCTTTACCCAAAGGAGAACATTACTGTATTTCTGTTTATTATTGTATCCTGCTATGTAAAGAGTATTTTCTTTACCCAAAGGAAAGCATCACTGTATTTATGTGTATTATCGTATCCTGCTATGTAAAGAGTATCGTCTTTACCAACAGGAAAGCATCACTGTATTTCTGTTTATTATTGTATCTTGCTATGTAAAGAGTATCGTCTTTACCAACAGGAAAGCATCACTGTATTTATGTTTATTATTGTATCCCTGCTATGTAATGAGTATCTTCTTTACCCAAAGGAAAGCATCACTGTATTTAAGTTTATTATTGTAGCCTGCAATGTAAAGAGTACCTTCTTTGCCCACAGGAAAGCATCACTGTATTTATGTTTATTATTGTACCTTTCTATGTAAAAGGTATTTGCTTTACCCAAAGGAGAACATTACTGTATTTCTGTTTATTATTGTATCCTGCTATGTAAAGAGTATCTTCTTTAGCCAAAGGAAAGCATCACTGTATTTACTGATTTCCATTTATATAACAGAATAATTTGTGTGGTAATACAGCATATACAAAATGTTGCTTTACCTGCATATCATTCTGCTAGTGAGTCTGCAGTGTTTCCAATGGATACATACCATATGGATCGAAAAAATAAAGCCAGGGGTGGTCTACCACTGGTGTAGGCAGTTCAATGCATCGAGGCCCTTCTCTCTAAATATAATTTTGGGGCCTACACACCCAGGCCAACCCAACCAGAATCTCTCCTGAGCCTTTTCGGGCACCCTCACCAGCTCGCAGCACAAATCTCCTGAGAGTTGATTGTGCATGCACCAAACATGGAAATCTGCTGATTTATAGCATCACAGGGGCAGGCAGGAGGTAAGGGGAACTCTGCCTCTCTCTCTCCCGATCTCTCTCTCTCTCTCTCTCTCTCTCTCTCTCTCTCTCTCTGTATATATATATATATATATATATATATATATATGTATATGTATGTGTATCTGTAAACTGGGCAGGAGCATGCAAATTAGACTAAAATGCACTTACGCGATTTAAACCAAATAAAAAACTTTAAACATGGCTTCTTTAAGGCACATTCATGCTATATTGCACAACTTTAAAGTATAGCATAAGATGAATTATGCACATACTAGGAGAACGACCCACAGACAGCTTTTTTGATTTCATCAGTGTTGGGCAATTTCCTAGCTCATGCATTAGAGTTTGTGAGATGGCAATTTACCACAACATCATTTAGCTTATGGTGGTAAAAGGGTGATAGAAGCCGTGTAATGCACACAGTACAGTAGATAAATAGTACATTTGAAATTTGAATATCTAAAAATAAGCTAAAAACACTTTTTTGCTGCTCAGGGGTCCAAAAAATACAGTTATTGCACTTCACTCTGGGAAACTGGGCATGGATAGGCAAATGAAGCCACAATGCATTTACACAATTTACTGTATATACTCGAGTGTAAGCTGACCCGAGTATAAGCTGTGGCACCTATTTTACAACAAAATACTGGGAAAACGTAGTGACTCGAGTATAAGCCCAGGGTGGGACATGCGCTGCCTCCTGTGTCTCTCTTGTGTCCCCCTCTTGTGTGCCCTATGTGCCTCTTTCTTTTGTTCCCCCCTCTCGCTCCCCTATGTCTCTTCCCCTCTCTCCCTCCCCTGTGTCTCTTTCCCTCCCTCGTTTCTCTTTCCCTCCCCCTCCCTTATCATCCTCCTCATCCTCCCTCCTCATCACTTCCCCCCTCTCCAATTACCCCCTCTCTCTTTCCCCTCTCTTACCTTCCATCAGCTTCTCCTCTGCACGTTTTCTGGCTTCCCGTATGTGAAGTCACATCATTAGCATATGCCAGGTCCCGACACAGCCGGAAGATATGCAGAGGAGCAGCTGATGGAAGGTAAGAAAGGGGAAAGGAAGAGGGGGGGCGGGTAATTGGAGAGGAGGGAAGTGATGAGGAGGGAGTATGAGGAGGGAGGATAAGGAGGGAGGATGAGGAGGATGAGCCAGGACCCTGCATATGCTAATGACGTGACGTGCATGTGACTTCACATCATTATCATATGCCGGGTCCCGAGACAGCTTGTGTGTTAGATTTTGTGGGTTTCAGCCTTCCACTGTAAAGAAAACAGAATATAAATAGTACAGTTGTGTTCACATTTGAAGTTAAAAAAGTATTTCCTGCTCAGAAATAAAAAAAAAATATCAATATCAACAAAGCTCGGCATATTTAAAATGATGGTATTCCCAGTAGTAACATACAAGCTGTTTTACTTCACAAACATTGGCAAAGCATCTCTATTGAGTTTAGGTCTGGACCTTAACTAGGGCATTCTATTATTTTTATTTTTATTTTTTTAACCCTTGTAATATGGACTTGGTTTTTTGTTTTGAATCGTTATCTTGTTGAACGATCCAACCACACTTCAGCGTCAGCTCCGAAAAGGATGACCAATCATTCTCCTTAAGAATTTTCTGATACAGAGCAGAAGTCACAGTTCATTCAATTCTGGCAAGTCATCATGAGGTGGTAAAACATCCCCACGCCATCAAACCACCACCACCACCATGTTTGACTCTTTGTATGATGTTCCTACTTTGAAATGCTGTGTTTGCTTTATGACAGACATAATAGGACCATTATCATCCAAAAAGTTCCACTTTTAATTCATATGCCCATAGAACATTCTCCAAAATGTTGATAACATTACAGTAATCCTGGTGCTTCTTCTCAAATAAGTGATGAGCATTTATGTTCTTCATGGTTAGCAGTGATTTACACTTGGTTATTCCCCCATGAAGTCCATTTTCCCAGTCTCTTTCTGATTGTGGAGTCATGAACACTGACCTTAGTGGAGGCAAGAGAAGCCTGCAGTTCTTTGAACACTTTTCAGATCCTTTGTGACTTCCTGGATAATTTTACGCTCCCTTGGAGAAATTCTAGCGAGCCTGGCTGCTCCTGTATTCACTACTGCTACAAGTATTCTCACTGTGGTTCAGTACTTTGTAATTATTTCTAGACTGCTAGATATTAACTTTGTTTTCTGTTCTCTTCAGAAATTCATTTTGTGCTTGCAACATTTCTTATAAAAAGGGTGAAAATATGTGAGCAATAACATAAATAGAGGTGCTCAATCAGAGAATGAACTGACCTTAATAGGTTGGGTCTATGGACATGAAGAACCACTCTGAGAGCAACCTCTTTTAGTTCACTTGTGTCATTCACAGGTGGAAATATCCTGTAGTATATAAGTTTAGTCTCACTCAATAAAGTGATCCAGCCCCAAAATACCAAGGTAATTCTACCCTGAACAGGAGCAAAGCCCTAGATGTACGTTTTGCCCTTAGTTTTGTCTTGTCAGTAGGGTGTAGCTGAACTCTTTAAGGCACAGTGAGCAAGAAGTACACGTTTGGAGCCCCCTTAGGGAGACTAAGCCCTATGGGACATTGGCATAAACAACAAATATAATGAACAAAGGTGCACAATCATAGCATTGTTGTTGCATATCAAAATACGTAAGGTTATATTGGACAGGGTTGGCTATAATCAGGTATGCTTGTGTTTAATCTGCTAGCTCTAATTGTGTTCATTTACATAGATGAACATTACTTTTTAACACTAGGGGTTTTGAGAATGGTACAAAAAATTGGTCAGATAAGGGTCACATAAGGGTCAATGGATGCAAGCAAGTAAGATGTAATTTTGGAAAATTGACCATAATCTAAAACCACAGCCGTTGCCTTCCAATACAATAATTCACATAAGAGAAGACTGCTAATAGAGTATTACAACATATCGGGATTTAAGGCACTTTAAGAATAACCTAAAAACAAAAAATAGATTTGTGTGTGACATAGTCCCTTTAAGATAGGCCTGGATAGGTAAAGTTTACTTCTGAAAGGAACATTTTAGACTTTCTACTGTTTAACTAGTTATTACTAATGCAAAACTCCCAAACATTGTTAAAATAATTATGTTGCTGTTGCTAAGACAGAAGGTACTATTATTTATGTTTATTTTATATTATGTCTAGTTTATTAATGACATAACCTGACCATAGTGAAAAAATATGCTGATCCAGGCCTTAATAATTAATAAATAAACAAATTCAGGCTGCTAGATCAGATACTTCTGCTTATTCTTGAATAATTTGAAAACAATACTTCTTTCTACATCTGTTAAATTGTTAAAAATCAAGCCTACAAATAAAGTAGTTGGTTTTGATTGGGTGAACTAAAATTTAAACCATACCTAATTGAACATGGCACACGTTTATTCGAAAACTAAAACAAACTTGGGATAATTTTTTACAATCTATCACAAACTATGAGTATCTTCATCACCATTACTTAAATTGCATGCAGCAGATGTTCAAGACACAAGTATCAAGCAAATAATTTACTTGCTCTCAGAATATGCCATGAACAGTTAGCTGGTTTATCCATCCAATATACCAATTAGTTAAACTTGAAGTTTTAGTGTTTTAGCTAATGCTTGAGAAGTTTTCCTGCCTGCGTCAATGACCTGCATTAGCATATGTAATATGTATAAAATTATTGGGCTTGCGGTAAGGAGGAAATGCAAATAATACCTTGAGCAAGCTTCGGAAAAAGCAGCTGCTTTCATGGATGAAACAGCACCTTAGTGTATAACAATGCCTGTTTATAGTAAATTATTTTGTCAAATTTGAGTATTGCAAAATGTATTTATTTCACGCATTAATGATTTCAATGCAAAACAGTTGTTACACCTGTATGAGAGACGACGGTGTCTTTTACCTCAGGAAAACACCGCTGGTGAAATTGAATAACTAGCAAATGCCACACTAAGCCCCATTAATATTCATAATCTAACTGTATAAATCAAGTTTAGCAACCATATATTATTAGCATAATTACTTGCACAGTTGACATACAAGTCTAGTTTCATTATTGTCATCAGCTAGACCTTGTCTGAAAAAACTGATGCATGAGGTAGATGACATTTACAGGGGGAAATGCACAGCAATTTCTCAGCTAATAATACATGAGCCAGATAATAGTCATTAATATATTCTGAACATTATATGCAATGGTTGTGATATTTTAAAATATTAATTAAATTGAGCAAATATATGTATTTATGCAGTAGAAATACATGTTTGTGATTTTGTTTAGCTTCATTTTTATTTGGCCTATTGTAAAGATCAGTCAGATTAATCCACAGTATAAAAGCATACACAGCACCTAAACAAAATTAGACTTCTTTAACAAGCTCATGGAACTCACACGTTCTCTGTCATGCATTTAAGAGATTTTGCACCTATTTTTATATGCTATAAAGGTTTAAGGGACACTTTAGGATTTTTTTTAAATAAACATTTTAAGAAAGTAAATCAATTAATTGCATCTTCCTAACTGTAATATAACATTTACAATTACTAACTTTTAAGAATTTCCAGGCGTTTTACAGATTTTTACCTTCCTGAGCCTCCTTCTTTCTTCCTGTTTTCTCTCATGGGAGCCTCCATCCTGCACAGCTGTGGGCTAAAGCCACTTACAACATTTGTTTTTTTGATGATCTAAAAACATATGTAATGTTTAAAACAATATCTTTAAGTAAATTATGACAATTTTGGCATTCCTTTTCTTTTAAACAAAAAATATTTTTTGTAGGCGTTTCTTATGGTATTCATCTCATTAAAACATCTTACATTAGGGCATTCATTTATTATTGTATTATATTTTGTATTTATAGATTGATTAAACATATTTCATCTGTTCTGTCTACAGTATGGTATTACAACTGTTATTTACTTTTAACAATATTACAATTGCACATTTATGTCCTTGGAATTTTTTTGTTTTTGTTTTATTATATACAGTTTGCAGTAGCACACATTATATTTTTACTGAAGTACAGTGCAGACATGTTTTGTGACAGAATCCTGGGATTTGTTGTGGAAGGGAGCCATTTTTGGGCCAGGATTATGCACAGTTTATATCCAAAAAAGGACATTATAGACCAGGAAAAACCTGTCCATATCAATCTCTTTTTTATTTCTTGTCTATAGGACTTTGGAGACCCTGAGGTGGAGTAGTAGAATAACGAAGGAGGACCTGTACGCGATCTTACTCCATGGGACCTGTAGCTGGTTGGTTTCCATTCTAGTACGTGTGTGTGTGTACATGTGTAAGAGGCTTTGTAATTCTTTAGAGCAATGGCTGCATCTCTTGAAGCAGTGTTTTGCTTCTGGGCCAGCGGGGGTGAAGGGGTGTTTAGTGAATTTAAATCATATTTTATTTTCAAACAAAAGCTCTGGAGGTCTGCCTATTCCCCCCCTATTCCTCTAAAAAACTCAGCATTTTTTAATGAATGCTCAAAAGTATAAAGAATATCTTATTTTGCTAAATTATATTCTTCCTCTTGCATATCTTAAAAAAAATTGTAAATGATACATGAACACTTGTATAGTTCATGTGCATATATTTCATAACCTCCTATCACATGTCTTTGGTAGTGAATCACATGATAAATGCTAAGAAACATGGCATATTGTAGGTGTGACTTCATAGGGTGTACTTAAAATATTAGATAGCACTGTTTGGAGTTCAACACATTGTAATGTTTCATTACAGAGCTGCCTGAAAATTAAATGAAACTACTAAAATGTAACTACTAAAATAGAGACTGCAGCTAGTCCCTTATCTCCTCACCCTTTTTGACATGGTCACCCACTCCTGAGCAACCACAGGGTCTCTTGAATCTGATCATGGCAGGGGAAAGTGAAGGAGGTGAAGGCAATTGTCCTGCAACAATTGGGGCAGGTGAGTGTGGTGGAGGGCCATGTTGGGGGTACCTCTCCTAGGGTGTGAAATATTGGAAAGTGCGTAAGAATAATGGGATTTGTTATATAGCAGAGATTATGTGTAGCGTGTATGTTGTATGCAGTAGGGTATGTGTTTTGTATGTAGTAGGGGAATGTAGCTTTATAGATTCCATTTTACAATATTTGCTGATGTTACTTAATTTGACTAGGGTTGCCAAGGGAACTAATGTGAGGCCATTACTTGCTAGTTCAATCTCGTAGGACCATTGTGATTGTTCAAAAGCTGATCTCCCTTACGTGAAAATCCCCCTGGCTATGCGTTTCAAAGGTTCCAGAGGTTTTAATCTAATCTAAATCCCCATTATGATATTGTAGACATTTATCCAAGTGCATGTCTTTTTCTTTAAAAAATCCAAGGTTAGATCCAAACAAAGAACAATGCCAACAGATTTTTAGCTAATTAGCCATGCTGACCCATGTAATATAATTTATTTTATTTCACTCGTCTTTGGTTTTTGTTGTTGCCTTTCAATGTATTAGGAAGGTACAGTTTTGTACCCACCAGCAGGGCTTTGAGTAAGTGAGACATTACAGTAGGTTTTACGAAGAAAACATTTGAAATATATATAAAATCATAATAGAGGCTTTTTTAAACTTTATAATTTCGAAATATTAAGGAAAGAGATATCAACAGTAATATAGCACTACTTAGTCATGAGTTAAAATTGGCAAAAAAAACTAATTCAAGCATTTAAGGGCCACTAAAAGGTATACTTACCTCATTATAAGTGCGCTGCATTGTGTGAGAGAGTACAAGATAAGTTAACAGCAGTGAGAAAAAAATGTTTTCATTAAATAAAACAATAGCATTTTTCTGTGAACGCACACAATTTCAACTGCCATCCTATTTTGCAAAACTGCATTATTTCTCCTGCATATATGAAGACTGAAATCTGTTTTATCCATAGATAAAACAGATGACGCTTTCATGAGCAGAAGCATGCTTTCCGTTCATAGCTGAGTATCTCAGTAAATAGAATATGCAGTTTATTTATTTGCAAGATCTGATCATTTAGTTTGCTCTTAGTTAAAGAGAGTTCATCAGCTTGAACTGAGGGTTATGAGTAATGGCGGTCAGACCATCCTGTTGCTAGGCAACAAGACCATTCTAGAAAGTGTTGATATTTTTCATTAATTAAAAACTAAATGAATTGAAATCTGCAAATCAACATAATATAATCAAATTATTTTTAATTTTGTTCAGAAGAAAGTAAAACTATAATTATTTATTAGTGGTCCTTTTTTATTTTAATGTCTCATTAGTTGGATGTTTAGAGGATAAGTAAATAAGGAGAGGCTTAGATCAAGAAAAGATTAAATGGTAAATGCAAGAATAACTTATTTTGTAAAGAGAATGAGTCTGAAAATGAGAAATGTTGACTTAATCCATTTTCTTGATGGGGAACTTAAAAGGCCACACAAATTTGTAACAGTTTAAAATAATAGGTAATAACTCAAACATTATCATTTTTTATAATTCTTAAAATAGTTTTTTTTTTACAATAAACTTACAATGACTTTGTTAGTTTACCTGTCAATAGCCACTAGGCTATTGCCTTCATCTCATTGCTATAATGTAATAATATAGTATAAGGTAATTGTCATGATTTAATTGTTTAAGGACTCATATTACCAGTTATTATGAATATGGCATGGACTTCAAGTAGTCCTAAGCAAACACTTGAGATTAACATTAAGGTTGTTTTACTAGTCAGCTATAGATATCTGGTGAATTTGATCTCAAGAGTTTTTATATTAACCAAGGCTATAAGGCAACACATTGGAGAGTATAAATATGTTGATTCCATCATTCAATAATGGTTGAGTTATAGTTTTCACATATCCACAGTGTGAGACTATCTCTGTGTTTTGTATCCTGACTTGGGGAGTGTTCTTGCAGGAGGCCACTAGTTAGTCTTGGGAATTGCCCTTTCCGGAAGCCATCTTTTGTGCCACAGAGATTAGGAGCTACATGATTTTGCTGCGGTAGGTTGAACTAGGTTCATATAAAGCCCCCTTGAAGAAGCAGATTGTGACATTGGCTGGCAGTGGTAAGATCCCTGTATAAAACACAGAAGGTTGGCAGCTTATACAGAGATGTCTGCAGTAGAGGAGGAGGAAGTGTCCAGATGGTACCAAAGATGGATGGAGATAATGCCTGCAGGTTCAACCAAGGATCAGCAGCGGGAACTCTATACAGATCATACAGGGGGTAAAGGTGAAGTGGAGAAGGGTAAGCAATGGCCCTTTCCCAGCTCCTGTGGAGGGAAAATGCTTATTCCCAGTCGAGACCGAGAATGCTCTGATGACTGAAAAGGACTGTAGAGGAATGGGCATGTAAATTAATGGATGGCGTTCCTAAGACTATAGCCAGATCACAAGCTAATGGAATGGCTGGAAGAATTAGAATGTGTGAAAGTCGCCCTGGAAGAGCATTATGCTTATTGGGTGAGACCTGTTGGGATAACTCATCGGGGCCCTGTTTTTCATTGGTGCTGGAAGAGGCACTTTGGGACAATGTACATGGGGATCCGTATTGTGGCTTGGGGACAGAGAAAAGACAGCTGTGTCTGTTTGCCAAACTCTGTCACATCCTGGGACTGGAGACAGGCTCTCAGACAGCTAACTTACTTTGGCCTTTGATCCAACAGGAGCTACAGCTGGAGGTGGATTATATAGACTTGCTGGATGAAGCATGCCTGGATGGGTTTTGGCCACCCAGCTGGGTGGGCTCATGCCAGTCAGGCATGGAACAGAACCACCTAACAGGTACTACAGGGACCAGCTAAATGTTGCCAAGGCTGGGTCAGAAAATAAAGGTATGGACTGTGGGGAGAATTTTGATATCAGGGATTCTAAAAATAACAAGGATGCTTTCATCCATGGGGTTGACTGGTAAGAGGAAGAACTAGTCCCTATCCCTAGGGGCTGAGTCTCACCCAGTTAGAGGCATGGGAAAAGGGCCAAAACTCAGCAGTGGCAGTCCCAGTGGAAGAACTGGGGAAAAGCTACACTGCTCCTAGAGTCAGAGAAGTACCTAGTGAGCACTGGGCCCTACCAATTGACTGTGAAAATAATGGGGAGGTTCCTTGGATGACCACTGTTCAGGAGCCAGCCACAGACCTGGAGCAGAAACAGAAAGTAGCCCTGCTCTTCAGCCTGAACAAGAGGCAGTAGATATCTGGTGAATTTGACCTCAAGAGTTTTTATATTAACCAAGGCTATAAGGCAAATGTGTTTAATCACACACATGCACAAATTTACACAAGGGTGTAGTATTGGAGAGTATAAATATGCTGATTCCATCATTCAATAATGGTTGAGTTATAGTTTTCACATATCCACAGTGTGAGACTATCTCTGTGTTTTGTATCCTGACTTGGGGAGTGGTCTTGCAGGAGGCCACTAGTAACCTGTATCCAGTATTCTCTGTTTGTACTTTTGGGCCATCTCTTGTGCCACAGAGATCAGGAGCTACACAATTCTGCTGGGGTAGGTTTGAACTAGTTTAATATCAAGTCCCCTTGAAGAAGCAGAATTCACAGTAATTAACAACACACTGTTTTCAGCCTAAAAGCAACTGCTAGAAAGAATCTGAGCAAGCGAATACCAACAGGGAGTGATTAGCAATTATTGCATTCTAGTATAAAGATATAACAAATGCTTGGTGTGAGCATTGGACAGACAGCAAGGTAAGAATTAGAAAATTAAAAAATGTGGAAATGTCCACGGAGTGGTATATATTTATGCAAGGTACTGTGCAGATTTAAATGATGAAATATTTCATTGTATGTGTTTAGAACTACAGTAGGTAAGGACACTGGTAAATAATGCACTTCCCATAATCCCTATTGTATTTGTGAAATGACAGGTTGAGAATAAACATTTTACAGATGCACAAACAATTATTTTACATATATTACGAATTGCATTATATTCTGTACATCATATAACTATTATTTTAGGTACTCAAAATCAAATTTTTACTTTTATGCTCCTCCTAAAAGCACTAAAACTGTTAATGCACAGTAATGTACTGGTATTCTTCTATGTGGCTCTGATATGCTAATTTGTGACAAAATGTGCTTATGTATTTCTGCACTAACATATTAAGCCAGAGCTAAGTATATTTAGACCACATAGAAAATGCTCTATATCTCAGTAATAATTCAGAAGCTAGTATCATATATCAATTCCCTTTAAGAAAATACAATCTTGTTATTGGGGTAATTGGTTATTTTCAAAGGTTTCGAAGCTTCAAGAGGATATAACTAATACATTTAAAGGTATATAAAGGTTTCTTGGGTTTCAAATGTTTGGTAAGAAGGTGGATAATCACCTGCTCTTTGCAGGTGTGTAATTATTTTTTTTTTTTTGCATACACAAATATATATAACAGTACAGTAATGAAAACATTATAAATATAACCCTAACTACAATACATTTCCCCCTATTTATATATTACCCCTAGATATACATTACCCCCTGTCTAGAAATAACCCCCTATCTAGAAATAACCCCCTATCTATACATCACCCCCTATCTAGACATAACTCCCTATCTAGACATAACTCCCTATCTAGACATTACCTCATATCTAGACATAACTCCCTATCTATACATTACCCCATATCTATACATTAACCCCTATCTATACATAACCCCCTATCTATACATAACCCCCTATCTATACATTACCCCCATTCTATACATTTCCCCCTATCTATACATAACCCCCTATCTATACATTACCCCCATTCTATACATTTCCCCCTATCTATACATAACCCCTATCTATACATTACCTCCTATCTAGACATCCCCCACTATCTATACATTACCCCCTAAATCTAAGCTAAAATAGAATAAATAAAACCACTTACCTCTGCAGATGTCCCTTCAGACCGCACCCCCCAGGGAAAAAAAGATATATCACATTATTACAGAATTAAACATTACATATAATAAATACACTTTATGAATACAGTATTGAACTCACCGTTCCACCATGTCCCCGTCCATCTTCTTCTGTTCTCCGGCTCGGGCCCTGGAAAAAAGAAGCATCACATTAGTATAAAACATACACAAATACACACAATATAAATAAACAATAAACATTGGGCCCTTGAAGAATCCACGTTCTCAATTTAAAAATAAACTAGCAGAGCTCCCCGACGCTAATGAGACCTTCATAGCCTCTTCCAGTAGAAAATTGGCAATGGCGCCTTCAATCAAATTTCAGCCAATCAAGAGGCTCCAAGGTGTGAGACAATTAGCATGGGATACACCCCCTATATTCCATTCGGATTGGCTGATGGACCTGTCAATCTTGTTTAAAGCAATCAGAAGGCGCTATTGCCTTCAGCCAATTGCAATCGGATACACCCCCACGGGGTGATTGGCTGAAGGCATCTGCGCCTTCTGATTGGCTGTCGTCTGATTGACAGTGCCAATAGCCAATTAGATGGAACCATTACCAATTTTCTACCGGAAGAGGCTCTGGAGGCCTCATTAGCGCCTGGGAGCCTCGCGAGTGTGGCGCTCTGTTAGTTTTTTTTTTAGTTTTTTTTTAGAGTGCGGATTATTCAAGAAAAGAAGAAGGCCGGGGACAGCGCGGACAGGTAAGTTTTAAATGTAGAGGCCTCATTAAATTCTCCCTCGTAGTTCTCTTGGTCCTCGCAAAAGGCAGTTTTTTGCTGTTTGTGAGGACCGAATCACTCGCAGCCTGCTTTGCGAGATGACTCCGAAAAATGTCTGAGAATAGGCTCCGAGAGAGCTTCGGAGTCACACGCAGCCATAAATCTATGAGTGATTCTCGCATCTCGGAAGAATCCCTAAGGGCATAAAAAGTGCCTGCAAGGGATTCTAAAGCCTCTAAGTGCTGCCTCGGAGCAGCCCGAGACAGCCGTTTGAGGCTCCCCCCTGCTCCCTATACACATACCCATGCTGCAGGGGGGAAATTTTAAATTCCCCGCAGTGGCTCCTCAAAGGGCCCGTGGCACACTATTAACAATCCCGGCCACGGCACCCATTGGGAGCCCCGAAGTGTACCTACATTAACCCCTTGCTGCAGGGGTCCATAGGGACCCCCGCAGCTTCCCCACATTAACCCCTTGCAGCAGGGGTCCCCGATCGGCACCGATCGTGACCCCGCTGCATTTACATTTTTAAATGTGTCGCCTTGCGGGTCCTTAAAGGACCGTTAAGGTCCTGAAAGAACTCACTCTAAAAAATATTACCCCAGGCAACTAAAATTAACCACATAACTCATGGGGGTCAATACAGACCACCATAAGGCCAATAATTAACCCTGTCACTCATGGGGGTCAATACAGACCCCCATAAGGCCAATAATTAACCCTGTCACTCATGGGGGTCAATACAGACCCCCATAAGGCCAATCATTAACCCTGGCACTCATGGGGGTTAATACAGACCCCTATAAGGCCTTAATTAACCTTGTCACTCATGGGGTCAATACAGACCCCCATAAGGCCAATAATTAACCCTGTCACTCATGGGGGTCAATACAGACTCTCATAAGGCCTTACTTAACCCCGTCACTCATGGGGGTCAATACAGACCCCCATAAGCCTCTATTTAACCCCATTAGTCCCATGAGGGTATATTATGACCCTTATGGGGCTGTTAGAACACTAATATTAACCATCTCAAAGGTAAGGGATCTTAATTATTTTATTTTAGCTTAGAATTAGAGTTTGTGTATGTGTTTAGGATTTTAATTATTTTATTTTAGCTTAGTATTAGGGTTTCTAGATGTAGTTAGGATTTATTGTATATTAGTTAGATAGGGGGATGTATTTGATATAGTTAGGTCTTTATTATATATTAAATAGATTGTATGTTAGATAGATATTTTTTTTTTATTTGTATTGTATGTAATGTATTATATGTAATGTATTGTATGTGTTGTAATGTATTGTATGTAATGTATTGTATGTAATGTATTGTATGTATGTATTGTATTGTGTATGTCTGTGTTTCCTTTTCAGGTGTGTAATTTTTTTTTTTTTCTGTAGTAAGTGGGGGTTGTAATGTATTTTTTTTTATTTTCTGTAATGTAGTTTTTTTTATTTTTGGTGACTTTTTTATTTTTTATTTAGTTAGGATAGCTGTGTACTTCCGCATTGTGTAAGTTAGTGTTGTTAAATGGCGGCTAATGTGCATGTGGCACGCGGCTGTGGATGATTTAGCATCCTTGTTATTAGTGTATCTTGGACCTCGTACAGCTTTTTAGGAAAATCCGTATGTGCTTGGTGGTGTTTTGCGTGTTTAGGGTCCTGTAGACTCGTTTTGTTTTTTTTCTGCTGCCATTTTTTCTCTCGCTTAGGGGATTTTCCTATGTCTAAACTGTGGAATTTGTACTTAAATTGAGGTGTAACTTCAATTGCAGAGGTCCTGGGTCCTCTCCCTTGCTGTGGGTAAGCTTTTTATGTATTTGTTGTGTGCATTTATTATGTTTTTAAGGATTTTATGTTCGCGCGGTTCGGGTGTTAAGGTCGTATTTTTGCAAGTTCGTAATGTTTTTTTTTCTAAGTTGGCGGCTCGTATTTTTGGATGGTAAGTCCATAAATTTACAGGTGTAATTCCTGCCTGCGGCTCATTGCAGCCGACGTTGGAGGCTCCACCTTCGCAAATGCGTCCCCTCGCTTCGTTTAGGGTCAGCATTTGCGGCCGAAAGTCGTAGTGGGTCGTAGCGATGAGCGCCAACTCCTTGCCAGCAACTTCGGCTCTCGCTTTGTGAGGGCCGCAGTTGCTGCGGGCTCGCTAGGCGAGCCCGCAGCGTTAGCAACAACCCGCGTGCTCACAACTATATATGTGATTCTATAAACATGTTGCCAGTTCAAGTCTAACTTTTCAAAAATATATAGAAAATACAGACCACGGGGGACCTTTATGTTTTTGCGCGGTTCGGGTGTTGCAATGTAGAAATCCCTCATATTTTAATATTCTGTCTATCCATCAAAATACTAGATAATATCATGTATTTGCTACGTATACTGAAAAACACCCTTTATGCATCAACTAAATCCTTGATTTCTTACAAAACACCTACAAATATCTGAATACTAACCAACTAAAGTCCTTTTCTAGATGAATGTATTTGTAAAATAATAAGGGAGATAATTTTGAGGCTACACATGCCAGATTGGTAATAGAGTTATTAAATTGTGGATTCATGTTAGATCTATATAAATTTGCATAATCTTTGCAGGATTTGTAAAACCTCAAAGTAAAATGACAAAATAAATCAGTCCTTTGGCTCAAGGAAGATGAAATAGAACATACGGTTTCTGAAATGCAATTCTTGTGTAGTAACTGGAACAAAAAATAAGAAATGATAAAACTAAAATGTAACCTTAAAAATAGCGACAGTTTATTTAATTGCAGTGTGAAAATTAGCTGTACTATCAATTAAATCGAACTATAACCAGATATGCAGCCCCATTAAATTAAAGCCCGGTAAGTGCAATGTGAAGCTTGAAATTTAACCAAGCTACTGTGCTATTAAATTAGAGCGGGCTTCGAGTTACATGCAAACCCGTAAACCAGTTGTTGGCCGTCGGATTTGCGGTTTTGTTGATGATCAATTAAGCAAACACGTAGTTTCGGGTTTCGATGGAGCCAGGGGAAACAGAGACAGTTATCAATACGTCAGTGAAAAATGGAGGTTGGATTTCAAAGTCCTACGGGCTTCAATTAAGAGTTACAATCGGACCCACATTCCAGTCATGATGCAATATTAATAAACCCACAAATATGATATTCTATCACATGCAAATTCCATCATTGCTGGGAGTGATATAAAAAATATACATGAAAAAAAAGTAAATACAGACCTAACATCACTTTTAATATCGAACAGTTGTGTGATTTTATTTACAGTTAAAGTGCTACGTATTGGACTTTACCCCCCTTGCGAGTCCTCCCCAGTACTCGTTGGACTTTGGGCTACATTTGCGTGTTATGGGCTTGCTTGCGAGTGACTTTGTTGCAATTTAATAGCATGATTGGATTTGTAGTGGTTACGGGTTTGATGGATCAAAGGATTTGCGGTCGCGAAGTTCAACGTTGCTCATCCCATAGATTTTTTTCGTAGCTAACCCGCAAACCGGCAGCGGCCTGCTTTACGGGGCAAATTTAATAGCCGTACGTACTACTTTCTACAATACGATCTACGGGTTTACACGTAACTCTAATTTAATAGGGCTAATGGTCTACTGTCTAGGACAGTGGTCGGCAAGTCCTGTCATGGGGAGCCTCACACAGGCTTGTATTTGAGGATATCCTTTCTGTGCACAGGTGAGTCGATCAGGATGACTGAAGAAGCAACTCACTCATCTGAAGGTAGCAGAGATAGTCCACGAGGATGGACGAAATGGCCCGTTGGCACTTTTATCAGTAGTCATAGAGGACAGAGACCACTGGAGGACCAATTTAACATAGTGATTTGATGGGACAAGCCATGTTGTTACACATGAAGCATAGCAACTGAACAGCAAGTATACTAAGTGTGGCAAAGTTTTGCCAATACACTATATTGTTATACTGTTATATGTTATCTGCAGCATCTATTATCAAGTCACAGTGTCCCTAATATCTTTGATATTGATATTTACATATATATTGATGCCTCCAGTTTATTTATGATCTCTGTTTTACTCTATATTTTGTTTTTAACATTAGTTTTTTCTTTATAGGGCTTTATATATAGAATAATCAGATGATTATCAGTATATCCTGACTTTTTCAGGAATATCAGTTTATTCTGATATATGAGGATTCAATACTTCATTCTTCTATTATTTTTGAATACGTTAACCCTTTATTTAGGGTACCTCTCATGACCAGATCTCTATATTGGTGATGATACTGATCTATCCTCATTCTTATATCATATAGTATTTATTTATTCTATATTGTGCACCAATTTTTATAACTTTTAAGCGGCGCTATTTCCGGATTAAAATATCCCATTAAAGTTATGTATATTGTTTAGATAATAGTGGTGTCAAGCACCAAGGGTATAATAAGATACAGATCATAACTTTTTCTTCTAGCAGAGATATACTCAAATCCTGGCCTGTGTGGGGCTCTCCAGGACCGAACTTTCCCACCGCTGGTCTAGGATAGTTTATGCGGTTGTCCAATTTTTTACACTTTGCCCACGTGTGTTCTACATCAGTGCTCTATACCAGGGGTGTCAAACTCGGTCCTGGAGGGCTACACCCAGGCCTGGATTTGTGGATATCCTTGCTACAAGCAGGTGAGACTATTGCTTCTGCAGTCATCCTGACTGACTCACCTGTACACAGAAAGGAAATCCTCAAATCCAGGCCTGGGTGTGGCCCTCCAGGACTGAGTTTGACACCCCTGCTCTATACTAAACATAAACCTAGCCTTACCCCCTAAACTTAACTCTATGAGGAACCTAACTTAAAACTCTAACCTTAAATAGACTCATTAGGAAACAAAATGTGTTTTATATTAAGTTTCGTAATGTTATCCTTCTCAATGTAACTGTGATATAAAATATAAATTTCAGCATACAGAGTCCCTCTATTTCTTTCTGTTCCCTCTCATGAGATCTGGCATGTGGTACAACTGGGATTTAAAGTCACACCCACAGGGAAGGGCTTCACAGTACCAGTATCTAATGCTGCACAGACACAACATGTTCTTTTACAGAAGGTTCTTTTACCATTTGGAGACATAGGTAGTGGGTTTAGAATATAATCTTTTACGCTAAAGGCTTCTTAGAAGGAAGAAAAGTGTAAATTTTAAATCACAATCACTATCACCCTTGTCTCCCCACTTGCTCTCTCTCACTCCCTCTGCAGGTAACAAAACATCCTTGTTTATCAAGTGTGTACCAAACTAACAATATTAGCAGCTGTGTTAGTCATAAAAATAAAATAAAAATTGGGAAAACTGTTTATGACTAGAGGAGCTGTTTGTTACATCACTAGAGTTAGTTGATGGGGAGGGGTGTTTTTAGTTATCAGTGGATAGGTGGAGTGGGTTGGAACAGGCAAAATATCCAGTACACTATTTTTTACTGCATAGTTGGATATAGGCTGGTGATTCTTTACACAAACAGTTTTTCATTATGACTTCCACATGGGATGTAAAGCTGGTGGATAATATCATACCCCGGGGTGGTTTACATAGGTCAGTAAGGATGAGTGAAGAGAGAAATTGCTCATACAACTGTAATTGTGTATTTCATTCACACTGCATTGCCTTTCCTTGACTCAGTGAATGGTCTAAGCTAAGAACCATTAAGGTATTTTAAAAATTCCTATTGTTTGAAGTTGAAACCCAAACCTAATTATGTGAGCCTGGGATTTAATACTATATTTGAAATCTTCAATACAGGCCATTCATGTTTCTACACCCCCTTTTGCAGCTCCACTAATCCTACTTTCTATAGCTCAAATTATAAGTATATATATATATATATATATATATATATATATATATATACTAGTAAATAAATGGTACATCTGTGTTCACATTTGAATCTCTAAAATAAGTTTAAAAACCTGTTTCCAGCTCAGAATTCTGAGAAAAACTGTTATTACACTGCATTCTGGGAAGCTGAGCTGGCACATGCAAATATGCCCACAAATGCCTCGCTCTTCAATCCATAGCCATTATTAAACATGGCTTCCTTTAAGCTTATGCCTGCTGTATTACACAGCTTTTATGCAAAGCCAGGGTTGGATTATACACAAGCTGAGAATCCTATCCATGTACAGCTGTTTCAAGCTTAATGGCTGTCATCAGCATGGAGCAGGATCTCATATAATATACAGCTATACCTCGTTTAATGCTGTAGATAGGTTCCAGGCAATAGGACTGTTAAGCGAAACAGCTCTAAACGGTGCAGTTTAACATGGGGAAGATAGGGATAGGGGATCTCATGAAAAAAATACACAATTGCAATTAAAATATATATATTTTTTGTTTTATATGAACTTCAAACAAACAGCAAACATAACACTAACACAAACTGAACATTAGCAGAAATATACAATTTTAATTTGTGATGTTGAAGCTTCTGGCTCATTCTGGATTCTGGGAGTCTTGAGAATCAGAGCATCAAAAGGGGTTTAGCAGCAAAAACGGCATTATAGTGAGGCAGTGCGTTATACAGGGAATTACGGGTCAAAATAGCGTTATAGTGAAACAACGCTAACAGTGATAGCATTAAGCAGGGTATAACTGTATAAAGATAAAGACCCTTTTTAGACTCTGTAGATGTGTTCCTAGAAGACCAAGTGCCAAACGAAACACTGTTAAATGGGTCAATTTTAAAATAGAATAAATCTCAGGCAAACTCAATTTTAAAATTCCTTCCATGGCTCTTGGAGTTTTGGATGATACTCAAGCATAGGATCAGTGTTACTCGAGATGTGTCAGGCAAAAACAGCTTTATAGTGAATCAGTTTTAAACAGGGTAGTGTAAATCGGGGTCTGCCTGTACATATATATATATTTCCAGTGGACCGCAATTTGTCTAACCTCTCTGCTCTGACCTATCAGTCTTAGCTGACCCTACATGGTTTAGCTCACAGCTTCACTGAAGTAAACAAGCCCCTTCACCCCGACAAGGTAGTGATCCAGAAGGACATATATATATATATTCAGTGGGGGGAAAAGTATTTGATCCGCTGCTAATTTTGATCGCTTGTCCACGGACAAAGAAATTATCAGTATATAATAAAAATAAAAAAACAACAAAAAGAAAAACGCATGTCAAAAAAGTTATAAATTGATTTGTAGGTCAATAAGGGAAATAAGTATTTGACCCCTTTGGCTTAGTACTTGGTGGCAAAACCCTTGTTGGCAATCACAGAAGTCAGACGTTTCTTGTAGTTGGCCACCAGATTTGCACACATCTCAGGAGGGATTTTGTCCCAATCCTCTTTGTAGATCCTCTCCAAGTTATTATGGTTTTGAGGCTGTTGATTGGCAACTCGAACCTTCAGCTCCCTCCACAGATTTTGTATGGAATTAAGGTCTGGAGACTCCAGGACCTTAATGTGCTTCTTCTTGAGCCACTCCACTCTGTTGCCTTGGCTGTGTGTTTTGGGTCATTGTCATGCTGGAATAATTATCCACAACACATTTTTCAATGCCCTGGCTTTAGGCGCTCATCCCTACGACCCTGTACGACTTAGGCAGGGAGAGCCATAGGCGCTCATCCCTACAACCCTGCACGACTTAAGCATCATACATATGAACCACGGGACTACAGATCAACAGAAAACTCAAATACACAATAACTAATAACATTACCAATCTAAAATGCCGCTTTACACAACTAAACAAAAGGTTTAGCCTCGTGCACGCAGCCTATTTACACTGCACACTTGCCACATTGCTGACAGTTTCTCCTCAGGTCACCAACAGTCAAAATGTACATTGTATGCTGCAGGAAAAACTACAGCGATTGTTAAGCTCTTCAGCATATTGATTCCTGGATATATTAATTACAAATAGATAAAGTATATTAATTTATTATTTAATTAATTCATTAATTATTACAAAAAAATAGATCTTTATAAAAAATAAAAAAAAATGGGCAGAGGCTCTCAGGGCAGAGCTCACAATGAGCGCCGAGGGTGCTCAGAGGAGCAAAAGTACACAAGGGGAGAGGCTCGCAATGAGCTCATTGCAAGCCTTGCATTGAGCGCCAAAGGAGCTCAGCGCGGGGCTTGCAATTTTCACCAAAGGTGCTCAGACGACCAAAAGTACATGAGGGGAGAGGCTCGAAATGAGTGCTCATAGCGAGCCACGCGATGAGCCCCGAAGGCGCTCAGCGCAAGGTTTACAATGAGCGCCGAAGATACTCAGAGGACCAAATGCCATTGTGTGGCAAACAGTATTACCTGCCTTACAATTTTATTGCCGTAATTTTTTGACGGGCAAGTCGCTAGTCACATATATAGTTGTCAGCAGTACGGGTTGTTGCTAACACTTGAGGGCTCGCGTAGCGAAATGAGGGCCTCAGTTGCTGGCAAGGAGTGCTGAAGGCGCTGCTTGCGCTAGTGAAGATGAGCGCCATAGGCGCTAATTCCTACGACCCTTACGACTTTGAGGGGCCGCATTTGCGGAGGTGGAGGCTCTACGGCGCCTCACAACACCTTACAAATGACCACACAAGCGGGAGTTTAAAAAAACAAACACGCAATGATTAATGACGACCCGCGCGACTCGCAAAAATACGACCTTAACGGACAACCCACGCACAGCGGCAAACATTAAAAAACACAAAAATACACACAAAAATAAAAAATCTTATCCACACCAAGGGGGGACATCTGCATCACAGCTTAAACCTCGAATTCGGTCAATTTGCCAAAGTTTAGACAATCGAAAATCCCCTAAGGGAGAGAAAAAGTGGCTGTCGAAAAAAACGAAAACGAGTCTACACGACCCCTAAAGCCGCTAAATACCTCAAAGCAAATACGGCTTTTACAAAGACCTGTACGACCTACAACATACACCATTAGCAAGGACACTTCATCATACAAACCCTCCTACCACATACACATGCGCCGCCATTTTACAACACTAACTTACAGAATGCAGAAGTACACAGCTACACTAACGGCTTTCCCTCGCGCACGCAGCCTATTTACACTACACACTGCACACATTGCTGACACTTACACCTCAGCTCAACAACAGTGCAAACCTACATTGTATGCTGCAGGAACATGAAAACAGATTGTCAGCTCTTCAGCACAATGCTTCCGGCATATATTACTTACAAATAGCTAAAGTATATTAATTTATTACTTATTTCATTAGCATAAAAAAATACATACACACAAAAACAAACAAAAAACCAACACTATCGCAATAAACTCAAAAGCCATTCACTGCGCACCTTACAACGAGCGCCAACGCTGCTCATATAACACAAATTGCACCAGGGGACAGGCTTGCAATAAGAGCAAAAAGCAGATAAGCGACAACCTTACAATGACAGCAAAAGCGCCTCTGATAAAAAAAGTACAACAACCAAGAGGCTCGCAATGATATATAACATTATATTATATATAAAAATGACGGCATAATATATATATTTTTTCCCACCCCCTTCCACTGTATCTCTTTCCCGCCTCTCCCTCCCACTGTGTCTCTTCCCTCCTCCTTTCCCTTCTCTGTCTCTTTCCTCCCCCTTTCTCCCCCTCTGTCTCTTTCCTCCCCCACTCCTTCCCCTGTGTTTCTCCTCCCCTCCCCTGTATCTCTTTCCCCCATGTCTCTTCCCCCCTTCTCCTGTGTCTTCCTCCCCTGCTTCTCTTCACCCCACTCTCTCCCCTGTATTTCCTCCCCCTCTCTATTGTCTCTTTCCCCATATCTCTTCCCTCCTGTCCCATGTGTCTGCCCCTGTATCTCTACCCCCCTCCCCTGTGTCTCTTTGCCCCCCTGCCCTGTGTCTCTTTGCCCTCCCTTCCCTGTGTCTTCCTCCCTCCCTTCCTGTGTCTTTCCCCTCCCCTGTGTCTCTTTTCCTCTCCTCTCTTCCCAAAGCTGTGGCTAAAGCTACTTACACTCATTATATTAGCGATTACTGTAAAACTGTATCCATTTATGATATATATATAATATATTTATGATAAAATATAGCAAAATATATATTTCTCATATTTTTCTCATTTATTTGGTTTTATAATGTCATAAGGTTTAATGTATTTATTACAATTCTAAATGTAGTAGGGATGTTTCCATACAACATAGATCTGCTTAGTAATGACATAGTTCTCATGGAAATGCAATGATTATTTTTAATTTATAAATACAGAGCAGTTCATTTATGGTGAGGGATTTTACATAGTCATGAATGTATATGAGAAATAAAATGGATGCATGAAAAATGAAATGTCATGTAAAAAGATAGAATAATATAAATCTATATATTTGTGGTTCAGTCCTTAATGTGATGGAGAGTGGGCAACATGTTGGGCAGTAAAAAATAACATGTGATAATATCAAGATGGGGGAGGGTAGAATTAGGAATTTTTGGCTAAAAGGTATTGGTCACTTAAAGGCATATTTAAGTTGAATGGATTATGAGTGCATCTGCTAGAGGATAATTAGTAGTGTATGAAAACATTTTGTTGCATAAAAACTTATCCCAAACTTTGCTGAATCTCTTGAGTCTGCAAACAGATGATTTTCAGAATGAATACCCCTTGAAATACCTTAAAAAAATTAGCATGAAATTCATAATACATTTTGGACAATCACAGGCAGCTAATACATTGTATCAATAAGTGATAGCAGTTTGTGCAGGAAGGCATCATAGAATGTGTAGTCCCCTGCACAAGGAAGCAAGGTGGAGTCAGACATTGCTCTGTAGATCTCTGCATGGTTCTGCTGCTGGTTTGAAGGTTAAATCCGTGCCCAAATGCAGTGTTTCAATTGGTAGGTACCAGGTGCCTATATAAGCAGCTCCTGGGGTGTGGAAAACAAGTTTTATTTTTAAATAAAATAACTCTGTGTGTCTGTAGAATGACTCAATGTAATATGTGTCTGATATAAGCAGCATTTGTTAGATTAGAAAAAGGTAAGAATGGGGAAAGTTGGATTAGGATATACTTTTAGTATTAATTAATGAATGCCATATCTGATATATTATCCCATGCAAAGGTTGTAAACATGAAGAACATCTGTAAATGATTAAAGCAATGGGTTAAACAAGACATTTCTTGCCATGGCTAGGTTTCCAAGTCCTATCTGAAAGTCAACACTGTCTGCCAGTGTTTGCCAGTAACAAAAAACATATTTCAATAGGAAAAAAAGCTACGGTATCCTCTCCAGAGAAAAATCACTGTCATTATTGTTTATTGCTTATTAAAGCTGTAAATAAATTTGTCATTTTTGGATTTTCAAATGTAACAAAAAGAAGCATTTTTAAAATATGATATATCAAAATATGGTTACACTAAATGCTGGGGTTTTTTGAGGAATGTCAAGGGATAGTATAATTAATGTGGAAATACTGACATATGTCTATTGTAACATTCTTTTTCATATTATATGTGAACTATACTATATATTTTGACATATATACCATTTGAGACTCTGCTACTTATTCCAGTATTTTTGTCAGTCTGAATTCAAATCAAAATATAGTAAGCCGTAGGAGACTGACCAGTCATTGAGACTTGAATTATATTTCTTGTTAGTGCTATATACTTTAAGGCATGATAACTACTTGCCTTGAGTTATAAGTGTATATCTTTCTAATAGAAAGTTATCAGAGTGTGTCTACAGTTGGGACACATTGTGTCTAGTTCAATAAAAATATATATCCTTTTTTATTTCAATAAATGAAGTGAAAACATCATAGGGGATTGCTTATGTAAGCACAGTTAACATTTTTTTTTCTAAACTGTTTCTGCAGGATATTTTAAACAAAATTGTGTTTCTAAGGCTATAATATCTCAGGAAGATATGTAAGACAAGAACTGACAGTGGGATGAAATTGATATGCATTAAAATGTTTACTCTTCATATTATCTGGCACCCTGTAGTAAAACCAAACTTTACAATGTTCAATATGTTTTACAATAAACTTAATATTGCATTTAATATTTAATACAATATAATGCCCTATGGACATTTATGTTGAAGATAGATTTATTGGTAATTCTGATTTATAATTATATCAACACTTGAGGCAAAAATGTGGTAGCAAAAACATATTGTAGATAATTCATTATTGTGCTATTAAATGGATTCCTCTACCTAAACATATACCGGTAGCTTATTTATGAACGAGCATAGAGAAAAAAGCTCTAAAATGTCTATGTATTAGTAGAATCATGGTAAAATATTTTTTTTTTATTATTATTTTCTTTTATCCTGACAATATCATCTGACAACTAATTTTTTTTATGCATAAAAGGCTAACAAAATATAGAAGGGAACCCTTCTCTAACGTGGAATTGATGGAAGACCAGACAAAAACATAAATTCGGTTTTACAAGAAAAAGGCATAGCAGCCTTTGCATGATTAGAAGAGGAAACATCCATGTGTTTGATCGACCACCAAGTAGAGGTCCTACAGGTTGTTTTTGAAGACAAATATTCTGAGATGCCAGGAGAAGAAAATTGCTCTCATAGACTGGACCACAATATCTGAAGGAACTGGCTTGACAATGCCTTGATAGCTATTGGAGATTTACAGTGACTATCCACTTGCTGATTAGAGCAGAAGATACTGTTATGACCTTTCCTGTATCCACAAGGAATGGTGAATGAACTTTTTAGACTTTTTCCATGAAACAGTTCTATCATGTAGAGCATGTGTCTAGATCAAGATTACCATGTAACTCTGGATCCTGAAAGTCAGGAAGAAAAGTCAGGAAGAAAGGAATTTTGGTCCAGATGAAAGCTAGAAACGTCATTAGGAAGCAATTCCGGTCACCAATGCACAATGAAATAAATAAATAAATAAATCTTTCTCTCTGTCTCTCTTTCTCATTATGGTATATTATCTTTTTATCTTTTTGGATGGACATTGACAGAAGTTGTGTTTGAGAGGGGTGTTTACATTTCTGGGGAGCTATGGTTACATCCTCTGAAGCAATGTCCTGCTTCTAGGCAGTGAGGGTAGAATAGGTGTGGTATTACTTTCTAGTCTGTCCATAAAATGGATTCCTTCACTCATTAAGAGTCTTAAAATTTCATTTTTTCGTCCAGTGTTACATAGCTGTTTGTATTGGTAGTTTGTTATATACTTGACTAAGAAGTACCCCTTTCCTTGAACTGCAGTGGTTCTTCAATTAAGCTAAAAAATGTTTCTTAGATACCCATAAATTCTCAGTAAGAACAAAATCTAGCTAGTTACAAGATA
The DNA here is from genome assembly GCA_027410445.1 of Discoglossus pictus. Taxonomy (NCBI): domain Eukaryota; kingdom Metazoa; phylum Chordata; class Amphibia; order Anura; family Alytidae; genus Discoglossus; species Discoglossus pictus. The sequence continues at coordinate 217,871,147 of CM050168.1, read as the reverse complement.
ATCTGAACAACCCTCTGGCTGTTCAAATGGACCATTAAGTAATAATAATAATAATAATAAGAAGAAGAAGATGAATAATACTTGAAGCACTACTAGAGTCTTTGTCTAAGTATTATGATAACTTTTGTGAATTTAATCACCAAATCATAAAGGGTCAATTATTTTTCAATAACGGTTGAGAAGAATTACATGTGACCATAAGGTTGTTGGGACATAACCCTATATGGAACTCATTCTGCCGAAAGTTGGAAATAGCAGCTACTGAATGTCTCACGTGTACCTTCTTTCCTTCTTTCTCCTTTTTTCCCAGATACTATAATAAGTTGGGGAGGCAGTGTTTTTTTCTAGTCAGTAAGAAGAATCTCTATATTTTCAAGTAGGACAATATAGTGAGAATGGGTGAAGTAAAATACTCTTTATCTGTGAAGAAGAAGGCTATAGATATATTTTCCAGTGCCTAGTTTTTACTACCTTCCATTAATTTCTAGATTTCATGAAATAAATATTTTATCTGTATTCCCTGGTGTGAACCAAAGATTTACCAGAACTGATCCCCAGATTGCTTAGGCACTATCTTTGTGGTTATACTACAAAGTGGAATGCTTGAGTTATTATTATTGTTCTTATTATTGTTTATTTGTATCACACCAACATATGCTATATACAGGGGGTACAGCATACATAAAATAATATTTAGATACAAACCAATGTTTTTTGGGCCCTGTCCTTGAGCAAATTATTTAAAGTGCATAGTGCTTTTGTCCAAAATACGTTACAAGATTGAAAGACTTACAAATGTATAATATAATAGGAATGGTACAGTACAAGGGTGAGGGTAATGTGTTGGATGCTTTTTTTCAGGAACTGAAGTTGAGGCAAGGAAGGGGGATGAACAGGAAGAGGGAAAAGCAGATACAATTCAGTTGTCATGAGATGTTTTAGGGTTTAGCTAGGCTGGAGGGAAGAAGAGGGAATACTTCTGTCAGGATAAGCATTGTGTTTTGTTGAACACTAATGCTCTGTAGTCGAGGGATATTTCTAAAGTGAACTTTCATTGGGGATCAATCTATTATGGACAAGTCTATTTCCCCTAGAAAGGCAAAGATCTGTAATGAAATTCATTTTCAGGTGGGCCCACAGTATGTGTGTAACATGAGGAGTTGAAGAATACTACAGGAAGTATGACTTTCCATAAGAAAGTGCAGCAACCTCCTCTCAAATCTATCTTTTTCCTTCAATCTGGACACAGGTCAGCCATGCACTGCTGATGTAAATAAAGATGGGGTGGAGGGCCAAATGATGTTTGAAAAGTGATACTTCAGTACCAGTAGGGATGTTATTTTGAGAAGAAAGCTCTGCCAATACTAGATTCCATGATTTGATCTACTACAATAATATGGTTGTTAGAAGAGATGTGGTCGTCTAGCTGAAGCTGTCTGGAGCCTGGGAATTGACTAATCCCTAATGACGGCTACCATCACAGAGTATGAGGATTCTTTCTGAGAGATAGCATATCACCAAAAAGATATCTTGTTTGCAATAGAACACATCTCAACCTTAGCTACCAAAATGTTCTTTTGGGACCTTTGATTTCCTGACAAAAATATCTAGGTTTTGAAAATATATATATGCTTTTATTTGGATGCTAAAATGACAAAAGGTGTAAAAACAAGCAATTTTTAATTAAACTGTTAACACAAGAAATAAAGATGTGGTTGGTTATTCTGTGCATTTCCATATGTTTGTAATATTTTGCCTACCACTAGAATAAAAGAAAGTCACACTTGAACAGTTCATGACTGTAGAAGGAAATTTAAATATTAGGAGAGAATTCCACTTACCATCCAACACTCTTGAATGCCTCTGTTAAAACAAAAAAAGAGGGCAACTTTTTTTTAAAGGTTTTCAATATAACCTGCCATTTCATTTGATCCCTATCCTATTCCAAATCCAATGGCATCTAGGAAGGATTCTTGTGTCCTTTATAGTGACCCCCCCCCCCCCCCAAATCTTGTCTGTCATGAATAGTTACACTCCAAATTGAAGATTTTAGTATTTTATTTTAGAAGCTAACACATATTTGGACTAATGCAACATTTACCCTGATTTTGATAATTTGCTACAAGTGATTTTACTCAGAAAGTGGTTCCAAAGTATTCACCAATGTAGTCCAATGTGAGGCTACACAGATGGAAATTACCTTCTTTTTTATTTATTTTATTTTAGATATTTTGCTGATGCCATAGAGGAAAATATTAATTAATGTTAATTTTCTTTCAAGACCGTAAAGGTCCTTAAAGGACCCGTTGTAAAGGAAAAAAAATATACACTGTCACCCTGTCAATCATGGGGGTCAATACAGACCCCCATAAAACCCTCATTAACCCTGTCACTCATGGGGGTCAATATAGACCCCCATAAGCCGTTCATTAACCCTGTCACTCATGGGGGTCAATAGAGACCCCCATAAGCCCTTCATTAAGCCTGTCACTCATGGGGGTCAATACAGACCCCCATAAGCACTTCATTAATCCTGTCACTTATGGGGGTCAATACAGACCCCCATAAGCCTCTATTTAACCCCATCAGTCCCATAAGGGTATATTAACACGATTATGGGCCTGTTACAACACTACATTAACCACATAAGTGCCATGATGGTCCTCAAGGACCATCATGACACTAAGTATAAACACTATACTGCACTATACCCCCCCAATAAAACATTAAATATCAACTAAACACCCTCTACACTAACCTATTAACATCTACACTACCTACCCCCTATTAACCACCATCACTCGTATTACAAAAAATAAAAAAGCCTAAAGTAAAAAAAAAAAATCTACATTACATGAAATAAAAAACCTAACTCACAAAAAAAATAAACTACATTACAGAAATTTAAAAAACATAAGTCACAAAAAATAAAAAAAGGAACATTACAGAAAATAAAAAAAAAACATTACAACCCCCCCTCACTACAGAAAAAAAAATACACACCTGAAAAGGAAATACATATAATACAAATACATACAATACAAATACATACAATTACAATACAATACACCCCTATCTAATATACATCACACAATCTATCTAAATAAATAGCATAATCTAATATACATGCTATCTATATAATAATACATCCCCAATCTATCTAAATAAATACCACAATCTATCTACAATACATCCTATGCTACCTATATAAAATGCATACCCCTAGCTAACATACAATAAATGCTATCTATATATTAACTAATCTAAGTCTAAGCTAAAATAAAATAAAATAATTAAGACCACTTACCTTATGTCAATTGGGATCAGCCACCTACGGAAAAAAAAAATTAGCGCAACAAGTTTACAGTTCTAAAATAAACATTCTATACATTCTAAATATTCTACTCACCTTTCCGGCATGTCCCGTCCCTATTCTTTTAATCCTTCTCCAGCGCGGCACCTGTTAAAAAAAAAGACAACATTAATACACATACATCAAAATAAAATAAACATAATATACATTCTACTTACCTCCCCACAATGTCTCCGGCCTCCTCCGGATCCTCTTCTGCCATGCCCTGTATAAAAAAAAAAAATATATATACTTACATTTGCACTCCCGGACATCCCTGACGCTAATGAGGCTCCAGGAGACTTTTCCGGAAGAAAATAAGCAATGGCGCCTTCTGATTGGTTGAAAACGCTGTCTCTCAAATTCCCCCAATCAGGAGGCGCCAATGTGTGAACCAATCATAAAGGGATACACCCTAAAATCTCACTCTGATTTCGATAATGCACCTGTCAATCTTTATTTAAACCAATCACAAGGCTCAGATGCCTTCAGCCAATCACAATGGAATACACCCCCACAGGGTGATTGGTTGGAGCCTCTGCACGTTCTGATTGGTTGCACTGACAATAGCCAATCACAATGGAATACACCCTCACGTACTGATTGGTGAAGGATTTGCGCATTCTCATTGGCTACTGTTAATATCAATCAATATTACAGCCAATGGGAAGGCGCAGATGTCTTCACCAATCAGTACTTGGGGGTATATTCCATTGTGATTGGCTGATGGCAATAAAGCCTTAGGATTGGTTCAAATAAAGATTGACAGGTGTGTTATCCAATCAGCGTTGTATTTTGGAGTGTATACTTTTTTCATTGGTACACAAATGGGGTCTTTTCATTGGCTGAATTTGATAGACAGCTTTTTCAGCCAATCAGAAGCCGCCATTGCCAATTTTATTCTGGAACACTCCATAGGAAGGTCATTAGCGTCGGAGACATCCGCCAGGGGGGATGTGTGTCGCTTTTTTTTTTTTTTTTTTTATGCGCGGATGCTTCCGGAGAAGACAAGGAGGCCAGAGACATCGCAGAAAGGTAAGTATAATGTAGATTGTGTTTATTTAACTTTGGTTTATGTTTACTAATGTAATGTTTTTTTTACATGAGTACTGCCGGACAAGACGCAAAGATGGACGACGGAACATGGAGGACGTGACATGCTGGGACATGACATGCTGGAACGGGACAAGCTGGAAAGGTGAGTATAAAATTTAGAATATTTAGAATGTTTAGAATGTTTAGTTATTTCATGTTAACGTGTTGTATTAATTTTTTGAATCTTTTTTACCGTAGGTAACTGATCTGAAGAAACATCTCAAAGGTAAGTGGTCTTAATTATTTTATTGTAGCTTACAATTAGGGTAGCTATATATAGATATAGATAGCATGTATTGTATATTAGATAGATAGATAGGGGGATGTACTTTTAGATAGTATTGTATATTAGATAGTGGGATGTATATTACATTATATAGTGGCATGTATATTAGATAGTGGCATGTATATTAGATAGGGCTGTATTGTATTTAATTGAATTGTATTGCATTTTATTTAATTGTGTTGTATTGTATTATATGTAATATAGGGGGATGTATTATTAGATAGTATTGTATAGTATTGTAAATTTGTTCTGTAATGTACATTTTTTATTTTTGGTGATTTTAGTTTTTCTTATTTTATGTAATGTAGATTTCTGCTTTTTGAGGAATTTAGTTACTTGAGGCCCACAGTACACTCACATTGTGTGACAAACAGCATTTCAACACTTTCTTTTATTGACCGTTATTTTTTGACGGGCAAGTCGCTAGTTATATATAAAATCAATTTGACAAATAACACATTTAACACAACAAAAAAAAAACATCTTGGTTTCTTGACTATTGAGCCTTGTCACTGTGTGCAGAGCTATATTGTAGATGTACTATACATTTTAATTTTTTGTTTAACTTTGTCTAAAGGGAGGATTTAGCACAATCAATTCTGCTAGTGGATCATTAAAACAAGATTACTTTTGATTGCATGAAAGAATCAATCTCTCTTGTTTACTGTTGTCAATTGCAAACCAATTAGCATAAAAACACTAAATCAAGTGGTTAAAAACAGCTTTTCTTTAATCAACTAATAAATGAATTGGTTTTACGCTGTAGCAAAGGGCACTGTCTGTGAATAGCGTAAAATGAATTGAAATATAGGAGACCTTAACCTTACGTGTCTTGGGTTCCAAACCACTTTGAACATGACACATTTTGCTTAATGAAGGTACAATGACCCAAGTGCTCTACTGTCAACACTAATGATGTGCTCTTCCTATTATCTCTTTTTCCAAACAGCATTCTTACATTGTGCATTGCATATTATAACTTTATTTTTTCTAAAGATTGGAATTGATAGTTATACATTTTTTTAGCAAGTTTTACATATACAAGATATTTGGGCTAGTAAACAGCAAAGGAAAAGCACCAGTACACCAACTTATTCTGTTAGCTTAACCTGTTGTGCTAACTTTACCTTGGAGTGCTACATTACATTGACCTTTATTAGAGAAAGAAATGCTGTCACAAGTACAGTATATATTTATTATATGACAAATATGAGGTGCTGTGCAAAGTACAATTAGTCGTTCAAATTAAATACTTTTTACACTACAAAATAAAGCATTGGTATATGATTTAGTAATCCTTTTTGATCTACTGGCTTGTCTATAAAAAAATCTTCCAAAACAAATTCTTGTAGATAGTAATGAAATAAATGCTATCTCTTACATAGGTCAATTAGAACCTAACATGAAGCTGAAGCAACTAGTACTGTTAATTATTTTCCTTACAAATTAAAATCCCTAACATTCTCAGCAATAATGCACCCTCTTATATCTCTGCTCTTGTCTTTAAATAATCTCCTAAATGTCCTCTTTGTTCTGCTAATGGCATTTTTTTTATTCATCTCTCTAGTCACCTCATCTCACTCCCTCCTTCAGAACGTTTATCATCTATTCCTATTCTTTGGAACTCCTTGCCTCGCTCCACTGTACTATCCTTCTGCCTCAAATTCTTCAAAATCTCACTAAAAATGCATAAGTTTAAAAACGCTTATCACATTCAGCCTTAATATGAACAGTGCAGCTATAATCCTTCCATACCTTACTCATACCCTTTAGAATGTAAGTTTGTGAATGTATAATCTTGTTAGGTGCTTTAAGGAAAACACAGTGTACATTTGATTTTAAGCTCAATAACAGGACCCTCCATTCTTTTGCATTGTAATTGTTTTTGACTTTGGTTTTCATTGGAATGCCCACAATCCCCAGCAAATTAATCTTATGTTTATGTATCACTCAAGATCAATTGTAGGTACTGGCATTGAGTTCATCATTCCCTACCTGTACCACATCAAATGTCATCAAATCTCTTACACTTCAGATCATCTGTAATACATTTTCCAGGGAATACAAACACTTTCTTTATTTGCTGTAAAATATCAGCTCATTGTAGAATGACTCATTATCTCTTCTTACTATTCTTTAGAATTCACATGCCTCACCAGCCTGTTTGTCTTTTTAATTTTATTTCTTTTGGGGATAATGTTTGTTGCTCTTTTCTGGATAATTTAAAAAACTTTGGTCCAAAGTTCTTCAGGCATTTTATCTCCATGTCCAGTCTCTTACATCTATTCTTTACGTCCACTGCATATTCACAAGGGATATTATTTATTTTGTATCTGCCAGGTCTGATGATTTTCCCTCTTTTCTTCATTTTAAATCTGATTTTTGCAATAAGAAGCTCATGGTCTAAGCCGCATGTCAGCTCCATGCCTTGTTTTTGATGACAGTTGGCTATAAAAAGTATATAGTCAAACTGATTTCTATTTTGTCCAGCTGGTGATGTCCATGTGCAGAGTCGTCTCTGAACTATAGGAAGAGGGTGTTTCCTAAGACCAGAGCATTATCTTGACAGAATTCTACTAATTTCTGAACTGCTTCCTTTTGCCTTACAAAGTTGCATGTCATAATAATTTCACTTAAAATACCTGTACCATTAGAATAAAGTCATATGCCTTCATTACATAACGCTGTCCTGATAACAATATATATCAAAGGTGATATCAATGGTTTTATATCTATCATCGATATTAGGTAAAAAGAAATTTAGATATTTGACTCCTCAGAACTATTTTGAAGATGTTTTTAAAATGCAAAAAATAAAAAAAGCAATGCAGGGGCCATTATTGTTTTTTTTTAGTCTGATTCTGCTGCTGCATCCACTGGCACTTTGCATCTGGTGCACATCTCAATGGCCAGCATACTTAATTCCACTTTCATAAAACTGTTCATTTTTATTGAACAAAAGTAAAATTTAACAGCAAAACTCTATAGCTAAAGTTGGAAATAGATACATTTTCAATAGTAACATGCCTGAAACAGTCGGACACATTTTGTGTCTTTTACTGGTGGGAAGATACCATAAATCCAGAGGATATTTCTATCTGCTACAATGGACCACAAATTTCCAATAGGATGTAGCCTTTTATACAAGAATATCTACCATTTGAAATTCCCATTACAATCACTCTTTTCCTCTAATACTTTGTCTATTCACAAAGCTGCACGTGTCAAGGTTAAAAGTAAAATGGTTATTCACTGCAAAATCTCACATAAATAATGTGTTGCTTGGGCCATTATTTGCTATATTTATCAAAGCATTTTAAACCATATATGCACACTATATAATGTGTTTGTAATAAGATAAAAATGCATCTCAGGTTAAAAAAAAATATATGTAATCATTTACTCATTGTGATAACCTGCCGATGGCGCACAATTTTATTATACTCATAAGAAGGAAAATCCATAACCACATGTGGAAAATACAGAACACAATTGGTAAGTTTTAAAATAATGATTGATACATAATCTTTCTGGCATATACCATGTGGGAGCAAAAACAATATACCCAAATCAAAAGGCTTTGTAAAGAAATACATTGGCCCAGATTCACTAAGAAAACAAAGGCTCACCAGGATTTGCTGCTCATTCCTGAATTGTTTATTACCATAATAATGAACGATCCTAAAATCATTCATTATGTCAGCCTTTTTTACTTTGATAAAGTGGGCACGTTAGATGAGCTTTCTTTGTTTGTATCTGCCATTAAATGTATGCTTCTAGGAGCCTCATTTAATTCCAAGCCCGCATTTCAAAAAGGCTGTATGTCTGCAGGCCTGTTGAAGGTTCGCAGTCTGCTACAATTCTGGTGCTATTCAGTTGAACAAGCCCGCAAGTTACGGGCCGAAAGCCAAAACTGTAAACCATGCGCTCATGTAGCATTTCATGGTGGGAACATGATAAATTAAGCAAGGCCATAACTACCCATTTAGAAATAGCCAATAGAAAATGAGACCGTCATCATTAGATCAGTAAAACATAAAGGTTACATGTCAATAAACTAGCGTTTGGAGGTCCGATATACGATCAGACTCGCAATACACAAAATAGTTAAAATGAATGCCAATACTGTTGTTGTCCATGTGGGTGGCCTGATATGTATTAACTCATTGATTCCCGAGATTGATATAACCCCATAATGAAACATAACATCAAATCATTTTTTATTGCCGATTTGCGACTGTTGTGCAGTTAATTCTAATGTCTTTCATAGCTTTCCCCATCATTTTCAGTGCATTATTGATTTTTTTATTGGCTTTTACAGTGCTACGCATATGTCTTTAACCCCTTTCTAGTACTTGTAGGATTTTCTTTTACATTTGCCGTTTACAGGTGTGAAAATATTTGCGAGCTTGAGGAATTGTAGCAATTGAATAGCCATTTGAAATTGTAACTCTTGCGCACGTGAAAAATCAAAGGCTTAGATGGGCTGTAAGTTCCGATTTTAACAACTGCCAGGATTTCAAGCCTATTGAATAGTAAATTAGCTTACGGCCTTTCTTACGGGCTACTCTAACTTACAATTGCTCAATTGAATGAGGCTTTAGGTTTTTATCACTGTGATTTCTACATCATAATGAGGTATTAAAAAGTCTAATGCCTATATTCTAAATGTATATGTTATTTGATCTTCTGTTTGCTATATAATAAACATTAAAAATAATCAGTCTCAATCAGCTTCAATTGCTACAAATTTGAGATCTGAGGTCGCAAGTGGATCTTGCAGGCAAATTCCCTATTCAATTGGCATTTTTTTCCAGCTCAGATGGTAACCTGATCCAATCGAGACCCCCGTTGCATTTAAAAATGTCAAATTTCCCGCCACAGGTCCTTAAAGGGCCCGCGGCACACAAATGGTTACCCACATGCGGCGGGTATACTAAACAGAGACCCATGAGCCCCTAATTATCCCTATCACTCATGGGGCTCAATACAGAACCCCATGAACATCATATTAACCCTATCACTCATGGGGCTCTATACTGAGCCACATGAGCCCCAAATTAACCCTATAACTCATGGGGCTCTATACAGAGTCCCATGAGCATCATATTAACCCTATCGCTCATTAGGCTTTATATAGAGCCCCATGAGCCCCTAATTAACCCTATCACTCATGGGGTTCTATACAGAGTCCCATGAGCATCACATTAACCCTATCACTCATGGGGCTCTATACAGAGCCCCATGAGCATCACATTAACCCTATCACTCATGGGGCTCTATACAGAGCCCCATGAACCCCTAATTAACCCCATCACTCATGGTGCTCTTTCCAGAGCCCCATGAGCCACTAATTAACCCCATCAGTCCCATAAGAGTCTATATAGACCCCAATAGGACACTATTAACCCCCATAACAACACTATAAGTGCCATGGGGGTACTCTAGGACCCTCATGACACAAAGTCTAAACACTACACTATTAACCCCCCTCTGCACTATCAACCCCCTCAAGACTATTAAGCCCTCTCTAATTAATTATCCCCCCCTCTAAGTAATAAACCCCATCTAATTAACCCTATCTAAGTAATTAACACTATTTAACCCTCACCATTAGCAATGTCGCGAACATCAAATTTTCGGTTCGTGAACAGCTGACGCGAACTTCAATCAAATGTTCGCGAACGGGCGAACCCGGCGAACCGCAATAGACTTCAAAGGGCAAGAGAATTTCAAAACCCACAGGGAGTCTTTAAGGCTACAATAGTGATGGGAAAGTTGTTTCAAGGGGACTAACACCTGGACTGTGGCATGCCGGAGGCGGATCCATGGCAATACTCTTACGGAAAATTACATAGTTGATGCAGAGTCTGGTTTTAAGCCATAAAGGGCATAAATCACCTAACATTCCTAAATTGTTTGGAATAACATGCTTTAAAACATCAGGTATGATGTTGTATCGATCAGGTAGTGTAAGGGTTACACCCACTTCACAGTAACAGACCAATCTCCCCGTTTAATGCACTGCAAACAACCGCAAACAGTCCCTTTGCACAACCGCCATTTGCACAAGGTTGGATACCAAGCTAGCCATGTCCCGTTCATTGTCCTCACTGATGTCATTGAAGGTCTCTTCCTCCACCAAGCCACCAAGGGTCCCCGAAAGGTGATAACAAGCCCCCTGGGACGCCTGCTGTGTTTGGTCTTCCACCTCCTCAAAGCCACCTTCCTCCTCTGACTCCTCTACTTCAGACTCCTCTCACTGCATTGCCTCTCTCTGCATTATTATAAGGTGTGTTAAGTAGTACTACTCTTATCAGTTTAAAACCTGTTACAGCACATATCAAGGGGCGTGTATAAGGCCTGGATTTTTAGAACCGGGAGATGGAAAAAGATGCTTTGTTGGTCGTATCACTTCAATTTTGGGGCACTTTGAGACATTAGCTTCTTACGCTCAAACATGTCCTTTACAGGCACCTGACTATGGGCAAATGAGCAGGAACTGCTCAAGGCGAGAGACGCAGTGGCGGATGGTTGAGAGGGGGCAAGGAGGACAGCAGTGGTTGATGTGGCTGATGATGCTGGACCAGGAGGAGGATGGCGGCTTTGAGTTTGTGTGCTGCTTGTACTCATGTGTTGGTCTGGAGACACTCAAACATTAGGTCTCAACCTGTAGAAGATAAGGGAACTAGGCTACTCTAGACCTCATTCATCATTACCGGTTTTGACAGATTGGTACTATGCGTCCAAGCTACTGTGACAACAGATATGAGTGGCACTGTGCACTTGCAGAGTAGACGCTGTAGGTCTGACACACACGCTTGCAGACAACTAACTGCTATGCAATCTATTACAGTAGAAAAAATGTTTTTTTATTTTAAATGTACACTACTGTTCCACCAGATATGAGTGGTGTGTTAAGTAGTACTACTCCTATCAGTTTAATCCCTGTTATGTGCCTTTTTTGGGGGTTTGGTTGTTGAAGGCACAGTGCAGCACCAGAGGCCAGAAAAATTAGGCATGTACACATGCCTGAAAAATTAGGTATTGTTGATCTTGCAGCGAGCAGAGAAGAAGGTAGGCCTGATTCAACGCCCCAGCCCGCATACCCACACTCAGAGATTGAGGGGGGGACCTGAGAAGGCCACGTGTCGGAGATATAAAGGGGGGCCATCCCAAATAAGCACACAAGCGGGGACAAAGGTAGTGAAGGGGACATAGAGGCCCATGGACTGACGGTCGCCATCTTGGCAGGAAAAGGGCCCAGCAATTAAGCCAAACTGACCCAGCACAGGCAGCTACTTGAGTCAAACGCTGTACTATTAAACCTTAATAAAGCTGAAACATGCAGCAGCAGGGATTCTAAACGGCCACACGGGGACAAGGAGGCTAACAGCCCCCATGAGCCACTAATTAACCCCATCAGTCCCATAAGAGTCTATATAGACCCCAATAGGACACTATTAACCCCCATAACAATACTATAAGTGCCATGGGGGTACTCTAGGACCCTCATGACACAAAGTCTAAACACTACACTATTAACCCCCCTCTGCACTATCAACCCCCTCAAGACTATTAAGCCCTCTCTAATTAATTATCCCCCCCTCTAAGTAATAAACCCCATCTAATTAACCCTATCTAAGTAATTAACACTATTTAACCCTCACCATTAGTGATGTCGCGAACATCAAATTTTCGGTTCGCGAACAGCGGACGCGAACTTCAATCAAATGTTCGCGAACGGGCGAACCCGGCGAACCGCCATAGACTTCAATGGGCAAGAGAATTTCAAAACCCACAGGGACTCTTTCTGGCCACAATAGTGATGGGAAAGTTGTTTCAAGGGGACTAACACCTGGACTGTGGCATGCCGGAGGGGGATCCATGGCAATACTCCCACGGAAAATTACATAGTTGATGCAGAGTCTGGTTTTAAGCCATAAAGGGCATAAATCACCTAACATTCCTAAATTGTTTGGAATAACATGCTTTAAAACATCAGGTATGATGTTGTATCGATCAGGTAGTGTAAGGGTTACACCCGCTTCACAGTAACAGACCAATCTCCCCGTTTAATGCACTGCAAACAACCGCAAACAGTCCCTTTGCACAACCGCCATTTGCACAAGGTTGGATACCAAGCTAGCCATGTCCCGTTCATTGTCCTCACTGATGTCATTGAAGGTCTCTTCCTCCACCAAGCCACCAAGGGTCCCCAAAAGGTGATAACAAGCCCCCTGGGACGCCTGCTGTGTTTGGTCTTCCACCTCCTCAAAGCCACCTTCCTCCTCTGACTCCTCTTCTTCAGACTCCTCTCTCTGTGTTGCCTCTGTCTGCATTATTATAAGGTGTGTACTGTTAAGTAGTACTATTCCTATTGGTTTAATCCCTGTTATGTCCATTATTAGGGGACGTATATATGGCATTGATTTTTGGAAAAGGGAGATGGAAAAAGATGCTTGGTCGGACCTCCTACTTCGAATTTGGGGCACTGCACGTGCAATGTAATGTGCCACCAGATAGGAGTGGTGTATTAAGTTGTACTATTTATTCCTATCAGTTTGATACCTGTTACGTCACCTATCAGGGGACGTGTATATGGCATGGATTTTTGGAAGCGGGAGATGGAAAAAGATGCTTGGTCGGTCCTCCCACTTCAAATTTGGGGCACTGTGCATGCAATCTAAGGTGCCACCAGATATGAGTGTCACTGTGCACTGGCAAAAGTTGGCAGAGTAGGCGCTGTAGGCCTCACACACACGCCTTTAGGCAGGCAACTGATATGCAATTGATTACAGTCAAAAAAGTGTTGTTTTATGTCACTGTACACTACGGTTGGATCAGATATGACGTATCACTGTGCACTGGCAAAAGTTGGAAGAGTAGATGCAATAGGCTTCACACACACGCCTGTAGGCAGGCAATTGCTATTCAATCTATTACAGTCAAAAAAGTGTTGTTTTATTTCACTGAGCACAATATAAGCTGTGAGCCTGACACAGGCAGGCAACTAAAATTAGATTACAGGAAAAAAATGTTTTTTTTTTCAATGTTTGGTACACCACCAGGTATGAGTAGTGAAAATAAGCACAATATAAGCTGTTAGGTGTTAGCCTGTCACACACACACGCTGGCAGGCAGGCATATGCAATTAGATTACCTAGAAAAAAATTATAAAATAAAATAAATGATGTTCTAGCCCTAAAAAGGGCTTTTTGGGTTGCTGTCCTTGCGGCAGATATCACATATACATAGCCTGGCTATCTATTTCCCTATTAAATCTCCAGCAGCTACACTATCTGTCCTCTCACAATGAATGCAGCTTCAGAATGATTCTAAATTGTATGCTGTCCTTCAGATGGAAGGCCCTGGAAGGGAGTGTATGCTGCTGATTGGCTGGAATGTGTCTGCTGACTGTGAGGTGCAGGGTCAAAGTTTCCTCAATGATAAAGTATAGGGGGCGAACCGAAAAGCTTATGTGTTCGCCGTCCGATGCGAACGCGAACATGCCAAAATCGCTGCGAATAGTCCGCGGGCGAACTGTCTGCGACATCTCTACTCACCATACCTAATTAACCCTATCACTAACCACGTAACCCTATCTTGTCCCATTTTACTCTCTCTGGATTCAATAAACCTAACTAGGCCTATCTAACCCTAACTGGCCCTGTTTAACCCTAACTGGGCTTATCTAACCCTAACTGGGCTTATTTAACCCCATATGTACCCAGTAAACCCTATTATATAAACCCCTCCTACCCTACACTATTAACCCCTACACCACCTACCCTATTAGCCCCCTCTACACCATTAATCCCCCTCTACCCTGTTAACCCCTACATTACCTACCTAACACCCTAATAAAATCCCTATTACCTCATTAATAAACAAAATAAAACCCCCATTAATTACACAAAATAAAAAAAACCATCTAATTATACAATAAAAAAACTTTAATTACACAAAATAAGTACATTACATAAAATAAAAAAAGAACATTACCAAAAATAAAAAAAACTTAGTTACATAAAAAAAACCTGTTACATAAAAATAAACTACTTTACATAAAATAAAATAAAAATATTTTACAGAAAAAAGTAATATAAAAAAGCATACATTACATAAAATAAAACATACATTACATTCAATGTAACCCCAAAATACATACATTAAAACCCCTAACTACATTCAATTTAACCCAAAAATACATACATTCATAACCATAACTACATTCAATTTAACCCAAATATACATATATATTAATACCCCTAACTACATAAAATGTAACCCCAAAATGCATACATTAAAACCCCTAACAACATACAATAAAAACCCTAAATCTCACCTAACAAAAACCCCTTTACTAAACCTAAAATAGGATAAATAAGACCGCTTACCTTGCCAAATGCCCCTCCAGCGACGAAGATTTTCATGCCGCAAATCAGGCACCCCTAGGAAAAAAAGAAACATAAAATGAATCCAAAAATAAACACAACATAAAATCCTACACATTATAAATGTTACACTTACCTTTCTGCGATGTTCACATTCGCTTAACTGTCTTCACAGGAAGGGTCCCTCAAAATAAATTAAAAAATCCAAATCCCCAAAAATAAAAAAAACTAACAGAGCTCCTCCCTAGAGGAGCTTCCTGCCGCAAATGAAGCTCCTCTTGCCTGCTCTGGTAAAAACAATTAAATAGCGCCTTCTGATTGGCTGAAACAACATTTGCAGCCAATCAGAAGGTGCCAAGCTGAGCCAATCAAAATAGGATACTCCCCTATATCCCATTCTGATTGGCTGAAGTAACTGTCAGTTTAATCTAATCCAATCAGAAGATGCTATTGCCTTCAGCCAATCTGTGGAATTCTCTACCAAAGGAGGTGGTGACAGCGGATTCGATAGATAACTTTAAAGGGGGACTGGATTTATTTCTAATTAAAAAGTAAATTAATTGTTATCCTGGATAATTAGAGAGAGAGTATCGATCCAAGGAGAATTGCGATTGCTAGTATCTGGGGTCAGGAAGGAATTACATTTTATTCAGCTTGGGTTTCACTTGTTTTTTTTTTTCTGTTTGCCTTACTCTGGATTGATTAATAATAAAAATAAAAATTAAAATTCAATAGTTGATTAAAAATGAATTTACAACGAATTAATTAATAACTAATCGGCATATTGCAGATCAGAGGAGATCTTGAAAGGTTGAACCTGATGGACTGGAAGTCTTTTTTCAACCTTCATTGCTATGTAACTAAAATACAGGGGTCCGATCGAGACCCCTGCAGGTTGCACACACTAACTCTATAATGCAGGGGTCCGAACGGAACCCCTGCAGGGTGCACACATTAACCCTATAATACAAGGGTCACCATTGGTTCCCCTGCAATGTGCACACATTAACCCTTGCTGCAGTGATCCGATCATGACCCCTGCAGGCACCCCACATTAACCTCTTGTTATCCTATTGTGATTTGCTGAAGGTTTAAAAAAACGATAACAGGTCAATCAGCCAATCAGAATGGGATATAGGGGTGTATCCGATTCTGATTAGCTCACACCTTGGCACCTTCTAATTGGCAGAAATTTGATTGACAGCCATTTCAGCCAATCAGAATTCACCATTCCATTTTTTTTTTTCCACCGGAAGTGCTAGAGGCCTCCAGGTAGGAGCTCCGTTATTTTTTTTTTTTAGAGTGGCATTTTTTCTCAAGGGCCCAGGAACAAGAAGGATGGGGACATCTCAGACGGGGACATGATGGAAAGGTAAGTTTGTGTGAGGAAGAAACAGTGTCAAATTCTAAAAATTCCATTTTACATTAAAAGATAATTGAACTTAACTAACTCACACATCATATTCCCTACTCCTGCACCCCTTCCTTCACTGATAGATAAAAATATGCATATCCCTCAGTCTTCAAGCTATCAAGAAGTGTTGAAATCAGACTAGATGTAAACTTGTACACATAGACAGTCTTTAAAAAATTTAATTTCCTCTGGCAACAGACAATACTCAACTTCACAGTCACTTTACTCACCAATATTTTGGCCTTAAGTCTATTTGGTTCAATGAGTAATTTGAGCTGTTCTAGAAAGTGAAAACTAACAATAATAGTATATTATTATGTCTTGTATAAATGGATTTACAACTACAAAATAAAGGTTAACAAAATTAAAGGGAACAAAAATTTTAACTTTTAAAAAATGATGAAAACTATTGTGAGATGGATTTGATGATGAGTATGCATTGTTAAACTGAAATGTCTTAGTCTGTTTCCAAAATATGTCAAACTCTATGAATTCTTGATAATTGAAGAAGAGTTTCTATTCTACTACCTAGATGGGAGCTTGGGTCCCAAAGGTAGAAAAACTATTGAGACTTTTTGTGAGTAAATAAAAGATTCATGACTTGGATGTATCAAGACTTGGTTGGATCAAGAATAGAAGTTTCTGAAGCAGACATCAGATTGTTTAGGAATTGTTGCACATCGAGGATGCTGGACTGTGTGTTAGCTACAACTTTTAATACATTGGTTGGATTTTAACATCCCATCATAATTTCAGCTTTATAGTGAAACATGTAAAATAAAAATTACACTATGTATAAAATTGAAAAATAAGTGTTAGAAATGATTGCTTCTGTTAGATACAGAATTCTTCTTAGGGGACCATGCCTAGCAATTAATATAATATGACATATATTGTAATATTTCCTAGAGAGGAGGTATTGTGTAACCTACATAACTCTTGCTCATCAAAGGCTCCGATTGTCTGGGTAAGGAAATGACTAAGAAAGCTGTGAAAGTAAAACTTTTACAGACATCACACCATAAAATATAACAGCAGCTGTTAATGGTGACAGATTGCAATAAAGTCGGTATATCCTGTCTGGAGAGACGTTTCTCAGAATTGATACTTTGCATTCAAAGACATATAAAATGTCATGGGTTAGTTAATGATCGTTTATATTAGAGTGTAAACTAATTTTGTAGTAAAAATAACGATGTGACATATTTTATGGCTAACTGAATAGAGAGCTGAGAGTGACAATGGAACATCTTCCTTTGTTGTATCTACTAAAGGATATCTTAAAGTATGTCCCAGTGATAAATACATTGAAATTGTATTTTTGGCCTTGCACCACCTTTTGCCATGGATTTGTAATTGCATTAAGGGATTGTCGCTGTCAACATATGAACAGTATAATTTGTTTCTCTCAGCCATTGAACACATTGGCAAGATACCTATTAAAGATGTAAAGGGACATGAAAAACATTTTTTCATGCATTTAAAAGTGCATGCTTTAAACAAAAAATATTAAGTAAAATCTGCTTAAACTTCATTGCAACTAAAAGGAAATGATCAGAGCACATGTATGTGTGTAGATTTTATTGGCTGACATCTATCTTACTCCTTATTCGCTCTCCAGGACAAGCTTCCAATCAATTAAACATTTTATTATTTTCGTTTTCTGCTTTGAGAGCATCATTTGAAAAAAAAAAAAGAAAACACTTAGTGGTACATTATCAAATACCATCTTTCAGATGCAACAAAGAAAGTACTTTCTATGACCCTTGAACCTTTTGCTATATAATAGTTTTTCCACTTTACAATTTTATTTAGCCCTGGTTACATTTTTTTTAACATTGGTTGCATTACTGTTCTCCGGCATATGGGGGCAAACCTCCAAATTATTTATTTAGTTATTCAAATTGATATACCTAATTTATCCAAAGCCCTTTACGTAGTTACGATAAGTTGTACAATTTGTCATAGTACAGGTGAGTAAATTATAACAGTTATCAGAAGTCTAAATAAAGTTTTATTTAGTTTGTTGTTTGAATATTACAATGGGCTAGATTAAGGTCAATGCATGTCAGGACATATCATGGATATTCATAACAGGAGAAGAGATGATCATTATCTGTGGCCTCATATTAGAGAGCCACGGAAAGAAGGTGAATCCTGAGTACAGATTGGTTTTATGTCATCTCCTTCCAATGAGGAAGGAGAGAAAGCAAGGCTGGTCTCAGTTTAGGAAAGGGTCTGTAAGGGTTGAAAGTTGTTTGGAGCTAAAGATACATTACTCTCTAGTGTATGCATCACCTAGTGTATTTTCTTCCATAATTCTGTTGGAGCTTGGCCTTCCCCAAAGAATCTGAGGTATTATTGATAATTTAGGTTGGATCCTCAGCTTGTGCAGTTTCTTCAATAGATCTATTTTAGTATGAGCTTATTCTACAATATTAAATATTGTTTATTTAATCTTTTAAATATGATAAAAAATAATAAATTTTTTTTAATTGCTGTGATTTGATGTTTATGAGTTAAAATGTATACTTGCATCTTCTGTTAAGGGACAGTAATGTCCAGTTTTCAGATAAAATCTTAACCTTTTGATAAAAAGGTCATGACATTATAAAATTTTTAAAATATAGGCTAGTTTGAAGTTTTGGAATCTCAATGCTACAAAAATGAAAGTTACAGACTTAAAACAAATGGCATTTAATACTTTAAAGTAGGTCAGGTTGAAGTAGGTAGCTATGGGACTTCCTCATTATAGCATGTATGACATACTAAAATAACATCTGGTAACATATTATCTAAAGTATGAAAGTTTAGTTTCCACTAATTATCAGATTGTATAATATGTTATAACATTTCTAGTTTTATGTCCTCTTTGATTTTTATGTAAATTTTTTCCCATGTGCTACATGTATACATGTTTGTAGATTACAATGTCGTTCCTATAAATGTGACGGAATTAAGGACGTTAATGACTTGAAAGCTTACACTCTCTTTCTTGTTAGATTTCCATAAACCTGTGGCTTTTACACTTTTACATTGTGTTTGCAGCTTTTTATTACTTTAATATATTCCTTTCCAAGATTTTCAATGGGTTAACAGTGAACTATCTTTCTTTATAGCATTTTATATCAGCTAGCAAACTAACACGATGAAGCAGCATTCCAGATTTAAAGTTCAGTCATCCTTAATTAATCTTTATTCAAAAAGCCTTCACACAACATGAGCATGAATGAAAGGATAGGCTCATCTAGTCTACCCATTCTATCTACATAAACGTTTGGCTAAAGTTACCTTCTGGAGTGCCTAACCTTCTACTTATCTCAGTCATGGATGAATTCCTTTACTCTTTTTGTCTTTGATATTTAAGCTAGTTGGCAGTTACACTTACTTTCTGTAAAATAATACTTTTACACAATAATCTACTACCCATTCTGTAAAGTAGTATATTTACATCTTATCCTTGAGTCTCCCATCCTCAAACTCCAAGCCATGGCATCTTATTCTTGTATCCCTCCTTTTATGCATGATATTTCCCTCTTGAACTTTATTAACTCCTTTAATAAATGTGAAGGTTTCTATCATAGCATGCCCCTTCTGGATTGCTAACTTATCATGGTGAAGGACAGTGACGCAACTAGTGAATAGGGAGCCCCGGTGCAAGAAAAAATTGGGCCCCCACCTAATATTTTTATAATCTGTCTGCCCCCCCCCCCACTGCCATATATATATAGTACTGCAAATTAAACATACAAGTGTTCTTTCTAAGTGGCGTTCTAAGTTAATTTTGTGTATATTTTGCAAATGTATCTGTTCAGTTATAACACCACATGCAACACATCACAATATCAGTATCATGCATATAAGGTACATGATATTAACAATACTCAGTAGAAGATATGCACAAAAGCTAATATGAATCCAGTAATGAACATGTTATAGTTCACACATAAATCTTTTCAGTATGCAATTTATTAAACTTGTGCACATGGTGATTGTCCGATGTTAATATTCTGCTGATTTGTGAAAGCTTGAACAGTGAGCTTCTACCGAGTATTATTTATTTTTTATATTTCATTGCCATTGTACACTTTGTTTACTACATATCATGTACCTCAATTGCATTATATTGATATTAATAATATGTATGTATGTGTGTGTGTGTGTGTCAGTTCCTGATCCTGAGTTGGATTGTCACTAAACATTTCTGCTAACGACTTTGGCAACCAACAGTGTAACAATTTTATTGATCATGTTGAAAATGTTGAAAAACACACGCCGGCCTAAAAAAAATAGCAATGGTATAATTTACTATAAATCTTGAGTTTTAGGAGGAGATTGTTAAAAAGTTATAAAGCAATATGCTCCAACCCTTTAGATTGTAAGTTTGCGAGAATTCAATCATGTGTCTGTGTTTTGGAAACAAGCTCTATATATATTTGATTTAAGCTCAAACTCAGGGCCCTCCATTCTTTGTAAGGTGTTAATTTTGTTTTTGCCATTTACTTAACCCCTGTATATCGCTACGGAATATGCTGGCGTGTTACATATAAAGATAATAATAATAATAACTTGATCTTTTCAACCTAAAAACTGAAAACCTAGACAAAAAACTGCATCCAATAAAATAGCAAAACGGAGCAGGAAATGGAGACAAAGTGATATATGTAAAGGGTGGGGAAGGGAGGAAAGAGGGCTAAAAGGAGAAAAGAAAAAGGGAGTAGTGAATAAAACAGCAAAATGTCAGAGGTAAAAATGTGTCTGCCTAAATGAAGCAACATATAAGAATCCACTAGCCCACTAGCCAATATATTCCAGGGTGTTTACTTGTAGGTTTGATTTAATGCCAACGTCTCCAAAAGCAGAAGAACTTGCTTTTTGGTCCAGATGTAAGAGGGGGCTCACTCCCATCTCACCCCATGCACCATACAGGTAGAGTCTTCACTTAAAAAAAAAAAAAAAACTATAAAAGATCAAGTAATAACCATATATATAATACCACTAGCCATTATAGCATTTATGGAGACAATGGGGCTATAAATGACAACCTGAATCCATACTTTCCCAGTGCTAAGAGGATCAAAGGAACCTACCAACCCCCTGACAAAATATTATTTGAAATTGTAAGGATCTTAAGAGCCCCCATCATACAACATACAACTGATACCATAGCCCACACAGTCACAATACTCTAGATCACAAGATTTTGAAAGAGCAAATTAGACTTACATTTTCTTTCAACGCTTATCATCTTTTCAACAGATAAATAAAGACTACCAAAATGCTTTATTACAACCATATAACTTATATTTGCACTATGTGTTTAAGATCTAATGCTATAGTTATCAAATGGGGTACCAGACTGGACTTCCCTTACTTGCATTTGCTGTATACTATTATAATTAGCCCAAGTTATACAAAAACATGTTGACATGGGGCAATATTCTATTTCTAACACGTAAGTGACTTTAACCCTTAATTTTTGCTGCTGGTGTTTTTTTCTCTCTCAATATTTAAAGAGTGAAGCAGCCGTGAATGTTCAGTAATCTAGTGATTTAGTAATTATTAATCTACTAGCGAGTTGCCCGTTAAAAATGACAGGGCAATAAAATTTTAAGCCATGGGAAAGCTGTTTGACACACAATGTAAACCGTTTTGTACTCTGAGGACCTTCATCGCTCATTGCGAGCCTTGTGCTGACCGACTTTGGCGCTCATCGCGTGCCTCTCCTGTCATGTACTTTTGGTCCTCTGAGCAACTTCATCAGTCATGATAAAGAGAGAGATATATTTTTATGTATATGAAGTTAAGTAATAATTAATTATTTCTTGAATAAATTAATATACTTTAAGTATTTATAATTAATATATGCAGGCAGCAATAGCCTGAAGAGCTAACAATCTGTTTGTATTTTCCGACAGCATAGAATATACAGTTTGAGTGTTGGTGCCCTGATGATAAAGTGTAATGAATGATTCAAGTATGCATTAGAAATAGGCTGCATGCACGAGGTAAAGCCGTTGGTTTATTGTGTAAATCGGCATTGTTATTAATGTGTTACGCGGCTCGTGAGCATTTTCCGGCTTTTGTAATAGTGTATTTTCTAGTTTGTAGTTTGATGTGTAAAGTGCTACAGTTATGGCAGTGCTTTGCACGATCCAGGGTCGTGTATCCTTGTTTTCATTTTTTTCCGTGGCCATTTTTTTTTCTTGCTTAGGTGATTTTCGAGTGGCCAAAGTTGTCTAAATCGGCTTAAATTCTCGTTCCACCTCACTCCCAGACGTCCTGGCTGTTGCCCTGTGCTGTGTGTGAGGTTTTTGTAATTTGTTTTGGTGTATTTAGTGTATTTTTATTGTTTTTTGGTTTTTGCAGTTCGTCCGTTAATCTCATATTTTTTTGTTTCTCGTATCTTTTTTTTTATATGTCCCGTGTTTGTCAACCGATTGCACGCCAAGGCGATCCCGCGTTTAGTTAGTGTTTTGTGGCTAAGTCCTGCATGCTTCATTAGCGCATCGTGTTTGTGGTGATAGTTGTAGTGTGTTGTAGTGCCTTAACGGGTCGCCTCTCTATGCGAGGCTCACAGGCGATGAGCGCCTTTGGTGCTCATCGCCTAAGTGCTACACGTTAACGGCTCGCCTTGCTTTGCGAGGCTCACAGAGATGAGCGCCTTTGGCACTCATCGTCTAAGTGCTACGTGTTCGCGAGGCTCGCAGTAATGAGTTTCCATAGTGTACTTGACTTTATACATGTTTCGACAATGTCGGTTCGATTTCCATGTACAACGACAGGTAATGGTTGTCTCAAATCTCCACAACATTACCTTTCCACCAAATAGCAAATTATTATCCATGACTTCATGTAGCAAACGGTCAATACATTGTAGGGCATGGCATGACATCATTGTAGCTTCATCTATTATAATTCATTTACTTTATTTTTTATTTTTTTTGCTTGTAATGATGTCATTCGAATATTTGACACTGATGTTTCCAAAATAGGAACTGGCAGTTTAAATCCACTATGCACAGTTCTTCCACCTTCTAACAAAAGTGGCTGCAAATGGCAGTGCTATTTGACCTTGTGTTTGAACAAAACTCATCAATAAATTATATAAATAAGTTTTTCCTGATCTGCCACGTCCATCTAGATAGAAATAACGCTCTTTGAGCATGTCATCATCTAGGGCATTTTGATTGCATTACATGCTTGCAATTGTAATGTATTTAAAGTTGCAAGTCTTTCTTTTGTTCGTTGCAAAAGTCTTCAGCCATAATTGTTTTAAGTTTGTACCACAAAGCTAATGCATTTGGAGCATTTGAGAAGATACAAATAAATGCAAATTGTTCCCTCATCTGCCATGGCATTTGACATAGTGCTGCTTCTTCTAGACATCTTTCCCATTCTGTATCATCAGCTAGGAAGTTTCTGTGTCCCCCAGCTAAAATAAATGATTCATAAACTATGTCATTAACAGTTCTTAACTGTTCAAAACTTTGTACACCAGGAACATTTAGAAGTAGTAATCGTAAGCAGAAAGGTTCAAGGTTCAGTGTAAATTCTTGGGATTATTTTATTTCCACACCTTTTTCGTTTTTGCCGATAATCCATTAACGAAAACATAATGGTATGGAATGTCAATATATAACAATTCCCTTGCCTCCAAGTCAGTACAATTTAATTAAAACCATGCAGTTAGTGTAGTTTGGTGATGCTCACTTTGTGCCAAAGCATTTTTTTTCATTTCCAACATGGAAATACACTAAATGTCTTTGTGGCAAACGTACAGCTAATCGATATACTGCATGTGAGCTATCATGCATTTAAAATTTTAGAAGACACCACATTGCTTCTGGCGCACTTACATAGCGAGCATCTACATGAGATGCAAGTTCATCATGTACTAACTCACTTTGTTCTTTATTTTCAGCACTTTTGACCACTACAGTAGCTGCATCATAGCCTTTGTAAATATATTTGTAGACATATTTAATGGATTTTATTGAAGTGCAAGCTTCCACATTAATGTTTACATTATACTTCATGAGTAAATGTGGATTGTATGGTACCACATATCTGTTATCTACCTTTTTTCCACAAATAATGGCATGTTGTCCTTCTCTTCTATATAATGGATAGCCATCACAATTAGCATAAGTTTTGTCTCTATAATCTTTTGGAAATTCTTTAGTACATTAATATCTTCACACGGTTCATGAATCATACGATGAGTTACAATCTCATATAGTGTACCATTTATTTCTGGATCTGGTAGTTCAGCAATAATTACTGAATCCACTTTGTCACCAGTATCCAATTGATCTTTCTCTTGAAGGATTATAGGAATATGTGCATGTGAAAAGCCTCTTTTTTTTAAATTTAATGGTATAAACATAAGTCAGACATTTGCCAAATAACTGAGTTATGGTTATGTCAGTATTAATTCAGTTAATTTGATTTTAAAGACTCTTGCCACTAAATCTGGTCTATCGGAAGCAGTTTGTCCAATTAGCAGATTGTCTGTAATCTCTGGCCATTGTGGATTACATGTAAATGTAATAAATAAATCGGGTTTTCCAAATTTAGTTACAATAGCCATGGATTCATTGTATTTTTCTCGCATATTGAGAGGAGATCCTTGGAAAGAAGATGGTAAAATGTTGGCTTTGCCAGCTGGCAGCTCTCTGGTTGTAGCAACCTCAGCGACATAATCCATCAATCCACAGTACTGTTCTACACGTAGTTTATCTTGTTGATATCTGATGAAGTTTAAATTATTTGCCTCAACTTGCAAATATGAATCAATGATCCATTGTTGTGTCAGTTTTCTGCCACATAAAATGGGATTGAACCCATCGCGAATGGCAATTTGAGCCACTTTAAATTCAAGCATGGAAATATTATTTCTCACACGTACTTTTGAATTTGGGTAACTCTCAAGGGTTTATTTGGGTTGTCAACCTGCTTCCCCATGTGGAAAAAATATGGGATATGTCATTGGATCCAAATTCATACTTAAGATACATATATTAATGAAAGGTTGCTCCTCATTTCTAGGATATATTCTAATATCTCTCTGAAATGGTGGTTCTCCTTCATCATTTTGAAAGACCATTGCAACCTCATTTGGCAAGTTATAACAGCGTTTATCAGTATGTCTGTCTTTTAAGCAACATATTGACTTTTGGCATTGGCAATTGATGTATTTCTGCATGAATTTGTTGTTCCTTTTCTACTTCTGCCATTTTTTTATAGGCTTGAGAGTATGGGTTTTGATCCATAATTTTTTCATGCTCTATTAAAACAATGGGTAAGCATTTTTTATTTTCTTGAAGCTGCATACGTTATTGAACAGCTTCCATTGTATCTAGGACATATAGTTGAGCAAATTTTCTTTGCTCTCCTTCCTCTGGATGTAAATGAGAAGTACGATGGTAAATTTGTCCTTGTACTTTAAAGCAGTAAGGGCCATGTCCTGGCACATTAGCAGCTAATATTGCACCCATTGATGCAAAGGATATGGCACTATTATAGGATCTTATGCTTGTTTTGAAATTTTGGTAGTTGGGAAAAGTAGGCTCAGTCATAATGCTTTGTAAATATGTTTGGAATTGTTGTATTTCTGGAAGTCTTACCTTGCCTTTTTGACAGCAACTAACAAACTCACCATCTCTGGGTCTTTCCTGTTTGAAATGATAAGCCCCACAAAACTGACAGACAATATTCATATCACCACAATTATGAACCTCTATTGTTAAAGATTTAAGTAAAGGACAATTGTGAGAAGATATATCATATGTGTGACTGTGTAAATCATCATTCAAATTCTTATCTGATTGTTCAGGAACATTTTCTAAATGCTTTTGTTTTTTAGTTGCCTTCTTGGGGTTGGATTTTAGTTTGTCAGCTGATAGTGTTTTGCTTGCGACTCTCTCTCGTTCTTTTTGTCGTCGAATTTCCTTCTGCTCCAGTGTCTGATGCTCTGCCCATGTTTTTTGACGTTCTCTAGTTTGACATCTTTTATTTTGCTGTTTCTTGTCAGTATCTGCCATATTAATCTATAAATAAAAACATTATATTAGTATTTTTTTTCCTTATTTTATTTATTTGTTTGAGCTGCATTTTTTTTCTATCTTGTTTTGAGTATAGCACTGTTTCCATTATGAGGTTAGCTTTATGAGGTTGGAGTTCGCTATGTAGGTTGCAGTGTATTTTGTGAAAGTGGCACATGAAATATGATAGTTCCTTCTATTTTGTATGTGTTTTATATTAATTTTTGTGCGCTACGGTTGTCATTAGTGTTTAGGGTTAAACGTTTGTGCAGGAAAAATCGTATATGTCTTTAAATTGTGTATATGTTAACATGATTTTGTTTTTGTATTTTGTGTGTAACACTGTTGGCATTAGGGTTTAGGGTAGTTTTTTTTTGTTGTTTTTTTTTGCTATCCTATTTTGCATGTGGCAATGTTGTTATTAGGGGTTTCCGGTTATGGGGTTACACTTATATTGTTAGTTAGGTTGCACAACGTTTCCACAAAGTCAGACAGGTCCTTCTATTTTATATGTGTAAATAGCAGTATTTTATTTGTAGTTTAACTTGTAACACTGTACCTCTTTTCTAGAAATCTGTTTTTGAGAAATTACTGTAGCGATGCAGAGAGTCTTCAGGCAGTGCCTGTTGAGACTGAGAGAGATGCAAATGATGCAAATGTTGCAGTAAAATGTAACTCATTTTTTTACTAAGAGCATATAAAACCGGATATATAGTTTGATTTTGTATGTATTTAGCGAGGTTTAGGTTATGGGGTTAGGCTTAGAGAGTGGTGCATATTTAATAGTAGAGATGGTTGCATCTGTTATGTTTTACGAACATTTGTTGTAGTATCCTGTTTTGTTTGCAGCACTGTTGGCATTAGAGGTTTAGGTTATCTGTTTAGGCATATAGGTTAGTGCACAGAAAACATGATTTATTCTTCTATGTTGTATGTGTTAACAATATTTGGCATACTATCCTGTTTTGTGTACACCGCTGTTGTCATTAGAGGTTTAAGTTCTGGGTTTGGGCTTATAGATTAAGGCACACAAAACAGGATTTATTCTTGAATTTTGTATGAGTTAACAATATTTGTTGTACTATCCTGTTTTGTGTACACCACAGTTGTCATTATAATTTTAGGCTAAGGGTTAGGCTTAGAGGTTGGTGCAGAGAAAACAGGATTCGTTCTTCCATTTTGTATGTGTTTTGAATCTTTGTTGTACTATCCTGTTTTGGTGTTGGCCTTATAAGTTAGGGCACAGCAAACATAATTTGTAATAGCATTTTGTATCTTGTAACAATATTTATTGCACTATATTGTTTTGTGTACACCACTGTTGTCATTAGAGGTTTAGGTTCTGGGTTTAGGCTTATAGGCTAAGGCACACGAAACAGGATTTATTCTTCAATTTAGTATGTGTGAACAATATTTGTTGTAGTATCCTGTTTTGTGTACTTCACAGTTGTCATTAGAGGTTTAGTTTATCGGTTAGGTTTAGAGGTTGGTGCAGACAAAAAAGGATTGATTCTTCCATTTTGTATGTGTTAACAATCTTTGTTGTACTATCCTGTTTTGTGTACGCTACTGTTGACATGATATGTTTATGATATGTTTAGGTTCTGGTGTTAGGCTTATGGGTTATGGCACACCAATCCTGATTTGTAATTACATTTTGTATGTGTTAAAAATATTTGTTGTACTATCCGGTTTTGTGTACACCACTGTTGTCATTAGAATTTTAGGTTCTGGGTTTAGGCTTATAGGTTAGGGCACATGAAACAGGATTTATTCTTGCATTTTGGATGTGTTAACAATACTACAGGATTCATTCTTGCATTTTATATGTGTTAACAACATTTGTTGGAGTATCCTCTTTTTTGTGCACCATTATTGGCATTAGGGGCTTCTGTGTGTTTTTTGTTTTTCATTTTGACATTGGTGCACAGCAAAAAGGATAGTTTTTTTTTTTTTTACTTGTTATACTATACCTTTATTGAATTGTTAGTTGTGTATAAATGAGAGAGGGTCCCCTGCTGCCAATCTTTCTGCGACAGTCTTCAGGCAGTGTCTGTTGAAAAAGAGAAAGAGAAATGTTTTTTTTTTGTTGTATTTATTTTTTATTTTTAGTAAGAGCATATTATTTTTGTGAAGCAAATGTATTTTAGTATATTACCTGTTTTTCTTTCTTTGTCGTGTGTAAAATTCTGCAGATTTGACAGTCCGTGTGAAACCGTGCTGCAAATTATTCCGTGACGCTGTTGAGGCAGAGTCTGTTGAAAATGCAAAAAAAAGTGAAATTTTGAAATGCAGCATAAATATATATGTGTCATGTGTCTATATTTTTTAGTAAAAGCAAAAATTATGTTTTAAAATAGATATGAATAAAAACTATGTTATTTTTGAAATTCATCCGTTTTTTTTTTTTTTTAGATTATTTTAGGGCTCGTGCACATGTATCTTTGTTTGAAATGTTACTATACATGAAAACGGTTGTTGTTGGCAATATTTTAAAACATATATATATATATATATATTTTTTTTTTTATTATGTATTTATTAATTAATTAATGTATTATAGCTTACCTATTTGTTGTAATTTTCAGATTTTAAACTTCTAAAGTGATAATGAAGTTGCTTCAGAAGTAACTGCACCAGTGAAATGTCACACTGTTCATCACCTGAGAAGAAATGTAGAAATTTCTGGAAAGTGTGCAGTATTTATAGACTTTGAGCTGAGGTAGAAACCGTTAGAACGTAATACGCATGCGATATTCGCGTTTCAGCCGTCAATTTGCGTTCCAGGCACCATTTTGCGGAAAGTAGTTACTTGTTGCATGTGAAATGGTGGTGATTTTGTGTGTGGTACGTCCCGCATAATGTGTGTTACGTGCTGCATGAAGTGTTCTTGAGTGTTGGTTCAGTTTTGCGAGTACGTATTGTAATTTTACGTCCTTAGCCTCGTTTTCGTTTTCTTTGGTGGTCATTTTTTCTCTCTTAGGGGATTTTCGAGTGTGTAAACTTTTTAAATTGTACTGAAATCGAGGTGTAACCAGATGTCCTGGGTGTCCCCCCTTGCTGTGTGTAAGGTTTTTATTTTATTGTTGTGTTTATTTTGTGTTTTTTTATGTTTTCCGCTGTTGTCCGTTAAGGTCATATTTTTGTGAGTCCGTAATGGTCCCGCGGGTCGTAATATTTTTTGTGTAAGTCAGTAGCTAGTTGCGTGTTTTTTTTTCAAAGTCCCTCCTCTGTGGGCATTTGAAAGCGGTTGTGAGGCGCCGTAGAGCCTCCACCTCGGCAAATGCGGACCCTCATGAACCTTCGGCTCATTGCAGCTGACGTGGAAGCCTCCACCCCTGCATTTGCGGGCCGAAAGTCATAGGGGGTCATAGGGATGAGCGCCTACAGCACTCATCTCCACCAGCGCAAGGAGCGCCTTTGGCCAGCAACTGCAGCCCTCGCATAGCCCACAAGCGTTAGCAACAACCCATATTGCTGAGAAATATATATGTGATATATATATATATATAGATTAATAATGAGTATTGCAATATAATATGATACCTTTTGTATTGGACAAACTTCTTATTTATAATGACGAGCTTTCGAGAGGCTCAACCTCTCTTTATCAAGTCTGAAGCAATACGAACATGAGATGGAGCCCTCAGTTTGAATAAAAACAGCAGATGCAGAGAGACCGGAGACAACATCTGACATCTTCTGGTAAATACATATATGGGGAATAAACACAACATAGTAAAGGAAACATATATACATATACTATATACACATATACAGTACATCAATATATACATGAAAAAACAGAGCACTGTAGTCCACAGTGATATTTTTCCTATTGGATAAACATCTCACTAAGAGTGCTAAGTCTGTTATGGTATAAGAAGAAAACATCACGTGCAATTATGATAATGTGTTAGAAAACCAAAGTCCATATTAAGTCCTGTATTTTCAGATTTGAAGAATGTGATCATCTTTATTTCAAATGCTTTTCTCTCTTGGATGTTTTCCTCTGAGTATTTTGACTTTTAAGTTTTGGATGGAGTGATCATTCTTGCTAAAATGGTGTCCCACTGGGCTACAAAAACAGTCTTCATTATGTTTTCTTATTGAATGCCTGTGTAAATTCATCCTTAAATGCATATTTTGGCCAGTTTCTCCAAAGTAACAGCCTGTGGCACATATCTTAATTTAAATTACATAAACCACATTGGACGATGTACATGAATATGATCCTTTGATGTTATAGGTCTTGTTGTTATGTGTGGTTGAGTCATCATTACAAATGTGTTGACATAATTTACAGGCACGTTTGTTACAAGGTTTAGTTCCATATTTTATATTCTGGTTTTCATTTGCCAATTTTCTGCTGACATGTTTTGGTTTCGGGTTTGGTGGTTGTTTAAATGCAAGGATGGGAGGTTTTGGGGATATATCTTTGAATTCTGTATCTTCAATTAGTAATGGCTGTAAATAAATAAAATGAAAAAACTCAACTGCCTCTTCCAGCAAAACAACATACTACAGCGAAAGGAAAAGAAAATACCCAAATTCAATACACGACGTAAAAGACAGTAACACAGCCGAACAACACGCGACATGCAGGAGTTTACATCTTATCTCCACAGATTATTGTCCTTCCACATATACTTATCTTAATGTAAAGCCAAATGATTTTAGAATAACAGTACATCCTATACTCTGCATGTGGTTTAGCAACTTGGATAAGAGACATATTAACTCATTTCTTTTAATGGAATACTGGGAAACCTCACCTTATATAGCTATACAGAAGGCAATGTACTCCTCACAACCTATCACACAGCATGAGGCCACATATTGACCAGTATCATTTAAAAATTGCATTGTATAATTCATTACATAATAATTAAAATATATTTACCACAAAAGGCACAACATGCCATTAATGCCGAAGAATTTTTGCCATAGCAAATCAGAAAATGTTACACTATTTACTAGAATACACCATCTTTTTCTAAACTAAAAATATTTATCAGTCTAGATGATCATCATTGGAAAATGCAAAGACTCATTGCATAATATTAACATGAGAGAAAGCACAACATTTGATACCTTTGGTATCACATATATAGTTGTGAGCAGGCGGGTCGTTGCTAACTCTGCGGGCTCGTGTAGTGAGCCTGTGGCGAGGGCCGAAGTTGCTGGCAAGGAGTGCCGAAGGCAACTGCGGACCTCACAAAATTTACGGACTTACAAGAAACAAATACGGGACTTAAAAAAAAAACATTACGACCTCGCAAAAATACGACCTTACCGCCCAAAACCCGCGCACATGAAAACATTAAAAACACAATAAATACACACAACAAATACATAAAAAGCTTACCTACAGCAAGGGGGGGCACTTAGGACCTTGAAAACTGAAGTTACATCTCAATTTCACTCGAAATACAAGAGTTTAGACACCCGAAAATCCCTTAAGCGAGAGAAAAAAGGGCTGCCGAAAAAAACAAAATCAAGGATACAGGACTCTAAAGACGGAAAAAAAACCACACAAACACCTACGGATTTGCTGAAAAAGACGGAAGCGATCCAAGAACAAGGGCGCAAAATCAGCCACAGACGCGTACCATACATTAGGCGCCATTTTACAACACTAACTTACACAATGCAGAAGTACCCAGCTACCCTAACGGATTTGGCTTGCTCACGCAAACTGTACACATTACTGACACTTACAAGTCAGGTCCATAAATATTGGGACATTGACATAATTCTAATCTTTTTGGCTCTATACACCACCACAATGGATTTGAAGTGAAACGAACAAGATGTGCTTTAACTGCAGACTTTCAGCTTTAATTTGAGGGTATTTACATCCAAATCAGGTGAACAGACTTTAACTTTTTAATACTTGGTTGCAAATCCTTTGCAGTCAATTACAGCCTGAAGTCTGGAATGCATAGACATCACCAGACGCTGGGTTTCATCCCTGGTGATGCTCTTCCAGACCTCTATTGCAACTGTCTTCAGTTCCTGCTTGTTCTTGGGGCATTTTCCCTTTAGTTTTGTCTTCAGCAAGTGAAATGCATGCTCAATCGGATTCAGATCAGGTGATTGACTTGGCCATTGTATAATATTCCACTTCTTTCCCTTAAAAAACTCTTTGGTTGCTTTTGCAGTATGCTTCGGGTCATTGTCCATCTGCACTGTGAAACGCCGTCCAATGAGTTCTGAAGCATTTAGCTGAATATGAGCAGATAATATTGCCCGAAACACTTCAGAATTCATCCTGCTGCTTTTGTCAGCAGTCACATCATCAATAAATACAAGAGAACCAGTTCCATTGACAGCCATACATGCCCACGCCATGACACTACCACCACCATGCTTCACTGATGTGGTGGTATGCTTTGGATCATGAGCAGTTCCTTTCCGTCTCCATACTCTTCTCTTCCCATCACTCTGGTACAAGTTGATCTTAGTCTCATCTGTCCATAGGATGTTGTTCCAGAACTGTGAAGGCTTTTTTAGGTGTTGTTTGGAAAACTCTAATCTGGCCTTCCTGTTTTTGAGGCTCACCAATGGTTTACATCTTGTGGTGAACCTTCTGTATTTACTCTGGTGAAGTCTTCTCTTGATTGTTGACTTTGACACACATACACCTACCTCCTGGAGAGTGTTCTTGATCTGGCCAACTGTTGTGAAGGGTGTTTTCTTCACCAGGGAAATAATTCTTCGGTCATCCACCACAGTTGTTTTCCGTGGTCTTCCGGGTCTTTTGGTGTTGCTGAGCTCACCGGTGCGTTCTTTCTTTTTAAGTATGTTCCAAACAGTTGATTTGGCCACACCTAATGTTTTTGCTATCTCTCTGATGGGTTTGTTTTGTTTTTTCAGCCTAATGATGGTTTGCTTCACTGATAGTGACAGCTCTTTGGATCTCATATTGAGAGTTAACAGCAACAAATTCAAATAGCACACTTGAAATGAACACTGGAGCTTGTATCTGCTCTTTGTAAATGGGATAATGAGGAATAACACATACCTGGCCATGGAACAGCTGAGCAGCCAATTGTCCCATTACTTTTGGTCCCTTAAAAAGTGGGAGGCACATATACAAACTGTTGTAATTCCTATACCGTTCACCTGATTTGGATGTAAATACCCTCAAATTAAAGCTGAATGTCTGCAGTTAAAGCACATTTTGTTAGTTTCATTTCAAATCCATTGTGGTTGTGTATAGAGCCAAAAAGTTTAGAATTGTGTCAATGTCCCAATATGTATGGACCTGACTGTACATAGCAGCTCCACAGCCCTCAAAACACACATTCTATGCTGCAGCAACATCAAAACAGATTGCCAGATTACACAATGCTTCCTGCATATATTACTTAAAAATAGGTAAAGTATATTGATGTATTATTTTATTAATTATTTCATTACCATTAGCAAAAAAACAATGCTCATAGCACACAAACAACCAACAGCCACACAACAAAATTTACCGCCCTTACAATCTTATTGCCGTAATTTTTTGACGGGCAAGTCGCTAGTATAACTCATAATTATCCATGAATATAATACAAACAGTGGTTCTCAACAGTCTGCCCTAGTACAATTTATAAATCCCATTTTCATTGCTTATAGTTAAAGGTAGATTTGAAAGAAATGTATAAGCAGCTAAACTGCATTCTATTCCAATCAGTGCAAAACTAGAGGACAATTCAGAAAATCACATGAAGTATCATACTGGATCTCACAGCCGGTCCCCATGAACACTGGAAGGTTCACCGACTGCAGATGTCAAGAGCTAGGGATAGCATTCTACCATGCTGGCTTCCACTTATTATCTGTCAATGATATACAGTATTACTGAATGATGTCTCTTCCACGAGCTTCCCACCACCATTGATGTGAAGCTCACCAGTCTATAAGTTTTTTTACCTATTTCTTATTCCATTGAGAAGAAAATCATTAAAGGACCATTGCAAGTTAATGTCTTTCTATAAGGTATTTTGACTAGCACACCTTGGTAATTAGTGGACAATGGTTTGCAAAGTTAAAAAAATAAACACATCCTTTACATTTTTTCTTATATACTAAATTATTTTTACTGCGGGTTTCCATTTTCTTTACTGCACCTACTTTGTGCAGCTTCTGTCTCAATAGGTCATGTCCTTGTAAGCAAATGAACACTACATTGGAACTAGTGAATGCACTGGCAGCTGTATATTTTCCCATTTTATTGTGCAGATACAAAATTCTTGTGTACTCAGAGTTTCCCCCACTTCAGGAAGTAGGTCATTTGAAACTAAAATTTGCATATAAAAGTAATAAATTAGAAAATGTTTTAATATACTAAAATAATGCTGCCTTTTTTTCAAGTGTATTTCGTTAAAAGGATATTTTAAATTTAGTAGTCATCTAAGGAATCCCCGCCAAGGAAAAGGGTTCTATGGAAAATCACCTTGGTAGTTATTTCCCTCCTCTTTACACATTTTCAAACAGGCATATTAATTGTCACATTTCCACGCATATACTTAACACCTTTTGCCAAACAGATTGTTAGATATAGAAACCTACAGAATTAAATATTCATGTAGAAGTGCTTTATCAAGAATAACATTTTTTTTTAAACTTGCATGTTAATAGAATGCCTGTAAGATATACAGGTGTGGAAACAGTTTCTTTTCACTTTACCATCTGTGCATGTTCAGAGCTATTTAAAGTATGATAAGCAAACATATGTTACCATTAGCTAATATTAAAGGTCCGTCTATTAAAAAAAAACAGTTGAATGTTGTGTATAATTATATTGCAGTTAAAAAGTAATATGAGATAGTTTTTGGATTGTGTTCAAACATATGTATGTGTATGTAAGTACATATATATTTTATGTCAGACAAGAACTTAAAGGACCAACTAGTCTACTCTCCTCACACAAGCAACATCTTCCAATGTATCATGGATGCCTCCATGATCCAGCAGAGGCATAGTTTTTCTTATTAGGACTCAAAGTTTTCAAAAATATATATTTTCTTTTTACGGTGGTAACTTAACTCAGCATAAGCCAATGTGAAACATATGTTTATTTTGTTCGATTTGCAGATATACTATTGAAAGGAAAGAAAACTTATGGATTCTCAGAAACTAATCTGAAAGACCTACACAGAACATGTGTTTGGATTGGCTTCGCAAACAAAGATTTAAAATTGATGTGTTCCACATCGACAGGCTCTCTGGTGGCTAAGGAGACCAATGAGGGACAGGCAGACTGGACTGCAAAATGTATTCCTTGGGCCTACGCAATGGAGTTTTTAGGTGAGATGAAGTGCACAGTACTGGTCCCACCCTTTACATTCATGGTTCATCTGTCATAGCAACCTGGGATGGTGACAGTGAGGTCCTCAAGTCGTCGGTGATATATTGGAGAGTCCTGCTTCTAGATGGATCGCCTGACAAGGCTAATGGGCTGCATCTGCCCGGGTCTGAAATCAGAGATTTTCAGAAGTCCTGACAGTACAAAGATGGTACCAATAAAAAAACAGTTTAAGGGATATGCCACTAAGTAAACCTAAAGTCACATATGGTCGACATGCCAAATAGATGGGGACTGGTGCTGTCCAGCAAGTCTTAGGCATGTAGACTAAAGTTGCTTGTACCTCAAACAATTTACAGGACCAGATAACCACAACACAAAAGTTTTGTCTTCTAGGTCAAAACCCTAAAGGTGTTTTTCTAGGTACACACAAACATATACATCCTTGTGAAATTGCAAATCGCTTTTTACTAGATGAAATTTTATCTTTCATTAACACAAATAATTATGAGAGCTAATGAGACAGCAGCTTTAGAATGGCTGACATATATAAAAGAAGACAAAATGGAACCATATCTTAAAATATGGTCCCCATGGATACTTTCAGAGTTCAATACAGAATAATGGAATTTTTGTATTACTTTACTCCCTATACTCCTTATATAGCTGCTTTCCTAATATGTTTAATCTGACCGCTTGTGGTCTATATTAAGTCTTGTATACCATTTCACCTACAACCTTTATTATATTACTACTGCAATGATGTGGAATTATTTTCCTTCCCCTAACCCCACTCTTTTATACAGTATTTCTGTACCTTTTCACCATCTTCAACTAAAAATATTATTGAAACCTATAAAAACTGAATGAAAATAAAAAAACTGGTCAGTTTTGATAAATGCCTTATTCTTTTAATCAGTAATGTATTTTTTATCCACATAAATATAAAGAAAGCAATTCAGAGCGCAGAGTCCATTCATTATTCAGTTTCATTCATTTGAAAGAAAGTATAAAAGCGAACCTGATAATTTGATGCAGTTCTGCATTAAGCCAATTCATATGTACCATTTTTATACAAATATTAAAACAGCATTCAAATTTGAAAATAGTTTTTTTTTTCACATCAGCCTTTTACTGTTAAAAAAGAAGACAGATGTTGCTTATGGTTTTATCGGAAATTCCATTCACTTTAGTTTTGTTTCCGGCTTGAATGGAAACTGTCATCTCTATACAAGAAATGTGAATTATCGTGCGTATCAACACAACATGCACCAGAAAGTGGACGGTTTATGAAAGGTGACTGTTCTCCTTTAACCTTGGTTTACTACACCAAGGATGCAATAAATAATGAAGATGTGTTAATTGAAAATTGAAGTACCATATTTTTAGTGTACTCTTGAAGAACTAGAATTCCTAATCAGCAATGGCATGGCTAGTTATTACATTATCAAAATGGCTAACTAATATCAAATTAGATCATTAAAATTTTACACATTTTATGAAATTACGAAAAACACTGTAAATGTATTGGCAGAAAACTGCATTATAGTTACGGTTGCAGTTCAGGATGAGCTATTACTTTTCCCCCTGTAAAGGTTTTTCTGATATCATCATTCATATCATCATAAAACCTGCAAATTATGACAGCCTGCTGCCTTCCGAAAATGTGCTTACCTATCCCTGAGCCTTGTTAGAAGTACCTCACGTGTATGAATTTGACCTAAGCAAGGCCCAGATTAGACACAAATTACATATTGAATATAATGATTAGACACAGACCACTTATTGGAGGGAAAACTAACCATAGCAATTATTGGTAAAAACAAAAAACATAATAACCATAAAAATAATAATAATAAATTAACAATGACCAAGTGAGGGGAGAAGGCTGGCCAGGGACAGTACACCCTATGACCTCAAACCTCGTCCAGTGCCTACTGTGCTGGAAGAGCCATGGGTAGGATCTCACCCACTTTACCACTGTCCCGGCAACTCCCCTCACCATCTGCTGATGTGACAACAACAAAATACATTTTCTGTTAACATATATGACAGACGAAATCATATACTCAGAGCATTCAATAACAATACAATCAACTAGATAAATACCTCCATATTGTCATTCTTTTTTTTTAATGAACATTTATTTTAATTATTTATTCCTTTATTTGGTTGGGTGGGCAGAATGGTGCAGATGGAGACAAAGAGCCTATAAATGGCTCCACCCCCAGCTAGCCACCTCCAATAACATACCCCCTTCCAGCCAGGTCAAGTGGCCCCTCCCATCAACCCCAGGAGGCCTGGAGTGATCTATGGGGCCATTCATTATTCATAGGGATGTAAGAAATGCGTGATTTTTTAAAATCTTACATCTGTCTTTTGAGATGTAGAAAATGTTGTATCTGTAAGTGATATCAGTCTACAGATTCACCCACCAAAAAAAAGTGATTTCACTTTGTACAGAGGTATTGAGTATGCTGCTGGTAAGTGGTAGTAACTTGTGATATAGGATAACAAGTAAGATTATACAATGATTTTGCAGTGGCAGGTGTTTTGGCTGGCTGCATAAGCTTCAGGCTCTATATCAACTGACCCAAATCTTACCTAAATTAAGCTACAACACCACCATCCAATCATATATTTTACTTAGGGGAGTAGTTCTAATTTTTTTGCTCTCCCAGTATTCTGACTTAAACTGTAGGTCTAGCACTCACCAGTAATGTAGGTTAATCTTACACAACATCTTGTTTAAACTCTGGTGTCACCATGCAGTATAAGGAACAATTACAATATTCCAGATCTGTGTAGGCTGAAGCACATATTCTGCTCAAAAAGCCTGCAAAAATCCTGCACTGGCAACCATTCTCTCAGACTGAAAATTGCATCTTTGCTACTCAGCTAATGCTCAGATGTGCATTGAAAAATATTCTTTGATCTGCTATAAGTGATTGCTGAGGCAGTGCAAAAAAAGCCCTAACATTCTACACAAGAAGAAAAAACTATTTGGGACGCATGCAATCCTTGAGCTGTTCTTCGCCCAAAGAATCTCTGTAATTACCACCACTGAGATCACCTAGATACCTGCTCCCGAAGCAGAGAGTCTGGAAAAGGATAATTGCATTTGGAGCAGCATGTACTCAAATGCCATACATCCCCAAATGCCTTACATGTCAGACAAAGTTTTGCAAACAGCAGCTTGTATATGTACTTTCAGCTCCCCTTTTGGACAACCGCAATAGTCAGCCATGTCTCAGGCAACTTGACAAGAGCAGCAGAAATAATATTTGCACAAAAATATACACAACATTGGAATTAAAAATGACTAGTATCCTTTTTTAGGCATGTATTTTTGCATCAAAACACCTGACCTTTATATTTATTTATTTTTTTTGCTATCGCAATGTATTCAGTGGATTCATATTTTTCCAACTCACTTCTGCTCTTTGTTCTTTCTTCACTTTTCCCATTCTCACTTTCTACCTCCTCTCATTGCCTTCTGCTTCTTGCTCTTCACTAATTCCTCTTCCCTTCCTCTTCTTTTCCCTCATCACCAATGTCCCACCTATCCTCACACACACTATTTTCCCTGGTAAAGTCATGTAGCGATTAAAATTAGAGGGTAGTTAAGAGGGAGGTAGCCTGTGTTATGCAGTGATATGATAATGAGGGATGGAGCCTGTGTTATACATTGATATTATAGTGAGGAGGGAGGAATCCTGTGTTATGCTGTGATATGATAGTGAAGAGAGAGTAAACGTGTGATATGCAGTTATATGATAGTGATGTGGGAGGAAGCCTGTGTTATGCAGTGATATGATAATGAGGGGGGAGGGGAAGCCTGTGTTATTCAGTGAGTTGACAGTGAGGCAGGAGAAAGCCTTTGGTATGCAGTTATATGATAGTGAGGTGGGTGGAAGTCTGTGTTATAAAGTGATATAATAGTAAGGTGGGGGAAGCCTGTGTTATGCAGTGATATGATAGTAAAGATAGTGTAATGATATAGAAATCACAAAGTTGTGGAGACCAGTAGCCAAGGTCAGCAATAATCCAGTTCCGCAAACTTGTAGGTGAAAACAGGAAAAAGGTTTATTGAAGTGATCAGAAACCACACAATAATCTGGCAAGGATCAATAGACAGGAAGTGCCTTATATAGGCCAAGGACCAGACACAGCTGAAGAGACTTAGGTACTGATACAATTGCTAGCAGAGTCAAGCTTATAAGGTCTCAATGGAATTCACAACAGGCAGGCTGGCGCAGTGGTAGGGAAGAGGTATAGCAGCCTGGGGACCAGGGTTCAAAACCCAGCAGAGTCAATTCCTCACATTACCCCCGCCTCTATAGGTGCAGCCTCTGGATGCCCTATTACCTGGTTTAGCAGGGTACTGCACATGAAAAGACCGAAGGAGATCAGGAGCGTGAATATTGTCCACTGGTTCCCACGAACTCTCCTCTTTACCATAGCCTTTCCAGCGAACCAGATACTGAAGCTTGCCACGGAAGATCCTGGAGTCAAGAATTTTGTCCACTTCGTACTCATCCTCACCATCCACGAGGACTGGAGGTGGGGCAGGCAGGGCTGGGCCAGGGAAAGTGTTTTCATGAAAAGGTTTAAGCAGTGCAACGTGAAACACTGGATGTATTTTCATGGAATTCGGGAGTTGTAAACGGAAAGTGACAGCATTGATCTGAGCAATGATCTCAAAAGGTCCCATGAACCTTTGACCGAATTTATGAGAAGGAATCCGAAGCTTGAGATTCCTTGTTGACAGCCACACCTTGTCACCAACGTGATAGACTGGGGCCTCCTTTCTATGCCTATCAGCAGCTCTTTTGTAACATTCCTGAGCCTCCAAAAGAGTCTCTTTCAACAGTGCTTGGGAATCACGTAAGGCCGTTAGCCGGTCAGTGACAGCAGGAATGGACGTAGTAATTGGGAGACTGACTAGAAAGGTCGGATGGTAACCATAGTTGGCAAAAAATGGGCTCAAAGAAGTGGAGCAGTGTTGGGCATTGTTATAGGCAAACTCCGCCGTGGGTAGAAAATCCAGCCAGTCATCCTGCAGGTAACTAATATAGCACCGCAAATATTGCTCCAAAGTCTGGTTGGTTCGCTCAGTCTGTCCATTACTTTGCGGATGAAAAGCTGACGACAGATTTACATTAATACCTAGATTAGAACAAAAATGTTTCCAAAAACGAGACGTAAACTGTACTCCCCTGTCAGAAACTACTTCATCAGGCACTCCATGCAAGCGAAATATTTCCTGAATAACCAGGTCAGCCGTCTGTTTAGCTGAAGGGAGACCTCGAGCTGGTATGAAATGACCCATCTTAGTTAACCTGTCCACAACAACAAGAATGGTAGTGTGTTCCTTAGAGGGAGGTAGTTCCACAATAAAGTCCATGGATATAGATCCCCAGGGACGATGAGGAATCGGAAGAGGCTGAAGCAAGCCAACAGGGGATGAGCGAGGAGTCTTATGTCTGGCACACACATCACAAGAGGACACATACTTCTTAACATCCTCATGATACTTCGGCCACCAAAAGGATCGGGCAAGTAGCTCTTGTGTCTTTCGGATTCCTGGATGACCTGCTGGTTTTGAGTCATGGTAGAGACGTAAAAGGTCCAGTCGCACTGACTCCGGAGCAAACAGACGTTGTTGAAAAATCCAAAACCCATTAAGCATCATCATATGGAGGTCACGAGGAGGATCACGAAGAACTGGGTCTTTAGCGTAGCCCTTTTTAATGCGAGACATCAGATCAGAAGG
This sequence comes from Discoglossus pictus, assembly GCA_027410445.1. Classification (NCBI taxonomy): domain Eukaryota; kingdom Metazoa; phylum Chordata; class Amphibia; order Anura; family Alytidae; genus Discoglossus; species Discoglossus pictus. The sequence goes on along the minus strand of CM050168.1, from coordinate 217,829,480 downwards.
AAATGTAACTCCTATAAATATATCCTCTGGCAAGATGGTGGTCTTGGTTACGGTAGTATGGAGGGGGTCAGCTATTCTAGACAAGGCATCCGCCTTACCATTCTTGGAGCCAGGACGGTATGTAACCAAAAAATTAAACCTTGAGAAGAATAGGGACCAGCGTGCTTGTCTGGCTGACAGTCTCTTAGCTGATTGAATACATTCCAGATTTTTGTGATCTGTGAGGATAGTAATTGGATGGGTAGCTCCCTCCAAGAGATGTCTTCATTCGGTGAAGGCAGCTTTTATAGCCAATAGTTCTTTATTCCCTATGTCATAGTTTCTTTCTGCTGGCACCATCTGGCGGGAATAGAAGGCACACGGATGTAACAGCATCTTAGGTCCAGTCCTTTGAGACAGTATAGCACCAACAGCTGAATCAGAAGCATCAACTTCCACAAAAAATGGTAATTCCGGCTGAGGATGTACCAGGACAGGGGCAGAGGTAAACAGAGTCTTCAATCGGGAAAATGCGGTATCCACCTTATCGGACCACTGAAAAGGAGTCCCTTTACGTGTGAGTTCAGTGATCGGTGTAATAACGGCAGAGAAATTCTTAATGAAACGCCTGTAAAAATTGGCAAACCCCACAAATCTCTGAACATCTTTTTCATTCTTGGGGATGGGCCAGTCCAGCACAGCTTTAATTTTACTTGCGTCCATACTTAAAACTTTGGGAGTTATTACATACCCCAGGAATTGAATTTCTGTTTGTTCAAACTCACATTTTTCTAGTTTAATGTATAGGCGGTGGGTACGAAGGCGCTCTAGAACTATACGGACCTGTTTTCTGTGGTTTTCAAGATTATCAGAGAATATTAGGATATCATCCAAATATGCCACAACAAACTGATCCAGGAGATCTCGTAGTACATCATTGATAAGATGCTGGAAAGTTGCAGGGGCATTACACAGCCCAAAAGGCATTACTAGATATTCGTAATGCCCGTACCTGGTTCTGAAAGCTGTTTTCCATTCATCATTGGGTCTTATGCGAACCAGATTGTATGCCCCCCGAAGATCAAGCTTCGTAAATATTTTAGCTGAGCGAAGTCTCTCCAAAAGTTCAGGAATCAGAGGCAAGGGGTAGCGGTTTTTAACAGTGATGTTATTAATGTCCCTGTAATCAACGCATGGCCGTAGGCTGCCATCTTTCTTTTCTACAAAGAAAATAGGAGCTCCTGCTGGAGAAGTAGATGGTCGAATAAAGCCTTTGGCAAGATTTTCTTGCAGGTATTCACGAAGAGCTTTCAATTCAGGCTCAGAAAGGGAATATATACGGCCAAATGGGATAGCAGCCCCAGGCAACAGCTCTATTGGGCAATCATAAGGCCTGTGTGGTGGAAGCTGATCAGAATTCTTCTTATCACAGACATCTGCAAAATCCCGATATTGTAGAGGAAGCTTAGTCAAGTTTGTAGCAACCATTTCATTAATTGTTGTGGCAACAGGTGTTACCTTAGAGGGTTGACAATTCATTAAGCAGTGTTCTGAAGGAAAGGACAAAGTTCTGATCTTCCAATCAATCTGTGGGTTATGCAGAGCAAGCCAAGGTACCCCCAAAATCACTGGAAACTGTGTTGAGGAAATTAGGTGGAAAGAGATAGCCTCATGGTGATTCACTTCCATAGTCAACTTTAAGGGCACAGTCTCATGTGTAACCGGTCCTGACGTAAGTGGAGAACCATCAACTGTCTCCATTAACACAGGTGAAGAATTAGGGATAGACTGAATTCTATTTCCTGCTGCAAATTTAATGTCCATAAAGTTTCCGCCTTCTCCAGAATCTATCATAGCGGTAGTTGAAATTTTACGATCACCACATTGCAACGTGATAGGCACCACAAAATGAGGATGTTGAGTCAACATACCCTCTTCACCATGAGCCAGAGAAAACAAGGGTTGTGTGACAGAATCCAGTTGATCCGAAATCTGGGATTGGTGTCGAATCTGTGCACCCTCAGCCGCCATAGCTATTGTTCTTTTGGATTTGCTAGGGCAATTGATGGCATAGTGCCCTGCACTACCACAATACAGGCATAAATTGTGAGTGCGTCGCCACTGTTTTTCTTCGTTGGATAATGGCCCTCTTATTAGATTTACCTGCATAGCCTCTGGCTCAGAGTCTGTAGGTGTTTGTGGGATCTGAGTAGAAGTTCTTGAATAGGAAATTGGAGTAGTACTTGGTCTAAAAGAGCCCTGTCTTTCCAATCTTCTTTCAGAAAGTCTCCGATCAATACGGATAGCCAAACGCACAAATGCATCAAAGTCAGCAGGAAGATCAACACGAGCTAGCTCATCTTTTATAGCTTCTGAGAGACCTTTTCTGAAGTGGAACCTCTGGGCTGATTGGTTCCAGGTAGTATCAGCAACCCACTGTCTGAATTCAACAGCATATTCAGCCACCGAGCGCCTCCCTTGATGCAAATGAAGGAGAGTGGCTTCTGCTGTAGCACATCGATTGGGGTCATCAAAAACAAGGCACATGGCCTCAAGAAAGTCATTTAGATTACCCAAGACTGGACTGTCTTGTTCCAGAAGAGGGGAGCCCCAAGCCAGGGCTTCATCTTTGAATAAGGAAAAAATAAATCCCACCTTCTCTCTTTCAGATGGAAATTGGTGAGGTAACATCATGAAGTGCAAACGGCATTGATTTAGGAAATTTCTAAATTTTTTGCGATCTCCTCCAAACTTTTCTGGCAGGGGCAAGCGGGCCTCTTGAGCAGGTGTAACAGTAGCAGCCGCAGCATCACGTGCCCTGTAGCTGGTATACTCACTGTGCATTGACTGAAATTTATTTTGCAGTTCAGCTACCTGGTCCTGCAGCACTTGGATGGTCTGTGCCTGGGTCTGCACAGTTCTTGCAAATAAAGCAACCTGCTGGGCCAATGCAGAATCTGTCCCGGCGGTCTCCATGAAAGGGCCAGATTATTCTGTAATGATATAGAAATCACAAAGTTGTGGAGACCAGTAGCCAAGGTCAGCAATAATCCAGTTCCGCAAACTTGTAGGTGAAAACAGGAACATTGTTTATTGAAGTGATCAGAAACCACACAATAATCTGGCAAGGATCAATAGACAGGAAGTGCCTTATATAGGCCAAGGACCAGACACCTGACCAGACACAGCTGAAGAGACTTAGGTACTGATACAATTGCTAGCAGAGTCAAGCTTATAAGGTCTCAATGGAATTCACAACAGGCCGGCTGGCGCAGTGGTAGGGAAGAGGTATAGCAGCCTGGGGACCAGGGTTCAAAACCCAGCAGAGTCAATTCCTCACAGATAGTGAATAGGGAAGAAGCCTGTGTTATGAGAGGAGGAGAGGGGCTAGGACTGGACCTTGGTGTACACCAACAGTTAGAGGGTGAGGTAAAGTAAAAGTAAAATTTTAAAACATACATGAAAGGTTGTACTTACAAAATATAAAAACTGCAGGAACATTTCCACAATCTTTGACAGTGCACACACGTCTTGTTAAAATAAATAGACCTTATAGCCCCAGGGTATGAGATTAATCAAAGGTTATCTATTTTCTACTAAAAAAGTAAATTCTCTGCCATAATACATACATTAAAAAGCAGTTCCACATGTTTTTTTTTTTTTTTTTATTCTGTTTTTAGTATTAAGTAGATAATATTTTTTTATGTTTTGTAAGTACAATATTTATGCATGTTATAATATAACCACACATATTTCACGACATATTTTTATGTTTTCTTTTTTTCCTTTTTTGCCCATGTGACAATCCAGGGGTAGGGGCTATTACTACACAGGGCCACCTGCTATAGACTACAGGTTAACTACCCACAAGGACAGATTGGTTCTTGGAAATCTCAGCACCAGCACCCTGATATCTGACTACTGTATTAGACAGCATCTTTCCATCAGGAATCAGCACTTTTTAGAGTCTCAGTAACCTTCCTGTGGTAGTGACCGGGACAAGTTACTTGCAGGGTGGAGATAGGATCAGTATTGCAGCCACCAGGAGCAAATAAGAGAACATACGATTGCTATGTCTCAGCAGTCAATTGATTTATTTTTGAAAAGTCAGCAATCTTTATAGCAGTTAGATAGATTAGATAGAACATTAGCATTCTGTCTGGCACCTATGAACAACAGGCCAACATCCAATACACACATGTCATCTCTGGCTGTCTAGCACATCAGAGATGTAATTAGCTTATCTGTCTACATTGTAGACCAATTTTGTTTAACTGTTTCATGACCATTTAGTTAAAGTTTAAACATAACAAAGAACACAGTAATATAACATGGGGAAGTACATATAGTATACAGGCTAATGCAGGTACAAAGCCATAAGGCGACATGAAGCATGGTGATACACTATGGCCCTATGTTTTGGGACTATTCACCCCACTACCCACGTGCCCACATTTCCCATGTGGCAATAAAATTCCCCTACCCATTTTCCAGTTTGATTCACTACCATCTGTAGAGGTATTAGGCAAAAGTACAATATGCTGCATACTGTTTTCCTTACCTGGTTCCCCAACCTAATTTTTAAAACTCATTTCTTGCAGGATTGCCATGGGGAAAAGGCTATAATATAAGTGTACACTGGTACGCTACATTTCTATTTTATCTGTAATACTTATTAAAATTACCCTTGCATACAGTTCAGTATGATAATAAGTTCTAGTGTAATATGAATGACCTTGTCTAATCGTAATTGCTCACTACAGCTATCTCTACTGTAGGTATCCATGTTTCACTCTTTTTCCATTCCCTCCCTCAGTCCAAAGTCACTGGCTGCTTGCTTGTGTTCCTTGAAGTGTACTTATGCTAAAGTAAACATTGCACAAGGCAAATGATAACTCTATGTATGAACCTTTTGCATTGTGGTGCTACTGGGTTATGCTGACTCCTTAAAATAACCAATGCAGAAGTACCGTTGATGGAAAAGGACAAGTTAGATGTCTCCAATATCCCAAATAAATAATTAAATGTATGTATTTTCATTAAAGTTTAACCCAGTTGTATTTCATAATGTGCCTGCATTATATTTTCCCTTTAGGTAACATATATAGTGCATCTAATTCAATCTAGTGCATTTATTGCCCATACTCTGCATGCTGAAACACGGATGGAACCAAACTTATTTCCTCAAGTCGTACACAGTGTACCTTGGAAACAGCGCAATAAGTAATCACTTTCCAATGTATAAATCTTAGAGGTTACTAGTACTTCTATTCTTGTGAGCAGCCCAATGCTTTTTTACTGTCAATATTTCTGCTATTTATCTTCTATTCCTTCAACAGACCCCTTTCCCATAACTCCCCTCATTCCTTCCCAAGCTTTCACTCTTTCACACCCCGATCCCTGTTAAACCAGAATAAATAAGAGGCAATGATGTGCTTATTTATATTAGTCGGTTACTTTTTTCTTCCTGTTCTGTAAAGTCAAAGGTTAAATGCTGATATGGTAGAACCTTATCTGGTCATATAGAATCCATTTATTTTGGATGTGCTTGTAACATTTTTACATTGGACATCATTTGCTTCTTTAATAAAGAGATTTTAAAAAGATTACACATTTTCAGATCAATAGTTTTTTTTTTAGGCAGCAGAAACTAATGTAATATTAAAAAAAAAAATTGTTTGTTAAAGCCTTGTATAAAAAGGGCTTCAGAAACCAAACTCTTATGTCTATGTTTATTCTGGTAAATAAGAAAAAAATGAATTGAGAGTGTGTAGCCCATGCTAGGGTACCTAGTGGTCCAGTGGTTAGGATGTGGTGCTTTCACCGCTGCAATCTGGGTATAATTCCAGTCAGGGAACCAAGAGATCATACCACCCTGAAGCCATGCAGGGTTGGGTGCGTTCAGTACTTGGGAGACAACCTAGGAATACTAGGAGCTGTATATGGTGGCCTATTGGAGAAGGAGCTAACAATAAACTTAAGCATCTATGCTATAAATACCAAGTGGATCCACATGGTGTGTTACAATCCATGAGGTCAGGGAGAGTCAGACACGACTAAACGAAAGTTCATGATAAATAAATGTTCATATAGTTAAAATAAACTTTAAAAAAAACTCTAACCTGAAAATTGTATACAGATCTGAAGTAAGCCAATTCATATGTCCTCTTTTATTAAATAGGAAGGCAGAATTCTAATTTAAACACAGAAATACAGAATTACTTGCAAATAGGCAGATAAGAACCAGAAAGCCCAACTATCTTGCCTATTCTATCTACCTAAACATCTTGCTTAATTTAGCTTAGGGTAGTATTGTGCTGTCTTTGACTCTACTACTTTTGTATAGTACTTCCTCTTAGTATCCCTAAATATTCTAACTTCCAACTTCAAATCATGACCCCTTGACTTGGCCTTGATCTTATTCTGGAATACACTTCCCTCCTGAGCTTTATTAAATCTTTTGATATTTGTGAAGATTTCTAGCAAATCCTCATTTGGAAAATGTTTTTTTATATATTCACATGAAATAGCAGATCTACAGTTGAAAGGAAAGGCAGATGTTTTATTCCTGTTTTCTATCAGGAATTTCATTCACTTTGTTTTTGTTTCCTGTCTGAATAAAAACTGCCGTCACTATACAGGACATGTAAATGAATTATGTTTTCATAATACACACCATAAAGTTGAAGGCTTATGAATGGTGCCAGTTTTCTTTAACTCTGGTTTACAACACAAGGGCCCCTATTCAATTGCAAGCCCACAATTATGTTATACCGGCCAGATGCTTGACATTTGATACAATTACAGAGCGATTCAATTGAACAAGCCCGCAAGTTACAGGCCGAAAGCCGAAACTGTAAACCATGCAAATATAAGTAGCATTTCAGAGCGGAATCATGATTAATTTAGCAAGGCCGTAACTACTGATTTAGAAACAGCCAATAGTAAATGAGACCGTCATCATTACGTCAGTAAAACATAGAAGTTACATGTCAATCAATTAGCGTTTTGAAGTTCCATATGCGATCAGACTCGCAATTCGGCAATGTAAAAAATAATAAAAGTAGATGACGATACTGTTCTGGTCCATGTGTGTGGCCTGATATGTATTAACTCATTGATTCCCGAGATTGATATGACACCAAAATGAAACCTAAAAAAAAAAAAAAATTCTAGTGCAGATTTGTGAGCTTGAGTTGTGCAATTAATTGTAATGTCTTACATCGCTTTCCTCATCATTTAAAGTGCAATACTGATTTTTTTGTTGTATTTACAGTGCTACGATCAGGTGTTTAACCCATTTGCGGGTCCCATCTGGTACCTGTAGGATTTTCTTCTACATTTGGCGTTTATGGGAATGAAAACATTTGCAGGCTTGAAAATTGTAGCAATTGAATAACAATTTGCAATTTTAGAGATTGTAACTTTTGCGGGCTTGAAAGATCAAAGGCTTAGATGGGTTGTAAGTTACAAAGAGAAACACACTACAGAGAGAGACAGCAAACAGACAGGCCACACACAGACAGGCAGCACACAGACAGATAGCACAGCAGGAGAGAGAGACAGCAAAGAGAGAGAGAGACAGCAAAGGGCAAAAACCTGCCACACAATAAAGTAAGTGCCGTCAAACACCGCAGCAAGTGGCATACATCTTGTCTTCTCCATCTAAAAAAAGTCTCCAGAATTTGTCGCTATCTTACACAAGACACAACTAAAATCATTATACACTCTCTCATCATCTCTCGACCAGACTTCTACAACTCGCTTCTTGTTGACCTACCTACCACCCGACTATCTCCACTTCAATCCATTATGAACGCCTCTGCTAGACTCATCTTCCGTAAACAACATTCAGTGTCGGCATCACCTCTCTGTCAATCACTCCACTGGCTTCTCTTAGCCTCAAGAATAAAATTTTAAATCATTACCCTAACTTACAAAGCCCACAACAATAGCGCTCCCTCATACATCTCTGCGCTCATCTCCAAATACTCCCTCACTCACCCTCTTCGTTCTGCTAATGACCTTCTTCTTTCTACAAATCTTGTCACCTCCTCTCACTCCCGCATCCAGGACTTTTCTCGTGCTGCCCCTAGTCTCTGGAACTCCTTGCCTTGCTCCACCAGATTATCCTCTTGCCTCAAAACATTTAAAACCTCACTTAAAATGCATCTCTTTAAAGAAGCGTAATACCTTCCACCCTAACACGCTTATCACCTCTCTCTCCCTCTTTTACCACTCACTATACCTTAGATTGTAAGTCTGCTAGTTTCTAAGTACTTTGGGAATTCACCAAGGACATTGGATTCCTAGCTCAAAGACAGGGCCTGTCTTGCTTTGCTATATCTTAATTTGTATTTATCTTTGTCTGAACTTAATTTATGTACAGTGCTATGGAATATGTTGGCGAGTTATAAATTAACTATAATAATAATAATATAATAATAACAGCCACCATTACAAGCAATAGAGAAAGATACACTGTACATAGACAGACAGCACAGACAATTCAAGTTAACATTCTATGATACCGTCTGTGAAGTTCAGTTTTCCTCTTATGGATTCTGTTATATATATAACTCCAGCCCATGTGATGGGTAAATAGGGTAATGAACATGGGACTTGTTAAGGGATATGATATGATGTTGCTGTATAATGTAAGGTAGATCTCAATAAGTAATGTTGGGTCACTAAGAGAGTATTTGTGGATTATACAGAACAGTGTGGGTATTTGACCTTAACAACAGGGGTTATGATTTATCAATGTAAAGAGGGTAACTAGGCATGCTTGGTATGTACAGACCGCATTTTTCTCAGGGAGTGTGATGGAAGGTATCACTAGAGGCTCTGAGATAAATAGAATTCAGTTAGAGGGGTTACTGTTTTTTGAGGGACAGAAATTAGCCAGGAGGAATGGAGGTGGACATCTAGACACTGTGTCAATTAGCCAGTGTTTACCATACTAACCCCCTGTGGAGCAGCCTTCCTAACAATTCCTAGCACTAAGGTGTGAAGTGTGGGCAAAAAGAAATCAAAAGGCCCTGTCAGTTATACTAAAAGAAATGTAATGTTTGAATTCTCCTACATGACAAAACGTCTCTATAAGCTGTTTAGCCAAGAAGGCACCAACCCCACAGGGGGCATTGAGAAGGGCTGACAGCAGATGATTGACAGATGGGTCACTCAGCTAAAGGGAGATTGGATAAGAGGGCTGTGGCTAAGGGGTGTGACTTGTGACTTTGTGTGACTTAACTGCATGAATAAGATGTGAGAAAATAAAAAGGGGGTCATTGCTGTTTTGGAAATGCTGTGAGGGAATATTAAACCTTGCTCTTCTTGGGAATACAGAGACAATGGTGTATTGTATTTTAAGGAGGTTTGATATGACTGCCGGGCATCGAGCAGGCCCATCACTTCAAGGAAGATTAACAGCATACTAAGGGCAATTCCTGTTTCTAAAAGGCAAGGCGAGTTGGAGCCTAGTTGGAATCTTCACAAACTGGGGGCATTGTGGTGGAATCTCTGTCCGAGACCCGGCTTCAAGGGGAATGGACCTTCTAGAGCAATGTATGGAGTTCCTGCGATTGTGGCAGGACCATGAGCTGTCAGGCTGGCTGGAAGAACTGGTATGGAAAGAGATTTCCTTTCCAGTATCGTGCCAGGATAAGGCCTTGTTGGTGCCCTTGGAGAGGATCCCTATTTTCCATTGGAGCTAATAGATGGACTCTGGGAGAACGTCTTTGGTGATCCTGAATGTGGCATGCAAGGAGGCATAATAACTTGTTTTTTTAAATGTTTCAAGGTCTGTGGCTAGAACCATTGTACCCGGAAGCTAATTCGATAGAACCCCTGGTTTAACAAGAGCTGCAGCTGTAGGCTGATTATGTTAAATTGCTGGATGAGGCATCCATGGAGGGGTTTTGGCCAACCAGATTGGAGGTACCCAGTCAGGCGGACAGGGATGAAGAGGACTGGTCACCAGACCCCTACGAACCAGTGAAGAGTAATTATGCTCAAGGGGTCTGGGGAGAGGATATTATGGACTGTTGGCAGAACCCAGGCCAAGCAGAGAGTCTGGATGGGATTAGCTATGCTCACTGTGATCTGGGAAGAATGTACTGTGGGCCTTGCATGGGGCTCCAGATGATAGCCTATGTCAGAAAGCCAGCCACAGTTCAAGGGACAGGCTCAGCAAGCAGCCCTGTGACCATGGCAGACCAGGGGCCACGGCCCTTTCCAGGTGGTGGGTACACCATGGCTAAGAATAAGGCAATGTGGCAAAAAGAAAAGAACTGTCAGATTGCAGATGCAAGAGAAAGTCTGGGTGGGAGCAGGGATACCCACCAGCCCTGGGAGGAGAAAATGGACTGTGAACCATTAAAGGAGCTCCAGCTGATAGCCAATGTCACAGAGCTAGCCACAGTTCCAGAGACAGGCTCAAGCAAGCAGCCCTGGGAGTGTGGCTGACCAGGGGGAACAGCCCTATCCAGTTGATGGGGACACCATTGCTAAGTGAGATCCTGACAGGGGACACCATGACCATGGACTCGGAAGGAGGTGAGTGCTATGCCCAGGTGATGGTTCCAGAGAGAAGGGGGTCTGATATGCTGATCCAGATGCAACCTAGAGGATTGGAGCCTTTAGACCAGGCCTCAATATTGGGTGCCAGCTTCCAGATCCGGCCAGTACCTTCCCCCTTGAAACTACTGTTTTTATGGGTGCCTCAGGGGAGTGTTTTATCAATAGAGTGGGGCAGAAGAGTGCATTGGCCCTTGCTTTTGGGAGGGGGGCTAGCCATGCCACCTTGGGAACTGTCAACTGGACTTTTACCACCCTGGGACCTTTTGGAATGGGTGAACTACTAGGCCCAAGGACTGTTTTAATTGCTGCAAGTCATCTGTTTGTACTGGCTTGGCTGGAGAGGGTGTCATTGGCAAAGAACCACATGGGTGGGACAGTATTCGTGGATTGGAAAAGAGGGTACCCCATCATCTATCCCTACTGCGTTGTCTCCCCTGCAGCTGCCCAAGGAAATTGTTTACCCCAATTGATGGGGAGGGAGGGGGCAAGGTGGTTGGCTAATGCGCCATGGCAGCTAGGCCAAAAGATGTGTGGGCTGGGTGTAGAACTAGTACATTATGTATTATAGTTTAGAAAGAAGACAAGATTTGGCATTAATTAATTTTGACTTTGAAAAAGCCTTTGATAGCATATCCCACTTTTATTTCAGGTTTTCAAAAAAATGGGTGTGCCAGAGAGAATGTTGAAGCACATTAAAAGTGTGTTGAATGTCATTTATCAGCTTTGGTATTTAGAGATAAACTCCCTTATAAGGATCTGGTGACTGGATCACTGGTGGTAAAAGAAATTCTAAAAAATTGGAGACGGATTAATAAGAAAAATAAGCTGATCCCGGAGGGCAGCTTAATGACCCCAGTAAAAGCTTTGCTACATATAAATATGGAAGGCATTGTAAATGACTGGAACAGCAAAGGGCTGGTTCGGGTTAAAGATACTTTAATCGAAGGAGCTATTGCTTCCTTTGATCAGATAAAAAATAAGTTTAACATCGCAGTAGAGGGATGGCTAACGTATGAAGCTTATAGAACCATTTGCCGCCAATTTAGCATTCCTCTACAAATTGGCAAATAATTAAACTCTATAGAAAAAATTCTTCCCAAATTGGAAAAAAAACATCTAATATCCAAATGTTTTAATATCACCAGATCCTTCGGAGAACAGCCTAAAACCAAGGGTATGTGTCAATGGGAGAATAACTTAAATTTAGCACTAGAGGTAAAAGACTGGGACACAACTTTAAAATTAACAAACAGATTTATTAAACAAACAACATACAGAGAAACGTTTTTTAAAATAATCAACAACTGGTATTTTACACCTGTTAAAATTGCACAGATTTCCCATATCCCTTTGGAAAGAATGTGTTGGAGAGATTGCGGTAATACTGCTCATTTATTACATATTTTATGGGAATGCCCAAAATTAAAGTTTTTTTGGGAAAGTTGTTATGATTTTTTGTCTGGTATTGTGGGAAATCAATTTCCTTTCAGGGCAGAATGCAGCTTGCTGCATATTTTTCCAAACAATATCGTTATGGAGAAAAAAGCTTTACCATTTTGACTTTTTCAATAGCAAAAAATATATTAATTTCTAATTGGAAAGCGAAAACTGCTCCAATTTTTGCTGATACTGTTTGGAAAATAAAACATATCCGCGAATTAGAAAAAAATTATGAACAAAAAGGTTTTACCAATGTTGATCCACTAAAATGGAAATGTGGGACCAAAAACAGGGTATACTTGTTAATATCAAAACTCTAGAGGGGCTGGATGAGGTTTGAAAGAGAGAGAATGGAAATGTATTTAATGTATGTAATTTTTTTTTTTTGTTGTAAATACCTTATTGATGTTTTTTCAGTATGTTAAAATTTGTTTTTCGCAAATAAGAAAAAAAAAAAAAAAAAAGTGTGTTGAATGTTTGAGTTGTGTTAGTGTGAATGGGTTTATGACAAGGTTGTCCCCTCTGCCCAATTTTATTTGTTTGTTGTATAGAACCTTTTTCAAATGAAATATAAAAAGATAAAGTAATACAAGGAATTCCAGTGCCAGGCACTGGTGGTAAACAAGTCAAATTTTTCTCATATATATGGATGATACAACAATTGGGTGCAGGGATTCTGTTTCAATAAAAAGAGCAGTAAGAGTGGCTGAAAGGTTTTGTGGAGCATCTGGTTTGAAGTTGAATATTGAAAGAAGTGAATGCATGTTGTATGGAAAGTGGAAAAGTATTTTAGATATCACTATCCCAATACTAAGAGATAAAATAAAAATTGTAGGTATTTATTTCACAAAAGACATGATAGATGACATAAATTGTGATAATATGTTAAAAAAGATAAAGAAAAAAATAAATGTATGGGGCTTTAGAAAGTTAATATTTGAAGGAAATTTTTTAATTATAAAGCAAATTATTTTACCTATAATTTTATACACTTCCATGGTTTTATTTTCTCTTATTTTGTAGCTAAAACTTATTATTAGAGAGTGTTTTATTTTTTTATGGGGTTTCAAAATGGAGAGATTTAAAAGGGTAAAAGTGTGTAAATTACATGTAAATGGAAGAATTTTTTTATTGATTTAAAAATGTTTCTGAGTTTTACATTTCTTGCTTTTAATATCAAAATGGCTCTCAGTACTGATGATTGTAAAGCTAGTTATTTTACAAAATATTCTATTGTTTTTTTATTTTGTAAATATGGGTGGATGGGCTTGTCTTTAAATAAACCTTCTGCTTTTAGCCCTCCAAAACATTATGTTAATAAGAGAATATAATTTACAACATTAAAAAAAAATCATAAATAAAAAAAAATCATAAGAATATTTTTACAAATTTTAGATTAAATGAAACGGTTTTATTGTTGACAAATTTTAATAGTGATGAAAACAAATTTGGTATAATGTATCTAATTACTTTTTTGAGTAATAAACAGAAAGATCTGGCTTGGGCAGCTGTTACAGATTGTCTACCTACGAGAGAATTCCAGCACAGATGTGTTTTGGTCACCAGGGCGAAGTGCTCTAGATTGGAGTGTAATTCTGATGAGACCGCTTTACATATATTCTGGAATTGCTCTTTTGCACAGGAGGTATGGAAAATTATTGGACCTCTTTTAAAGTGGGGTGGGTAATCTTAGAATTTTAAACCACAAAATTGTTTTATATGGGAGGATGCTATGCAAAGAGAAATAGAGCTTTTTAGAAAATCGGTTAATTATTAATGGTTTTAAAGAAGCTTTATGGAAAGCAAGAAATATTTTATTATTTAAAAAAATTTTTTACCCAGGACTGTATAAAATACACTTATAGTTTATTATATATTTACTATTGGAGGGATAAAAAACAAATAGGAAAAGACAAAGTAGAACAGAAATGGAAGTTGCACACTTGGAACAGGTTATTATCATTTTAATTTTTCCTTAAAAATTTGTCTTTTTTACCTTTTTACCATTTTTTAATTCTTTTTATCCTTTTTTATCCTTTTTTTAGAGAAGGGATAGGATAGGGTTTTAACCTCAAATAAAATACACTTATAGTTTATTATATATTTACTATAGGAGGGATAAAAAACAAATAGGAAAAGACAAAGTAGAATAGAAATGGAAGTTGCATACTTGGAACAGGTTATTATAATTTTAATTTTTCTTAAAAAATTTGTCTTTTTTACCTTTTTACCATTTTTTTATTCTTTTTATCCTTTTTTATCCTTTTTTTAGAGAAGGGATAGGATAGGGTTTTAACATCAAATACGGGATAGAAAGAAAGATACAAAAAGAAAGAGAAAATATAGGAGTTTTAACTAGGGTTTTATAGTGAAAGATAGTTATTTTTTTTTTTTTTTTATTTGACCTACTTCGACCTTGTAAATTTCCTTTTGTTTTAACATACCATGATGATGTATAAATGATAAAACCTTGACCTGGCAATATTGCGAAAGGCGAAGTGAGGGCCACAGTAAGTCCGTTACGCGAATTGAGGGCCACAGTTGCTGGCATGGAGCGCCAAAGGCGCTCCATGCCAGCAACTGCGGCCCTCGAAAAATTAATGGACTTACGACACAGAAATACAACACGCGTTACGACCCATTACGACCTCGCAAAAAACGTCCAAATACCGGGCACATGAAAACATGAAAGACACAATAAAAACAAACAACAAATACATAAAAATCTAACCAAAAGCAAGGGGAGGCACCCAGGACCTCGAAAAGTGAAGTTACAGATCAATTAAAGTGAAAATAAAAGAGTTTAGACACCCGAAAATCCTCTAAGCAAGAGAAAAAATGGCCGCCGAAAAAAAACGAAAACGAGGCTACAGGACTCTAAAGACACAAAACAGCACCAAACTCCTACGGATTTACCGAAAAACAGCTACAACATCCGAAAACAAGGACGCAACCCGTGCGACCCGAAAACCATTAGAAACACAAGAAATACACACAACAAACACATAAAAACTTTACCCACAGGAAGGGGGTGCACCCAGGACCTCTGCAAGTGAAGTTACACCTCGATTTAAGTCAAAATTAAAGACTTTAGACACCTGAAAATCACCAAAGCGAGAGAAAAAATGGCAGACGAACAAGACGCAAAAATACTAGTTACTCACAAAACAGAAACAACGATCCAGTCAACTTCACGAGGCACGTAACACCCACTATGCGGCACGTACCACACTGATATTAACCACCATTTTACAGAAAAATGACAACTATTAGGCCAAAAATGGCGGCTGGAACGCAAATTTAACGCTGGAAGGCAAATAGCTCATTCGTATTTCATTCTAACGGTCTGAAGCACCTCAAAGTTTATAAATACTGCCTACTTTCCAGAAAATTCTACATTTCTCCTCAGGTGATGAACATTGTGACTGGATAGTTAACTGCTGCCGTTACTTCAGAAGAGAATTGTTTCCTAATTTACAACTTCACAATCTGCAAATTCAAACTGATAGGTAAGCCATAATATATTTCATTTAGTAAGAAAGACACCCAAAAAAAAAAGCAAAAAAATTTAACATTGCAAACCTTAACAATGAAAATGTCATTCATGTATAGTGACATTTGAAATGCACATATATGTGTATAGGCCCCACAACAACCGAATCTTAACTCAAAGTCAGCAAAGAAGTATATTCAACTGACATTAATTCACAGCAATTCATAGCAAAAAAAAGATGACACTAATACATATTTAACCTGCAGCTCTATCTTTCTAATTTTTTTCACTATTCAAACAGACTCTGCATCAACAGCGTCAATCAAGAATTTGCAGCATGGACTGTGAAAAAGGATCACTTTTAAAGAACAGAAAGAAAGAATAAGAGGTAAGATAGAAAAATACATTTCATGCAGAAAAAGACCATGCTTTGTAAAATCCGAAAGAATGAATACACAATTAACCATTTAATGTTCCTTTTCAAACAGACACTACAAGAGACTGGCGGATTAAGATTGGCAGGAGCGAACAAGAACAAGACTTCAATCAAGGTATAGTATAACAAGTACAAAAATAAACAAAAATCCTATGTTTAATGCCTGCCAATATGAGAATTCAAACTAAAAAATACAAGCCTCAATACAAATTCAAGCAAGACAAAAACACCACAGTTCAAGAAACTTTACAAAGACCTATATTATTTCCAAATAAAGACACTTGCACACAAAAAGAAAAAGAACACAAAGTGGTGGACACAAAACAGGATAGCATACCAAACATTAGAAACATTCAGAAAACAAAAGTATTCCTCCTCTTTACTGTACAACAACCTGGAACCATCAAGGCCAATAATTAAAACTTCATAAAATATCAACAAGATAAACTATGTGTAGAACAATATTGTGGATTTATGGACTATGTCGCTGAGGTTGCTACAAGCAGAGACATGACAGCTGGCAAAGCCATCATTTTACCATCTTCTTTCCAGGGATCTCCTCGAAATATGAGAGAAAGATACAATGATGCTATGGCTATTGTCACCAAATTTGGAAAACCCGATTTATTTATTACATTTACATGTAATCCCCAATGCCAGAAATTACACAACATTTATTTCTTGCCCAAAGTGCTTCCAATAAACCAGATTTAGCAGCCAGAGTTTTCAAAATTAAATTAAATGAATTAATATGTGACATCACTATAAGTCACTTATTTGGCAAATGTCTTGCTTATGTATATACAATTGAATTTCAAAAAAGAGGCCTTCCACATGCACATCTTCTCATAATCCTTCAAGAAAAAGATAAATTAGATACTGTGACAAAGTGGATTCAGTCATTGTTGCTGAACTACCAGATCCAGAACTATATGGTAGACTATATGAGATTGTTACTCATCGTATGATCCATGGACCCTGTGGCGAGCTTAATCCACAATCACCATGTATGGAAAATAATAAATGTTCCAAAGAATTTCCAAAAGATTATAGAGACAAAACTTATGCCAATTGTGATGGCTATCCACTATATAGAAGAAGAGAAGGAGATAGTGCCATTATTCGTGGGAAAAAAGGTTGACAATAGATATGTGGTACCATACAATCCACATTTACTTAGGAAGTATAATGCACACATTATTGTAAAAGCCTGCACTTCCATCAAATCCATTAAATATGTCTAAAAATATATTTACAAAGGCTATGATGCAGCTACTGTAGTCGTCAAAAGTGCAGACAATACCGAAAGCAGTGAGTTAGTACATGATGAACTTGCATCTCATGTAGATGCTCGCTATGTAAGTGCGCCAGAAGCTATGTGGCGTCTTTTAACATTTGAAATGCATGATAGATCACATGCAGTATATAGATTAGCAGTACATTTGCCACAAATACATTTAGTGTATTTCCATGCTGGAAATGAAAGTAATGTATTGGCCCAAAGTGAGCATCGTCACACTACACTAACTGCATGGTTTCAATTAAATTCTACAGATTCACAAGCAACACAATTCTTATATATTGAAATTCCATATCACTATGTTTTTGTGAATGGATTATGGAGACCAAGAAAAAGCAGAGGAAATTAAATAATACCAAGAATTTACACGGTCAGTCCAAGAGACCTTGAACGTTTCTGCTTTCAACTACTACTTTTAAATGTTCCTTGAGCACAAAGTTTTGAACACTTAAGAACTGTTAATGACATAGTATATGAATCCTTTCATTTAGCTGCAAGACAAAGAAACTTACTAGCTGATGATTTCAGAATGGGAAAGATGTCTAGAAGAAGCAACACTATGTCAAATGTCATGGCAGATGAGAGAACAATTTGCATTCATTTGTATCTTCTCAAATGCTCCAAATGCATTAGCTTTGTGGGACACATTTAAAAGTAATATGGCTGAAGACTTTATGCAACGATACAATGAACCTATTGCACAATTAAAAGCATTAATGGAAATCCAAGAAATATTTTTAACTCATGGATTAAGTTGTGCAAGTTTTAATCTGCCTGATCCAGGTCTTATAGATGACATAAACTTTGAAGACTATGACATTCAATTACAAGTACAAAGGACAGAAGAAAGACTTGCAACTTTAAATACATTACAATTGCAAGCATTTAATGCCATAAAAAATGCACTAGATGATGACATGGTCAAAGAGCGTTATTTCTATCTTGATAGACCTGGCGGATCAGGAAAAACATATCTATATAATTTATTAATGAGTTTTGTACGAGCACAAGGTCAAATAGCACTCGCATTTGCCACCACTGGAATTGCTGCACTTTTGTTAGAAGGTGGAAGAACTGTACATAGTGTCTATTTTAGAAACCTCTGTGTCAGATATTCGCATGACATCATTACAAGTAAAAAAACTGAAAAAAAGTAAATTAATTATAAAAGATGAGGCGACAATGATGTCATGCTATGCCCTCCAATGTATTGATCGTTTGCTTCGTGAAGTCATGGATACTACTTTTCCATTTGGTGGAAAAGTATTGTTGTTAGGTGACTATTTTAGACAAACATTACCTGTCGTTGTACATGGAAATCGAACTGACATTATCGAAACATGTATAAAGTCAAGTACACTATGGAAACATTTTACCCATCGTCAACTCCAACAAAATATGAGATCAGAAGGTCCAAATTATTTCAATGATTGGCTTATTAAAATTGGAGAAGGCAAAACAGAAAAAATACCAAATTTACCTGACGACACTGTGCACATCCCACCTCATATGATTTGTCACCAAGATCTTATATCGGCTATATTTGAAAGTACAATAAATAACCAGGACTATTCAGAACTTGCCAACCAAGTCATCCTAACCTGTAAAAATAAGTATGTATTAATCCTCAAAAATTAATGCACCCAAAGAAATTATCACAGTGCTGATTCTGTATTTGCTGATGACAAATAAAGTCAGGCAAACTTTTCAACTGAATTCATAAACTCATTAACTCCTTCTGGAATGCCACCACATATTTTGCAGCTAAAGAAAGGTGCAATTGTCATGTTACTGTGAAATATGAACCCCAAAAAAAGGCCTCTGAAATGGGACAAGATTAATTGATCAACAATTAAAGGACCATTTCATAGATGCTGAAATTTTAACTGGTACCCATAAAGGAGAGAGAGTTTTCATACCAAGGATATATTTAGCAACAAGTGAAAGTAGTCTCCCTTTTATACTTCAAAGAAAACAATTTCCCATAATTATGGCATAACCAAATGTAAAGAACATGGCACAACAGCAAACCTGCCAAGACACGGCCGCACACCAAAACTCACGGACCAGGCAAGGAGGGCATTAATCAGAGAGTCAGCACAGAGAAATAAGGTAACCCTGGAGGAGCTGCAGAGACTGGAGTGGCTAGAAGAAAGCCATTACTTTCAGCAAAAAACTAAATGGCATGTTTTGAGTTTGCGAAAAGGCATGTTGGAGACTCCTAAAATGTATGGAGGAAGGTGCTCTGGTCTGATGAGACTAAAATTGAACTTTTTGCCCATCAAAGAAAACGCTATGTCTGGCGCAAACCCAACACATCACATCACCCAAAAAACACCATGGTGGTGGCAGCATCATGCTGTGGGGATGTTTCTCAGCAGCCGGGACTGGGAAACTGGTCAGAGTTGAGGGAAATATTGGGATATGTTTGATCAAAACCTGCACCATTCTGTGCATGATTTGAGGCTAGGATGGAGGTTCACATTCCAGGAGGACAATGAGCCCAAACACACTGCTAAAGCAACACTTGAGTGGTTTAAGGTGAAATTTGTAAATGTGTTGGAATGGCCTAGTCAAAGCCCAGACCTCAATAGAAAATCTGTGGTCAGACTTAAAGATTGCTGTTCACAAGCACAAACCATCCAACTTGAAGGAGCTGGAGCAGTTTTGCAAGGAGGAATAGGCAAAAATCCCAGTGGTAAGATGTTAATTCCAGGTTGTGAGGCAACAAAGCATGAAAAAGGCCAAGGGGGTGAATACTTTTGCAAGGCACTGTAGCTCATAAGGGGTAGAGGGTACTGAGGGGGGTCCAGGGAATAATCTGGCTCATACAAGGTAGCAGTATTTACCCCTAATTGTGTTGGTTTCAAGCTATCAAGCCTCAAATCAATACAATTAAGGTGGTATCTACTTTTAGTGACAGATTTGTGGCATCCTGTCTTCTCAAAGGCATTTGTCTTCCTTTATAAGTGGCTGAAAGCATCTGTGGGCTTTTTTTAACATTTCTGGCACTCATAAAGGCTACCAAGTAAACTTTAGCTAAATTGAATATCATTACTGGAGGCATATGATGGTGATTTTATGGAATAGTTATGGGGCAGGTATTTTTGTTTTACGTTATTAGGTTGTTTCCTACAGTTGCCATGGAATGGAAGCCTAAGTCTTTAGTCTAGTGACGATTTGGGGCAG
Source organism: Discoglossus pictus (assembly GCA_027410445.1). Taxonomy (NCBI): domain Eukaryota; kingdom Metazoa; phylum Chordata; class Amphibia; order Anura; family Alytidae; genus Discoglossus; species Discoglossus pictus. Next base: position 217,809,062 of record CM050168.1, on the reverse strand, counting down.
TTATGGGTTGCAAGGTCCTGTGAAACTGATAGTAGCTCTAGTCTTGAAGCATCCACTTCATTTTCAGTATGTGAAATTAATATAATGCCTTTAAAATGACATCATGCATTTTGAGGAAGTAGCCAAACCAGCAAGAATTCAGCCCTATCTAGTCTAAAGGAGTTTTCAATAATGTTTTATTTTGTCATATTGTCATATAAAATGTACACTTCTAAGAAGCCACCAGAGTAAAAGTTTATCACCATCTGCAACAACTCTGTTTCTTTGTGTTCTCTCTGATGTAGAGAACCATGTTTCACAGTTGTGGCCTAAGGCCAGGGACCTCACACCCAGTGCAATGTTGCTGCATACAGACACACATCATGTCATTGTCTGCTTGCTGACAGCATTACACTGAATTTAATTTCAAACACAGCTTTCAACACCATAGAAGAAAATGTTCTCTCACCCATTTCATTCGGTTCTCTGTCTTTATAACAAAACAGTAATTTTTTTTGTTACTTGTCAGATGTTTGCAGTGAATTAAATCCAGATCCATGCATTTGATCTTGAGTCCAGACGGCACAATGGCAAACTGTGTGTGAGTTAGATTTGAGTGTGTGAGTGTGTTAGTAAGAGTGCACACTGTAAGTATCTTTATGTATTGAATATCTCTATTTAAATAATCAATCGAAAATAATATTTTGTTGAACTTTTACTTACAATTCATCAATACTTTGCCTTTACCATTGGGTATTACAGTGTAAAATCTACTCTATGTCACTTTATTGTTTAGAAAAATCTAATTGGTAAATATTGAACTTTCTGGAGCAATTTCTGGGCTTGGCTGAAAACTTGTTAATTACTATTCTGTTCCCATTCCTGGCACACTGTCTATTGGCAAACAGACCAGCAAATAATACATATTTTTTGCTGAAATAATACACACTCTGGCACGTGCTGATGCCTAAATGTGCATGCATCAAGAAACAAAGTGAAATACTTGGATGTTCTCATGTAAACAGAGCTTACAAAACAACATCTGTCCAAGTCAGCCCAAATGCCTGAGGTTTACCTTTGTGCAGCTGCAGCTGGGGCATTTTTCTGTCAAATTGTGCTTATTTTCAGCAATCACAGATACTATAACAGTGAAGTATTTAACTAAAAGAAATATAAGACTCAGTCAAACAGAGCCAAATGCTATAATTCTAATGAATCAAATGTGTCTTGTGTTGAATGTATACAGTTTTTGTGAAAGAGATAATTATAGGGAGCTATTTACTATTGATATTTTTTATTATTTATTTTATATGTGTATGTGTGTGTATATTAGTGGGTTTTCCTGATATTTTTTAATCACAATTAACATATTATTTAAACTGATACTTGACTACTTAAAAGTCATGAAAGCTGGATCATTACAGTAACCTTTTAAAACAGCTATCATCAGTTTGGAGGCTATCAGCCTTATTAAATTTCAATTCAGCAAAATTTAAAAGGGCTCTATTTAAGCAAACAACATATCTTTTTATAGAAGTTTTTAGTTAGTGAAGACCCTGCTTTTGGATAGAAGTTCACTAACTTAAAACTTCTGTAAAATAAATATGCTGTGTACTTAAATAGAGCCCTTGTAAATTTGCAGAATCACAATTTAATAAGGCTGCAGGTCTAGTCATATATCGTAACTTTTGAATACATAATTAAAGTGCTCTCTTTTCCTTTGTACTGTTATGACATTTGTATATATTTAGGTAATTTTGTAAGAATTTTAGTCATTTATATTATTTTTTTATACAGTACTAATAAAAGTTAAGAATACTGCTTAGGAATTGGAGAGAGTTCTAGACATATAAATAATTTGCCTATCACCCCTGTCATCTCCTTGACTAGTGTCGTAACCCTCAAACCACCTCAGTATCTTTAAGTAAACTTGCACAGCTTCATATTGTATAGGTTGTGCTTGACTATGCATCTGTGTATGCCCTTGCATATAATATATGCACCCTTCTGGTTGTCTTTTTGTGCTAGGCATATGCAGAAGGCCTGGCATGTCTCTTGGTATGTATGACTCAAAGTGTGTGTAAATCGGTGCTTAGTTGCTCAGCCATACTTGGCTTTCCATTTCTACCTGGCTGTTTTCTCTGTTTCAGACCCTAATCTTTGGCTACATCTATCAAATGTGTCTTATCTGCTGCTGGCCCTGGGCCTCTGTTCTGTTTCTGATTTTCTGTGGCCCATCCCAACACTCTTTGGAATGATTTTTCACTTGCTTTTGCCGCCAGCCTTTCTTGTATTTTTTGATGTTTGGCTACTATCCTGCTACTAGCCTCCAGCCCAGTTGAATTATTACAACGAGACATAGCCACAACCTTGATTTGCTTTCTTTCACAACATTCCAGCAGCAGCATTTACAAAAAAGGAATAAATTACCTGCCCTAAAATGTGTCATTCTCTACCGAAATTTCAAGTTAGCATGAAGCTTTTACCAGCACCAATAAATGAATGTGTAAAATAAATAAATAATTGATTTATATAAAGGAATATCTTTCACTTGATCTCCAGATTACATACATTCTGAGTTCATAGTATCTAGTTCCTAGGAACTAAGAGCTTCTTTCTTCTAATCTACCCAGACTATGCTATGCATGAGTTATTCATGAACATGATTAAGTCAGCACAAACCTCTACCTTCAACTGCTCCCACTGTTAGACATATATTCAACTTCAAGAGTAATAGTCAGTGCCTTTGTTCAATCTACAGGAAAGAAAAGCACAGAGAAAGATGGAAATTATATTATGCCATATTATGCAATGTTAAATGTGAGCAATTTTATTTAAGTACCATATTTAAAAGTAACCCAAGTGTGCTGACTTCAAATGCCTTGTTTCTGTTCTCTCATGGTAGTTTCAGATTGTTGGCACTGAGAAAACAAACATTTGTATGTTGTGTGACTTGTCTTGTTTTTGATCAAAGGGGTATTAGTGTCATAAATTTGCTAATCTTAAAATAAAACAGGCAGGGAAAGTGATGTCCACCCGTCCTGCAGCAAAGATACAGATAGAGCAGGAACTTTATCAACACCTAAACTCTTAAAAAAGTTGTGTGGCTTATTGACCATTATTGTCATCAGTGCACTTAATGTGAAAAGTGCTTGAGGTTCACAAGATGCCTGATTGATAATAAGTAGGGTGACTATAGAAACATATAATTGACAGTAGATAAGACCGAAAAGTCCATCTGGTATGCCCATTCTAACCCCCTATCTACCAGAATTCAAGCATGTCTGAATCAGGGTTGCCTTGCTTTTTCTAGGCAATCTCTGTATTATGTATTATGGCGTTACTGCTTTTTCCGAAAGGCTTCTTTTCACTTACCTCCGAGCCATTCTGAAAAAAAAAAGCTCTTTTGCGATTACTCCTTAATCTTTCACCTTTTAGCTTCAAATCATCAAACCTATTGTTCTCATATTCATTTTTTCTGAAAAATACTTAACTACTGAACTTTTTAAAATTTCTGTGATTATTCTGTTCTCTAATCTATATATGTTAAGATCACAAAGTCCTTCCTTATATGTTTGTCCTTTAAACAATTACCATCTTCTGGCTAGCTGAACAAACAACCCTACACTCTCCCCCAATAGACCCATTCAGCCCCCAGCAGCACCATATTTATTGTTTCCTAATGTTTAAAACAGTCTCAATTAGATGCCTGGTGGAAAATTTGGACTATTGTCTTTCTTTAGAATGAAGTTGTGTTTGTTGATCTTTTTATTATGTAGTATGTGAATCAGTGTAGAGTGTATTTAATTAAATTTTGCTTGCATTTTGCAGTGAATCTATTTTATACTAATACATTCATGTGAGATACTTGTGTTTACAGTTATACATATGCTCTCTGCTCACCATCTTTTTTATATACAGTATCTCACAAAAGTGAGTACACCCCTCACATTTTTGTACATATTTTATTATATCTTTTCATGTGACATGACGCCATTAATGTCTACAAAAGTGAGTACACCCCTAATTTGAAATGTCTAAAATGGGCCCAAAGTGTCAATATTTTGTGAGGCTACCATTATTTTCAAGCACTGCCTTAACCCTCATGGGCATGGAGTTCACCAGAGCTTCACAGGTTGACATCACAGGATGACATCACAGAGCTGGTGGACGTTAGAGACCTTGCACTCCCCCACCTTCCATTTGAGCCGGCACTGGGGAGCTACAGTTCATTGACGGAACCATGAATGCCAACATGTACTGTGACATACTAAAGCAGAGCATGATCCTCTCCCTTCGGAGACTGGGCCACATGGCAGTATTCCCACATGATAACGACCCCAAACACACCTCCAAGACGACCACTGCCTTGCTAAAGAAGCTGAAGGTAAAGGTAATGGACTGGCCAAGCATGTCACCAGACCTAAACCCTATTGAGCATCTGTGGGGCATCCTCAAACGGAAGGTGGGGGAGTGCAAGGTCTCTAACATCCACCAGCTCCGTGATGTCATCATGGAGGAGTGGAAGAGGACTCTGGTGGAAACCTGTGAAGCTCTGGTGAACTCCATGCCGATAACGATTAAGGCCGTGCTGGAAAATAATGGTGGCCACACAAAATATTGACAATTTGGGCCCAAGTTGGACATTTCCACCTAGGGGTGTACTCACTTTTGTTGCCAACGGTTTAGATATTAGTGTGTTGAGTCTTTTTGAGGGGACAGCAATTTTACTCTGTTATACAGGCTGTATGGAATGGATCTGCTGGGGGAGAAGAGGTTGTGGGGGTGAATGGGGCTGCTGGGGGAGGGAGTGGGGCTTTTAGGTGGATGAATTAGACTTCTGAGGGGCTGAGTGGGGTTGCTGGGGAGCTGAATGGGGCTGCTGGGGGTTGTGGGGCTGGATGGGGCTGCTAGTGGGTGCATGGGTCTGCTGGGGGTTTGTGAGGCTGTATGGGACTGCAGGGGGGTGAATGGGGCTGCTGGGGGCTGAATGGGTCTGCTGGGGGAGAGGGTGGGGGCTGAATGAGGCTGCTGGGAAGGTTGTGGGCTGCTGGAAGCTAAATTGGGCTGCTGGGGGTTTGCGGGGCTGAATGCGGCTGCTGGGGTCCTGAATGGGGCTGTTGGGGGCTAAGGGGTTGCCTGTGTGAATGGGGCTGATAGGGGCTGAATGGGGCTTTTGGTGAGATTGTGCGGCTGCTGGGAGCTAAATGGGGCTGCTGGGGTGGTTGTGGGGCTGAATGGTGCTGCTGGGGGGGCTGAATGGGGCTGCTGGGGGGTTATGGGGTTGCTGGGGTGAATGGGGCTGCTAGGGGGGTGAATGGTGCTTTTGGTGAGGTTGTGGGGCTGAATGGTGCTGCTCGGGGGAGGCTGCTGGGGGTGAGTTGTGTGGTTGAATGGTGCTACTGGGGGCTTGTGGGGCTGAATTGTGCTACTGGGGAAATTGCAGGGGTCTACTGCACTACAGAAAAGGAACATATTAACATAAAATATTTTTTACAAGACAACTTAGCTTATATATATATATATATATATATATATATATATATATATAATATATGTACTGTATGTACTGGAGGGGGACCTGGGGCGGGTAAAACATTTTTTTTACCCTCTTCCTTCGGGGGGGGGGGGGGGGGAATGTTTTGCACCGCGCACGCAATTCGCTAGCTCCGCCACTATATATATATATATAAATATATATATATATATATATATATATATATATATAAACACAGCATTCAACACCATAGAAGAAAATGTTCTCTCACCCTTTTCATCCAGTTCTCTGTCTGTATAACAAAATAGTAATATAATTTGTTGCTTGTCAAATGTTCAGATTTGCAGTGAATTCAAACCACATCCATGCATTTGATTTTGAAGTGATTTCATTCTGCAGGCCTAGGGCAGCACAAAATCTAAATATGCTATGGTATTGATAAATAACCTCTAGTAGATCACGTATTATAATTGTCTAACTACGAGACGTCGTCACGCTGTTAGCGGGGTGCATATCACTTAGCGATGAGCGCCGCCAGCGAGCCTCGCATAGCGAGGCGAGTTGTTAAACTCGGAGCACTTAGGCAATGAGCGGCGAAGCACTTAAGTGCTCCAAGTTTAATGGCGAGGCGAGCCGTTAAACTCGGAGAACTTAGCGGGACTTAGAAAAAAAAATTACGAGACACGGGACGGAGTAAAACATTTTACGAGATTAGCAGCCAAACCAAAAACCCGAAAAACACACTAAATACACCCAAAAAAACTGGAGTGCAGCTATAAAAGCCTGCCTTTCTAATGGACACCCAGGATAAGGCTGAGGAATCACCTGCTCTTTATGGGCAGAAGCAGCGCTGCAGGAGAAAATGGGAGGGCTGGGGGAGGAGCCAGCATCTTGCTGTCTTGGGTGCTCTGGGTAAAAGGTACCCTTCTCACGTCCCCTGCCTGCAGTACTTCCTGTATTTCTTTCTAGGAACTGAAAATTAGGTGCCCCTCTCAGAGGCTTGACTGTATGCTAGTGCCTGTAATGCCTAATGGATTGTCAGACCCTGTCTGTTCTGTAGCTGCTAAGTTCCTTGCTACAGTTTTGTTCATTTCTGTAACTTTTCCTCTGTAAGGATCTATTACATTAAGCATGATCTTCACTCTGGGTTTTGTTCGTCACATTGCATCTTCAATTTTATTCTTATGTTTTTATTTGTTGTTTAATCATAAATAACAAACAATTATACAGATAACAAAATGCAATTTAATAATAGAGAACGATATACAAGTGTGTAAACTCATGCACGACTGGGGAACTTCAAAAGAGAGTTTGTCTTGTATCCAAAATGAGGGTGAATATGATGGCTTAACATTCATACCATTAAATATGCTAAATCTTGAAAAAAATCCTTACATATTGCTTATATACTATACAGAAATAAAGTAATAAAACATTCAACTTGTGGAAGAACTTTAAGCACATATAGAATAGATACTGTTTATATTACTGAAAAAAGGTGGGGTTATGGAGGAACTTAAAGAAAATGTATGAAGCATTCCAAGGAGAACACATATTCCTAAAATGATCTTATTTTTTATTTCTTCTTTTTATATATACTTTATAGTTATATTTAATTTGATGATTTTTTTATATCAATTTTATCATTTTGGAACTTATAATTTAATAGTCTTAAGTGTCACTCTATATTAAAGTATTAGCACCTATGTTTTTGACAGAAGCTAAATAAGTATTGTCTCAATCATATGTTGACATTCAAAATATATTTCAGCTGTCAAAACTGTGGCATTCAGGGCACTAGTCCATGTGGACACTGGTCATTTCAACTGTCAAAAAGCTATTTATTGGTACACCCAACAACATTCTGTTGGAAAACTAAAATGCAGTAAGCAGCTCAAATGCTCCAACATATGCTTACTGTTCTGTGTTGAGACAATAATCAGTGTGTCCACAATATGGGTTGCTTAGGCTTAATGCTATTGTCCTCAACTGTTAGTTATCAGCTTCAGATATTCCTTACCCACCACATTATGAATTCTATCTATCTATTTATCTATCTATCTATCTATCTATCTATCTATCTCTCTACTATATAGTAAATATATATTTACAATAAATGCCAACATTTCACAATGTCTGCCAGGGTATGCAGACTTTTGAGCACAACTGTATATATATATATATATATATATATATATATATATATATATATATATATATCATAAATGACAGCTTGCATACCCCAACTCTATTAGAAATGTGACAGCTGCGCAGAAGATAATGTGCAAACGTTACTGACAGATTGCCCTTATATATATATATATATATATATATATATATATATGTACACACACTGAAATGTTGCATAGTGTTTATCCTTCTCTGTTATTCTTTGTCCAAGCTTTCAGCAAGACTTTGTTTTGCTCATTCAACATAAATGGAGATGCACCATAATTCTGTAATGTGTCTTCATACATCTCAGACAGCAATATATGAAATTATTTAGTATGCTGAAATCAGATTAACTATAAATTGTATATTTATTTAACATATTTTTTTAACCACAAAGCTTAGTATTTAGGGTACCATTAGGATTTTCTTTTCAGAGTCTTTGTGTGTTGAAAATCTAACATTGACATAACTATGGATGACAACACTGCTTATTTTACTGATGAAAGGCAAGTTAACTATTTTTAAAATATTGTAGAAAACATTATGACAGTTGAAGCACCAATGCGTGAAACAATATTTCCAATTGAAGAGCTACACTTACAGCCCCATTAAATTCAAAGACAGTATGTGCAACGTGAAGCTCGCAATTCCTGCGAGCTTGAAAATTAAGTTACTGTGCTATTAAAATCAAACGGGCTGTGAGTTACGAGATTGAGACGCAAACACGTAAACCATTTGTTGAACGTTGGAGGCAAGTGAGCAATTAGTCATACCCGTACTTATGGGTTTGAATGGAGCCAATGAAAACAGAGATCGTCATTATTGCATCACAGAAAAATGGAGGTTGGATTTCAAAGTCTTACGGGGTTCAGTTCAGAGTTACGATCGGACCCACGTTCCAGTTATAATGCAATATTCATAAATACGTAAATATGATATTCTATCACATGCGAGTTACAGTATATGCATTAACACATTAATTGCCGGGATCGATATAACACAAAAATTAAACATGAAATAAAGTATTTTTCGGGGCCGATTTGCGAGCTTGAGAATGTTGTGCTATTAATTCTAAGACCTAACATGACTTTCCCTTTTAATAAAAGTTCAGTAGTGTGGTGATATTTGCATTTAAAGGGCTACAGATTGGACTTTAACCCCCTTGCGAGTCCTCACTTGTCACTCGTTGGCCTTGGGGCTCCATTTGCATGTTATGGGGTTGAATGCAAGTGAAATTGTAGCAATTTCTTAGCATGATTGGAATTTTAGCGGATACAGACTTGAGAGAACAAAGAATATGCGGTCATGAAGTTCAATGTTCCACGTCCCGTAGGCTTACTTTACTGATAGATTTAATAGCAGTAAGTCTTCCTGGCTACATTACGAGCTACTCTTTGACACGTAGGGGGAATTTAATAGGGCTGCTAATAAGCAACATGTTTTTAGAATGCAAAATAAAAAATATGGGCTGTAATTGAATATCTTTGGATGCTGCTATGGAATCTCCAATTTTAGCTTCCAGTGATCGACTTTCTTAGGTTGGAGGAGATTTTGAATAAACAAAATATTTGTATTTGCACAATAGTAAAGATGTACATGCATCTGCTCTCAGTAGCTGTAATTGAAAGCTTGTTACTTTAAAAGCTTTTTGAGATAGAAGCTACAAGACCAGGCTTAGTAAAGAAAATGGAAGCCTGCATTAAAAAAATAATAACATATTATAATTGTCGAATTATTATTGTTGTCACGCTTTGCATGGTGCGTACGACTTAGGAGATGAGCACCAAAGAGCATTAACTTAGAGGACTTATGCGCGTGGCGAGGTGAGCTGTTAAGGCACTAAAACTCGCAGCACTGGGCCGATGAGTGCCGAAGGCGCTCATTGCCTGCGAGGCACGCGAAGCGAGGCGAGCAGTGGAGGCAATGAAACATGCGGGACTTAGCCTCCAAACACTTAGGAAATGCAGATCGCCTTAGGTTAAAAAACGGGGGACTTAAAAAAAATAAAGAGACAGGAAAAATACGAAGTTAATGGCTGAAACGCGTAAAGCAAAAAACACGAAACATACAAAAAATAAAAATAAAAAATACAACAAAAACATCACACATAGCACGGGGGAACAGCCAGGACATCTGAGAATGAGGTGGAACGCAAATTTAAGTCGATTTTGCAGAGTTATGCCACTCAAAAATCGGCTAAGTGAGAAATAAAAATGGCGGCGCAAAATAATGAAAATGAGGCTACACGACCATGGACTGCGCAAAACACCGCCAACCGCGTACTACAAGTGATCTCACCGCCAACCGCGTACCACTTTCACCCAGAAGCGTACGAGGTACAAAATACACTATTACAAAGGACTGCAAATGCTCAGGTAGCACATAGACAATCAACGCTATTTTGCAATCCCAACTTGCCACCAACAACATTACGCATCTAAAGTAGCAGTTTGCACAAATAAACCAACGTGTTGCCCTCGCGCACGCAGCTTATTTCTAATGCACAGTTGGGACATTCATAAAACTATCTCCTCAGGCCAGGAACAGTCCCACTGGACATCATATGCTGCAGGTCAATAAAAAGAGATTGTTACCACTTTGGGCTATTGATTGTTACATATCTTAATTAGAAAAAGGTAACCTATATTAATTTATTATTCAATGAATTAATTAATTAGTATTTAAAAAAATATAGAGAGGAGCCAAAGGACATGCGAGAAGAGGCTTGCAATGAGTGTGAGGCTTGCAATGAGCGCCCAAGGTCCTTAGAGTATAAAAAGCTTAACATTGTGTGCTAAACAGCATTACCATGGCTTCAAATGTTATTAACCATAATTTTTTGACGGGCAAGTCGCGAGTTACAAATATAAAAGTGAAAAATGTAAAGGTTGTGTTTTAATTTTCTTACATGTTTCTTTGATTCAAAAGACCATGTAGAAAAATCATTAAACCACAGGGTTTCTTTAAATAGTCTCCATGTTCTATGTTTAAACCCCAAATAGTAAATTGTTGCTATTATTACTTAACCTCCTTCTTTTGGAGTTATCCAACTTCATTCAGTTGGCCGATTATGAGATCCGGGAGCCCATAAGTGTGGTCACAGGCAAATTTGCTATTCAATTGGCGTCTTTTTGCGGGCTCCGATCGGGTTATGAGTTACAGGCTTGAAAATATTGCATCCATCAAACTCGTAACTTACACCCTTCAGAAGCCTTTGATCTTTCAATTTTCGCAAGGCAAAAATCGTAAATCATTATTCAATTGCTCAATTTCCCCAAGCTCACAAACGTAATCACTCTCATAAAGCACGAATGAAGGAGAAAATCCTATATGTGCTAAACACCAAATTGTAGCACTGTAAATGCTAATAAAAGATCAATCCTGCACTGTAAATAATGGGGAAAGCGATGATTGAGACATTAGAATTAATTGCACTACAGTCTCAAGCTAGCAAATCGGCAGGAAAATAAAATTATTTTTCATGTTTTATTTCAGGGTTAAATTGATCTTGGGTGTCAATGAGTTAATACATATCAGGCCACCCATATGGACTAGAACTGTTTTGACATTAATTTTCATAATTCTTTATTTTGCTGCTTTACGAGTCTGACGACATATAAAACCTAATTGAATGACAAGTAACCTCCATGTTTTACTGCCGTAATTCTGACAGTCTAATTTTCCATTGGCTGATATCAAATGGGAGGTTACAGGCTTGCTTAATTGATCATGTTCCCGCCCTCAACTGCTCCCAACCAGTGCAAGGTTTACGATTTTCACTTCAATCCCCCAACTCGCAAGCTTGAGCAATTTAATAGCCGAGCAAATGGAGACCAACTCGAGCCCGCAACTCACTCGCAGACATTCGGCTGTCTGTGATCGAGTTACAGGCTTGTAATTGAATGTGGCCCTAGTGTCCAGACTGTTCTTGGAATTACAAGATATTACTAAATTCTAGTGATGTTAATTATATTTTTTCCATCTTACAAAGATCTTGTGTATTAATGTATATGCTCTGTTTTATAATCCGTTTTCATCTGATACTTTAAATATTCCAACATGGATCTTCTAACTCAGCATACCCCACAGCACAATAAAAAGAGATAAATGGATATATCTAATCTCCTAGAGATGCTCTGTACCACTTATTTAACAAAAGCTGCTAAGTCTTGTTATATCTTTCTGACAGTGTCAAAACCTTAGTCTAATAAAACTGTTTGTGTGTTTTGCCAACCTGGTTCCTAAATGTAGTACAGTATACCCATATATTCCTTAATCCATGGAAATGCACTTGTTTATATTTCCTTTGGTTAGAGATTTAGTCTTGATAGGGAACTGAATACTTTTAGAAAGTTAAAATAAATAAATACAACAAAGAGCTAAAATGTTTTTCAGAACTATTATTCACCACAGACAGATCTTGGACACACAGTATTTGTATTCAGTTATATCGAATGGCTTCCCTAATTTTCTGGAATTTACTATACTACATAGAAGTGCAACATAACATAGATTAATCTGCACAGGTGGAAATTAAGAAAAATAAAAAAACAATTTACACTGTGATGAAAAGTTATTATAGCAGTTTATAAATAAATGTAAAAACAATACTTCTAAAAATATTATCCTATTATCAAGAGTAGTTTTCTAGTTTTTAAAAGAACATACGCGAAACATGGGACTTCATTAATACTTTAAAACTTTTGTTTAGTGATTTTACTTGACTTTAAAATTCACTAGTTTCCCTCCCATTACATATTTAACAGACATTTTATTAGGAAAAAAATAGATTGGTTAATAAAAATAAAAAAAGTAGAACACATGTAAATAATCATTTAACTATTTTATCCCAAAATGTTTGTATGTGCTAGCTGTGACACAATACAAATGTGGAATGTAATGAAAAGCTTCCTGTGCTTTCCTCCATGTGAAGAGTTGGTAGAAACAGGGCACCCATCGAAAGGCAGAGACAGTGCCTTTTCACACTAGTGGCAGTGGTGGGATGTACATTGTCTGTGTTTAAGAAGACAGCCCACATTACAGCATGGAGGAAGCATTAAAGGCCTTAATGCAAGCCACAATGGAGCAAGCAGATGAGGAAGATAAGAGTTTGTAGATTGAGATGGTGAAAGAGGAGCCATTATCCCTGAGCGTGGAGATGCTTGTGGAGCATATGTGAGAGATGACTATGATGAAAAGTGGGAAGAGAAACAGCCCAAGGAGTCGCTGTCCCATAATAAAGGTGATGATCATAAAGATAAAGAAAATTATCTTAAAGATGGTGTATGGGATCCTGAGGAGTGGCACGCTTATTCTGTCCAAGAGGCATGCTTATCTGCCAGAGTGAAAAATGCAGTATCCCAGATGAGGGATTGCAAAAGGAACCTGATGTTCTGGCATAAATACTCTATAGAATTTTTTTCTGTGGAATATCTTGTATGTATGTTTTAGCTCTGCTTGGAACAAGTACAGGTGTTCATTATTTATATTAGGATTAAATAACACTGGAAACAAATTGCCCATAAAGTAAATGATTGTGTTTATTCATATTAATATATATTTTTTAATTTTATTGTAATATAAATGTATGGCTTGGATAAGAAATTAACTGTACAATTTTCCTCCATATTTTAATGAACTGTATACAGTTTGCTCTGCATTGTGAGTATGAAATGCAAATGATATAATAGTAATATACATAGTAATTATAGTAGGTATAGCCACATAATTACTATGGGCCTCATTCTATTAGCGGCCGCAGCCGTTGCGGGGCCGCAAGGACCGGCCGCAAGCTATTCTGCTATTCTATTCCCTTACGGCCGGAGGCTCCGGCAGGCTTGCGGCCGGTGCCTTGCTATCTCTTGCGGCCGCTCGCGCCAGAGGAAAGCCTTTGATCTAAAACGGCCGCAAGAGTTTTGCAATTCAATTCCTCCGGGAACCCTCTCTGCAAGGCTAAAAGCGAGCCGCAGCTTACTTGCAGGAAAGAGGTCTCGCTAGCACCAATTAAGCACATAAAATAGCTCAAATAAAGCCATCCTGCACTTTGCAAAGACTATAAAGGGATTTTAGGTGTTAGAAAAAATAGCACATAATTATCCTGTACTCAAATCCGTAAAATATTTTATTTTTAATATCCGTAAATTATCCATGTAAAAAGTCCAGAGTCCTTGGAGCACTTCAGACACACCCACCCCGCAGCCGGAAAATAAACAGTTAATTTGAACTCGGGTTTGGGCAGATGTGCAAGCTTGAGAGTGGGTTACTTTTAATCCTCATGTCCCCCAATATGATCCCTAGCATTTACAGAGCTGTACAGTGCTGTCTTGAATTTATTTTTGAGTTTTTATATTTCACAGCTTACGGCCGGTTCCAAGATATGCGGCCGGCCGTAAAAGGAGATCCTTGCGGGGCAGTATAATAGAATCGCAAGTTAACTGAACCCCCGCAAGGAATCGCAGCCTTACGGCCGATTTACGGCCGATAATAGAATGAGGCCCTATGTATATTACTATTATATCATATACATCACCCTCTATTTTAATATGTAGCATTGTGCCTTAACTATAGCCCTTATTTCCACAAGTTTCACCACTGACAAATGATTGTGTACAAAAGAGCTGCTTCTACTGATTCATTACTCTGCACTCATCATTAGCAGAGACGGAAAATGCTATTTACAGAATCAAAGTTGTAACTGAAATTCAAATTGACTGAAAAAAAATTAATCACACAACATGCTTCATTAAACACATCCGTTCCCGGCCACCTTTTGTGACTCTTAATGTCTTGTGATACAAAATGAACAGCTTAACTGAAGTGCTTTTTTTTAAGATGCCACCTAAAGCTTTGTAACAAGAATTTTTTGGCTAAATTCATTAAAACATAATGCCGATTTTCAGAGAACATTTTGGGTCTTCATTTGGTTTCTCCTAATTTTTTTCTTTATAATTTTAATAACTAAATTAACCCATTTCACCTAATATCTAACATTTATACAGTAATATTGCTTTTTTTTTTATTGAGAAACATTTAATAGAACATCAGTAATCCTATACGGAGTGGTACTATTGTTAAACCTTTCTATTATGAAAATATATTTAAATATAATATATATATTTAAACTGTCTTAAATATCAAAAGTTTGCTGCAAAAATATCTAATTTCTATTCTATCCTAACCTCACAACCTAACAATATTAGAAGCAGTGTCATAGGAATAAAAGCATTTTCTGAGAGAGTCTTTTTTTAACAGACTGTGCTAGTCCACCAAAGCTGCCATGATAGCCATACTTCCTTTTCAAGGCAAAAATGGGAATAGTACAGAGCAGTGCAATAGAGTCTTGCAAGAATACCTGTAAGCTGCCTCTACTTCCTGTGGGGGAAGAACTCATCTATCTATCTCCGCCTCTTGTCATCCCCTTCTTCGTGTGCCTTCAATCATCAGATCCCAGCATCAGAGTTTTCTTTAGAGAATCCTGTCTTCTCATGATATGGCCAATATATTTGAGCTTCAGCCTCATGATCAAACCTTCTAGTGAATAGTTTGTCTTGATTTCCTGTAGAACTGATTTTTTGAATCTTCTTGCAGTCCAAGAGACTCTAAGCAGTTGTCGCCAACACCACAATTCAAAGGTGTCAATTGTACAGAGCTCAGCCATCTTTATGGTCCAGCTCTCACATCCGTATGTTACTACCGGGAATACCGAAGTTTTAACTTTCTTTTTAATAGATAGCTTTCCTGCCCAGAAGCAAATGTCTTTTAATTTCATGTCTATCGTCTCAGCTATGACCTGCCCATTTAGGGTGACACTACATAGTATAGCTCACAGCTTTAATTAAATACATAAGCCCCTTCACCATGACAAGGTAGCAGTTTAGAAGAGACAATGTCAGATACCCTTGATTTAAATCCAAGGTCTGTATTTTTAAATAATTGTTACTGATTTCCTAGAATACAACTTTAAACATAAGAACAGGGTAAACTGTAATGGGTTGTGTGTAGCATTGGTTACTACTGTCAGTCTTTTAGCCACATCCACTACTTAAAGAAAATTACAGAACATTACTTCTCCACTGCAGAGGTGGCATGGGATAAATCAAACCAGATATTTTATTATTTTTCTGATGGTGTTATGACAGCGCAATGCTTAGAGAGTATATAGAGATTTTCAAGAATGTTCAAATTGTTGAATTCTGCAGCTTCTTTGCTCTCATGGGGATGAATGGCTAGTCACATAAATAATCACATTAACCTTATGACCAAACCACCTGACTGATTTTGGGGGCATGATGGGACCCCCTGCACCCCACAAGTAACACTGTTATTTGGGACTCTATCACATCTGTTTGCTAATATAAAATTGACATGGGATGTATTGTAATGATTGTGTCACTTTGTCTTTCAGTTATGTGTCATTTTTCCCCTTTATTTATTTTGTGTAATAAGGTCGTTTGGGGTCATTGTAATAGTTTAAATGATGTAGTTGTGTTTCAGTCACATATGGACAAAGGGTTACGTTTCTACAGGATTTTATGTGGATATACAACAACTGAGAGCGGCCAGGTGTGTATCCTACCTGGCCTCATATAGCCATAAAGGGGGAGGTTAGTTGATGGTCCTCTGTAAAAGGAGAGCTAGCAACTAGAGATGGGGGTTTGGCTATAGAACTGAGGGATTGGTGTTTTGTGATATCTGCAAATGTTTATGAAGGAAAAATAAAGTCAATCTGCTTGTTCTAAGCAATGTGTTGTTATTGTATCCTAACCATTCCTGGGGATGCTGAGATCTTGAACACAAAAAGACACATCACGTTGCCATGGAGGAGGACCTGGCAGCAGCTCTTAGGGATCAGTGGATGTCATTCCTGGGACTTGAGTAGGGAGGTGAGCTATCAAAATAAATAAAAATCTGGGATTGTCGTTTGCTGTTGTTCCAAAGAAAAAATGACTATGCTCCTGACCTAATGGCCAAGGAGGGACACTTGGACTGGACTGTGGGGTTTGTGCTGCGTCACCACTAGAATCGTTTTCTCTCCCAGAACTTCTGCAAGAAAATAATGGCAAAAAATCTGCCCTGTGCACCCAGAATCAGGACCTGTGCAGGGGGAGACCTGGGAAATAGTTTTTTGCTTTTGACAAAATGGAGGTTGGTGGCCCTCCCGTTTCAGCAGGGGAGATTGAGTTACTGCTAAAGAGGAGTCCACTAGGTTGCTATTTGCAGCAAATGCCACTGCTTGTTCTTCCTGCGGCCACAGGAAAATGGGGAACCACAGAATGCTTCTCCTGAGATTGTATGTCTAAGCCGCAGAATGACGACATCCCTTTGATTAAAAGATGGACGCCGGGATTCTGCATGTAAAAACAGGGGCTAGCTGTCATGACTTTTGGGGCCATGATGGGACACCCTGCATCGCACAAGTAACACTGTTATTTGGGACTCTATCACATCTGTTTGCTAATATCAACGGCTGTTAAATGGACATGGGATGTGTTCTAATGATTGTGTCAATTTGTCTTTCAATTATATGTAATTTTTCCCCAAAGTCAGGACAGGGGAGCATAAAACAATCCCATTGTGTCTCAATTTAAAGGGTTTTATCTACACGAGTGCTGTACAACTTCTTTAGAGTGGGGCTCCATATTTGTAAGTGTCAGTTCGCTAGTGAGCCAGATTAATATTGGTTAGTGAACTGGTGGGCCAGATTAAACATTATAATTACTAAAAACATGTCTCTGCAAGTAAAACAATTAATATATTTAAGTATTTTCTATAGTATATAAATTGTACATTTGTGTTCACATTTGAACGACTAAAACAAGTAAAAAAAAACGAGTTTTCTGCTCAGAATTCCTAGAAATACAGTTATTACACTGCATTCTGGGATCCTGGGCAGGGACATGCGAATGTGCCAACAAGCCAAAAATAACCATTTTAAACATGGCTTCCTTTAAGTATATGCCCGCTGTATTACACAGCTTTGGGCAAAGCTCAGGAAGAATTATACATAAGCCAGGAATCCTTCCCACGTACAGCTTTTAAGGTTACGGCCTCATCAGTGCTGGGTCGGTTCCTTAGCTTGTGTAGTAGAATTTGTGGGGAGGTAGTTTGCCACAATAATAATTTAATTTATGGTGGGCAAAAGAGCGATAGAAGCCCTCCACCCTACAGTAGTACAGTAAATAAATAGTACACCTGTGTTTACATTTGAACGTCTAAAACAAGTAAAACAATTTGTATGAAATAACTAAACATTTCGTTGTTTATATAAACGACATCCTACGTGTTTAAACTCTCCCAAATGTTTTACTGTATTTGGACAGAGCTGATCTACATCTAGAACACTTAGACCACTTTTCATACAAAACATATATTTTTAAGATCTAATCTTTTAAAGGCAAGACATTTTTGTGCTACAGTGATCCTTTAAGGCTCTAATGTGGCTTTTTTTTCTATGGTCTTTTGATTAACTAAACAATTTTTTAAAAACAAAACAAAAAAAAAGTTTTATAATGTTAATATGTAATAATTCTTTATTCTTGACTTCCGTTTTACTTTCTTGCAAGCTGCTGTCTGATAGGAGGGCGTGTCCTTGTAAACTATTTAGCTTTTCTAAAGTCATGCTGGGAGCACTGACAGTAGTTACTGCTACTTTACCATTGTGCTGCATAATTGTATAAAAAAAGATAATAAGTTAGAGATAGATTTTTTTAATTTTCAATACATGATGCATATTATAACATGTTGTGCTTCACATACAGGCATACCCCGATTAGCGCTACCCCGCATAGTGCTGATTCACTATAGTGCTGTTTTTATGTCCGGTACACGCAGAGAGCTAAACTCCGCTATAGCACAATTTTTTCCTTGTGGGACCCCGATTAATGCGCTGCTTCGCAATAGCGCTCTTTTTTCCTCGCAGGACCCCGTTTAGCACTATTAACAGCGTGACAGTGTTAACAGGGGCACCATTTTGTGACAGGGAGAGTCAGAGAGCCAGAGAGAGACAGCAAAATCCAACTTGGAAGATCCATTGGCAAGGTACAGAATACTTTGTTCTCTTGTTTTTAAGTGTTTTATTAAGTGTTAGTTGTCTAATAAAATGTACTATTTTTTTTTTCTTTTTTGGGTAACGCAGAAAGAGTCACATCTGGAGAGTGATTGCTATCAGGGACCCACAAATCCTGCAGAGAATACCTGCTGGCAAGGTACGGTACAAAATACAGTACTGTATTGTATTGTCATTATTCCATTGTTTTACATAATGTGATTGTTAATTGTCTAATAAAATCTACATTCATTGTATTTTTTTGTACTGTTTTACAGATGTCTGCGCGGAATGAGGAGCAGGCTAAGGCTAAGCGCCAGAGTATTTCTCTGGATGTGAAGATTCAGGTGCTGGACCGACTGGAGAAAGGAGATCACCCGCTCCAGGTCCTACACCCTTGAGGAGATGGAGAAGAGGCTGTCCATATGGATAGATGACGAGCTGGAGATTAACATCCCTCTCAGCCAGGCCATCTTACTGGAGAAGGTGAAGAGCGTATACACCCACATCCAGATTCAAGATCCAGATGTGACAGAGAGTTTTGCAGCAAATAGAGGTTGGTTTGACCACTTTAAGAAAAGGTACAACCTCTACAACATTAAAATCACTGATGAAGAGGCAAGTGCGGACACCGAAGCTGCTGTGGCCTTTCCAGCCTTCCACCTGAGCTTGCCTTCGATGTGGATGAGACTGAGCTCTTTTGGAAGAGAATGCCAAGCTGTACGTTCATCTCCAGGGAGCAGATGAGAGCACCGTCTTTAAAGCAGAGAAAGACAGGCTGACTCTTGTGGGTGGGAATGCCAGCAGTGACTTCCGTATAACTCCATTGCTGTTCATCCACTCCCAGACACCGGAGGCAATGAGGGGCAATAGCAAGTCCAGCTTGCCAGTTGCTTGGAAGGCAAACATGAAGGCATGGATCACCAGAGATATTTTTAGTGAGTGGTTCACTGACCATTTCTGCCCTTCCATGAACACACGGACCTCCAGGACAAGCGATCATTGTAGGACTTCTGAAAGCAGTACCACATCATGAAGGCTGTCAGCAACATTGATCTGTCCTGGAAGGAGGTGACACAGCAGTGCCTGGCCAAAGCTCTGTGAGGATGAGCAACTGCAAGAGCCCTTCAGAGATAGTGGACCTTGTGACCGTGGCTGGACTAGGAGACACAGATGATCAGGACATTGAGCATTTAGTCAAGGCTTCAGGTGAGAGCCTCACCAATGAGCAATTGAAAAAACTGACCAAACAGGGCACAGAGGATCCTCAGGACAGCAGTAATCAATGACCTAATGGGTGGATGGTGGCCAATGGTCCTGATGCAACTTGGAGCAGGAATGCAAGGCGCATTGTGCTGGGAGGGTTGTCTTGCTACCAGCATCTTCTGGATAGCAGCAAGAAGCCAAGACAATTGACCGTTGACCAATTTGTGGCCAAGAAACCAAGGCAGGAGGATGACCCTGGAGCCTCCAAATCCACCACTTTAAGTGGAATATTTTTTTTTGGCCTGTTTCCTTAATTTAGTACTGTTTATTGGGTGCAAAACCATTGGTTTATATTGCTTTTTATTTATGCTGCTGTGTGCAGTTCACAGCAAGTAAAAAAGTTTAAACATTCTATTGGTGGTGTGTCTTTTTTTCAAAGTTGTTTCCCTATCCCTATCTTCCCCATGTTAGCTTTAAGCTGAGTATTCCTGTAGTACATTTAAAAAATGTACAGGACTTAAACTGGTCCTTTAAGTTTAACTTGGAAATGGAATATTAGTACCTGAACTCCCCAGGACAGTGACATTTTCAATATGTATCTTGATTCTATTGTCACTGTGACCTCTATAAATACAGCATTAGGCAACTTTAAATAACAATTTGACCTTTTGCATCACACTATGGAATTTATGTCATTTTTACAACCTGCATTTATGGTATGAGTATGAGAAATGAAAATGTCACTAACTGAATACATATTTGTATTATGATGAGATAGACCTGCTCAAAACTGTTCAAACTTTAATTTTTGATGGATATTTAAACTTTGGCTGGAATGTTTGACATATTCACAATTTATTTTTATATCTTTTTCATCTATTTCTATTTCATTTTTCTCTGAAATTAGTGATTGAGATGACTGGGTTAATTGTAAAATTTGTACAACTTTTGGTCGAGCAGATCCCATGAAGTTGCTCACCATATCAAGTGACTTTTAACACAATCTTGCATGTTTGATAATATTTAATACATTAAATATGCAAATGACCTAAAAGCACTTAGTTCCCATTTACGGGAGCACTGCATAGGAGCTGGTGTAATGCTCCAACATTCAAAGGACGATTGTTCCTTTATAGTACATTTTAGTGGATGGAGGTATATAAGAGGAGGGAACAGGCAGAAATCTGAATTTTTGTAAAATAATGGACATAATAAGACTGAAATTGACACCACACCACTTCCTCTTCCTAGGCCCAGGAGCAGGTTATTTCAAAAGATGTATTTACTGCTCTCTAAAAATGTAAAACCCCTCTCATATACATAATTTTCATCAAAGTATCATGGATTTATCCATAGTCCTGCAGAGGCATCAAAAATGTTTTTTCAATAAAAAACTAACTTTTATGACTTATTTTTTCCTTTTTTATGCTTTTAGAGTTTTTGAACACATACAATATTGGTCTGAAAATAAGCTGCACTTTTTATTCAAAATGTAACTGTGAAAAATTAAAGAGCTTAAATTTGTGACATTACAATATTTGGCCTTTATGACATTTTGTCATATTGTATGCTGTTTAAAATTATTCAGATTTTTAATTTGTAACAGTCGCTCCTCACACCAGTGGCGTAGCTAGGGCCGGGCGGTCCTCCTTGGGAAGCACTTCTCAGGGGGCAGCACTCCTGTCCCTTCCTCCAACACCATCCTACACCCTTGTCTATTCCACCCTTCTCTCTCCCCTCTCTTGTCTCTTCCTTCCCCCCTTGTCTTCCCCCTCTTGCCTCTCCATTCCCCCTTTTCTCTCCCCCCTCTTGTCTTTACTTCCCCCCTTGTCTCTCCACCCTCTCGAATGTCTCTCACCTCTATGTGCTGGCCTGGGTGGTGGCTCATCCCCCTGCCAGCTCCTCTTCTCCTAGTGAATAGGCCAATTAAAATGGGTTACCTAACAACAATGTGTGTATCTTCAGAAAAAAAGTTTACTTGTTACCTTACTCTTAATGATAATAATGATAACCTGCCTAACAAGAAAATAAATGAGTTGAAGGAAAATCCTGTAGATATATTGTTTTCCAAACACTAGATATATGGTATATTGTAAAATAAAATCACAATTTGTTCCCTGAGTCTAATTGACTTTTTTTTAGGTATTGTCTCACTCCCCATCGCCCCCTTATTTCCGTGTGTCGCTTGTTTTTGGGCCAATACAGTATATATTTTTTAATTCTACAATTTTTTAAGAAAAATAAATAATCTTAGTGGTATATACATGTTTATACCTGATCAAAGGTGCTACTCCTTCTCAGTTTAGAAACGTATAGCAAATATGTTACATTGTTGGCACAGTGTCAAAACCCTGTGGGTCCACTATCATAATTTAAATGGATATTTTACCAACAGCTTTATAATTGTCATACGTCTTCATTATCAAAATGCTATCACTAATGCTAAATGATAAAACTCCCCTTGAATTAATTAAAGCAATTTGCTAACAGGCCTAGCACACATTTTTGACTTTGTGCTACAATCTGTGGGGATTACATCTCCAGTTTTTAAAGCTTTTAAACAGTAATATGTGACTAAGCAGGTCTGGTTCTTCTCATGGTCACATTTACCATTAGGCAAAGTAGGCTGTCTTAGGGGTACCTGCACTTAGTTTTTTTATTGGAAACGTCTTGTCAAAGCATTTTGCTGGCCTGAATAGCAATGATTCTCTCTGACTGGCTGAACTGTACTGCCATCTATGAACTGCTTCCATCTCCACAAAGCATGCTGGGAGGTGTAGACTTGTACCAAGGAAAAGATCCACAACTACCAGAATTCTGGAGAGTGCACAGATTGGAGTTTTTCCATGAGAGAGTGCGACATTCTGAGGCTACATATACTGTACAAGAAGAGCAGGAGTGAAGAGCAGGAGTGGGGAGTTTGATAAATTACATTTGGTCCACAGAATATACAATGGGGTATTTACAAGACATTAATTTCCTTACCCCTTCTGCATCGCTCCCGTGTTGTGGTGAAGGGGCTTCTGTACCCTAATGAAACTGTGAGCTATACCATATATGGTCACCCAAGAAGGGCTGTTCATAGCTGAGAGGTCAGACAAATCAAGGTCCACTATAGAATTAACTGGCAACCCACTCCAGAATCTTTGGCAAGAAAAGCACGACCAGAGACATCACGATAGATGTGCTTGTGTGTTGAGGTACAAAGGGTCATGGAGAGTTGAACATGACTGATTGATTTAACATCAATTGTCCTTAACCCTGTCTTTGCCAACAACAGAATAGGACTGGAAATAAACCGGTCAATAGTCAATTGTAGCAGCTAAAGTTTATTTCACTAATTTTTATAAATACGCTTAATACCATACAAATGAAAGAGGATATTACTATTGAGGTAAACAATACGGCACCCCAACCTTTGCACTCTGCAGAACAGTGAGCCTTCATCAGGGTGCAGAGAACTAACATGTAGTCTCAGATGCAATAAAAGAAAAATGTCTTTCCATGTCCATTTGAGGAGGAAGTTTGTTTAATTCCTGGGTATTTTCTTTACCTCATTCTGCACATTGTGTATATCTCTAAAATCTGGTTTACACAGCATACGAGATGGCAGTAATTTTACATTTAGTGCATTAAATGTCACAATTTCGGGCAATTTTAATTGTTGGGAGGTATAATACCATAGTTTCCTAACTGAATTGATTTAATTTAGATATGTTTTCTAACTGCATAGAGCATAGCTGAGCATATATGGCATGCTATGATATACAGAAAGAGAAATATATTTAACTTTGTATAGATACAAGTGAACATTACAGGGATGGACAAAAATACCTAACATTATACTTCGGAAAAATGTTTAGGAGCTAAAGGTACAATGTTGTAGAGCCCTAGCTCCCAGGCTCCTGGGAAATTTCCACCCCTAAATATGCACATCATGTGTCTTTAATATCAAAGGCAGAATGTCAATAAATAATATGGTTACATTACACTCTGTGAAGTAGGATATGACAATGAGCATATAATCAAGAGGGTATGGGATAATGACAAGCTCCAAATATCAACATTTCAAATCTGAATAAGTAGAGGAATTTCACCTTCCAACATTAGAATGCACATCTCCAATTCAACAAAGAAATTGATTCAGAAAAGCAAGATCAATGGCCCAGTCAGAGCCAAGAACTCCATCCCAAACTTGTAGAATGACCTGGAGATCCCTTGACAAACTGAAGGAGTCTTCGACTTTTTTGCAAGGAAGAATGGGAAAAAATAACAAATTCCAGGTGTACAGAGATCATAGATACTTGTACACCCCTAAGTGGAAATGTCTAAATTTGGCCCAAAGTGTCAATATTTTGTATGGCCACCATTATTTTCCAGCACTGCCTTAACCCTCATGGGCATGGAGCTTCACAGGTTGCCACTGGAGTCCTCTTCTACTCCTTCATGATGACATCACAGAGCTGGTGGATGTTAGAGACCTCGCACTCCCCCACCTTCCATTTGAGGATACCCCAAAAGGGTTTAGGTCTGGAGACATGCTTGGCCAGTCCATCTTCTTTACCTTCAGCTTCTTTATCAAGGTAGTGGTCGTCTCAGAGGTGTGTTTGTGGTCATTATGAAGTTGGAATACTGCCCTGTGGCCCAGTCTCCGAAGGGAGGGGATCATGCTCTGCTTCAGTAAGTCACAGTACATTTTGGCATTCATCGTTCCCTCAATGAACTGTAGCTCCCCAGTGCTGGTAGCACTCATGTAGGCCCAGACCATGACACTCCCACCCCCATGCTTGACTGTAAGCAAGACACACTTGTCTTTGTACTCCTCACCTGGTTGCCACCACACACGCTTGACACCATCTGAACCAATTAAGTTTATCTTGGTCTCATCCGACCACAGGACATGGTTCCAGTAATTAATGTCCTTAGTCTGCTTGTCTTCAGCAAACTGTTTGCAAGCTTTCTTGTGCAACATTTTTAGAAGAGGCTTACTTCTGGGACAACAGCCATGCAGACCAATTTGATGTGCGGAGTATGGTCTGAGCACTGACAGGCTGACCCCCTTCCCTCTTCAACCTCTGCAGCAATGCTGACAGCACTCATACGTCTATTTCCCAAAGACAACCTCTGGATATGACGCTGAGGACATGCACTCAACTTCTTTGGTCGACCATGGCGAGGCATGTTTTTTAGTGGAACCTGTCCTGTGAAATATGGTTTTGCCCACAGTGCTGCAGCTCAATTTCAGGGTCTTGTTCTTATAGCCTAGGCCATTTTTATGTAGAGTAACAATTATTTTTTTCAAATCCTCAGGGAGTTCTTTGCCATAACAGCTCCATATCATTCTGGATATATTTGTCATTCGGTCTGTGGCAAAAACCAGCCACCTAGTTTTATTACAAAGACAATGCTTGATGTTATGTGTTTAAACTCCGTGAACACTATGATGCACGGCGCAACCACCAACCACCACCTCGCCCATAATATAAGCATGCAGTGCCGTAGCCCTACCCTATGAGGACAGGGGCAACAGGTTCAACACCTCCGCTCCAAGGTACCAACCTCATGCCAATATCTAGTGTAACCGATGCCAGCAGTTGGGACATGTCCAGAGGGAATGCCCTAAGAACCGGAACCGGAACACGTGGGTTCGTCCAGGCCAACCACCGCCAAAACAGAGCAGCGGCCTATTGCTACCACACCGAGACCGGTACCCATGATGCCAAACTCCACTACCTGGAGGAGCAACTAGGGATGTTATATGAAGTCGACCCCGTCCAGGCTGCGTCGGACAACCGACAACATCATCAGCAAACCGTATGTCTGGAGGGGAAGTACGTTGAATGGCTAAGGGACACCGTAGCCACGTTAAGCCTCGTTAGACACCACTTGGTTTCAGACAAAGCACGTACTGGAGGAGCTGTGGCAGTTCGGGTAGCGGGGGGAGCAGTACTCCGCTTACCCTCTGCCAAGGTTCATTTACACTGGGGTGTGTGATGAGGGGTTGTGGAAGTAGGATTGATGCAGAACTTACCGGCAGATGTACTACTCGTGTATGACTTGGGCCAGCTAACTTCCACATTTGTACCCCAAACTTCTACCCAAGACATTTACCCAGTGACCACACAGCAGCAGGCTCGCACCACGGACCCACCAGCACAGTCTGAGGCTCAGGTAAACAACCAGTCTCCCCCCCTAGAGAACTTGCCCTGGGATGCCCCCGTAGAGTTTGGGAAAGAGGTAGCCATAGACCCCACGTTACAAGTTTACAAAGATTGGGTCACCTCCAGTTAGGCAGGATTAGAGGGGGAGAGGTACTTGTGGGACAAGGGATTACTATACAGGAACTCAGAGAGGATAGGGGCTGGGTCCGTACCAATCCCCATGAAACAGTTGGTAGTACCCCAGAAATCTAAGCAGGAATTACTCCGGATAGCCCATAATATTCCGTTATCCGGACATCTGAGAGTCAGCCGAACTAAACTCAAAACTCAAAACGTTTCCTGGCCGGGGATTTTGAAAGATTTTTGTCAGTACTGTCGGACTTGTGACACCTGTCAGAGGGTGAGTCAGAGAGGGGACCAGCATAAAGCAAAACTTCACCCCATTCCCATTATTGAAGAACCGTTTAGCAGTGTAGCCATAGACTTCGTAGGGTCCCTAACTAGACCAAGCCCTTTCGGCAAGAAATACATCCTGACCCTAGTAGATTATGCCACTAGATACCCTAAGATTGTGGCACTGACCAATGTCCACGCTGAGACGGGCGCGGATGCCCTGATGCAGATTTTCTCTGCATTCGATTTCCCAGAGAGATTATTTCAGATCAGATCACCCACCAACTCTGCAGACTATGCAGAATTAAGTCCATAGTACATTCGGCATACCACCCCCAGTCTAATGCTCACTTTGTGTGTTTTAATAGGAAGCTAAAACAAATGTTCCAGACACAGTTACATAGTTACATAGTAATTAAGGTTGAAAATATACTTTCAGTCCATCAAGTCAAACCTTTTTAGATCTCCTCTGATCTCCAATATGCGGATGCAATATGAATTAATTAATTGTTAATTAATTATTAATCAATTTTTTTTTTTTTTTAATTATTAATTACCGTATTTATCGGCATATAACACGCACCTCATTTCAAGAAGGGAATTTCAGAAAAAAAAAATCAAATAAAGAACTTTGAAGCAAAATCCTCAACCTCCCTCCTCATCCTCAACCCCCTCCTCAACCTCCCTCCTCATCCTCCCTCCTCCATCCCCCATCCTCAACCCCCTCCTCCACCCCCCCATCCTCATCCTCCTTCCCCAACCCCCCTATTCTCATCCCCCCTCCTCAACCTCAACCCCCCTCCTCAACCTCAACACCTCATCATCAACCCCCCTCCTCATCCTCAACCTCCCTCCTCATCCTCAACCCCCTCCTCAACCTCCCTCCTAATCCTCCCTCCTCAACCCCCCATCCACAACCCTCTACTCAACCTCCCTCCTCAACCCCCCTATCCTCAACCTCCCTCCTCAAACCCCCTCCTCACCCCCCCATCCTCATCCTCCCTCCTCAACCCCCCTATCCTCAACCCCCTCCTCAACCCCCTCCTCAACCTCCCTCCTCACTCTAACCCCCCCTCCCCATTCTAAACCCCCCCTCTACTCAACCTAACCCCCCCTCTACTCAACCTAAACCCCCCTCCTCAACCTAAACCCCCCTCCTCCTCAACCTAAACCCCGCTTAATACCTCCCCCTCACTTAACTGCTTCTGCTCCGGCCGTCACCGGGTCAAGTAGCAGAGCGGAGGCCGGAGCAGAAGCAGGTAAGTGAGGGGGGTGTATTTAGGGGGGTTTAGGTTGAGAAGGGGTGTTTTAGGTTGAGGAGGAGGGAGGTTGAGGATGAGGAGGGGGAGGGAATATCGGCGTATAACACGCACCTATGATTTGCCCCCTATTTTCAGGTAGAAAAAGTGCGTGTTATATGCCGATAAATACGGTAATCCAGAGGAAGGCAAACAAAAAAAACACAAGTGAGACTTAGTCAATCGTCTCAAAGGGAAAACAAAAAAAGAAATCCTTACTGACCCCAGATACTGGCAATCTGATTTCTCCCTGGATCAATACTGTCTCTCTAATTATCCATGATAAACCTGAATTCCCTTTTTAATTAGAAATACATCCAGTCCACTTTTAAAGTTGTCTATCAAATCCGCTGTCACCACCTCCTCTGGTAGAGAATTCCACAGATTAACCACCCTTACTGTGAAGAACCCTTTTCTTTCTTTAAGGTGGAATCTTTTTACTTCTAACCTAAAGGGATGTCCTCTTGTCAGTTGAAAACCTCTTGGCACAAAAATCTCCCTAGACAAATCTTTATACTGACCCTGAATGTATCTATATAAGGTAATCATATCTGCTCTTAGATGCATTTTTTCTAGAGAAAATAAGTTTAATTTGGTTAGTCTTTCTTCATAAATTAGCCCCTCCATTCCCATTATTAGTTTTTTTGCCCTCCTCTGTACCTTTTCCAGCTCTAAAATGTCCTTTTTATGAAGTGGTGCCCAAAATTGTACTCCATATTCCAAATGAGGGCGTACTAGAGATTTGTATAGTGGCAGAATTATATTTGCTACCCTTCTTAATACATGCTAATATTTTATTTGCCTTTGCAGCTCCTGCTTGGCTTTGAGCACTGTTACCTAGATGGTTGTCCACAAGCACTCCCAAATCCCTTTCAATATCTGATACACCTAGATTTGCTGCATTAAGATGATAAATTGCATGGCTATTTTTCCTTCCCAGATGCATAACTTTACATTTATTTGTATTAAATCTCATCTGCCATTTAGATGCCCATCCCTTAATTTTATGTAAATCTCTTTGGAGGGAAAGCACATCATTATCTGATTTAATTACCTTGCACAACTTCGTGTCATCAGCGAAAATGGAGACACCACACTCCAATCCTACCTCTAAGTCATTAATACATATGTTAAAAAGGAGAGGACATAATACTGAACCCTGAGGAACCCCACTTACCCCATAAGTCTGATTGGAGTATGTTCCATTTACAACAACCCTTTGCTTCCTGTCTTTTAGCCAGCTCTCAATCCATGACCAGATATTTACTGCAATTCCTGTATCTCTTAGTTTGCACAATAGTCTCCTATGTGGCACTGTATCAAAAGCCTTTGCAAAATCCAAAAAGACTACATCCACTGAGTTGCCTTGATCCAGGTTCCTACTAACCTCCTCAGAAAAATGAATTAAATTTGTTTGACATGACTTATCCCTCATAAATCCATGTTGACTCCTACTTATAATCCTGTTCAAATAGATATATTCTTGTATATTATTCCTTATTAACCCATATAAAAGCTTCCCCACTACAGAAGTGAGGCTCACTGGTCTATAATTCCCAGGATTTGCTCTTGCTCCCTTTTTAAATATAGGTATCACATCAGCTTTTCTCCAGTCATCTGGTAGAGACCCTGTGTTGAGTGAATCTTGAAAAATTAAATATAATGGCTATTACAGAACCCAGTTCCCTCAGTACCCGTGGATGTATTCCATCAGGACCCAGAGCTTTATTAACATATATTTTTTCCAACCTCTTTTGGATTACTTCCTGTGTTAACCAATTATTTGGCAAAGGTAGTGTAGCCCCATTATGTTGCAGTGTCCCAACCACTGGTACCTCCCTTGTGTATACCGAAGAAAATAACCTATTTAGCTCATCTGCCTTTTCCTGGTCACTAATTTTCAGATGACCTGTTTCACATTCTAATGTTCCTATAGCTTCCTTCCTTGTCTTCTTCCCATTAATATACTTAAAAAATATTTTAGGGTTAGTCTTACTCTCTTTTGCAATTAATTTTTCATTTTCTGTTTTAGCAAGTCTTTTGCAAGCCTTGTTGATTTCCTTGTACTCCCGTAAAGCAGTCTCTGTCCCCTCTTGTTTGTATACTTTAAATGCCTTTTTTTACTCCGTATCTTGATCTTTAAATCATTGTTAAACCACATTGGATGGGATTTACTCCTTTTACTTTAAT
Organism: Discoglossus pictus; assembly: GCA_027410445.1. Taxonomy (NCBI): domain Eukaryota; kingdom Metazoa; phylum Chordata; class Amphibia; order Anura; family Alytidae; genus Discoglossus; species Discoglossus pictus. The sequence goes on along the minus strand of CM050168.1, from coordinate 217,779,122 downwards.
CCCCACAGGCTATATGCCGATGTGTATGTATATTTAGTAAGGATTTAAATGTTGTCCATTTATGTTCAATGTTTTTACCTATCAGTTCTCTGTCTTAGTCTATACTTTGTATTGCTGCCCTTAGACCATTAAAATCTGCCCTTTTAAAATTAGAGTTTTTGTTGGCCCCATAAAATGTAGTTTTTTTAATTCAATCACAAATGAGACTGTGTGATCACTGTTTCCCAAAGGTTGCCCAATTCCAACATTTGATACTATATCAATATTATTTGTGATGACTAAATCTAAGATACCTAATTTCTAGTAGGTTCTTGTATAACCTGGGCCAGATAATGATCTCTGTGTGTACTCAAGAACCTGCTCCCCTTAGCTGAACTGCTGGTCTCATTTATCCAGTTTATTTCAGGGTAATTAAAATCTCCCATTATTAAAACTTGCCCATGCTTAGCTGCATTTCCAATCTGTAACAATAATTGTATTTCCTAACTTTCAGCTATATTTGGGGGTCTATAGCATACTCCTGCTAATATTCTTTTGGAATTTGCTGCTTCGCTATTTAACTCTACCCTCAAACATTCAACTTTATCACTAGTTCCACCATAAATATCTTCTCTGACTATAGGCTTAAATTCAGGCTTAACATACAGACAAATCCCTCCTCCTCTTTTACCATTGCATCTTTCTTTCCTAAATAGGTTATAACCATCCAGATTAACAGTCCAGTCATGAGATTCATCCCACCACGTTTCAGTAATGCTATTAGATCCCATTTTTCATTAATTGCTAATAATTCTAACTCTCCCATTTTTCCTGACAAGCTTCTGGCATTAGTAAGCATACACCTTATGTTATGAGTCTGTAGTTCTGAAGTGCCTGCCACTGTACTTTACTTAGTACTACCTCCCTATTGACTATACTATCCCTCCCCATCTCCTCCTCTATGCATTTTTAATACATCTCTTATACCCTCTACACTTTCTACCCCATTACTTACAGTATATCTAGTCCTTCCCCCCCACCTACTAGTTTAAAAACTCTTCCAGCCTTTCTACCATCCTATCCCCTAGCACAAAAGCTCTCTCATTATTAAGGTGCAATCCATCCCTGCTGTTAAGATTGTACCAAAGTGAGAAGTCTCCAGAGCCAGTGTCAAACCCCTCCTTAGTGCACCACAACTTTATCCACGCATTAACCTCCCAAAACTCCTTCTGCCTCCCTGGGCTAGCACGTGGCACTGGTAGTATCTCAGAAAATACTACCTTGGAGGTCCTTGCCTACAGCTTATTACCTAGTTCTCTAAAATAATTATTTAGGACACTCCATCTTCCACTAACTTTGTCATTGGTACCAATATGTACCAAGACCGCCGGTTCATTTCCAGCCCCTCCCAATAATTTGTCTACCCGATCCACAACATGACGAACCCTAGCAAACTGTTCGATTGCTGGGATCTGGGTGACAAATCACCCTGTCTACCTTCCTATTAATAAAGTCCCCTACAACCAAAACCTGTCTGTTGTTCTGCCTATTTTGCCCTCCCACTCCTCCAGTAGAGCTGTTCTCCCGGCTGTTAGAGGGAACAGCTCTATCTGGCATTGTCATTCCTGAATGGACATCCCCAACAGTTTCACTCAATCTGGCAAATCTGTGTTTGCCAACTCAGAACTGGCCTGCCTCCTCCTGTTCCCCTTATTCCTCTTCTAACTGTAACCCAGCTACCTCCCTGGACATCCTCACTAGCCCCAGCTCCACCCTCCATGCTAGGCCAAGCTAAACTGTGCTCAGTGAGCACCAAGCCCCTTTCCAGTTGAGCAATATCACTAAGTGCTGCAATTCTCCTCTCCAGATCTCCAATTTGAGCTTCCAGAGAGGCAACATGCTCACACCTCTCACAGAGGTATGGACCCTGGATCATCTGTTCCAGTATTGCATACATAAGACAGGATGTACACTGAGTGAGGTTGCCACTGGACTGACTCATAATTATTATTATTGTCTACAAAATGTCAGTGGAAAAAATAAAGAATATAAAATAATATATTTGTAAAATGTTTCCTCCTTTGCACTATAAATCTGCCCTCCCTCTTCTTTGAAGTCCCTCCTTTTATTTAAACTCCTATGCTTTTACTAGAATTGCACTTGATACTGAAAATGTTCGCAAGCTCACAAGTCCGCCCCTTCTCCTGGTTATATTAACTTCTGCCTTCTCACCTGAACACAATTAGTGCACTCTGCAATTTATCACCATTTACTTGTAAGGTAAATTCACTTGCAAAAAACAAGTTTGCAGACACTAGGAAAGACTATGAAAGATTCCTGCCCCACCTTCTATTTGTGTACAGGGAGGTCCCCCAAGAATCCACCGGATTCTCCCCCTTTGAACTACTGTTCGGTAAAAGAGTGAGAGGCCCATTAGACTTAATAAGAGCGCATTGGGAGGGAGAGGTTAGAGTAGATGGTATCCCTATTATGCCATATGTGTTGTAATTTAGGGACTGCCTGGAGGAGTTGACTCAGACGGTACAATCCAACCTCCAGGTGGCCCAACATCGTCAGCACCGATGGTACGATAGGGGAGCCAGGGACCGCGGCTTTCAAGTGGGATAAAAAGTATTGATTTTAAAACCCATCCGCAATGACAGGCAATACCACCTATGTGATTGGCCCATGCTCATGAGTAGGGAGAAGACGCATGCTCCATGTGAATATGCTAAAACCTTATCATGAGCGCACAGAGGATGTGGCGGCTATTTGCGCCCAGCCTCTAAAGATTTTGAGAACCTCTCTCTACCGGACCTCTTAGAAAATAGAGACCAGACAGAGGGTATCGGAGGGGTACAACTAGGAAAACGGCTGAGCCCACAGGCGCATACCCAGGCTCAGGAGTTGATCAGGGACAAGGGGGCCACCTTCTCCAATCTGCCTGGGTACACGCCTCTGGACACTCATCGCGTAGACACCCCAGCCAACAACCACTACGCTCCCCGCATCCCTGACACTGTAAAGGATAATATGCGTAAAGAGATTCAGGAGATGCTTCAGCTAGGGGTTATTGAACATTCTGATAGTCCTTGGGCATCCCCAGTAGTGCTAGTACCGCAGCGGGACGGAATGACTCGATTCTGTGTGGACTATAGGAGACTAAATGACACAACGGTGTCTGATGCCTATCCAATACTCAGGATCGACAAACTTTTAGACAAAATGGATTGGGGTGGAACCTCACTACAATAGATCTCTGTAAGGGGTACTGGCAAATTCCACTAGCCAGAGATGCCATACCCAAGTCGGCGTTTGTCACCCCCTTTGGCCTGTACCAGTTTTAAGTCATGCCCTTCGGGATAAAAAACGATCCTGGAACTTTCCAGCAAATGGTAGATTGGCTATTGGACGGGTTCCAGGAGTACGCTTGCGCCTACCTGGATGATATAGCTATTTACAGAGACACTTGGTCAAAACACCTGACCCACATAGGAGCAGTGTTAAACAGGATCGGGAAAGCAGGGTTTTCCCTCAAACCTAGTAAGTGTCAAAAAGAGTGGCTGAAGTGCAGTACCTCGGCCATCGAGTAGGTAGTGGTCAACAGAAACCAGAACCAGCCAAGTTAGAGACTGTAGCCAAATGGCCGACCCACCGAATGAAGACTCAAGTCCTAGCTTTCCTGGGAACAGCAGGGTATTATCGCAAATATGTGCCCAACTATAGTGCCCTGCCCAATCCCCTTACTGATCTGACCCGTAAGAACCTCCGTAGGCAGGAACTCTGGGCCACAGAGTGTGAACAGGCATTTAGACAACTGAGAACTGCTCTTATCTAGGCCCCTGTACTGGCTGCTCCTGATCCAACCAAAAGTTTTCTTGTTCACACAGACTTCTATATTTTGTTTGGGGGGCACATTGAGCCAAATCGAAGCCCATGGAGGCGAACACCCAGTGGCTTACTTAAGCAGAAAATTATTACCCCAAGAAGTAAGCTATGCCGCCATTGAAAAAGAATGCCTGGCCGTGGTTTGGACCCTCAAGAGGCTACAGCCGTATTTGTATGGGCAAACCTTTTCCTTATTCACAGATTGTAACCCATTAGTGTGGCTCAACAGGGTGGCAGGAGACAATGCCAGACTGCTTCGCTGGAGTCTAGCGCTGTAGCCCTTTGACTTTACAATACACTACCGCCCGGAAAAGCAAAACGGCAACACTGACGGATTATCCAGACAAACTGAACTGGAAAAGTGATCTGTGAGGACTCCCCCGGACATCCCTACACTGATCCGCTGGGATCAGACTGGGTATGCCAGCTTGTGGTTACGGAGGAGCTGTGTGGAAAAAAACAGCCACCTAGTATTATTACAAAGACAAGGTGTGATGTTATGTGTTTAAACTCTATATTACATTTTAGTTGCAGCCAGTTCATAAGGAGTTAACTGCATTTGGAATGTCATGATGTCATCTGTAACTGTCATGCTGTGATCAGTTATTAAAGTTTGCTCTGATGGTTGATACATAAAAAAGGTATATCTGTAATTTTAGAGAAACATATAGATAAAAGCATTTATTATTTTGCCAAGCCTGGTTTTTGCCTCCTGTGTTTCTGAGGTCCTGAACTAATGTCCTGGCCTTAACAAGTCAGAAATGCTGAGATCGTAAGAACCGAGAAGGGTTAAGGGGTGAATATGTCCCCCTCACTCCTGGGGTCGTAACCGGGTCCAATATCTTATTCAAAAATATATACTACTGGTGACCAAAACTTTTAATAAATCCAACTCTCTAAAACAGAAATTGAAAGAGACGCAACTATAACATTCATCTCCTCTAATCTAGACATTTATATAGTATCTTTTATTGAATAAAACGTGTGTGATCTACACTAGGAAGTGGTGTGTGCTGTCTTTTCACATCCCTATTTTTATCATACAAGAAAATTCAAATGAAAAAGGTGTTTATACAAGCACATTTTCACATTTGCTCATAGATAGCTTTTTTGGCTCTGTCTCCAGAATTGGATGGCTTCATTTCCTGTCACTAGTCAATCACAATAAATGTATAGCTTTAGAGCACAATAGAAGTAAAACATATACATTATATATTTAAAAAATAATAAAATATATGAAGAAACTTTTCAAAACTAATGTAATTATATATCAATGGGATATGACAAGAATAGTATGAATAATAGTACTGTTAAGCTCTAATGTCATAAACATGACTATCAATATAAAGATATAAAAAAGTACAAAAAGTTGGAGTCTGTGATAAATTTCTTTAGCCAAGTCTTTGAGCAAACCCTTTAATAAAGACAAATATCAGATAACTGTAAATATAAAATAATTCAAGGGTGAGGGGCAATGCAGAAATGACATTTTCCAATAATGTATAGAAGTAATGTTTAGAAGATTTACTACAGTAATAGTTTTAATATGCCCACTCACATCTAATGCAATATTAGTTGCACAAATAGGGACAAGAATATAGCTTCCCTCTAGTTTAAATTTTTTAACCAGGAAAAGACAACTATTGCGTACAGAATAATGTTTCCTTTTGCTTAAGTATGTGGTAAATTTCTGTCAAATGTGGTAATACATTTTGCCTTTAATAAAAATATTAAATGAGCATCTGAAAAGGTGGTTCATGTTCAATAAGAAAATGTCTTGTTAGACTGGACAAGATCTACTAGATGATTCCTTGCACCAGATTCAAGGTTGGAGCAAGCATAGTCTTAAGACGCTTCAAGTTCAAAGAAATGCAGTCAACTTGGAAATCAGTATCATAGACCATGGGTTTTGGCTGTTGTCAGACAGAATGGTGGGGGAGGTTGGGTCAAGGGAAAGACAAGAGTAAAAAGTTAGGCACAAACAGAAAATATCAGCAGGAAATCAATGATTAAGAGTCAAGCTAGTACAGCTAACACAACACATCTGGAACATTGCATGCACAGGCACAATTACTTGAGACCGACATATTGGTGTACCAACAGGCTGCAGCTTATAGTCTTAAAAGTTGCACCAAAAGTAACATCAGCTGGGTCACTGCAGCAACGGAATTCCAGAAAATGTGTCATCCAAAACTCCTAAACTTGTTGCCAAGATGCATTCTCAGTGTGAGCTACAAGATTTCACTCTGGGATGATGCACACCAAACTGATGAGGCACTGTTCCCAGGGATGCAGGAAGTGATGATATGTGCAAGAACATGGATCTTTTCATCAGCATTGTCACAACGGGGGACCAGCTAATGAATAGATCCCACCGGTTAGGTGTTCTCGCTGTGGGTTTATTTGCATTGGTGCTAGCAATTCCTCTGGAAGGAGGCTTGCTTCAGGATCTGTGGAGATCTGGAATACAGTTTTTGAACGTAGATGCAGGATTCATGGATAGCTGTACTGGAGCAAAGTGATTAAAAATATTTTCCATTCCTTGGTAATATAGCTGCCATGGAAGGGATTCAGTTGGGAAAGACTGGACATGGTTCCTTTGGGAAAGAAAGATAAGCAGGTGGGGTTTTACTTTATTTTAGAGTTCTCCATCAGGGCTTTCATCAAAACATTATAAGGTCCCAAAATGAAAAAGGCTTAGAAACAAGTATAACCTTTGTGAATTACCTACAGAGTCAAGTGCCAATTTGACCTAATATGCTGATTTAAATTATTTATCTCACCTTGCTACAAATAAGAATAAAAAAAACACAAATAAATATACAATTATATATAGATACAAGGGTTTACATCTCAAGAATTATCTAATTTAGAAAAAAAATCTAATTTGTCTGTCTAAATAGAACATTTTAGTAAACATCTGCATAAAATAGTAATAATTATATTATTAATATTCCATTGTAAGCAACCAAGTCACATTATTTTTGTATTTGTCAAGAACTATTTTTTTTCGTAGGCTCCAGGTCACAGTGTAGCCTTGTGACATCTGTTACACCACTTAACAACAATAAGCTTAATTTTTCTTTCAAATACAGCAGCTGATCAGAATGCAGAAATCAATGTTAGAGACTAAATACAGTGATTTCCTGCACAGCGGTGGTATGAGCTTGTCAATGATTTAACATAGCAGGTAACAAGATTTCATCAAGTCCCAATATTATTAATTAACCCCATGCTTGTGTTCATGTTCTCTCTATAAATCCCTTTCTTTTTTTTTCTGTGTGCCTGTATTTTATATAGTATGACAGAAGTGTGACTTGGCCTTAAAATTATGTGATTCATTGTGTCTAGCTGTTATAAATCACTTTCATTTTGCCCTTGCTATAAAGACTACATTTTAATAGGGTTTATAGTACACATTGCATGGAATCTGAAATGGTGCTGTAAATTCAGGGAGTGATTGCTATGAAGCCTAAAACAGAGGCAACTAAAATTATTCTCAAGGCAGTAATTTGTGCCTTAATATATTTTGTAAATATACTGTAGAACAAAGTACAATTTTACAATGGTATGAGACAACCCACAGCTGTAAATTAGTGATTTGTATATGGAAACCATTATATATAATTTATTATTAGTCAAATAAAAATGTACAGTCACCTCTGGTGTTGAGAGAACCTCACAGAGCATGTGGGTGATGGGACTTGCACGTTAGATAACCACAGAAGCGTTGAAACGGATGTAATGATCCTGCTGAGCTACCATTCATTTAGGGCCCTATTAAATTCCAGCCTCGTAAATAAGAGGCTTCTACTTAAGCCCTACGTACTGCAAAGTTTCTCTAACTTACAATGCTATTAAATTAGCCCTGCTGCGAGCAACGTATGAGCTACGCAGCAGGGCCGTACGTATCTACACTGCGTAAATGTACATGAGGAGTGACAGCCTGCGAGATGATATCGCAGGCTCCCACTCCTCATCAAGTGCTGCGAAGCGAGGGACGCAGTTTGCGGTTGTCGAGGCTCAACGTCGGCTGTGTTAACACACACATACACACACACGACTTTTTTAACAGAATAAACCCAACCGCCCAGCCAACAAAAACCCAAGTCGTTGCTCACGCTTGCGGGCTCGCGTAGCGAGGGACGCAGTTCGCCCCAAATGCGGGTCCTCGCGAAGCGAGGGCCCGCATTTGCGGTTGTGGAGGCTCAACGTCGGCTGTGTTAACACACACATACACACACACGACTTTTTTAACAGAATAAACCCAACCGCCCAGCCAACAAAAAACAAACAACGTCCCCGCAAATGCGGATCCTCGCGAAGCGAGGGTCCGCATTTGCGGTGGTGGGAGCATCCCAACATCGGCTGTGTTAACACACACATACACACACACACAACTTCATAACAAAAAAAAACTCAAAGTCGCCTCACACCCGCTTACACCCAGACACACAGACGCAAGACTTAACAAAAAAACAGTAAAAAAGGCCCCTCACACGCTCTTAACACACATACGCACGACTTAGAAACAAATACACTGCGTCGTACACGTAAAAGCTAACTGCGTATATCGCAACAAAATACGGCCGCATCGGAAAAAAATACGGCCGCGAAAGACCCATTCCAACCGCCGCGCATCAAAACATCACAAACACAAGAAATAAACACAACAAACACATAAAAACCTTACTTATAGCACGGGGGGGCATCCGGCACCTCCAAAAGTTCATTTACACGTCCATTTAAGTGAAAACAAACAGTTTAAACGACCGAAAATCGGCTAAGCGAGAGAAAAAATGGCCGCCGAACAAAACGAAAACGAGGCTCCAGACGTAACTACACTACACTTACTCGCAACAAAATACGGCCGCATCGGAAAAAAATACGGCCGCGAAAGACCCATTCCAACCGCCGCGCATCAAAACATCACAAACACAAGAAATAAACACAACAAACACATAAAAAGCTTACTTACAGCACGGGGGGGCATCCGGCACCTCCAAAAGTTCATTTACACGTCCATTTAAGTGAAAACAAACAGTTTAAACGACCGAAAATCGGCTAAGCGAGAGAAAAAATGGCCGCCGAACAAAACGAAAACGAGGCTCCAGACGTAACTACACTACACTTACTCGCAATAATGAAACACATACTATGCGGAACGGATCACACTCATATTAAACACCATTTTAAACACTACTACGCACAAAATGGCGGATGGAACGCAAATTGTAAGCTGGAACGCAAATAGCGCATGCGTATTACGTTCTAACGGTCTAACTTTCCAGAATGTTCTACAAGTTTATAAATACTGTCTATTTGACAGAGAAAAATACATTTCTCCTCAGGTGATGAACAGAGTGACTTCGGAGATAACTGCTGCTAAAACTTGAGAAGATAATTCTTTCCTAATTTACTACTTTACATTGTGCAAATTACAACTGAGAGGTAAGCTATAATATATTACTTATTTTCAAGACAGGACATCAAAAAAAAAAATTAAAGAAGACAAAGAGGTTTATGTATACTGACAAGTGACACGCACATATATGCGTATAATGTATACTGACATGTGACACGCACATTTATGCGTATAATGTATACTGACAAGTGACACGCACATTTAGGCGTATAATGTATACTGACATGTGACACGCACATTTATGCGTATAATGTATACTGACAAGTGACACGCACATTTAGGCGTATAATGTATACTGACAAGTGACACGCACATTTATGTGTATAATGTATAGTGACAAGTGACACGCACATTTATGTGTATAATGTATAGTGACAAGTGACACGCACATTTATGCGTATAATGTATACTGACAAGTGACACGCACATTTAGGCGTATAATGTATACTGACAAGTGACACGCACATTTATGTGTATAATGTATAGTGACATGTCACATGCACATTTATGTGTATAATGTATAGTGACATGTGACACGCACATATATTATGCGTATAATGTATAGTGACATGTCACATGCACATTTATGTGTATAATGTATAGTGACATGTGACACGCACATATATTATGCGTATAATGTATAGTGACATGTCACATGCACATTTATGTGTATAATGTATAGTGACATGTGACACGCACATTTATGTGTATAATGTATAGTGACATGTTACATGCACATTTATGTGTATTGCCCCTGCAACAAACTAATTAAACAACTACATTTAAATTACATTACAAAAAAATAAGTTGGGACTATTAAAATACTATTAAAATATGAGTCATGTATACTGATATGTGACACGCACATATATGTGTATCATCTATAGTCACATGTCACACACACATTTATGTATGTTGGCCAAAAATAAAAATAAGGTTAATTTAACAATTAAAATATGATTCATGTATAGTGATATGTCACACGCACACAAAAAAATTACTTTCAACTATGGAAATGTGCTTCATGTATGTGACATATGTGTGTAGCACCCACCAAAAAATAATGTTAATTCAAATTAATTACAGAAGTATAATTCAATGAACTTAATTTACTGCAATTTAATAGATCACCTAAAACTCAATCTTTCTACTTTTTTAAATATTCAAACAGACTCTGCATCAACAGCGTCTTTCAACAATTTGCACCGTACACTGTGAAGCACAATCCCTTTTAAAGAACACCAACAAAGAACAAGAGGTAAGATACAAAAATACTTTAAATGCTGAAAAGGCCATGGTTTGTTAAATACAAATAAAAAATTCTATAATTCACTATTTCACTTTATTTTTCAAACAGACACTACAAGAAGACCGGCGGATTAAGATTGGCAGGAGGGGACCCTCTGTCATTCCACACTTCAATCAAGGTAAAGTATTTAAGTATAAAAAAGAACCGAACCATGAGCCTTATTCAATTGTGAGTTGGCTAATTGAATAGGGCTTTATATAAGCACATAATAGGTCTTCACTAACTAAAAACTTCTGTCAAAAAATATTTTATGTGCTTATATAGAGCCCTATTCAATTGGTCAAAACGCAATTGATTCAGGACCTAAATATGTTTAATGGCCGAGGGCCTCATTCAAATGTGATTGTTTAACAATGTATAACCATTAGAAAAAACACTACATAAGTATAACAAAAGTGGTGCCCATCAAACAGGATTTACATTTACATTCTTATTTTAATGTTTAACAACCTATAAGCCTTAGAAAGAAGCCTAAATAAGCATACCAACATTGGTGCCCACCAAACAGGATTGTATGAAAACTCACACAAACACATAACAAACTACATTTACATTCTTATTTTATGTTTAACAACCTATTAGCATTACAAAACTACATTAATAAGCATACCAACAGTGGTGCGCATCAAACAGGATTGTATGAAAACTCACACAAACACATAGCAAACTACATTTACATTCTTATTTTATGTTTAACAAGCTATAAGCCTTAGAAAGAAGCCTAAATAAGCATACCAACAGTGGTGCGCACCAAACAGGATTGTATGAAAACTCACACAAACACATAGCAAACTACATTTAGATTGTTATTTAATGTTTAACAACCTATAAGCCTTAGAAAGAAGCCTAAATAAGTATACCAACAGTGGTGCGCACCAAACAGGATTGTATGAAAACTCACACAAACACATAGCAAACTACATTTACATTCTTATTTTATGTTTAACAACCTATAAGCCTTAGAAAGAAGCCTAAATAAGTATACCAACAGTGGTGCCCACCAAACAGGATTGTATGAAAACTCACACAAACACATAACAAACTACATTTACATTCTTATTTTATGTTTAACAACCTATTAGCATTACAAAACTACATTAATAAGCATACCAACAGTGGTGCGCATCAAACAGGATTGTATGAAAACTCACACAAACACATAGCAAACTACATTTAGATTCTTATTTAATGTTTAACAACCTATAAGCCTTAGAAAGAAGCCTAAATAAGTATACCAACAGTGGTGCGCACCAAATAGGATTGTATGAAAACTCACACAAACACATAGCAAACTACATTTATATTCTTATTTTATGTTTAACAACCTATAAGCCTTAGAAAGAAGCCTAAATAAGCATACCAACAGTGGTGCGCACCAAACAGGATTGTATGAAAACTCACACAAACACATAGCAAACTACATTTACATTCTTATTTAATGTTTAACAACCTATAAGCCTTACAAAGAAGCCTAAATAAGCATACCAACAGTGGTGCGCACCAAACAGGATTGTATGAAAACTCACACAAACACATAGCAAACTACATTTAGATTCTTATTTAATGTTTAACAACCTATAAGCCTTACAAAGAAGCCTAAATAAGCATACCAACAGTGGTGCGCACCAAACAGGATTGTATGAAAACTCACACAAACACATAGCAAACTACTTTTACATTCTTATTTTATGTTTAACAACCTATAAGCCTTAGAAAGAAGCCTAAATAAGCATACCAACAGTGGTGCGCACCAAACAGGATTGTATGAAAACTCACACAAACACATACCAAAGTACATTTAGATACTTATTTTATGTTTAACAATCTATAAGCCTTAGAAAAAGGCCTAAATAAGCATACCAAAAGTGGTGGACACCAAACGGGATTGTAGAAAAACAAAGAAATAATGTCATTTTTTACTTCATACAAATACATTAAATAATATTACATTTTCATTTTTATTTTATATCAGATACTGCGTCAAGAACATCGGACCAGGAGTTTCAACTGAGGACCACACCAGCGGACGAGGACTTTCAACAGAGGACCAGACCATTGGACGAGGACTTTCAACAGAGGACTACACCATCGGACGAGGACTTTCAACAGAGGACCAGACGATTGGACGAGGACTTTCAACACAGGACCAGACCATCAGACGAAGGCTTTCAACACAGGACCAACAAAGATTCTGCTTCAAATCAAACTTCAACCAAGGTACAGTATAACAAGTAAAAAAAGAGAAAAATTAATTAATATTCTTCTTTAATGTTTAACCACCTATAAGCCTTAGAAAATAGCCTACAGAAGCATACCAAAATTGTGGCGCACCAAAAAGGATTGTAGAAAAACACAGAAATAATGCCATTTTTTCATTCATACAAAGACATTCAAATAACATAACATTTTCATTTTTATTTTATAACAGATACTGCGTCAAGAACATCGGAACAGGAGTTGGAACTGAGGACCACACCAGAGGACGAGGACTTTCAACAGAGGACTACACCATCGGACGAGGACTTTCAACACAGGACCAGACCATCGGACGAAGGCTTTCAACACAGGACCAACAAAGAATTTTGCTTGAAATCAAACTTCAACCAAGGTACAGTATAAAAAGTAATATCTATCATCTATCTCTTATTTGTCTTTTAGGGCCAATAATCTTTAACAATAAATACAAACTTCAATGTAAACTTAAAAAATAAATTGGCATAGTCCAAAAAAGTCTAAAAACACAGAATCTATATAATTTGTCATTGTAACATTCCAGTCCTAAACCCTAATTTAATTGCCATTTGACAAATTGAATAGTGCTGTAAATAAGGACATAACATCTTTTTTAAAATACCTTTTTAGTTACTGAAACACTTGCTTTTGGATACATGTTTAATAAATAAAAATGTCTTTAAATAATTATCTCATGCCCTTATTTAGACTTTTATTCAATTGAACGCATTGAAATTGATTAACTATAAAATGTTAACACACTATTGATAACTATATGTCATGAAAAACAACTTAACATCTCAAAATAAACTAATGGTACATTATTTTATTTTTACAGATTAACATGGCTGATAATGAGACTAAACAAGAAAAGAAAAGACGCCAAGCTAGAGAACGACGACAGAGAGCAGACAGCCAGCAGACACCGGAGAAGAAGGAAATTCGACGAGAAAAAGAACGCAAAAGAATTGCAAGCAAAAGACTGTCACTTGCAGAAATTAAAGATATGTCAAAAAAAACTACAAAGAAAATAAAGCATTTACAACCTGTTGCTCAAACATCAGATGACATTTTGCCAGAAAAAAGACAAGAGATACCAAAAAAAGCAACAAAGAAAACAAAGCATTTAGAACCGTTTCATGAAACATTAGATGACATTTTACCTCAAACAATACAACATATACCAAGAAAAGCAACGAAAAAAACAAAACATTTAGAACCTGTTGTTGAAACATTATATGACATTTCACCTGATGAATATGAAAGGCAAAATCCTATATGCTTTGCAAATTGTCCTCTACTCAAGTCTTTAGCAGTAGAGGTTCATAGTTGTGGGGACATGACTACTCAATGTCAGTTTTGTGAGGCTTATTATTTTAAACAGGAGAGACCCAGAGATGGACAATTTATTAGTTATTGTCAAAAAGGCAAGTTCAAACTTCCAGAAAGGAAAGAATTTCCAATTTATTTACAAAATATTATGACTGAACCTACTTTTCCAAACTACAAAAATTTTAAGACAAACATAAGATCCTACAATAGTGCCATATCCTTTGCATCCATGGGGGCAACATTAGCTGCTAATGTACCAGGACATGGTCCTTACTGTTTTAAAGTCCAAGGACAAATTTATCATCGCACTTCCCATTTACATCCAGAGGAAGGAAATAAAAGAAAATTCGCTCAACTATATGTCCTAGATACAATGGAAGCTGTTGACCAACGTATGCAGATGGAAGAAAATAAAAAATGCTTACCCACTGTTTTCATAGAGCTAAATAACATTATGGACAACAATCCCTACAGTAAAGCTTATAAAAAATTGGCAGAAGTAGAAAATGAACAACTACTTCATTCACAAACACATCAATTACCAATGCCGAAGGTTAATATGGTGCTTAAAAGAGACAGACATACTGATAAACGTCGTTATAACTTGCCAACAACAAATGAGGTTGCAATGGTGTTTCACAATGATGAAGGAGAACCACCATTTCAAAGAGACATACGAATATATCCTAGAAATGAGGACCAACCGTTTATTAATATGAGTATCTTAAGTCCAAATTTAGATCCAATGACATATCCCATCTTTTTCCCACACGGAGAAGCAGGTTGGCAACCAAAATTAACTCTTCCCAGTTACCCAAATGCTAAAGCCAGAATCCGAAATAATGTTTCTATGCTTGAATTTAAAGTAGCTCAAATTGCCATTCGCAATGTATTTAATCCAATTTTATGTGGTGGGAAACTAACACAACAATGGATTATTGATTCATATTTGCAAGTTGAGGCAAATAATTTAAACTTTATCAAATATCAACAAGATAAACTCCGTGTAGAACAATATTCTGGACTCATGGACTATGTTGCTGACGTGGCTACAAGCAGAGACATGACAGCTGGCAAAGCCATCATTTTACCATCTTCCTTTCAAGGATCTCCTCGGAATATGAGAGAAAGATACAATGATGCTATGGCTATTGTGACAAAATTTGGCAAACCCGATTTATTTGTGACATTTACATGTAATCCACAATGGCCAGAAATTACACTAAATCTACTTCTTGGACAAACTGCTTCAGATCGACCAGATTTAGTAGCCAGAGTTTTTAAGATTAAATTAAATGAATTAATACGTGACTTCACTATAAATCAGTTATTTGGCAAATGTCTTGCTTATGTATATACCATTGAATTTCAAAAAAGAGGCCTTCCACATGCACATCTTCTAATAATACTTCAAGAAAAAGATAAATTAGATACTTCAGACAAAGTGGATGCAGTCATTGTTGCTGAACTACCAGATCCAGAACTATATGGTAGACTATATGAGATTGTTACTCATCGCATGATTCATGGACCGTGTGGTGACCTTAATCCACAATCACCATTTATGGAAAATAATAAATGTTCCAAAGAATTTCCCAAAGATTATAGAGACAAAACCTATGCCAATTGTGATGGATATCCACTTTATAAAAGAAGAGAAGGAGATAGTGCCATTATTCGTGGGAAAAAAGTGGACAATAGATATGTAGTACCCTACAATCCACATTTACTCATGAAGTACAACGCCCACATCAACGTAGAAGCCTGCACTTCTATCAAATCCATTAAATATGTCTACAAATATATTTACAAAGGTTACGATGCAGCTACTGTAGTCGTCAAAAGTGCAGACAACCCTGAAAGTAGTGAGTTAGTACATGATGAACTTGCATCTCATGTAGATGCTCGCTATGTCAGTGCGCCAGAAGCTATGTGGCGGCTTTTAAAATTTGAAATGCATGATAGATCACATGCAGTATATAGGTTAGCAGTACATTTGCCACAACGACATTTAGTCTATTTCCATGCTGGAAATGAAATGAATGCATTGGCCCAAAGTGAAGATCGTCACACTACACTAACTGCATGGTTTGCATTAAATTCCACTGATGCTGAAGCAACACAATACTTATATATTGAAATTCCATATCACTATGTTTTTGTGAATGGATTATGGAGACCAAGAAAAACCAGAGGCAATAAAATTATTCCAAGAATTTACACAGTCAGTCCAAGAGATGTTGAACGTTTTTGCTTACGGATATTACTTTTAAATGTTCCTGGAGCACAAAGTTTTGAACACTTAAGAACTGTTAATGACATTGTATATGAATCCTTCCATTTAGCTGCAAGACATAGAAACTTACTCGCTGATGATACAGAGTGGGAAAGATGCTTAGAAGAAGCAGCACAATGTCAAATGCCACGACAGATGAGAGAACAATTTGCTTTTATTTGTATCTTCTCAAATGCTCCAAATGCATTAGCTTTGTGGGAGACTTTTAAAAGTAATATGGCTGAAGACTTTATGCGACGATACAATGAACCCATTGCACACTTAAAAGCGTTAATGGAAATCCAAGAAGTCTTTTTAACTCATGGATTAAGTTGTGCAAGTTTTAATTTGCCTGATCCAGGTCTTATAGATGACATTAACTTTGAAGACTATGACATTCAACTACAAGCAGAAAGAACAGAAGAAAGACTTGCAACTTTAAATACACTACAATTGCAAGCATTTCATGCCATTAAAAATGCTATAGATGATGACATGGTGACAGAGCGTTATTTCTATCTTGATGGACCTGGCGGATCAGGAAAAACATATTTATACAATTTATTAATGAGTTCAGTACGAGCACAAGGAAAAATAGCAATGGCGTTTGCCACTACTGGAATTGCTGCACTTTTATTAGAAGGTGGAAGAACTGTTCATAGTGGATTTAAACTGCCAGTGCCTATTTTAGAAAATTCTGTGTCAGATATTCGCATGACATCCTTACAAGCAAAGAAATTGAAGAAATGTAAATTAATTATAATAGATGAGGCCACAATGATGTCATGCTATGCCCTCCAATGTATTGACCGTTTGCTTCGTGAAGTCATGGATAATATTTTTCCATTTGGTGGAAAGGTAATGTTGTTGGGTGGCGATTTTAGACAAACATTACCTGTTGTTGTACATGGAAATCGAACTGACATTATCGAAACATGTATAAAGTCAAGTATAGTATGGAAACATTTTACCCATCTTCAACTGCAACAAAATATGAGATCAGAAGGCCAAACTGATTTCAATGATTGGCTTATTAAAATTGGAGAAGGCAGAACAGAAAAAATACTAAATTTACCTGACAACTCTGTAGAGATCCCACCTCATATGATTTGTCAACAAGATATTATATCGGCTATATTTGAAGGGAGCATAAATAACGAAGAATATTCCGAGCTTGCCAACCAAGTCATACTGACGTGTAAAAATAAAGATGCATTAATCCTCAATAATAAAATCTTAAAAAAAATTTATGCACCACAAAGAAATTATCACAGTGCTGATTCTGTACTTGCTGATGACAATGAAAGTCAGGCTAACTTTTCCACTGAATTCATAAACTCTTTAACTCCTTCTGGAATGCCACCACATATTTTGCAGCTAAAGAAAGGTGCAATTATCATGTTACTGCGAAATATGAATCCCAAAAAAGGCCTATGCAATGGCACAAGATTAATTGTTCAACAATTAAAGGACCATTTTATAGATGCTGAAATTTTAACTGGGACCCATAGAGGAGAGAGAGTTTTCATACCAAGAATAGATTTAGCACCAAGTGAAAGTAGTCTCCCTTTTATACTTCAAAGAAGACAATTTCCCATTATTATGGCATTTGCCATGACCATTAATAAATCACAAGGTCAAACTTTCAAATCTGTCGGTATTTTCTTGGAAGAACCAGTTTTTGCACATGGTCAATTGTACGTTGCGTTGTCAAGGTGCAAAAATCCACAGGCAATTAAAGTTTACATTGAAAACAATGAAAGTCAAGGTGATTTATTAGAAGATGGACGTATTTTTACTAAAAACATTGTCTACTATGAAGTACTATAACTTTGAAGGATACTAATTAAAGGTGCCAAGATTTTTTAAAAGCATTGCAAAATACATAACAATTGGTTGTTTAATTCAGTCATAATTAATGGAAGTCATGTTTATGAATGATTCGCCTCACAAAATACTTGCCTTGCATTGTTAGTAAAAATTATGTTAAAATGTTAAGTCACTATGTTAATGTTTCTAATGTTACAAGTTTAAAAAATATATTTTGAAGTTATTTCATTCAACATATTACAAAGTGGATGTTAAGAGGTCAAGCACCTTTTAAGTCACAATGTAAATATTGTCTGTTATCTTAAGATTACTACCTACATTAATGTTTATCGCCAATTTATGTGCTCAGTAATAAATTAGTTTAATTACGTACGTTTTAAGAAGAGTTTGACTGTATGCCTTCCTCTACATTCAATGTATATTCAAGTTAACAATTATTGTGATAGAAATTGAATTTTAATACTGATTAATTTAAATGTCAATTGTTTTTACATTCAAATGTTAATACTTTTAATAAAAAATTACTTTACAAAATGTATTCACTATGTTCCTGTTTATAATGTTCAAAATTATACCAATGTTTTGTCAACTTCTAAACTTACATAAAAAATAAAGTTCAAGTTTAAAAATATATACTTTGATGGTTATTGCTTACATATATTTTAAACTTCATGTTAAAATTTGCAACGTTTAAAAAAGGCTTTTTACTTTTGGCTTTCCTATTCATTCAATGTATATTCAAGTTAACAATTCTTCAGATACAAATTACATTTTAAAAAACCATTACATCAACATTTTACAAAAATACACGTTCATATTAAAATACTTACAAGTGTCAAAAATATATGTTAATAACTAAACAACTTGACAAACATATACATAACATTGCCGTCATTTTTTGACGGGCAAGTCGCTAGTATATTATATTTAATATATTATATTTAATGTATGTAATGTCATGTATTGTATGTAATGTATGTAATGTATTATATGTATGTATTGTATTGTGTTTATCTGTCTTTCCTTTTCAGGTGTGTAATTTTTTTATTTTCTGTAGTGGGGGGTGGGGTTGTAATGTATTTTTTTGTTTTCTGTAGTGGGGGGTGGGGTTGTAATTGTTTTTTGTTTTCTGTACTGTAGGTTTTTTTGTTTTTTGTACTGTAGGTTTTTTGTTTTCTGTGCTGTAGGTTTTTTATTTTTTGTAATTAGAGTGGTGGGAAGGTTTATTAGGGGGTAGGTAGTGTAGGTAGGTAGTGTAAGTGTTAATAGATTAGTGTAGAGGGGGGTTAGTTTAGATTAAATGGTTTATTGGGGGTTATAGTGTAGTGTTTGTAGTTAGTGTCATGATGGTCCTTGAGGACCATCATGGCACTTATGTGGTTAATGTTGGGTTGTAACAGGCCCATAATGGTAATAATATACCCTTATGGGACTGATGGGGTTAAATAGAGCCTTATGGTGGTCTGTATTGACCATCATGAGTTAATGGGTTAATTTAGGCCTTATGGTGGTCTGGATTGACCATCATGAGTTAATGGGTTAATTAGAGCCTTATGGTGGTCTGGATTGACCACCATGAGTTAATGGGTTAAATAGAGCCTTATGGTGGTCTGGATTGACCATCATGAGTTAATGGGTTAATTTAGGCCTTATGGTGGTCTGTATTGACCACCATGAGTTAATGGGTTAATTTGAGCCTTATGGTGGTCTGGATTGACCACCATGAGTTAATGGGTTAAATAGAGCCTTATGGTGATCTGGATTGACCATCATGAGTTAATGGGTTAATTTAGGCCTTATGGTGGTCTGTATTGACCACCATGAGTTAATGGGTTAATTAGAGCCTTATGGTGGTCTGGATTGACCATCATGAGTTAATGGGTTAATTTAGGCCTTATGGTGGTCTGTATTGACCATCATGAGTTAATGGGTTAATTTAGGCCTTATGGTGGTCTGGATTGACCATCATGAGTTAATGGGTTAATTAGAGCCTTATGGTGGTCTGGATTGACCACCATGAGTTAATGGGTTAAATAGAGCCTTATGGTGGTCTGGATTGACCATCATGAGTTAATGGGTTAATTTAGGCCTTATGGTGGTCTGGATTGACCATCATGAGTTAATGGGTTAATTAGAGACTTATGGTGGTCTGGATTGACCACCATGAGTTAATGGGTTAAATAGAGCCTTATGGTGGTCTGGATTGACCATCATGAGTTAATGGGTTAATTTAGGCCTTATGGTGGTCTGTATTGACCAAAATGAGTTAATGGGTTAATTTGAACCTTATGGTGGTCTGGATTGACCACCATGAGTTAATGGGTTAATTTAGGCCTTATGGTGGTCTGTATTGACCACCATGAGTTAATGGGTTAATTAGAGCCTTATGGTGGTCTGGATTGACCATCATGAGTTAATGGGTTAATTTAGGCCTTATGGTGGTCTGTATTGACCACCATGAGTTAATGGGTTAAATAGAGCCTTATGGTGGTCTGGATTGACCATCATGAGTTAATGGGTTAATTTAGGCCTTATGGTGGTCTGTATTGACCACCATGAGTTAATGGGTTAATTAGAGCCTTATGGTGGTCTGGATTGACCACCATGAGTTAATGGGGTAATTATAGTTGCCTGGGGTTAATATTTTTAGTGCGAGTCCTTTCAGGACCTTTACGGTCCTTTGAGGACCCGCGAGGCGGGAAATTTAAAATTGAATTGCAGCAGGGTCACGATCGGTGCCGATCGGGGCCCCCCGCTGCAGGGGGTTTATGTGGGGACACTTCGGGGGTCCCGATGGGGACCCCCAGCATAGAGGGGGGTTAATTTTAAGTGCCGCGGCCGGGATTGGGTAATAGTGTGCCGCGGTCCCTTTAAGGAGCCGCGGGGGGGAATTTAAAAGTTTTAAATGCAGCGGGGGGCCTGATCTATGCAGATCGGGGCCCCCCCCTGCAATGGGTTTATGTGGGGACACTTCGGGGGTCCCGATGGGACCCCCAGCATAGAGGGGGGTTAATTTTAAGTGCCGCGGCCGGGATTGGGTAATAGTGTGCCGCGGTCCCTTTAAGGAGCCGCGGCGGGGAATTTAAAAGTTTTAAATGCAGCGGGGGGCCTGATCTATGCAGATCGGGGACCCCCCCTGCAATGGGTTTATGTGGGGACACCCTGCATCATGGGGATGTGTATAGGGTGCAGGGGGGAGCCTCACACTGCTGTCTCTGGCTGTTCCGAGGCAGCACGTAGAGGCTTTCGGATCCCTTGCGTGGACTTTTTGTCCACGTAGGGATTCTTACGATATGTGAGACTCGTGCATAGATTTAAGGCTACGTAGCTCTCTCGGAGCCTATTCTCGGCCATTTTCTCGCAGTCATATCGTAAAGCAGGCTGCGAGAGATTCGGTTCTCGCAAACAGCAGGAAAACTGCCTTTTGCGAGCACCGAGAGAACTACGAGGGAGAATTTAATAGGGCCCTTAGTGTTTATAAATAAATATGTGTTAATTGTGATTAAGTGTGAATGATTTCCACACCTTTCTCCTTGCTGCTAGAGCATCTGAATTAAAGGAGAAATATCAGCTTCCAATAGAAACATAGATTTGATGGCAGAGAAGAGATTACAAGGCTCATCTGGTCTGCCCATTCTATCTACCTGAGAGTTTTGGCTTAATTAAGCCTCAGTGTAACCTCATGTTTATGCTAGTCATGCTTAATTTCCTTATGTGTTTGCCTCTACCACGTCCATTAAAGGATGTTCTGCTTATCTGTTGTTGTTGTTTAGGCGCTCAGTAGCGTCCGACTCTCTGTGTCTCTGTGGACCTCAGCATGCCAGGTACGTCTCTCACTCACTGCCCCTCTGAGCTCCATCAAGTTCATGTTCATTGCTTTAGTGACCACATCTATCCATCTCCGCCTCTGTCATCCCCTTCTTCTTGTGTCTTCAATCTTTCCCAGCATCAGAGTTATCTAGGGAATCTCACGATATCTACTGCTTATCTACTACTGTATAATTTCTGTAAAGTAATACTTTGTCATATTACCCATAAATCTTCTGCCTTCCTCTTTTTTGTATTCTTCTTTTTCTCAAAGAGGTTTCCCTTGTCAACTATATTAAATATTTTGATATATCTGAAGGTTTCTATCATACCTCCCCTCTCCCTTATGTCCTCTCACCTATACATATTCAGGTTGCGACATCTTTCCTTATACATTTTATACTCTATACAATGCACCATTTTAGTTACAAGGATTGAATTGCGTCTATTTTTTTAATCAATAACGTTGCATTAGTAACTATTTTTCTGCTGCTAATTCCTCTACCAATAAAGTTAGAGTGACACGCTTTAGAGAGCTATATCTCTCTTTATGAAGTAAGAAGCATTACTGGTTAAGATGTAAGATGAGAACAAATAGGGAATATTAGCCCCTGCAGTGCATAACACTAATCATATTATATGTCCACATATACAGGCCCAATTTTGGAAATGCTTTACAACTTTATTAATAGACAGTGACAAAAATAGAATCAATTACAAATGTTTAAAAACAATGAGCGGAAACCTTTAACAATTATTAGAATTGCAGAAATTCACTAGTAGTATAAGTTCCAATTCTTGGACTATCTCTATTCATTCCAATACTCACTTTATTTGGTGTACAGTCTGGAACTAGTAATTCATATGGCTAATTCTAAAGCAACAGGGTGGTAAGTGTATTCTTCCCACAAGTAGTATTTTAGAAACAAGGATTGGCTGCTGAGTAGTATCTAATTCACTTGCTTTAATTTGCTATATCTATAACCCAGAGTTATAAACTTAAGAGATGTGAGCAAGATGTACCATTGCTCACTATGACTAATACATATGTGTGGGATTTGCTGTTTCTCCTGTTCAGGGTAGAATTGCCTGGTATTTCAGGGCTGGATCACTCTTTTTAATGAGACCCGGCTGATATACTACAGGATATTTTTCCCTGTGAAGGGCACAAGTGACCTAAAGAGGATGCTCTCTGAGAGATAACCAGACCTATAGAACAAACCTTTGATCGTTCTTACATGAGCACCTCTGATTCTTTTTGTCCATTAATAAAGTTGTAAAATATTTCCAAAATTGGTTCTATATATGTTGACATATGGTTAAAATGTAACCTAAACATTGGAATATACAAAACAGAAATGCTGAGATGTATAAAACCCACATGGGACAGAAAACAGGTGTCATGAATAAAATAATGGGTCAGAGCAAATATGTGAACTATGTGGATCTAAACATGAGGTCAGAAATAAGAAAAATGTGTTATGTCTCTATGTGAACATTACCTTGAAAATTAGTTAAAGCTGTAAATACTCAACAATGAACTGAAAATGAACAATACAACATAAGAAAAGTTGAGGCCGGATTACAAGAAATTTTGATAATGTGCCAGGAAACCCAAATCTGTTTTAAGCCCTGTATCTTTAGTGTTGAAGAATGTGGTCATCTTCATTTCAAATTTATTTTTCTCCTGGAAGTTTTTGAAACTCCCTGAGTATTTTAATTTTCAGGTTTTAGAAGGTGTAATCATTCTGAGAAAAATGGTGTCCAACTGGGGTACAATAACTTCATTGTCTTTATTGTTTTTTATAATAGATTTATTTGTGCAGATTCATCCTAATATGTGTTTTTTTTATGGCTTCCACAATGTAACAGCTCATTGCACATACATTACATTGTATTCTAAAAAATACATTGTTAAATGATGTTAAAGGTGTTGTTGTTATGTGTGGCTATGTCATCTTTTTCTGATGTGCTAGCAATTATAACCTTTGCTGATAAGGCTGTGCTCGGTAAATACATTTAAATAGTGTGTTGGTGATTAACACCCAATCGTAAAGTATTTCAACAATAGAAAAATGAAAAAGCTTTATTTGATATCCACAAAAAATCGCAAAGCCAAGAGTGAAATATGCTAGAAATTGTTGGTAATAAAGGCAATCAAAAAAGCGTAGCAGTCATTAATTGTACCACAAGGTATTCATATAAAATAGTAAATGGGCATTAGTATCATTAATCCACACCAACAGAGAGGTATGATAATATATCACAGAAGGAGGAGCAATCTAGATGCAGCATTCTGCTAATGGATAGTTAAATAAGTGTACATAATAAAACAATAAATATGACTAGATATAGCCAGTAATCATTGAGTATATATACTGTACACAAGTGGGAGCGGTACCTCTCAATCAAAGTGCATTCCCAAATGCACCGATGGTCATTTGATATCCAAATAGCCACTAGAAGGGTAGGGAGAAACCATGTAATCTCAACTGATCCTTCTAACTGAGGCACATGAAAAAATACCAACATACACATTTAAACACTTACCTTGAAGTTAGCAAAATCTATTGCAATTTCTGACAATTTAAAAAGAAGGTTAAAACCCCCCCAATTTATTTTGGCCAATCCGGTTAGAGAAAGATTTGAGACATAGCACGATGCTAGTTGCTATGGCAATAACCCACAGCATAGACAGGAAGTAGGGATGAGTTGTATACCAGCTGTGACAATACTGCTCTCCTATTGGATGTGGTGCAAAGCAGCATGGGATATGTTGCAAAGGAGCCTGGAAAATGTAGTGTATCACTGACATGTGACAGGAAGCTGCAAGGAGGAAGCTGCAAGGAGATTGGCTGAGCTAGCAAGAGCAGGTAAATAGTGGGTTAAAAATAGGGACTACACCATCTTTTCTCAACGACACTCCTCAGTGACCATCAATTGGTGAAATGTGAGCCATAACTATTCGTGTACACAGACTATTTGATGGTAAGTAACCACGTGGTTACAAAATATCACCATCACATAGGCAATATCATCTACTATGTAGACAGGCATGATTAGTAAATATTTTGATCAATAGATTGACAAGGTAAAATAACAGATGCATCCAATATTTCTTCCTGTGCCTGAACACAGGACCGCCACCCTGTCTTCCATCACACCTTCTCCTTTGACAAGGGAGGTGTTGCTGGGGGAGGCATTGACCCTTGTGGTAGCAGTGCAGTACCTAAAGTATGAGGCATTGAGGGAGTCGAGGCTGGGCCAGGGTACTCAAGTGCTGGGGAGAGTTCCGGGATAGAGGAGGAAGTGCTGACGATCAGAACACGATTTGTAATGTCAATGTTCAGCTAGATGAGGGTGTTCTGGTTCTGCCCCTCCTGGAGCAGCCTGGCCATGTAGCTCTCCATTTGTAGATTGTGGTACCTTGTCTCAATATAGAGATTCCTTTTGGCATTGCGAAATGTGGTCAGCTAGGAGACTAAGGAGTTCTGCTGGGAGGAGATGCAATCAATAGGCTCACCATACTGTCCTACAGCATTTCCTTCAATATAGCCTCAAACTCTGGCCAAGGGGGCTGAGGTCTGACACCTGCTGGACCTGAAAAGTCTGTGAGAGGAGACTGCAGTGGTGGCAGAGACGGGAGGTGCGGAGGAGACAGCTAGATTTATGGCGGTGGGCCTGGTTGTAATGTGGTGGAGGTAAAAGCATACTGCAACTGTCGGTCCAATAAGAGGGCCCAGGTGGGGAATCGATCTGGTTGAGGACAGAGCCAGTGGAGTCAAATGCCCAGCAGGTTCCTCCACTAACCATATGAATGTGACATCCTCCTCCCCATATCCTGGACCCTTTCTCTCTCTCTCTCTTCTGTGGCTCCTCCTCTTGTCACATATCTTTGTGGGTGGTGGCAAAATCCAGTTCTCCCTCTGGCTCAACCAGAGATGAGGCCCTGCCACAGGCTCTGTGGAAGAACTGGACCTCCCAGATTCCTAAATGAGACAACAACAGTATATGAGTTAATAACATTGTGTGATCATACATTACATTGTATTCTAAAAAATAAATTGTTAAATGATGTTAAAGGTGTTGTTGTTATGTGTGGCTATGTCATCTTTTTCTGATGTGCTAGCAATTATAACCTTTGCTGGTAAGGCTGTGCTCGGTAAATACATTTAAATAGTGTGTTGGTGATTAACACCCAATCGTAAAGTATTTCAACAATAGAAAAATGAAAAAGCTTTATTTGATATCCACAAAAAATCGCAAAGCCAAGGGTGAAATATGCTAGAAATTGTTGGTAATAAAGGCAATCAAAAAAGCGTAGCAGTCATTAATTGTACCACAAGGTATTCATATAAAATAGTAAATGGGCATTAGTATCATTAATCCACACCAACAGAGAGGTATGATAATATATCACAGAAGGAGGAGCAATCTAGATGCAACATTCTGCTAATGGATAGTTAAATAAGTGTACATAATAAAACAATAAATATGACTAGATATAGCCAGTAATCATTGAGTATATATACTGTACACAAGTGGGAGCGGTACCTCTCAATCAAAGTGCATTCCCAAATGCACCGATGGTCATTTAATATCCAAATAGCCACTAGAAGGGTAGGGAGAAACCATGTAATCTCAACTGATCCTTCTAACTGAGGCACAAACCTATGTTAGTGTCCCATTTTTATTTATATGCCCTGTTTTTGACAACAAAAGCCTAGGTATGGAATGTAACATACAGTACATGCTAGTGTGCTATAATGCACTATTTCCCAATTATACCAGAAATACTAATCTGGCTCCCATTAAAAAACTTTATTAAAAACAAAAGTAAAAGACCAATATTGTGGGATGGTAGTACCCACAAAAGCACATACAAACAATCAAAGGGACTATAGGCCATTCCAGTTTGTATTCAACTAAACTCTGAAAATATAAAAATGCCCTCAGGGAGCCTCAAAATCCCTAAAAAGTGTGAGGTGGACAGAAAAAAGTGACATCTCACTAGCAGCCTAACGGTTCGTTACATCCCTGTTACGTGACATTCTCAAAGGCTGTGAAGTCTTAGTAAAGGCAGTAAATTGCTGAGCTCAAACAAACTGAAAAAAATAAGAATCCCTGGGGATTCCCTCCGTTCATACATGCGCGGGAGGGAATCCCCAGGCATCCCCTTCCCCACACCCTTCTCTCTCAAACCACATCCCTGTGTCTAATTATCCAATCTACATAATACAGGGATCCATTAAGACCCCCATGGCAAATACATGTTATCCCCATGCAAGGGGGGTTCTTAAAGGATGCCCATTGCACCTAAAACTTAATGGACCTGTGGCATCTAAAGAATTATAAGTACCCTTGTGGCACCTCATGGCACCTAATCAATAAACCACATAAGATAGGGGTCTATACAGAGCCCCATGGTATCCACATTAACCCCTATCTACCATGGGGGTATATACAGTACAGAACCCCATGGTAAATTAAATTAACACATGAAGTGCCATGGACCACCAAGACCCCATGACACCTTAAGTAAAACACTACACTACACTATTAAAATGAACTCCCACAAAATAAACTAATTATAAAAAAATATAAATGACAAAAAATATAAAAAAACTAAATTTACCAGAAAAAATTATAATTAAAATTAAAAGAAAAAATAATCACAAGTAAAAGAAAAAAAAAATTAAAATTATAAATTAATAATAAAATAAAATAGAATTACAATATGTAAAATAAAATAAATGAATAATACTTGCATAGGCCTAATGATCATCCAGCAATGATCATCCACACCCTGGTTTTCAATTTTCTGCCCTGGGCCAGGCAAGCTATTCAATTTTGCTTGAAGCTGATGGTCCTCATTTTCTGGACCAGGAAAGGACCCTCCATAAAAAATCCAGGCGCTCTAAAAAAAATGTAATTAAACTAACAGTGTTGCCCTGCCTCAAATGGGTCTGTGAAAGGATTAACTACAGTCAAAGCTGTTCACTAAAGTTACTGTAAAAACCCCTTCAACATTCACCGACACCCCAAAATCAAATAATATGACATTGGCAATACCAATGCTTCTTTAAGAGTAACAACCATTGGGATCCTTTGATTAACCAGGACTAGAAAAGTTATAGAAAACCTCAATTTGAACACAAGACAAAAC
Organism: Discoglossus pictus; assembly: GCA_027410445.1. Lineage (NCBI taxonomy): Eukaryota > Metazoa > Chordata > Amphibia > Anura > Alytidae > Discoglossus > Discoglossus pictus. The sequence goes on along the minus strand of CM050168.1, from coordinate 217,750,879 downwards.
TTAGCTCCTTATATTTTATAAAGTATCTTTATAAATCTGTGATTTTCTAAGCAGCTGACAACCAACAATTATTGTTTGCCTGGTCTATAGCCCTACTGGGACAGCCTGATGCATGTTCCCTTATTCCCCTGAGTTCCATTATTGAAACACCCTTATTAATATTATTATGTTTATTTGTAATGTGCCAACATATTCCGTATCTCTGAACAAGGGTTAAGTGTGAGGCAAATAAAAATGTACACATAGCAAAGAATGGAGAGCCCTGTCTTTGAGTTTAGAATCTAATGTGCATGGAGCTTTCGCTGAAACACCTTACAAGTTTGAAAACTCGCAAACTTACAATCTAATGAGTTGGGTAAGGTGGGGAGGGTTGTGCATGTTAAGGCGGCAGGTGACAGGCTTCTTTAAACAGATGTATTTTTAGTGAGGTTTTGAAGCATAAAGATAGTCTAGTGGAGCGAGGCAAGGAGTTCCCGAAAATAGGGACAGCACAGCACAGGAAAAGAGGAGGTAATAAGAGATAACCCTTACCACTTCATCTGGATATCTATTCATTTATATGCAAATATAAATCAAGCAAATAATTTTTGATTAATTATTGTGGTAATACTTTACAAAACACTTTATTTTTTTAATTTATGAAAAGCTTATACAAAAGTAAGGATGCACATTGCTTTGGTGTACCATTTTAGTATACTCATAATAAACCTCAACTTTTCCAAAAGAACCTCCATGAAACAAAATCTACATGCATTATATATTCAGCAAGTGATGAATAGGTCTGAAAAATTATGAAGGCTAGCCATAAATTTTAACACCGTAAAAATAAGGAAAAACTCATAAAATATACATAAAAAGCAGTAAGGAAATTGTTGATAAATGTGAAAATGTGTTGACTATTTGTCAGGCCAAGTACAGTTGAAAAGTCCTGAAATATTTTGCACTTCTTTTCAGGCATAGTGTTTATATTTAAAGTTGTACTTAAACTGAGTTAGATACTGAGAGTAATACTTTACATAACAGAATAAAAATAATATTATTTTAATGGCAGGTTATAAGATTTATTTCTATTTGTGTACTGTAACTAAAATTATCTTTAACTGTTTGATTTCTTCACATATTTAAAATATTTTATATGAAAATAATGTATATATTAGTATTTCATTTTGGGTGCTGAAGTTCGGTATTAGCCAATTGTGGAAATAAAGAAAGCAATTTATTTTGTCCATGATCCTTAAAAATATTATATATAATTTCCTTAAAATAAAATAAATCTATGGCATCTATATAGAATAATTTTATTATTACATGTATTTTTTTTTGCATTTTTATGGGTAGTGACTACTTGACAACTTTGCTATGCACCACTCTAATTTTTTTTTTAAAGGGCATATAGTATATATCACAACATAAAGAATTTGTCAACTTGATATCACTGGATAACTGAAGAAATTCTACATTTTAAATGTAAATGTAGACATTATTTAGAAAATGATTTACTTTAAAACATGGGATGTGTCTAAAAGTCTTTTCCCCCCTTAGTTACTATGGAACTATGTCTCACATAGTTCCATAGTAACTAAGGGTGAAAAAATGACCCCATCTGGTCCCAGTCCCTTTCTTCTCATGACCCAGCAGAGATTCAGGATACAAGTAAATTAGTAGCCTAGTAAAATAATAAAATCCTTCACTCAATAATGAAAGACACACCTTGGTTATGTGCTTTCAAACAGAGCATACTGTATTGGGAAAATCACAACATATTTATAGGGTGAGACACAGAAGGCACAGTAAAACATTAACATAACTGGGGAGTGAACACTTCAAATTTGCTGCATGACTGAATATTAAACAATGTTATAAGCTTCTAGGTAGGCACGTCATTGTCAGGCTTATGTGTAGCCAGACTGTTTAGAGCAGGTATACCCTTTTAACAATAGTGCGAGGGACACAGGGGAACAATTATCAGTTTATTCTGGTTGAGGCTGGTGTTGGCCAGACACAGTGGCACCATTCATGAAGCTAAAGAATAGTTCCTGGAAACCCAATGCATCCTAATAATTAAACCCATTCTTTTCCCATCAGCAACAGATGGTGAATATCATACAATGTCAAGAGGGAGTGGGAGCACTTATGCAGAGCAATAGGATACAGGTCTGAGAGTGAGCCACATAAAATGCTCTGGAACATTCCATATTTGTAATATTACAGATGTATTTCCATTCATTTATACTCAAAGGCTACTCAATACGTATTTTACTGAGCATTCACAAAATACTTATGATTCACAATTTTTAATTTTATGGATTTTGAGAAAAATATTTAACTGCACTGAAAAGCACCTGTAAATGCTTTTAAAAACCTGACTGAGACCTGTGAAAGCAGTTAAAGAGTCAATACATTACTAAAAAAGCATAAAACAAGCATGTAAGTACAAAACAAATCAATTCCTAACAGTCCCATAGGCACAAAAATAATTTAAATTATGTGTTTGAGTCAGTATACATGAGGAAACATCATTTATTGGCAATAATACACCTCCATATAACACATCTTAACCTCAAGGGTAACATAGACCCCAGTACACATGGAGTATTAAAGGGCTAGCTACACCCCAAACAATACTCATCAACAGAACTGATCGTGACCACATCACACTACTGAGCACGATCATGTATGTCACATCCATGGGAAGGTATGTAATCAACACAATACCATTGGGTGTTATACACTGGAGTGTGAGAAATTACATCATAGGCAGCCTCTGGCCTTAAAGAGATGAGTGGTTCACACTTCGGCTAAATGGGAGCTGCTACTACATACTGGAGGTGAATACCACAAGTGTATCACTATATAGCAAAGACCCAGGAAACTTACTTCCATCGATGGGAATCTTGGGTACACCTGCCCTGTGAAGTCCCATGCCATTACTGATGTGCATGCAACATTAAGTATACCAATAATAAGCATGGGAGAATATGAAAATATAGGATTTCAGTAATTATATGCATAAAGACATAGGTATCAAGACATATATCACCATCAACCATTAATGACTGTGCTGTTATCTAAATGTTATTAACCCCTACATACAGATGATCACTGAAAAGATCAATTATACACATTCACCATACCTTAACCCAGGATGGGTATACGGAAAGATGATCTATATACAAATATCTGATTGTTAAAGGGATATCTAAGTTTCCTGGATTATGAATGCATCTGATGGAGGAGAATCAGAAGTGTATAAAAAAAAATGTTTGCATGAAAAAATACCAACATACACATTTAAACACTTACCTTGAAGTTAGCAAAATCTATTGCAATTTCTGACAATTTAAAAAGAAGGTTAAAACCCCCCCAATTTATTTTGGCCAATCCGGTTAGAGAAAGATTTGAGACATAGCACGATGCTAGTTGCTATGGCAATAACCCACAGCATAGACAGGAAGTAGGGATGAGTTGTATACCAGCTGTGACAATACTGCTCTCCTATTGGATGTGGTGCAAAGCAGCATGGGATATGTTGCAAAGGAGCCTGGAAAATGTAGTGTATCACTGACATGTGACAGGAAGCTGCAAGGAGGAAGCTGCAAGGAGATTGGCTGAGCTAGCAAGAGCAGGTAAATAGTGGGTTAAAAATAGGGACTACACCATCTTTTCTCAACGACACTCCTCAGTGACCATCAATTGGTGAAATGTGAGCCATAACTATTCGTGTACACAGACTATTTGATGGTAAGTAACCACGTGGTTACAAAATATCACCATCACATAGGCAATATCATCTACTATGTAGACAGGCATGATTAGTAAATATTTTGATCAATAGATTGACAAGGTAAAATAACAGATGCATCCAATATTTCTTCCTGTGCCTGAACACAGGACCGCCACCCTGTCTTCCATCACACCTTCTCCTTTGACAAGGGAGGTGTTGCTGGGGGAGGCATTGACCCTTGTGGTAGCAGTGCAGCACCTAAAGTATGAGGCATTGAGGGAGTCGAGGCTGGGCCAGGGTACTCAAGTGCTGGGGAGAGTTCCGGGATAGAGGAGGAAGTGCTGACGATCAGAACACGATTTGTAATGTCAATGTTCAGCTAGATGAGGGTGTTCTGGTTCTGCCCCTCCTGGAGCAGCCTGGCCATGTAGCTCTCCATTTGTAGATTGTGGTACCTTGTCTCAATATAGAGATTCCTTTTGGCATTGCGAAATGTGGTCAGCTAGGAGACTAAGGAGTTCTGCTGGGAGGAGATGCAATCAATAGGCTCACCATACTGTCCTACAGCATTTCCTTCAATATAGCCTCAAACTCTGGCCAAGGGGGCTGAGGTCTGACACCTGCTGGACCTGAAAAGTCTGTGAGAGGAGACTGCAGTGGTGGCAGAGACGGGAGGTGCGGAGGAGACAGCTAGATTTATGGCGGTGGGCCTGGTTGTAATGTGGTGGAGGTAAAAGCATACTGCAACTGTCGGTCCAATAAGAGGGCCCAGGTGGGGAATCGATCTGGTTGAGGACAGAGCCAGTGGAGTCAAATGCCCAGCAGGTTCCTCCACTAACCATATGAATGTGACATCCTCCTCCCCATATCCTGGACCCTTTCTCTCTCTCTCTCTTCTGTGGCTCCTCCTCTTGTCACATATCTTTGTGGGTGGTGGCATAATCCAGTTCTCCCTCTGGCTCAACCAGAGATGAGGCCCTGCCACAGGCTCTGTGGAAGAACTGGACCTCCCAGATTCCTAAATGAGACAACAACAGTATATGAGTTAATAACATTGTGTGATCATTTGATTGCTGTGTGTTCATATGTATATTGACTTGCCCGTCAAAAATGACGGGGCAATAAAATTGTTCGGCAGGGAATGCTGTTTGGGCCAGACATAAATTTTTGTTGTTGTCCGAGATCCTTCCTTGCTCACTGCGAGCCTTGCGCTGAGCGCCTTTGGCGCTCATTGCGAGGCTGTTGGTTGTTGTATTTTTTTTTTTCTTATAGGCGCAGTTGCTGTTATTGTTTTGTTGGCGGTGATCTGCTTTTTGCGCTTATTGCAAGAATTTGTGTGCTATGAGCAGTGTTGGCGCTCGTTGTGAGTGGCGGTGTGAATGGTTTTTGTGTTTATTGTGAGATTTTCGTTTTTGTGCATATTTTTTTGTATGCTAATGAAATAATTAATAAATTAATACATTAATATACTTTACCTATTTGGAAGTAATATATGCAGGAAGCATTGTGCTGAAGAGCTGACAATAAGCATACATTGTAGGTTAGCACTGTTGTGGAGCTAAGGTGTAAGTAAATAGGCTGCGTGCGCAAGGGAAAGCCGTTAGGGTAGCTGTGTATTTCTGCATTGTGTAAGGTAGTGTTGTAAAATGGCGGCGAATGTGTATGTGGTACGCGGCTGTGTTTGATGTAGCATCCTTGGTAAGAGTTATCTTGTACCTTGTATGGCTTTTTTTAAAAGCCGGATGTGCTTTGAGGTGTTTTGCGTGTTTAGGGTCCTGTAGCCTCGTTTTCGTTTTTTTCGGCGGCCATTTTTTCTCTCGCTTAGGGGATTTTCGTGTGTGTAAATTGAGGAATTTGGACTTAAATTGATGTGTAACTTCACTTGCAGAGGTCCTGGGTGCCCCCCCCCCCTTGCTGTGGGTAAGCTTTTTATGTATTTTTTGTGTGTATTTATTGTGTTTTTAATGTTTTCAGGAGCGTGTGGTTCGGGCCGTTAAGGTCGTATTTTTGTAAAGTGGGTGTTTGTAACCGCGTGTGAGGCGCAGTAGAACCTCCACCTCCGCAAATGCGGCCCCTCGCATTTTCGGCCTGCAATGAGCCTTCGCCCGCAAATGCGGCCCCTCGCTTCGCGAGCTCGCAAAGCGTGACGACGGTTCGTAGTTTGACAACTATTGTATGTGATTATTATTATTATTACCCTTTATTTGTAACACATCAACATATTCTGTAGTACTATACAGGGTAGATACAAGTCAAAAACAATGTTAACAAATTACAAAAGGACAGAAGTCCCTGTTATTGAGTTTAAAACCAAGCATACAATGTGTCAAGCAACTAACATGATTGAAAACTCATAAACTTACAGTCTGGAAGGTATGGCTGAGGAATAGAAAGTTGAGGTACAATATATTGCACATATTAAGACTGAAGGTGATATGCTTCTTTAAACAGATGAGGTTTTAAAGGTTTTGAGGCTGAGGATAGTCTAATAGAGTGAGCCAAGGAGTTCCAAAGAATAAGGGCAGCACAAGAAAAGTCCTGAAGACAAGAATGAGAGGAAGTGATGAGAGAAATGGAAAGAAGAAGGTCATTACCAGAGCAAACATGACGGTTTGGAGAGTATTTAGAGACAAGAGCAGAGATATAAGAGGATGTGTAATTGTTGGGCTTTAAATTTAGGGTCAAAAGTTAAAATTTTATTCTGGAGGCTATAGGTAGCCAGTACAATGACTGACAGAGAGGTGCTGCAAATACTGAGTGTTGAGATGAGTAGATGAGTCTAGCGGAGGCATTCATTATGGACTGGAGTGGAGAGAGATGGGCTATGGGGAGGCCAGCAAGGAGAGAGTTGCAGTAGTCGATGCGAGATATAATAAGAGAAGTGAATTAGAATTTTTTCTTTGTGTCTTGTGAGAGAAAGTGACATATTTTGGAGATATTTTTAGGTGAAAATAACATGATGTTCAAAACATGTTTGCTTCAATTACTTGCCATTGCGTGAAGTTATTAGTTTATACATATGATCATTGCTTTGTATTATGAGCTTGGTTAGTTATGGCTCATATCAATATAATTAATACTGCTGGGATCTGCCTTCTACAGCTCTTGCAGACATATACTCTGCTGAACTTGATGTGCGGTGTGTCCTACTAACCAATATGTGACCATCTCTCAGCAATCACTATAATAGTTGTGGCTGTTCATAACATTTACGATGTTGGTCATGCTTTGCGAGCCGTTGACGCGGGACTTAGGCTGCAATGAGCGTTAAAGGCGCTCATAGCACTGAGAGCCTTGCGAAGCGAGGCGTGCAATTTAGGCATGCGGGCCTAAGGCTGTCGCGAGGCCTGTAGGACTTAGCGCAGTTCACAAAATTATGGCCCGTAGGACTTAGGAACCAAAAGCACATACATGGACTGTGGGCCTCGGAAAATTACGAATTTAACTGTCAAACCATGTAACTAGAAACACCTGCTAAGAAACAACAAATATGCCTCAAATTCACTTTCACACTCAGACACAGCACAGGGGGAGAGCCAGGGAGCCAGTGAGTGAGGTTGCAGGTTAATTTGAGCCATATTTTGAGTTTTTTGAAGAACGAAAATCACCTAAATGAGAAAAAAATGGCCGCCGAAAAAAACGTAAACACAACAAAAACGAGGCCGAATAATGTAAAAATGAACTCAAAGAAGTAACACTTAACGCAATGCAGTTTCCATTAATCCAATGCAGCAACACTTAACCCAAGGCCCTAACTCTTAATCCAAGGTAGTAACAGTCATTGCAAGCCCCCTAAACTACACGGGGGGTAAGACTCACAATGAGCGCTGCAGGGCTCGAGATTAGTGCCGAAGACGCTCATCGCAGGGCCTGTAAAGTACACAGGGGAAAAGGCTCGCAATGAGCGCCAAAGGCGCTTAGCACGGTGCTCACAAAGAGCGCTGAAGGGCCTCATGCTGTCTTCTTCTTAACATTGGACCTGCTGTCATCATACTTGTGCTTGACAGACCTCACATTTCTCTTAGAAAAACTAGGACTGACACTGCTGCTACCACCTGAATCCAAACCCGGGCTCTCTGACCAGGCCTAACTTCCCTCCCTATATAGGATAATGGAACTGGCATGATTCTCATGGAGGACCATCATCTCCTCTGGGGTATAGTTAGGGGCCATGTTCTTGGGTAAAGTCTCTTGTCCTTCTAACTGGTGCTGGGGATCCTGTCCTTCCTGATCATTCCGGGGGTCTGTCCATCCCCACTGCCACCCCCCTGGATCAGGCCCCTCCCTCTCTGTCCATCTACTACGTGTGCCTACCTGTTGGGGTGCATTCCTCTCTCAACCTCACTTAGTACCCTTCCTCCTCCCAGAACTCTTACTACTACCACTCCTAGCCCTCCCTCCTCCTCTCCCTCTATCCTCACTGCTCCCTCTCTTTCCTACTCTTCCTCTCTCTCCACTCCTTTCTCTCTCTCCCCTCTCTCCACTTCCTCTCTCTCCTCACCTTCCCTCTTTACTCCTCCCTCCATCATAAATCCCCCAAATAATATAAGGAATAATAAAAAACAAAAATAATAATAATACAAATAATAATAATAAGGAACCATTTGGACAAGGTAAAATAACAAATGCAACCAATATTTCCCCCTCTGCCTGAACACAGGACACCTACCCTCTGTTCCACTACACCTTCTTCTTTGACAAGGAGGTGTTGCTGGGGGAGGCATAGACCCTTGTGGTAGCAGTGCAGCACCTAAAGTACAAGGCACTGAGGGAGACGAGACTGGGATATGTATTAGATGGAAAATAAATATGTATGTATTATGTGTGTTTTTAATACAATGGTATAGGGTGGACGGTATGGAGTATATGGGTGCTGTGGCAAACCTACATATAGATATTTGAGTGGGTATGTGTGTGCACGTTATGTGTAATCAATGATCTATGTGTTCAGTAAATTGAGTGTAAAGTAAATCTACAACACAGTCAACGTTTGGGCGACAAGCTTGCACTTTTATGATCTGTTCCTCTGAATTAACATGGTGCTTCATGATTTTTATTGGCTCCTATAGTCACAGCAAGAAATTCAGTAAAATTGGGGCAATTGGTTAATTTTAAGTGTGTCGCTTAATCCTGCTCCATGTATTTTACTGACAATTTGAGAGTGAGCTACGTAAAATTACAAGTGTATATGAGTTTTGAGTGTGGAATTGAATAGGTGCCTAAGAGGGGCAGAGGGGCAGATGTGTGATCTCACCACCAAACAATACTTTGGGCCTTTTACTAATCCTATAGGCACATACCTTATATAGAAAAATTGGAAGAGTGTGGGAGCAAATTATTTTATACTGGGGCATCCATTCTACAGCTCTACCACTGTTGATACACTATACCATGTAGGAACTGTCAAATAATTGGTTGGTACAAAATAATTGCTCATTTACTTAAATGTTGTTATGTTAAATGCTTCATAAAACTCAAACCTTAGGTGAGTATATAAAGAAAAAAAAATATTTGCTTCTATATGGTATATCTGTTAGAGTTTCAGTATAACAAAAGAAAATAAAGCTAATGCCAGACCAGTCTTAATGTACTGTAATTTCTGAATCACAATTTCTTTTTCATCCAAGTTAATTGTGAATAATAGTTAACTGTTTTTCAGATGCACTAATTGAAGATGGGAATTATATAAAAATCATTAATAATTTCAATGAATAAAAAAAATTTGAATTTAAATTTGAGTAATATTTTCTTTAATAACTACTTAGGGGTGAATTGTTGTGACTTGGCAGGTGGAGTGATTCATTTTTGTATATTTTTTTTATTTAAACAGTTTTAGATTTTGTTTTCCTCTGTACTGTGTTTTAGTTAGAAGGAATATACAGACAGACTGTAAATTATTAGATGTTTGATCAGAATTACAAATATTAAAATGATAACTTGAACAGAAGATTATTATCATTTATTAGTAATGTGCCAACATATTCCGTAGCTCTAAGGTTAAACATTGTATCCATAGCATTGTATTTGCATAAATGTTGTATACTTCTCACAAGATATATTGGACCTTCCACAAGCAAACATCTCAGCTGAGCTTGGACTGTTATCAATTTCCACAGCTTGATTCTTACTAGGTTACTACTTACTAATGTTCTGCATACATGTTTCTAGTTGATATAGCATTTTTCTGGGATTAATCTAGTCAAATTATATTTTGGATCTACACATATTCATTTTTATCTCAGAAAAAACTTTCACAGTGAAAACACTGCAAGCAGACACTCATGGACGAATTGGCAATTATTACCATTGTTCTGTGGAAAAAGATAACAGAGTAAGTTTATGAGTAGAACAGAAAGGTTAATTTACAGGTAAACATTCACAAATTCAGTGTACAGTTATTGTAAGAAAATGCAATGTTTTAATTACATTCATGCTTGTTCTTACCTACATTTTTAAAATACACCATCAGCCCCATTAATTCCCTTAACATGTAGAAACGTAGTCAATAACATAGGCTATTAAATTGGCCTCTTAAAGCTACCCTGTGGGTTACAGGTGGAAAAATCCTATGGGCTGTCAAAATCTGAACTCCGTTGCCGCAAAACCTTTGATCTGTGAAGCCTGCAACTGTTATGTCTGAAAAATGCTAATAAATTGCTACGAGTTCTCAAAGACCCCCTGGCGTTCAAGCCCGTAACCCACAAATGGAGGCAAAAATATTACGGCCTCCAAACAGGACCAGCAAATGGTTTACAGACAAGTTCTCAACACTGTAAAAGACAAGTGGACTTTAAAATATTGGGAAAGCATGAAAAGGCATTACAATTACTTGCACAATAATCCCCAAATAAAAAATAGGAATTTAAAAAATATTTGATTTCATCATATGGTGGAATGGCCATGCATATGCCAATATGAAAAGCCATGCTGCAACATGCATAAAGCAATTAAAGACACACTACCAGATTAAATTGCAACACAAAAACATGAAACTGATGCCATATTAACCCTTTCTCACTCACAGAGGCTCTAGTGTGGACCCTGGAATATACATATGATTGCATATACATCTCTCTCATCACATCTACACTTGGAAAACAAATAGTGTCCAAATTACACCGCCACATCACATATATCAAGTACCAGGGGAACATTTTATTATTTGTTGTTCAGTCCTTCATTCGTGTCCGACTCTCTGTGACCCCATGGACTGCAGCACATTTCGCTAGGACTCTGCCTGTGCTGTTCCACAAGGTTTGCATGCCAAAGATACTGGAGTGGGTTGCCAGTTCCTTCTCTAGAGGACTGTGATTTGTCTGACTTCTCTGCCATCACCTGGCCACCTACAGTGGCCCTACACAGTATAGCTCACAGCTTCATTCAGGTACACAAGCCCCTTCACCACCATAATACACAGAGCACAATCAGAAGTGGACAAGACTGTGCATTAATATCATGGGTGTGGTGTGGGCAGATCCCGGGAGAGCAAGAGGCTTGTGGTAAAAAGAGGATACCTAGCGGGGTTAATGTCATATTCTAGAATAAGCAGGATGCATAGCACCAACCAGGGTCACATGTGTTCACTACACCGCTGCAACTGGAATCTGATGAAAAAAAGGATCATCAGAAATCACTCCATTTATTTGAAGAAACCATTAATGTGCATAACACTTAAAATGTTTCTATATCTGCTCAATGAAACAGATAATTCCACCTCTGAACTGTGTAATCCAATCCAGTTTCACACATACAGTGTGGTGACAAAAACAAAATCTGAAAAAGTGGTCTACTAAAAAAAAGGCGGAGAAGGATAAAAAAAGAAATCAACATGCATGTACAGTACAGTGCTAAATACTGTAACTGTAATAATATACCAACTCACCTCATTCCCATCTGCAAGCATTACTAACTATTAGCTAGATCTCTGGATAATCAGCAATATGTCAAAATACTCATTAATACGGTGAGGACATAAAGGTCAGCAGCCAAATTCACTGTTACTTGCAGAAGATGCCTTCATGGACCTGAACTGTACCTAAAACAAAACAAAAATAAATATACAAAACTTGCACAATAAGGCCTTAAACAGCATCTTTTCTCAACAGCATTCCTCAGTGACCATCAATTGGTGACATGTTAAACAGAATCCTACGTGTTCACAGAGAAGAGTATCATGCACCATGTGATGGGAGGTAGCCATCTGCATACGAAATAACACCATCACATAGGCCAAAATACAAGACTCTGTAGCAGGCTAGATTAGGTTAACATTGTGACCAATAGAGGAGTGCTGTTGAGAAGGCACAAACATCTGTGCAGCCACTAGGTCCTCCTCCACCTAGGCACAGGGCCCCAATCCTCTGTGCCCGCCACCATCTCCCTGCTGGTGGTGATTGGGGGGGTGGGGGAGCAGGGGGAGGCAAACCCCCGGGAAGCAGCGGCACCTGCAGTGGGGGAGGCATGGTGGGAGGAGAGGAAGAGCCAGGCTGCGGGTGGCCGTGGGATGCCTCCAGAGTGGAGGAGGTGGGGCTGGGTACCAGAGTGCATCTCATGGCCTCTGCAGTGACTCCCTGGAATGCGCTCTGGTCCGCCCCAACCCTGAGCAGCCCGGCCAGGCTGCGCATTACCACTTCATGATTGGTGGAGATCCCACAAAGACAGTCCACCTGCTGTCGCATGAGGGCCTACAGCTCCGCCTGCGCAGCCTTGCCTGATGTTGGGGATGGAGGTCCCTGGAGCGTGGTGTGGTGAGAAGGTGGCGGTGTGGTAGTGGGGAGGGTCTGGGGCCTGGCTGGAGGGTGTTGCAGCATTGGAGGTTGTGTGGTTGGGCCCAGTGGTGGTGGTGACGACCAGTGCACGGCTGGCTTGTGTCCTCACTCCCATTGGAGGGCCCTGGCGATAGCCTCAGTCTCTGGAGTAGGGGGATAGTGGGGTTGAATCCAGCTGTGTGGCCGGAGGTACGAATGGTGACCCCACCAGCCATATTACATCCTCCTCCAATGAACCAGGGCCCTCTGCCCTCTTGTATCCTACTCCCCCTGCACTGGTTCCTGCTGGGTGGGGGCTTGCTCCTCCACTTCCTGCTCCGATGGAGCCAACACCCCCTCCTCTGGCTCGCCACTGGACCCAGTCCTTCTTGATGCTGAAAGAGAGAAAATAATAATATATTGTTTTGGGTTCATTCCTAACATCTAGGCTTGAACCTGGATGATACTCCTAATTGCAACTCAGATTAGCTATCATTTCCTAGATGTGATCTATTCTTTGGCTCTTGGTCTTGGTCTTTCTTGTCTCCTAACACTATCTTGATTCTGGCTGCGCTCTGTAACTTTATTGGCTTCAGTGGACACACCAATACATGGACTATCTATTGGTTGATTACTGTTGTTGTGCCCAGGAATGACAGGTATTTGTCAGCTTCATCGATTTAATGACACATCCATCTATCCCTTGTTAATTCCATAGAGCTGACATGTCAGTGTCCTTGTTGGTCATCATGTACATGTGTAGCATGTGTGATGTACATGTGGTGGCACGTTGGTGTATGTGATATTCACCTGACATGGAGTCTGGGTCCTGCCGGGCCCCCAGGCATGTAGCTCCAGCAACGTGCACCTGTCTCAGAAGGTCCTTGGCGACTCTCTCACACTCATTATAGGTCACGGTCTGATTCTTGTCCTCCTTAGCCATCATCCTCCTCACCTTGACCCTGATGTCTTCAAACCGGTGCTTGGCTGACCTCACATCCCTTGGCGCTGTTAATACTGCTGTCACCTCATCCTCTTCCTCCTTCCATGCCTGAGCCCTAGGCCCTGGCCTAACTTCCCTCTCCCCTGCAAGAATCATGGGGCGACCACGGATAGCACCGAGGAAGACCAAATTCCAGCTTGTGTGCATGGAATGGGTTTGCGGGCCTTCGTCTATGGCCTGTAGCTCTGTAATAGCTCTGTAACGCAGCATAATTTCAAGCCTGCAGGCTTTGCAGGTGTGCCGGCACCGCTACAGGCTTGGAAGTTAATGGGGCTGCATATTTGGAAACACTGCTCCTTTGACTAGGCAATTGAATACTCTCTTGTTCATGTTCCTGTTTGTCTGATTGGTAGCTGACCAGTGATTATTATTGAACAGATGTTATCCAGGACTGAGACATTTGACTCTTAAGCTTGCTGTCTACCCTGGCCTTAATTTGAATATGTGACTATATTGTACTCTGACCCTATTCTATCTCATTGACAATAATTATTACCCTGAAATCAGATCCTATTATAACGGTCAGGCTTATTTTTGTTACTGTAGCCCATCAGTTATTACTACTTTTGTCAAAATATGCATGTGTTTCTGATTTTTCTTTTTCATCTGATTTGCTGCTTTTATCCATTTTGGGTTTGCAGTTGAATTATTTGAGAAGAATCATGCTCTACAAGGTTGTAGTCTATTGGAATGGATTGCTACAATGCAACATGAGTGGATGAGTCACTTACCCAGAGCTTTGTAATTATTAAAGGTTTTGGCTTTTTAATTGGCAGTTATGAAAAGTGCTCCTCATGGAAGGTGATTGTGACATAATTTACTATAAAACAATGTTTAAAAACAATGAGTGACTCACATACATGTAGGTGTCTCAGGAATAAAACATCTCCCTAGGAAGGCTTAAGGTACAAAATTGCAGTTCATATTTCCGTGGGTCAGCCATTTTTTATTTTACAGCAAACAACCTCACGTATATAAGACATATTGTTTGCTTTGTTTCTATGGTGTGATGTTTTCTTTGCTTAGTAGCATTTTTGTAATGTTTTCTTTTGTGTGTACTATGAAATAATGCAGAGATAGCAGTCATGATGTTGTCAGTTAAGTATATCAAATATTTAATATTTACTTGTACACTTGATAATTTGCATTTGCTTTACACACAAGAAAGTGCCTCCTTTATAGTCTTAATTTCATATTAGTTCACTTCATAGCAAGCTTGATTTTGTGACATAAAAATTAAACTTTTCTAGGATTGGTCTTTTTGTTAGTGTTTTATAGTTATATTTTTTAATTTTTATAAATGATTAGTTATAAAATTGGTAAGATAAGTATTAAGGGATGTTTATTGGCCTTTTGTGATCTTAACATAAAAACTCTCCAGAAAATTAGTACTAAAAAATACTGGTTAAAAGAATGTTGACCCATAATAGTAAAATCATTACATTTACCAATTAATCTGCATATTGCAGATCAGAGGAGACCTAAAATGGTTGAACTTTATGAATTGAAAGTCTTTGTTCAACCTTAATTACTATGTAACTATACAACTATGTAATAAAAAGTTTATTTTGACCCATATTTACTTTTCCATGAATTATTTTGCTTTCCATTATTAGTGTATGTTATAGTAGTTGTTAATGCATCTATAACATTTCACAACATGCTGCCAGCAGCCTTATTCAATTGCGATTCGGCCAATTGAATAGGGCTCTATTTAAGCACATAGCATATTTTTTTACAGAAGTTTTTAGCTAGAGAACTTCTATCCAAAAGCAAGGTCTTCACTAACTAAAAACTTCTGTAAAAAAATATGCTATGTGCTTAAATAGAGCCCTATTCAATTGGCCAAATTGCAGTCGCAACTGCAAGTGCCTTATGAAACATTCAGCCCTATTAAATTAGCTCAGCGTGTAAAATTGTAGCCCGTAATGTAGCCCGCAAGACATCTGGCTATTAAATTGCCTCCATTAAAGCAAGTCGCTCACGACTTGCGGCTTAAGGCCGAAAAAAGTCTACGGGACGTGGAACCTGGAACTTAGCGGCTGCAAATCCTTTGTTCTATCAAGCCCGTAACTGCTACATTTAAATGTTGCTATTAAATTGCAACAAATTTCCAAAGATGCCATGGCACTCAAGCCTGTAATCTGCAAACAGAGGCCAAAACCTTACTGCCTCCAGATAGGACAAGCAAAGGGTTTATAGACAACTATAAAGGACAATATAAACACATCAGTGCACTATTAAATACAGGGAAAACATGGAAAGGCATTACAATTACTTGCACAATAAGCCTCCAAATAATAAAAATGCATTTAAAACATATTTTTCTTTCATCTGTTGGAATGGTCATGCACATGCCAATATGAAAAGCCTTGCTAACCTCCAACTCTGGGACCTGCGTGCTACTACGAATGAAAAATACAACACAGTCAACGCATGGGAGTGTGGAACTCAAATTTATAAGCTCCCACTGTCAATCATATTTGTCTAGACCCCTTTTGATTGGCTGAGAGGCCTGTGTTGCACTGCATTATTCCGCAATTGGATGGTTACAGGTCCCCTTAACAGCCTCTACTTCAGTAAACAAGTAAAAAACTAAAAATATGAAGAAAAAACTAAATATTCTCTTTTGAAAAAAATAACTATTAAATATTTGCTTTGATTATTGTTAAAAACTTTGGACTCTTGCTGTACTAATGTTAAGTCTCTCCTTATGTCCTGCTTATTATTTTTTTCCATTATACTTGTTATATCAAGATTAATCTAAAACAAACATATATATTTTGTATCCTTATTGAAAAGCCATCGATGCAACCATCTATATCCTCCATTACCTTTTCAAATTTCTTCAACATATTTTAACAAACTTTTACGTAATCTAGGTTATAACCTTTAACGTTTTTTATATCCTATAACTTTTACTCTCCATTTCATTCTATCTTTCATCGCTCTATCTCCACAGGGACTGCCATGATCTCTTTCCAGAACCACAATACTGATGCATCCTCATCCTACATTGCTCTTACCTTCCTCTACTTCTAGATATCTAGATACCTAGATATCTCAGCTGCCTGTGTGGTCTTCTTTGTCCTTTCTACTGTCTTCGGGATGACAATAGTCTATGCTACTCTTGCCTGGTTCCAATGAGCTCTGTCTTGACAAAGATGATTTATGAGAAACATGTTTGTTGACACAGGATCAAGCATGGTTTACTTACTTGCTCTCCAAATAAGAAAATAGTTATAAAAATTGATATTTAAGTGCACTAACTCAAACAAAGAAAATCACTACAAAGTGCAAAGAATACATGCAAGATAATTAACTGTTACTGTTAATATTATGGATTTTGCTTTGTGTGCCTTCTGAATATGCCAGTAGGACCTTGATGCACCCTGGACACTGGAAACCCACTCCAGTAACTTTGCCAAGATAACATTTTGGACAAGCACACGCAGAGACATAATGAAATGTCACCGAAAGATGACATGAGCTTGATGGAGCTCAGAGGGGCAGTGGCTGACAGATGTGCTTGGTGAGCTGCAGTCCATTGTGTCATGGAGAGTTAGACATGACTAAACGACTAAAGAAAAACTCACAGTCAACAGGCAGAGTGCCATACAATATTTCCTGTGCCCTGCACTGCCTTCTCATACTGTACGCTCTCCTCTGCATTAAATTGGCATCTCCTTTAAGGCTTATCTTTTCTCAGCCTCACACATGCATAGTATAGAGACCACATTACTTTATAATGATACTATGTACTTTCACATTATCAGTTAAGTTTCTGGCCAAAGGCACCATTTAGGCATCAAACTCAAACTTCCTTTTATACTCTGCCTTCTCTGCAAACCCACTTCTGACTGCGCTTGTACTATTGTAAAGTGCTTTCAAAACAATAATTAGATAGATGAAAATAAATAAAGAATACTTATTTAGCTTACTTTCTATTACCTGGGAATTGCTTGGTGGAATGGAACAAAACAACATTAAAGCTGAGATGTTCTCTGGAAACACGCACATGTACATCCACAAATCTGTATTTTTTTCAGTCATATACAATACTAATAATCCAAGAGTATAGTGCCAGAAACCCACACACAGGCCATCTCAGAGGAATTTACATGCACCTAAATTCCATTTAAAGTGGGTTGAGGTAAAAAGTGAATATATATTTTGAATCACATTTGCACTCACTACCCAGAATCTTTAGCAGCAGTTGCAGCACTGTTAACTAAAACTGATTTGGATGTACTCATAATGGGCCCTATTCTATTGACCAAATAAAAAATGTATATACATTTAAAATTACATGTTGCCACATATTCTATTAGCTACTAGCAATCAGATTACTAGTTACCTACCCACAATCACTACTTGCCAGTCAAAGACGCAAATTCCACCTTAGAACTCCATTGGTTTTAGTTCAGAACATTACGAGCTCTAATAAATTAAAATTACAGAAAATCGGTATTCTATTAGACCTGTAGCTCAAGCTCGCAAATAATGTCTTACTAGCAAATGAAAAAGTATCAAGTACGAAATAGGACTTGCAAGGGGTTTATAACAATTAGAGCTGTAGCAGCAATTAAATACACAATACTGTACTTTAAACGCATAGGAAGATATGGAACACATTAGAATTAATTGCAAACAGTCTCAAACCCACAAATATGCAATTAAAAAATATTTTTTAACTGTTATTTGTGAGTAATATCGATCCTGGGACTCACAGGGTTAATACATATAAAACCAACATGGACTAGAACAGATAATCTAATGCATTTTAAAGAGTGCTAGTTTTACTGACGTCATGATGACGGTCTCATTTACCATTGGCTGTGTCTAAGTAGTAAATTACTGGCTTGCTTAAATATTGTCAGATTATATGATCACACCTCCTTAAATTCTACTTAGAAAGGCATGATTTACGAGTTTAGGCTTAAGGAGGTAAATTGTGAGCAATAGAATACACCCAAACATTAATTTAAAAAAAAACACCTGCAGCAAAAAGTACAGGTTTGAGGCATTTGCAAGCTTCTAATAGAATTAGGCTCAATTATTTTTTCTACATTATTCACCAGTTTTAAACTTACACTACATATTGTTTATGTATTTTCAATATATTAAGTAAAATATCTTGTAGATGCTACTGTATTTCCAGTAGTTTTTAGTAGATACTTTGTCCAAGAACCAATGTTACAACAGTTCTTTTCTAAGAACCATGGTATGTATTTTATGAACAATAGATGTCTGTTACTAATTATTCCCATTGTACTTTATTCTACTTGATACAGTGCTAGCATTATCAAAGCACTATTTACAAATAAGAGTAATGATAACTATTATTTATTTTACTAGTGACTTGCCCGTCAAAAAATGACGGGGCAATAAAATTGTAATGCTTTTAAAACTGTTTGCCACACAATGTGAGTCTCTGACATTCTTAACCTTTTTGTTATCTACAAAGAAGTACAACATTTTGAATAAAACTTTTTATTTTTTTAACTTTCAACTTGTATTTCACCAACAAGTAAAGCATATTTTTTGTTCAATATTAACTATTTTAATTGTCATATATGCAAGAACAATATAACAATTGCGGAAGTTTTCATGAATACATATTGTAAACCATAACATAAAACTTAGTAACATGCAACTTATATTTGAAACAATCTTGAACCATTTTTTTTAACAATACTAACATTTTTAATTTATAGTTATGCCTGAATAACATAAGACTATGTAAACTTTCTGTGAATAACTATTTGCAACAATTACATAATGCTTTGTAACGTTCAACTTTTTTTTTTTAATTACTGTTAAACCAAATAGGTATTGAATTTAGAGGAAGGCAAACAATAAAAAAAAAACATTGAAACTTGGCCAGTTTTATCAAAGACAGAAAAAAATGTATTTCTTCCTGACCCCATTAACTGGCGATTGGATTGCTCCCTGAATCAATACTCTGTATTTAATTATACATTTAATGTATTAACAAATGGTTATCCTCCTACTTACATAAATCCTTCACTATATACAATATACAATGAACCAACTTTGCACAACTTTTAAAACACAATGTTAACATGTCAAATAGTAACAGAAAATACTAACATTTAACCTTGAATTTTACGAAAATGCCACCTAATTGTTTTGTGGGGCCAATCATGTAAAAAGGTAAGTTCTAACACATTCCAATCTGTTAATTTTTCTTTTTGTTGTTATTGTTGTAGTTCCTGAAAATGGCACATAGAGTCCTCTAAAAAGAGACTGCCAGACATAAAAGTTTGTCTGCAGGGTATAACACAGGGGTGTTTTTTGCCATTTTATACAGTTTCTTAGTGAAATAGTGGTCCTCTAAAAAAAGTCAGAGTGACATAAAATAAAAGACATTGCATTCTTTTTTTGGTATGTCCAAGTGGTTCACTTCAAAAGAGCCCAGCAGACTTGTAATTTTGTCTATGGGATATAACCACTGTTTATTGTTTTTTTGTCCAGAACTTTTTGTTGTTATTCTTGTAGTTTGTGCAAATGGCACGGGGAGTTTCCTATGTGAACTAGTGGTCCTCTATAAAGAGTCCCAGTCACATAAAATTTCGTCCTGGAAGTAATACCACTGTTTTCACTGTTTTCAATGTATGCCATTGTATAGAGTTTCTTAGTGAAATAGTGGTCCTCTAAAATGAGTCCAAGTGACATAAAATTGGGTCCTTGAAAGAAAACCACTGTTCTTTATGTTTACAGCACCTCATAGTACAGAATGTTTGTGCTAAAAATGCATCCATTCTCCAATAAATCACCTTGACTTGTGTTTTCTTCAATATGAACTTTAATTTTCTCTGGATTGTTGCATCTTGAAAATGCAACATAGAGTTGTCCATGTGCAAAGACAGGTTCCTTAAAAAAAATACCCACAGACTTAAAAGTTTGCCTTTGGGATTTATTAATGGTCATTGTAAATGCCATGATAATGGGAAATTGTCTCACTTGAAGGACAAAAGGCAAAGGACTTTCACTTGGAGTCAAATCAATTCTTGGTATAAGAACTGGTTTGCCTTTATTGGTAATATTCATAATTTCTGCATGTATAAAATGATCCTTCAAATACTTCACAATTAATCTGGTCCCATTACAAAGTCCTTTTTTGGGATTCATATTTCTCAGTAGCATGACAATTACCCCTTTTTTTATGTTGCAAAATATGTGGTGGCATTCCAGAGTGAGTTAAATAATTAATAAATTCCATAGTAAAGTTAGATTCACTATCTTTGTCATCAGCGAGAACGAGATCTGCACTGTAATAGTTTTTTGGGGTGCATTGATTAATTTTAAAATTGTGTTATTTAGATTTAAGGCATCTATATTTTTTGATGTCAATATGACTTTGCTTGCAATGTCTGAGTAATCCTCGTTATTAATGGTATTGAGAAAGATTGTTGATATTAGTGATTCTTTGCAAACCATTTCTGATGGAATTTCAACAGTATCATCAGGTAAATGAGTTATTTTTGGATGTTTTCCATCTCCAATCTGAATTAGCCAATCATTGAATTGATTTTGGCCTCCAGATGTCATATTTATTTCTAATTTAAGGTGTGTAAATATTTTCCACAGCTTACTTCTCTTTATACACATTTTGACAATGTCAGTCCTATTGCCATGTGGCACCACAGGTACTGTTTTCCTAAAATCTCCTCCAAACAACATCACCTTTCCATCAAATAGCAAATAATTACCCATTACTTATTTTAATAATCGATCAATACATTGCAGGGCATGACATGACATCATAGTTGCCTCATCAATTATAATTAATTTACTCTTGTGACATTTTTTTGCTTGTAATGAATTAATTCAAATATCCGACACTGATGTTTCCAGAATGGGAACTGGCAGTTTAAATACCACCTTCTAACAAAAGTGCGGCAATTCCAGTGGTTGCAAATGGCAGTGCTATTTGACCCTGTGCTCGTATGCAACACATCAATAAATTATATAGATAGGTTTTTCCTGATTCACCAGGGCCATCCAGATAGAAATAACGCTCTTTGAGCATATTATCTTATATTGCATTTGTGATGGCGTTAAATGCTTCCAATTGTAATGCATTTAAAGTTCCAATTTGTTCTTGTGTTTTTTCGTATTCAATCTCAGTGTCATACTCGTCAAAGTTAATTACATCTATAATTCCCCGATCAGGCAGATTAAAATTGGTACAATTTAATCCATGACAAAGAAAGATTTCCTGAATGTCCATTAATGGTTTCAATAACCCAATGGTCTCATTTTAACATTTTAAGAAATCTTCACACATATATAATTTAAATGTTTCCTACAAAGCTAATGCATCAGGTACATTGCAAAATATGCAAATGAAAGCAAATGTTTCTCTCATTTGCTTTGGCATTTGACATAGTGATGCTTCTTCGAGAGATCTCTCCTATTCTGTATCATCTGCCAGGAAGTTTTGATGTCTTGCAGCTAATTGGAAAGTATCATAAACTATGTCATTGACTGTGCATAAATGTTCATAACTTTGTGCACCATGAACATGTAAAAGAAGTAATCTTAAACTGAAACGTTCAATGTCTCGTGGACTAACTGTATAAATTTGTGGGATAATTTTATTATTATGTTTTTTTTTTTTCGTTGTTGCCATTGGCCATTTAAGAATACATAGTGATATGGAATGTCAATGTATTAAAATTGTCTGGCCTCAGTGTCCTGACAATTTAATTGAAACTAAGCAGTAAGTGTTG
Organism: Discoglossus pictus; assembly: GCA_027410445.1. NCBI lineage: Eukaryota > Metazoa > Chordata > Amphibia > Anura > Alytidae > Discoglossus > Discoglossus pictus. The sequence goes on along the minus strand of CM050168.1, from coordinate 217,728,646 downwards.
TTGCTCTATCTTCACTTTGTGCTAAAGCATTTCTTTCATTCCCTGCAGTGAAGTAAACAAATTGACTTTGTGTCAAATGGACAGCTAATCGATACACAGCATGTGATCGATCATGCATCTCAAATTTGAGAAGACGTTCTCATTGCTTCTGGAGCACTTACATAGCGAGCATCTAAATAAGATGAAAGTTTGTCATGTAAAATTGGATTGTCTTGTTCATTTTGTGCATCTTGAACAACAACAGTTGCTGCATCATATCCTTTGTATATATATTTATACACATATTTTATGGATTTGATAGAAGTGCAAGCATCCACATTGATGTGGGCATTGTACTTCATCAGCAAATGTGAATTGTATGGAACCACATATCTATTATCGACCATTTGGCCACGGATAATAGCTGTTTGTCCTTCTCTTCTTTTATACAAGGGGTATCCATCACAATTAGCATAAGTCTGCATTTGAAATTGTTTTGGAAACACTTTTGTGCATTTTTTATTTTCCATACATGGTGAATTTGGATTTATGAGATTGTAACTCATAGAATGTAACTAATTCTATGAGTTACAATCTCATATAGTTTTCAATGTTTCTCCAGATGTGGCAGTTCAGCAGTAATTACTGAATCCACTCTGTCTGCCGTATTCAATTTATCTTTTTCTTGCAGTATTAAAAGTACATGTGCATGTGGCAAGCCTCTGTTTTGAAATTCAATGGTATAAACACAAGCCACACATTTCCCAAATAAGTTTGCTTCAGTTATATCCTGAATTAATTGAGTTTTGTTTTGAATACTATTGCCACCAAATCTGGTCGGTCAGAAGTATTTTGGCCAAGTTTTACATTTTCTTTGATCTCTGGCCATTGTATATGTTAGGTATTTTAATTTCTTCATTTAGAAATTAATTAGCTAAGAATATCATGATTATAAAACGTATGTTAGCATTTTTCTTATCTCACTAGAATGTTTAAGTGCGTCATCTGTAGAATGTTTACGTTAATGTTCTTTAAGAACATCTGTTTCCTGTATCCTGTCTTTGTTTCAGAAACTGAGATGAGATATCTATAGGAAACCGGATTTTGCTATGTTAGACAGAAACAAAAAGTCACTTGCTTGCAAAAATGTATTTAACAGTATTTTCAACTAGTTGTGACGTGTTTTTATGCTATATAAGATTCTGCCGCCTAAATACATTCAGAGATTATTCTGATGACACTCTGACTTCTGTGCATTATTTTTCTCTCATTATATCTAGGTGCCCAGATATAATTGATACACACATCAGAATATATGATTACTCACTAATCTGATCCTATCAGTGGATTACTTGTGAATGTAATGAATATATCTGGTTTGCCAAATTTAGTGACAATAGTTATGGCATCATTGTATCTTTCTCGCATATTGTGAGGAGATCCTTGGCAGCAATGTCTCTGTTTGCAGCCAATTCAGCGACATAATCCATGAATCCACAATATTGTTCTACTCAAAGCTTGTTTTGTGGAAATTTGACAACATTTAGATTATTTGCTTCGACTTGTAGCTAGGAATCAATAATCCATTGTTATGTGAGTTTGCTCCCACATAAAATAGAATTAAAATGATCGAGAAAAGCAGTTTGTGCCACTTTATATTCCAGCATAGAAATATTGTTTCTAACACAAACTTTACTGTTGGGATAACTTTGCAGCTGTAATTTTGGTTGCCATCCTGGCTCACCATTTGGAAAGAAAATGGGATATGTCATTGGATCCAAATTACTACTTAAAATATTTATGTTTATAAAAGGTTGTTCTTGATTGTGTGGATATATTCTAATATCCCGCTCAAATGGTGGTTCCTCATCATAATTTTTAAATACCATGGCAACCTCATTTGTTGTTGGTAAATTATACGGTCTTTGATCAGTATGGCAATCGTTTTTCACAACCATATTTACTCTTGGCATTGGCAATTGATTTGTTTGCCATATGCCTGTTTTTCTTTTTCAACATCTGTTAATTTTTGGTATTTTTAACTATATGGGTTGTTGGCCATAATGTTATCGAGCTGTTCAAAGACTATGGGTAAGCATTGTTTATTTACAGGAAGCATAATTTGTTGTTCAACAGCTTCCATTGTATCAAGGACATATAACTGTGCAAATTTCCTTTGTACTCCTGATTCTGGGTGTAAATGTGAAGTCCGGTGGTAAATTTGTCCTTGTACTTTAAAACAGGACCATGTCCTGGGACAATTTCTGCTAATGTTGCACCCATTGAAGCAAATTAAATTGCACTGTTATAAGACCTAATGTTTTTCTTAAAATTGGTATAATTTGGACATATTGGATCACTCATTATACTTTCTAAATATTCTAGAAATGTGTGTCTTTCTGGAAGTCTTAACTTTCCTTTCTGACAACCAACTCTCCATCAGTGGGACTTTCTTTCAGAAAATGATAGGCCCCACAAAACTGACAAACCACATTCACTAATCCACAATATTGAGTGTCTACTGTTAGTACTGTAAATAAAGGACTATCATGAGCTTCCTCAACATAGATCTCAATACAACTTTCTATATCTACATTGGTGTCATCTGTATGAACATTGGTGTCATGAGGCAATATTGGGTCATTAGAGAATGTTTTACAGCCATTTTTGTTTACTTTTTCTTCTCTTTGAAGCTCCAGCAGACTCAGTTTGTGATTTTTAAGCCGTTTTCCTTTTATTTAGAAGTCTCTGTCGTTCTTCTTCTCTTAAGCATTGTGAAGTCTCATGGGTATGTGTATCTCATCCTCTCTGCTTCCATTCCCTTGCCATTCTTCTTTTCTTTTCATTCTTGTCTTCTGTGTTTTCTGCCATTGTAATCTGAAATTGTAAATACAGGTGTAAGAAATTTAGTTTTTTTTATTGTACATATTTTTTTATACCTGTCATGAATACCAAAGTAAATGAATTAATTAATCAAGCAATGGTTTATTTTTATTTTGCATACCTTAAAAGCTAAAGAGCTAAGAATATATATATTTATCAAGAATGTAATGGTAACATATATATATATATATATATATATATATATATATATATATATATATATATATATATATATTATTGTATACTGAATTATGAAGTAATTAATACATGAATATACATTAATGAAATAATCTCAAACTGTCATGACTGCAAAACATAAACAGGTATTTATAAAGAAGGGCAAAGCAAAAGAGCTATGAGCAAACTGTAGATTGGCATGAAAAATAAATAAAATTTATTAAATTAATTAATCAATAAATCAAGTTATGAGGTGTTATTCTCATTCATGAAAACATAAATGGCTAAGCATATATGTATTCGTAATGTTTTTTTTTTTTAATTATTGATTTATTGATTAACTGTAATCATTGGCAAAAAAAGACTTAATCCTGTTTTTCTAAAGAATGTCATCATTAAATTATATTCCTGTAAATTTGATGTTGTATCAGCTCAAATCCTGGAGAGGTCACTCTCTATCTTCAGGCAGGTGCAGAGATGATGAATCTGTAAAATGACATAAAAAGCATTTGTAATGTTTTGTTTGAATGAATTTATGAATCATTGAAACATAAAGCCTAATTATCTATATATTCATAAGTAAATGCACTCTAAAATAATAAAAGTGTCCTAATATAATAAAGGTATTTAAATATTGAAGCGCTTGTAAGGTTCTATCCCTGTTAGGCAATGAGCAGGAGCAGAATTATAAACTAATTAATAAATTATTATACATGAATAAAAAATTTAAAACTGTCATGACTGCAAAATATAAACAGGTGATCATGTTTTACTAAATAAGGGCAAATAGAAAGAGCTATGAGCAAACTATAGATTAGCATGAAACTGATTTGTAATTTTTGGATTAAATTAATTGATCAATAAATCAAGTTATTAGGTGAAATTCTCATTCATGAAAACATAAATGGCTAAGCATATATGTATTCATAATGTATTTATTTTTTTGTTTTAATTCTTGATTAATTAATAAAATAAAATACATAAATTAATTCATCAATAGCTGTCATCAATGGTAATAAAAAAATATACTTAATCCTATTTTTATAAAGAATGTCATCATTAAATCATATACCTGTCAAGTTGATGTCATGTTAGCTGAAATACTGCAGAGGTCACTGTCTGTCTTCAAGCAGGTGCAGAGATGAGGAATTTGTCAAATGATGTAAACAACATTTGTAATGTTTTGTTTGAATAAGTTCATGAATCACTGAAAGTATCCTTTTTAATTTGCATACATGCAAAACGTTAAGGCCTAATCATCAATATATTCATAAGTCAATGCATTCCAAAATATTAAAAAGGGTCATAATATAATAATGGGGTTTACATATTTAAGTGCTTATCAGGTGCTATCCCTGTTAGACAATGAGCATGAACATAATTATGAAGTAATTATTAAATTAATATACATTAATGAAATAATGTAAAACTGTCATGAATGCAAAACATAAACTGGTAATCATGTTTTCCTAAAGAAGGGCAAACCGAAAAAGCTATGAGCAAACTATAGATTGGCCTGAAACTTTTATAATGTTTTGATTAAATTAATTAATCAATAAATCAAGTTATGATGTGTAATTGTCATTCATTATTAAAACATAAATGGCTAAACATGTATATATTCATATTTTTTTGTTTGTTTTAATTATTGATTAATTAATAAACTAAAATACATTAATTAAGTAATCAATAACTGTCATCAATGGCAAAAAAAATATCTTACAGCCTTATTAAATTGCAATTCGGCAAATTCTAAAGGGCTCTATATAAGCACATAATATTTTTTTTTTACAGAAGTTTTTAGTTCGTGAAGACCTGGCTTTTGGATAGAAGTTCACTGACTAAAAACTTCTGTAAAAAAATATGCTATTTGCTTATACAGAGCCCTTTAGAATTTGCTGATTTGCAATTTAATAAGGCTGTTAATCTGATTTTCTAAAGAATGTCATCATCAAATCATATACCTGTCAAATTAATGTTATATGAGCTGAAATCCTGCAGAGGTCACTCTCTATCTTCAGGCATGTGCAGATATGATGAATTTGTAAAATGACGTAAAAAGCATATTTAATGTTTTGTTTGAATGAATTCATGAATCATTGAAAGTATCCTTTTTACTTGTCAGACATGCAAAACGTAAAGGCCTAATCATCAATATATTCATAAGTAAATGCATTCCAAAGAGTTAAAAACTGTCATCATATAATAAAGGGATATAAATATTTAAGTGCTTATAATGTCCTATCCCTGTTAGGGAAGGAGCAGGAACATAGATATATACATTTGAAAATCTACCTCATTTTTTTTCTTGTTTTTATTTTTTCTGTAATTATTAATAATCAATAGTTAATCAATGAATGTATGTTAATAATCATTAGTTCAGATATATAAATGCAATATTAAATATATGCATTGTAAACTAGACAATATTTATTTTTTATAATGATTCCTGATTAATAATTAATTTATTAATACTAATTAATTAATTAATACATTGATCAATGGAAAACAAAAAGCCTTAATCATTTACAAAAAACAGCTACATTAAATGATATACCTGTAAAGATGATCTTATTGCAGATCAAATGCTGCAAACGTCACTCTGTAGTCAGCTGCATAGATGATCACACTGTTAAATAAAATTAAAAGCATTTTTAATGTTTCAATCCAATGTATTCATTAATCATTAAGAATATGATGTTTAATTGGCATACATGCAAAACGTAGGTGTAAGCATGGATATATTCATAAATAAATGCACTATAAAATATTAAATGTAGCAGGTGTCATAATCTAATAAAGTGATTTCAATATTTAACTGCTTTGAGGATCCTATTCCTTTCAGATAATGAGTAGCACAGAAATAAAAGTGCACTGTGAAATATACATATTTTTGAGGGCATTTTAAACAATTTTCTTTTATATTATTACTAATTAATTACTAATTAAGTAATTAATGAACATTAATAATTGAGCAGCAACAGACAAATATAAATGCAGTAATAATTAAGCAGCGAAAACCAAAATATAACTGCACTGTAATAATTGAGCACCAACACTGAAATATAAGTGCACTGGAAAATGTACATATCTTTTGAGGCAGTTTAAACATTTTTTTATCATTACTAATAAATGAATAATGAAGTAAATAATGAACATTAATAATTGAGCAGCAATACCAAAATGTAAGTGCACTGTAAAATGAACATATTTTTTTATCCAGTTAAAAAACATTTTTTATTATGACTTATTAGTTACTAATTCATTAATTAATGAACATTAATAATTCATTAATCAATTAATAAATATATTAGAAATAGTTAAGCAATAATATATTCATAAAGTAATGACATTCAAAAATATAAAAAGAATAATCATAATGATTAATAATTAATAATTACTAAATTAATGTCCATTAAAGTTAATCAATCAATTAATAAATATTTGAAATCGTTAAACATTAATGTGTTCATAAAGTAAAGGCATTGTAAAATATAAGAATGTACTTTTTTATTTTTAATAATAATTAATTTTTTTAATTAATAAGAAAATTTATATACTTTACATATTTATAATTAATAGCCAGCAATCAAAATCTTGAAGAGCTGACAATCTCTTTGGATTTTCCACCAGTGAGACTGTCATCACCTGAGGAGAAAGTGTCAGCACTGTGGCAAGTGTGCTCTATATATAGGCTGCGTGCGCAAGACAGGACAGTTGGTTTAGGAGGGAAAGCCGCCATTTCAGATTCGTAATGTGTAGATTAGAAAATTAGTATTGTAAAATGGTCGTGATATTCTATGTGTTACGTGCCTCGCGAGCTTTTTGAAGTGTTTTCCAACAGTGTTTTTTTGTACCTCCTATGTGCCTGGTAAAGACCTACCAATGGTGTTTGCCACACATTGCGAGGCTCCACCCCCCTCTAACCAGCCCGCCTCACGATGTGTGTCTTTGGCGCTCATCGCAGGCTTCGTAATGAGCACCTTTGGTGCTCATAGCGATCCCCCCACACTTTACTGGCCTTGCGATGAGCACCTTTGGTGCTAATCACGGGCCTCATAATGAGTGCCTTTGGTGTTCATTGCAAGCCTTTCCCCCCTCTACTTCCTCCCGGTGTCTCTTCCCCCCTCCCCTGTGTCTCTTATTCCACTCCTGTCCCTCCCCTGTGTCTCTTTCCCTCTTTCCCTCCTCTATGTCTCTTTCCCCCTCCCCTGTGTCTCTCCCCTTCTCCCTCCCATGTGTCTCTTTGCCCCCCTCTCCTTTCCTTGTGTCTCCTTTCCCCCTCTCCCTCCCTGTGTCTCTTCTCCCCACACCCTCTATTGTGTCTCTATGCCCCCCTCTCCTTCCCTTGTATCTCTTTCCTCCCTCTCCCTCCCCTGTGTCTCTTCCTCCCCCTCTCCCTTCCCTGTGTCTTTCCCCCCTCTCCCTCCCCTTTGTTTCTTCCCCCTCTCACTCCCCTGTGTTTCTTCCCCCCCCTCCTCTCCCTCCCCTGTGTCTCTTCCCCCCTCCTCTCCCTCCCCTGTGTCTCTTCCCCCCTGTGTCTCAATATGTGTGGGTTATTGTTTAATATTTCTGTTTTTCAAATAGATGAAAAAAATGTATCAAATAATGCACACAGAATAAAACAATGTAGAAATCGATACTGGTGCTTCAGTCACACATAAAATCTTTTCAGTATAAATGTCCTGCTTAGATGTCAGAGAAAAATGATAGTCCTTACGCTCTGTCATCAGATCTCAAATGAAGAGTCTTGTTGCAACTTTGAAAAGTGAACAAAAGAGAACTTTAAACTCTACAGAAAAGTGAAAAAATACCAAGTGGCTACCAAATAAAGTTTCCATAGTGTAGAATATAATATCAATTATGTTTTACAAAATTGTAGTCAAGGTCCAAAATCCACACCTTTAATAGATATACACACACAGGTATTTTAATATAATGGCATTCTCAAAGGCACAATAAGTGCTTTACAGTGGAAAGATGACTTTGGAAAAGAACACCATATAACTATTAGATTATTTAAAGGGGTTCAAAGCTTTAGATTGGATACATGATATATTTAATGTAATGGAGATCCAAAGAAAGGTGCCAGAAGCCACATATTTGAACCAGGTCCTCCTATTGACTAACCCAGGTGTAGAATCTCTAAAAACATTGAACACTGAAAATACAGCCTGAAAATATACACAGGAGGGAGAACAATCAACTAAAGCATGCTCCTACGCAGTTGTGTTATGTATGAGAATGGTATAGTTTCTCTTTTACTAATACAACTCAACCAATGTTTATAATATGCAGCTGACCTCTCTCAGTCCATACATGGTTCTGTATTTCAACAACTTGCGCCTATTCTACAAAGCCCTCAACAGCACTGCTCCCCCTATATCTCAGTTCTTATTTTCACACTCCACATTCCAAACCACCCACCCCTCGCTTTTGGTAAAAACTGCAGCTCTCTTCTTTTTTTCATCATTTCATTCCATGTCTTGAAAACTAAACATTTTCTGCTTACTTCTACTTTTGGAATTCCCAACTTGCAATCTATAGGCTTTCCTCTAGATTTTAGATTTTCAGATGTTCTCTGAATAGTTATTTGTTCAGAGACACAAACTACCTCTTTAATTTCAATCATCATAACTTATTTCTATTCCTCAATCATATTGTAACATCTATCCACCATGTAGATTCTCTCATATCTACAGCACCAAGTGCCTTGTAGATTATAAGCTCTCACAAGAACAGGGCCCTAAACTACTTTTGTACCAAAGAGTTTATATAAATGTGTTGTCTTCAACATAAATGTACAAATGTAACTCTACAGAATTTGCTTGCTATAGACAATCAAAAGAATAACAATTCTCCAGAATACAATGTTATATCTATCTAAAAAATATAAAGGTACAATACAGAACTTCTCGGCTGGTTTTAAGCCAGCTGTAATGGATCTACAAACTGCTGACACTATTTATCAAATAGTGTTGCCAATGACCCCTCTAAACAGCAAACATTGTAAACAGTCCTTTTAATGATAAACAAATAATTTAGTTCACTAACTAGCCTAAAAAGGTACTCAGTTTAGGACTGACAGGACCCCTTAGCAGAGCTTTGCCCCCTTATCAATGATCTCATAAGATATTGAGTCAGCCATTTTTTTTAATGATTTGAAAATAATAAGAGGGATTGGAAGTTCCTTCAATATTGTCTCATATTAGTAAGGTTTAAATATATTTTTTTGCTTTCTTAAATCGTCTGGCGGAGCTTTTTCCCCCCCTAGGTTCTACACTAATGGAAATCTTTTGCTCCCCCAAGTTACGGCACTCAGTGCACATCCATAAATCCTGCTTTAGTAACAACAGGTTTCTGTGCAGGGAGTAGCCAAACCAAGCTTTGTGCTCTGTGTGTCCTCTCTCTGTGCCCTCTGTCTCTCTCTGTGTCCTCTGTCACTCTCTGTGCAATCTGTGCCCTCTCTTTCAGTATGCTCTATGTGAATTCTCCCTGTGCCATCTGTCTCTCTGCATGCTCTCTGTGCCCCATGTCTCTCTCTGTATGCTCTATGTGCACCTTCTGTGTCCTCTGTCTCTGCCCTCTCTTTGTGCCCTCTGTCTTTTTCTATGCACTCTATGTGCCCTCTCGCTGTGCCCTCTGTATCTCTCTGTGCCCTCTGTCTCTCTCTCAGTGCTCTCTGTGCCCTCTGTCTCTCTCTGTGTGCTCTCTGTGCCCTCTGTCTCTCTCTCTGTGCACTCTATGTGCCCTCTCTCTATGAATTTCCATGTCATAAATGCACATGAGTGCAAATTACCTGTTTCAATAGAGTGTTGAGAATGATTCTTTTCGGTAAGTGTGGTTTTGGGGGCTATCATTTTTAAGACGTTTTTGATGAATCTGTAGTTATAACTACAGATTTCAATTAATATCTCTGTAGAATTTTGGCCTGATGACAGAGATCATTCACGGATACTTATCACTTTGGAGGCTCCAGGGAAAAATCCTTGGTAGCCTTAAGAATAAAATGTCACTCTGGTGAAACAGCATTTCTCGGCTTTAGCCACAAGATTATTATCACTGATGCACTGGAGGACAATTTTAACCCACTGCTAAATGTTGTATAGGGTATTTGGAGTAAGGATGAGTATATCAAGTAAGTATGACATGATCTTGGAGATGTTGAAATATGTGGTTAACTAATACATAAAAGACCTGGGGCATTATGAAGATCAAAAGACATTATGCAATCTTTCCTGAATGGGAGTTAAAAGTGATTTTTTTCTATTCAACTCCTTCTTTCAGGTGGATCAAATTAACTGCACCACTAAGATCAAACTTACTAGGTAAACTTATGAGCTTGACAGATCAAGTGCTTAGCTGTGAAGGAGTTCAGATTTTGACGGCCCACAGGGTTTTTCCGCCTGTAACCCGCAGGTCGTTTGTGGGTAGCTGAAAGAGCCCAATTTAATAGCCGTAACTCTTGCATGCTCCTTTACAGGCTATGATTTCTAAAATCGTAGCAATTTAATGGGGCTCCAAGTGCTTAAAGTAGTCTATTACTGGTACAAACATGTATGGAGAGTACATAAACAGTATTGGCCAGTGAATTAGAAACTTCTGAAGGATCCATGACAGTCCTGTTGTACTATCATGGTTAGGATTTACCTGCACTGTAGAAATAAGGTACAAGATTTGTTCACAGACAGATTTCACTGGTACTGACAGGAACTGAGGATTGAACCAAAGAACCAAAGAACTCAGAGAGTAAGAACAGGGAACGTAGTAAACAGGAGCACAGGAAAAGTGAGCAAAGGAACAGCTACATGCACAAATGGGAAGTCAGGGTGACTGTACACCTGCTGCTAAAAAGGGGTGCTGAGTCTTTAAGAATCCATCTTAGACAGGCATGCCTGCCTGATAACTGCAGCAGATGCTGGTAGGCAGGTAAGAGAAGAAGGGACTGGTGGGAAATACAAAAGCATGTATTACACAATATGTAATGTTATGTTTACTGTATGTGTAATTGTGTCCAGTCAATAAGGGGTTAAGTAGGGTAGACTTATGTAATCTCTGTGTCTGTTAGAAATTTGAGTTATAGAATACTTCTTGATGCTGCAAGTACTGGTTATGTTTATAACCTGATGTATATATGTGTTGTTGTTTTATCCAAGTTAGTAAAGCCATATATTATCATTCACTATCTTCCATTGTTTCTTTGAGGACTGCTTAACCAAGAGGTTAGGGGCCCAGACACTAAAGGAAACCACAAATAAGTATTGCATCTCTGATCCCAGTAAATACTGAGTATGGAAACAAGAGCTGCATCCAATTTACTGAAAGATAACAAGTGGTTCAGATGTGAAGTTTGCAATGACAAAGCTCAACAATACCAACTACCAGATGTGGAAATTCAAGCTTGAAATGCTGTTATCCATAGATGACTGGTACTGAATACAAACAGACCCACTGACAACCCTGAAGAATGGAACAAAAAGAACAGGCAAGCAAAAGCAGTTATATGCCTATGAGTGGAAGATGAGCAACCCATTCACATAAGAAAAGGAAACACAGCTAAAGTTGAGTGGACAACATTACAAAAACTGGATGGGCGTTCAAACTTAAACAGTAAACTATATCTACTATGCAAACTATATAAGATAAGGCTCCACAATAGCCGGGATATGCATGAACATGTAAATACTATGCTAGAGATTGTGGAACAGCTATGTGCAATAGGTGAAGACATTAAAGACAATCATGTTGTAGCATTATTACTATGCAGCCTTCCAGAGTCTTCCAGTGCCCCGATAAATGCTCTAGAAACTAGACCAGAGCAGGAACTAACTCTAGAATATGCCAAAGGAAAATGAACTGATGAATACAAAAGAAGAAAGGAAAATATGTATAGTGAGGAAAATGACCAATCAGAGGTAGCTCTAAAGAAGCATGAAGGCACAAGACAAAGCACAGAAACCAGGGTATGTTTTCATTGTAAAAAGGTCAGCCATCTGAAAAAGAACTGCTCAATCTGGAAAGCTGAGCATCAAAGAAAAGAGTGACTCATGAGAGAAAGAGTTTAAACGGCCACAAAGGAAACCGCACATGCATCATGGAAAGGCAGCTTTAAAGTAACTCAGAATAGCACATCATATGGATGGTGCATCGGCTCAGGGGCAACAAGACACATGACAAGTGATAACATGTTCTTTACAGAAATTGATTACAGTATAAAAGCTAAAATCTTCCGAGCAAATGGAAAAAGTATCACAGCAGAAGGCAAAGGTCAAGGATTCCTGAATTGCATCATTGCGTCAAGGGGTAAGCAAGGCATCCTTGTAAAGAATGTTCTGTATGTTCCATGCCTTCAAGGAAGTCTCCTATCAGTGAAAACTCTTGCTAAAACTGGACTCACAGTCCAATCTCGAGGCAATACATGCATAATTCAAAACAGAAAACAAATGCTAGCAAAGGGAAGGTTGAATGAATACCTATACAAAGTCAACACTGCGAGTGAACAAGCCAAAGTGACAACTCATAATGTACACAGTAAGTGTATCCACCTGTGGCACAGAAGGTTGGGGCATCGAAACCCTGAAGCCATAAAGGATCTTGCAAAGAGAGATCTAACACACCATTTTACTTTGCCACACACTCATGAAATGTTCATGTTGTATCAAAGCAAAGGCCACACTTACACCACTACCACAGACAAGTCAAAGAAAGACTACTCAACCCATGGAACTCATACACAGTGACATATGTGGACCAGTGAAAACCCCCACACCCAACGGAAACAGATATTCCATGAAACATAAGAATTCAAAAGGGGTACGGCAGCGTGCCTTGGATATGGTAAAAACAGATTTATTATTTATTTTTATTTATGTTGATACAATCCTGGCTGGACCGTTTTTAAGGAGAAGTCCTGGAAAACCGGTTGTAACATCTGGTGATAATGTTCCTAAAACAATTCTGGTGATGAGCAATAAAGCACAAGGAAAAGACAGACTGACCGACAGAGCTAAGAGGTGGGGCAGCATGGAGGGGGCAATGCTTCATGCATGCTGGAAGTACTTTACACACAGTAAGCCCTTGATTGCCCAGATAATGCTGAACAGTGACAGAGCTAAAATCCAGACAGATGCTGCAGGGGATGCTGGATGTCATATAATAATGCACATGCCGTTGAGACGGGGTGTTGGAAACTACAACAGCATGTATTACACATTACGTAATGTTAATGTTATGTTTACTGTATGTGTAATTGTGTCTAGTCAATAAGGGGTTAAGTGATAGTAGGGAAGGGTTATGTAATATCTGTGTCTGTTAGAGATTTGACAGTTATAGAATACTTCTTGATGCTGCAAGTGTTGGCTATGTTTATAAACTAATGTATATATGTTTTGTTGTGTTATTCAAGCTAGTAAAGCCTTATATTATTCTTCACTATCTACCATTGTCTGTGGACTGCTTAACCAACAGGGGCACGCTTAGGATTCTAGACAGTTATCCCATGGGACCTTATACTGCCATTGACTACTATTATCAAGGGACTATTTGAGGAGGACCTTTTGTAACAGAAGTGAGTACAGAATCGTATATGTGTCCACTGTTAATCCCACTCCTCTCAGGCTTCCAATCCTTTTACAAAGAAAAGACAAAATGTCTGTCTTCAGTATGCTAAACTGAATAAAATGGTTTCAAATTAAAAGCTTTAATACTTTATTTTAAACCATGAAAACACATATTGTCCATTATTAGGTCAAGTTCCTCAAATGAGCAAACTATAAACATTACCCTGCAGTGGTCCTATAATATGGCCCCATCTTCTCTTCAAAACCTCTTCTACCTCTTATCTGAGTATGAGATTGCAACTAGAAAAGTCAAAATTGAAAATTGTAGGCCTTAAATGTAATTATTCCACATAAAATGCTTAAGCTTACGAAATTAAACTCTTTTATTTGGCTCCAGTCCTTAGTTACATATCTGGAGTCAGTACTTTTTCAATATGTTCTCAAGGTTTGGATCATGCTCTCTACAGTGAGCAAAAAAAGTTTTTGACCCCCTGCTGATTTTAGTGCAGAGCATGGTCCCTCCAAAATCAGCCTGGTTCTCAGTGTTGTGCAAGAACTTACCACTGTCTAAAGGTATATTGGGTGCCTTATACTCTATCTTCAATGAGTCTGATAAAACACTCAAACCTCCCTTTGTGGTCAAATGAGAACAAGCACTGAGTAGGAGTCTCGAGCCTGCTAAGTGAAAGAAACCTCCACCAATCTGTCTAGGGGCTCCATGACATATAACCTACTTGAGATCTCGGTTGAAATTCTGCATAGGACGTACCCCACACCCTCTAAAATGCATATCATGAACCCCCAGATTAGCAACAAATGCTTTAGGAGCTGCCGACTGGGAGACTTTGGTGGTACTGCCCAGATTTTCAGGGCATCTGGGAGCAAACGCTGAGACTGGTATCCCAAATATTTCCTACACCAATTTGCCCCTCCATTGAGAATTGCCTACTAGGTATACATTATCTTTATCTCAAAACAAACTCTTGCAGTTTACGGCCCTAGCAGTTAAACACCATATTGCTAACAATTGGAAGTCCTCTACACTTAACTTTGAAGAAATCATCCTCAAGGTTAATTTTATTATGATTAACGAGAAACCGACCCATATCTTGAAAGATTCATACCCCCAGTTCTTGATGACATGGACACTGTGGCTTGACTCCCAGCATAGCATTTCAGTTAGGTGAACTACTCTTTGCTCTCAGACCTCCTCTCAGTGGCAGTGGGACCGGTGGGACCCCGGACCTAAGTTGATCAGGTAAACTTACCATTTATATTCCCTTTCCTCCCCCGATTTTGTTTTTTCTCTTGTCTTTTATTTTTGTTTCTGTTTTTCTGTTTCTTCTTTTGGAATTCTTTATCTTGGTTCTCTATTATTTATAGGTTCCCTAATTTAATGCTTTCAATGTGACGTGCCTGGTGCTATCTATTAGTGCTTGAGGCTACCAAAATAGGCTTGTATACTTAGTGCTACTGTAGAATTTGTCATTTTCCAATTCACTTTTTTGTTATTTATTGTTTATTGTCTTCAATAAAAAAGACGGGAACAAAATCATTTTATAAGTGTTTTTTATATAAAGCTAGTGAGTTAATGCTTGACATGCAAATACTAAATGAACATTTAAACCCTGTATAACAGTGTTCCTTTATGGCAGAAGAATCAAATTGAACCTATAAATATTTATTAACAGTTTATATTGTATACTGTTTTATATGTTGTTTGTTAATTATAAATGTGATTCAAAGGCAGAAGGACAAAATTGTGTTCCAATAATTAAACCTTCAATGACACCCTGGAAGATATTTGTTAAATCTCATCCATGCAACAATGACATTGAGTAAAAGTTAATAAACAAATCAAAGATGTTACTGATTAAATCTAAAAAATAATGGTTTTAAATGTTTTATATAGCTATATAAATACAACTTTAATTTCTCAAAGTTAATGTGAGCAAAACAACACATTTGTAATACATGCATATGCATGAGATCCAGGTGTTAGACAGTAATTAAATTGGATGAAAATTAAGGTGTTACGCTATACACAGTAAAGAGTGTGATCTTATTATTTATTAACTAAGTAGAAAACAATAACAAAATGCTTAAATACAAGTTACTAATTCTCAGCTATACACCATCAACATTTTGTTTGCCACTAAATTGATTTAAAGGGTAAGTCCCACCTAAGCATCAGTGAGATTATCTATGTATTTAAAAGCTATGCAGAAAGTTTAGGCCTTTATGCTAATTCCTGGCAAAAGCAAGTGCCCTAATAGGACAGCAATTTCTACCTAGCTATGCTAATCACCCATCCCTAAAATGTGAGAGAACTGCTAGGAGTGACAAGCCAGAGATGGAAATTACGGGTAACTTTTCCATTGACTTTTGACACTGACTATACGTTACAAGTTACTTCTGAAGACTTTCACCCCTAAACCCTATGCTAATTACATTTTTCAGATCACTTGCAAATCAAGACAGTGCCGTAAGAGCAAAAAAATAAATAAAGAACAATTTATAATGTGTATCAAAGACTACTCAAGGTGGCTTTTAAAACCTTTTGTTGAGTCCTGCTGCAGCAGATAAATTGACAGTATAGCACTAAAAAACACATGGGAAATTTCAAAAATATTTGACACTTAACAGTCTGATATCAACATATGTGTAATTAAAAAATGTCATATGTTATTATTATGCCCGTTTTATTATACAAGATCCAGGGTAACACACAACCTAGGAATAAATACACATCACAAACTCACATTGCCAAGAAACATATGTTCTAATGCATTGCCTATAAATATATAATATTTAAACACAAAATGAACACATATTTATCTATTGAAGCTATAAATACAATTGTCAAATCTTTTTAATATCAACATATATTATTACAAAAAATGAATGAATATTTTAACATATTTATTAATGACTTAATAGTGGGACTGGAAAGTATTGTCTCCATTTTTGCTGATGACACAAAGGTGTGCATGTAATTAAATCAGAAAATGATATACTTGCTCTCCAAAGGAATTTACATAAGTTAGAGGAATGGGCATCTATATGGATAATGACATATAATATGAATAAATGTAAAGTTATGCTTCTGAAAAGGAAACATAGCCATGTAATTTATAATCTTAAATGAGCAAATCTAAGTGTATCTGATATTGAATGCGATTTGGGAGTACTTGAGGACAACCACCTAGGTGACAGTGCTCAATGCCAAGCAGCAGCTGCAAAGGAAAATACAATATTAGCATTTATTAAGAAGGGTATAGAAACAAGGGAAGCAAATATAATTTGGCCACTACATAAATCCCTAGTACGCCCTCATTTGGAATATGAAGTAACATTTTGGGCACCACTTCATAAAAAGGACATTTTAGAGCTGGAAAAGGTACAGAGAAGGGCTACAAAACTAAAGGGAATAGAGGGGCTAAGTTATGAAGAAAGACTAGTCCAATTAAATGTATTTTCTCTTGAAAAAAGACTTCTAAGATGGGATATGAGTACCTTGTATAAATATATCCAGGGTCAATACAGGGCTTTGTCAAGTGAGCTTTTTGTGCCAAGAGATTTTCAACTGACAAGAGGACATCCTTTGAGATTAGAAGTAAAAAGATTCCACTTTAAAGAAAGAAAAGGGTTCTTCACAGTAAGGGTGGTTAATCTGTGGAATTCTCTACCAAAGTAGGTGGTGACAGCGGATTCAATAGAAGGGACTGGATATATTTTTAATTAAAAATGGCTTCCAGGGTTATCCTGGTTAATTAGAGAGAGAGAGAGTATTGATCCAGGGAGGAATCCAATTGCCAGTATCTGGCTTCAGGAAGGATTTTTTTTTTTCCTTTCTTGACGATTGGCTAAGTTTCACTATGTTTTTTTTCTGTTTGCCTTCCTATGAATCAACTCAATACTCTGGTTGTCCTATTGATTCTGACTACCCTGCTCCACACACCAAGCTTGTGGTTTGTCTGTCACCACCCCGGACTATACCAGACAGAAGCAGCTGCAGAGCTTAGGTGAGCCCATTTCCCTCTCTGTGTCTTGCTGTTGTTGTTCTGTCCTTCAGTTGTGTCTGACTCTCAGAAACCACATGGATGCAGCACACCAGATACATCTGTATGTGTTTCTGGTTGTGCTTATCCATATGTTTTTCATGGCAAAGATACAGTGGGTTGCCACTTCCTACTCCAGTGGACTGCATTATGTCTGACCTCTCACATTTTTGTAAATATTTTATTATATATTTTTATGTGACAACACTGAAGAAATGACACTCTGCTATAATATAAAGTAGTAAGTGTACAGCCTGTATAACAGTGTAAATTTGCTGTGCCCTCAAAATAACACACAGCCATTAATGCCTAAAACGTTTGGCAAAAAAGTGAGTACACCCCTAAGTGGAAATGTCCAAATTGGACCCAATTAGAAATGTTTCCTCCCCAGTGTCATGTAACTCATTAGTGTTACATGGTCTCCGGTGTGAATGGGGAGCAGGTGTGTAAAATCTGGTGTTCTCGCTCTCACACTCTCTCATACTGGTCACTGGAAGTTCAACATGGCACCTCATGTCAAATAACTCTCTGAGGATCTGAAAAAAAAGAATTGTTGCTCTACATAAAGATGGCCTAGCCTATAAGAAGATTGCCAAGACCCTGAAACCCCCTAAAGTCAATACTATGTGGAGCCACCTTTTGAGGCAATCACAGTCCGAGTCGCTTTGGATAAGTCTCTATGAGCAATGAACAGCAGTCTTTAAATCTGACCACAGTTTTTCTATTGGATTGAGGTCAGGGCTTTGACTAGGCCATTCCAACACATTTACATGTGTCCCTTAAACCACTCAAGTGTTGCTTTAGCAGTCTGTTTGGGGTCATTGTCCTGCTGGAAGGTGAACCTCCGTCCTAACCTCAAATCACGCACAGAGTGCTACAGGTTTTGCTCAAGAATATCCCTGTATTTAGCACCATCCATCTTTCCCTCAACTCTGACCAGTTCCCCACTCCCGGCTGCTGGAGTTCTTTGAGTGATGTGATGTGTTGGGTTTGCGGCAGACATAGCGTTTTCTTTGATAGCCGAAAAGTTTAATATTAGTCTCATCAGACCAGAGCACCTTCCTCCATATATTTAGTGAGTCTCCCACATGACTTTTTGCAAACTGTAAACGTGCCATTTTGTATTTTGCTGAAAGTAATGGCTTTCTTCTGGACACTCTGCCATAAAGACCAACTCTATGGAGCGTACGGCTTATTGTCGTCCTATGTACAGATACTCCAGCCTCTGCTGTGGAACTCCTCCAGGGTTACCTTAGGTCTCTGTGCTGCCACTCTGATTAATGCCCTCCTTGCCCGTTCCTTGAGTTTTGGTGGGCGGCCGTCTCTTGGCAAGTTTGCTGTTGTGCCATGTTCTTTCCATTTGGTTATGATAGATTTGATGGTGCTCCTGGGGATCATCAAAGGTTTGGATATTTTTTTTTATAACCTAACCCTGACTTCTCAACAACATTGTTCCTTACTTGTTTGGAGAATTCCTTTATCTTCATGATGGCAGTGTTTGGTTAGTGGTGCCTCTTGCAGCCTCTGTGACCTTTCTAAAAAGCAGTGTATAGGTAATGACAGATCATGTGACAATTAGATTGCACACAGGTGGACATCATTTTACTAATTATGTGACTTCTGAAGGTAATTGGTTGCACCAGAGCTTTTTATGGGCTTTATAACAAAGGGGGTGAAAACATACGCACATGTCAATTTTCTGTTTTCTATTTCTAAATAATAGCTTTATGTATACAAGTCAAGGGGATGAATATTTTTGCAAGGCACTATATGTGTGTGTGTGTTTCTATATGTGTGTTTATAAATATATATATATATATATATATATATATATATATATATATATATATATATGTTTGTGCCTGTGTGAAGCAGCAGAATTCAAAATATATGCTAATTAATTACTCAAATATGTATTTTTGAAACTTAATATTAATTATGTAAAGGCAGCCTATAAACTAAATAAATATTTTTACAAACACATTGATTTATTCAAATGTATTTTTTAAAGATAATAATGTTTAAAATGTAGGGAGAAACAAAACAGTACTGGTCATGTATAAATAACTTGGGGTGGAACATTCTTGTTTTGGTTTGTTGTTGGCGAATTGTCACCCTGTCCTTCTGTAGGTGCAAGATTTTCCTCCCATGTGTTGTTTTGTCTCTGTTTAATTAATCTATTTGCTCATTTAACAAATTATGCATGCATGCAATTTTACTCTCTCAGGATATTTGCTGCTATCATAATATCATGGAGGTATGGTGATGGGGGGGGGGGGCTATTGAGGGAGGTTGGAGAGGGATAGAATAAGAGGCATATAATGTATCTCTGTAAATTTCTATCTCGCTTTCTCTTTATCCCTTCCTCTCTATCTATCCCTTCCTCTCTATCTAACCCTTCTTCTCTATCTAACCCTTCCTATCTCTCTCTATCCCTTTTCTCTCTCTCTGTCTCTCTCTGTATCCCTATCTTTAACTCTCTATCCCCCTCCCTCTCTCTATCCCTATCTTTAACTCTCTATCCCCCTCCCTCTCTATCTCTATCCCTGTCTTTATCTATGTGATCAATTTTGTGGGAGTAGACTGTGTCACTAGGTAAGGTATATACATGTTGTGGTAACATGTTGTGAAGGGGAAGGGTTTATAGTGTTGGGTGGAGTCAATGTAAGAGGAGGGACCAGGTCTCTGTTTTTCGCCCCACCAAGTTGGAAAGTCACCAGCCGCCACTGCTACTGATACATAATTCTACTTTTCCAATCTTAACCTCATACATGCAGTTCAATAAAATATGGCATAGTGTATTAATGCAGGTGGAGCCTGGATGGATGGTTTCTCAATTTCCTTAATAATTTTATATACTTATATTTTTACTTACTTTACGTCATGATTTTTAACAAGAATTTCTTAAAAGCTATGTGCTCCTGCCTAAAAGCATACAATTTGTACCTGTTGGTGTGTGCCCTCTGTAGCTTATACAACTCATGAGCACACAAATCTGGCCTATTATCCCTTTGTGTATCAAGGAGAGCGAAATAATCATCCATCCAGTAGATACATCATGCTGCGTTGGTGTCATACTTGATTTATCCATCTCATATACAATCTTTTTTGTTTTTGTATTCCTGTAGCAAAGATATGCCCTTTTCTTAGTCCTTTCACTGTCAGGACAATCACCCAGGATCTTATCCTAACTCATCTACACTACTGCAACATCATACTCTCTGGTATTCCTGCCTTACATCCCACTCCTCTGAAATCACTACTTAATGCTGCTGCTCATATCATCTCTCTCTCTTTTCTCTCTCTTTCTCTACCTTTTTCTCTCTCCCTCTCTAACTTTCTGGATCTCTCCTCCTTTCTCTCCCCCATTTATCTCTCTCTCCTTCCCCCCTCCCCCTCTTTCTCTCTCGCCCTTTCTCTCTCTCCCTCTCCCTCTCTCCCTCCCTCTCTATCTTACCCTTCTTTCTTTCTCCCTCTTTCTCTCTCACCCCCTCTCTCTTCCTCTTTCTTTTTCCCTCCGTTTTCTCTCTCTCTCTTTTTCTCCTCTCTCACTCACCCTCTTGTCTCCACCTCACTTCCCTTACCTGTTTGCTCCGGGTCCGGAAGCTCCTCACACAATTGGCCACTCCGCTTTGTGGCTCCTCCCCTGGCAGCTCCTCCTCTCTTTCATGGACTCAGGGAGAACAGGGGCTGGGGTGGAGGAAGCCAGGGAGAGTAGATGCAGGAGTGCCCTAGCTGTGGGCGGCAACCCCTAGTTACGCCACTTTATACATAGATGGTAAGATTTACAGGACAAGGACTATGTAACCAATTGCTGTATTTTATGTTAATTTCATGTATATTATAATGCAATTGATTTGTGCCTTTTCTTTGTAAAGTGTTGTGCACATTGATGTGGTATAGAAAATAAAAATACATACTCACATACATACTTGTAGATCAAATACACTACCCATTATTTGACAGACACATAGAAAATTTATTTTAAAGATTGCGCAATTTATAATGAAAGTATATTACACTTGTTACTTCCACAAATTCCTTCTGATTTGCTACTCCCTCTAAGGTCCATGGTTCCAGAACTGATACATACAGAGTAGGATCCTGAAAGACACAGTCTAAGACACTTGATGCAAAAGAATGGACAGACAGGCTGGGTCAGAGCAGGCAGTGAAGTCGTTCCTACAGGCCAAATTTTCTTCAACAAGGACATTAGTTAAAAAATGCGAGGAGTGGTCCTCAACAACTCTAGCAAGGCTGGTAAAACAGCACAAGCTGGAGATCACATCATGATGGATAGTATTATGGCTCTGTTTTAAGGTACAAAGTAACCTAGCACTGGTGTATGGTATAGTGTCACTAGTATGGTGCACAGGATAAAACACAGCAAGTCTGGCAAGGAAGAAAAAGAAGGAAATGAAAAATGGACAGAATCGTACATGATAGAACACCGGGAGGCATTGGGTCTTGTTCTAATCTTCTCATCTGCTCTTGTTCTAATATATTTCTTTTTCTGGAAATACTTTTCTGTTGTTCATAATGCTTGAAAAAAACTGTGATATGTTAACAGTGTTCAACATGTGGTTAATTTCTCAAACTATATTAAACTCAGTATTCCTCGTTTATGATAAAACTGAAGAAAAATAAGCTAAAGTTCCCGGAAAAGGACAGACTATTATTCAAATGAACAGGTGAATGGAATAATTCAGATCGACTTGAGATTCCTAAGCTATACATAGACTGAATCAGGTCAAGGTTAGCATTAAATTGGTTATGTCCTCTTTATTCACAGTACATAATTTAGCAAGGTAAGGTTCTTAAATATTACTCTGTGCAATAATATGCCAATGTGGAAACAGCATGAGAAATCATCGTCCTTGATGCAAATGTGATTAATAGTTCCAAACTTAGGTCTAATGTCAAAGAAATCCATGGAAATCGTAGAGCGCAGTGGAAAGGTGACAGTCATAATTGCTAATAGGAGACTAGTTGTCAAGCATTTAAAGAATCACTTTCTAATGATGTCTGTGAATTGTTATTTAAATTAGAGATACAAAGTTAATTAGCATCTAATTCCGTGATTTGTCTGGCTGTTTTCCTAAGAAATAATAAATATAAAAGGCAACACATTATAAAAGTGAACATTGCAGCTCTGGGAGAACTAAACTGACTATTACAAACTATTCTGGATTCTTATTAGTATAGGATGTCGGAATTATTGATATACTCAAACATCATAAAATATTATGACAAAAAGTATTTTACCCAATGTAAGTCACTATAATTTATATTTATATAGGAGACGATTCTGAAATATTTGACAATATCAATAAAAGAACACTAAAAATGACAAACACATAATAGATTAAAAACAAATCAAATGTTCTTTTTGCAGTCATATTTCTACAAATAAGTTTTGTAATTTTACAAGTTGCACACATCATTCATAATCATTTTCATTATAACACAGAGCAGTAAAAGTCATTTAGTTGTGTAGCATCACAAAAGTTCTTCTTTACTTTTACATTACACTTTAGAATGTATGCCTCCCATGAAATATGTTAAAGAGAATAGTAGTAAGACCTTGATATAAAGCATGTTTGTATAATGCAAAGTTTATATACAAGTTTTGTTCCAGTACATAGAGATTTTAGTTCTTAATAAAATAAAAGCTACAGACTAAAAAATAATGTAACTATATATCTGAAGAAGAATGGATCTTCTATTAAAAAAGTTTAGCAAAAGTTGTTTACAACATATAGAGAAGCATAGATTATATGGCAATAAACAGTCAATAATAAAAGTAAAATAGAGATAACAAGCAGTCCTATTAAATTAGAAGCTAGTAAGTCCAACGTGAGACTCGCAACGGCTGCGGGCTTGAAATTTAAAAGATTTACGGTGCTATTAAATTAGAACGGACGGCGAGTTACGAGCTTGAGGTGCAAACCCGTAAACCATTTGTCAACCTTTGGATTTGCGGCCTTGAACATGATCAATTAGTCAAACCCGTAGTTACGAGTTTAGATGGAGCCAATGGAAACAGAGATCATCATCATTGAGTCACAGGAAAATGGAGGTTGGATTTCAAAGTCTTACGGGGTTCAATTACGAGTTACAATCGGACCCACATTACAGTTATAATTCAATACTAATAAAGCCATAAACATTGATTGCCGGGATCAATATAACACAAAAATAAAACATCACTCGTTATCCTTGGGGCTAAATTTGCGTGTTACAGGTTGAAAGCAAGTAAAATTGTAACATTTTAATAGCATGATTGAAATTGTAGTAGTTACGGTCTTGAGAAAACAAAGGATTTGCGGTCGTAATGCTCCACGTTACGCGTTCCGTAAGCTTTTTTGCTCCAAACCCGCAGATCAGCACCGACTTACTTTACTGGGCTAATTTAATAGCTGTAAATTACAAGCTACGGTTTAACACTTAGAGGGAATTTAATAGGGCTGAAGGTGTAACAATATCTTAAGTATTCAACAACGTATATGTGTCCATTACCCTACAGGTATCCTCTTAAGGTGCTTGTTTGATTGGAGGAGTTAAGCTCAAAACAGCTTATACAAGCTATCAGTCGCATACAGTGGCTGTAAAAAAACCTACAATGGTCAATCACCCCCCAAATCAATAATAGGAAAATGCCACCACCAAGGCTATTTAATATAGAACAATCTATGGGAGTCTCTGACTGCCAAAACATAAAAAATTATACAAAACCCCAATCTTATCACAAGGGAAACATAATGCTTTGCACACTATGAAACATCTCAATGCTAATGTGAAGTTCATGAATATACAAGTATATTTAGTACATATAAATCATAACATAAAAGGGTAAGTTAAAGGTTGTGGAAGAAATATAATTTCTAAACAATAAGAAGGTATTGTCAAGCATTCAGCTGGTCACCACATACTTTCTAGCTGTTCCAAAACAAACACAATTAACAGTCAACATTTAAATCATATATTCCAAGGATCAGAGGTGATCTAAAAGTGTTGAACTTGATGAACTGTTACTATGTCACAAAACAAAAACTGAACTTTTGTGTAAGATTTTAAAACTCTGATGCTATATTCAGTTTTATTTTCATTATTATGT
This sequence comes from Discoglossus pictus, assembly GCA_027410445.1. Lineage (NCBI taxonomy): Eukaryota > Metazoa > Chordata > Amphibia > Anura > Alytidae > Discoglossus > Discoglossus pictus. Next base: position 217,703,870 of record CM050168.1, on the reverse strand, counting down.
TTTACATCTCTTTCTCTCTCAATATCTAAAGTAGACCTGCCACGCCTTCATAAATCAGTGGATTTGACTCCAGCAAGCCGGCATGTATGAAAGTACTAATCATCTACTGATACAATTCAAATGTTCTGTACTCATAGACGTGTCCAAGAATGTGTAACAAACCAACTGCTGCAATGTCTTAACCTCTTCACAGAGTCTAGAAGTAAAAATACATGGCATTCCATCAATCAACATGACAAGAAGGATTTTTTCTACTGAGAGTTAAGAATTGTTTGTCAGAAAACTTGCATTATAGCGATCTCATTGTGAGTATTTGGTAGTCTTGAAATCATGCACTCTGCTTGTCTATGCTGCACAAGTTTTGTGAAGTTCTCTAACGAGCCTCATTACACTTTAACCAATTTCCACAGCATCTCTTCAGATTTTAAGTTTCTTATGCATTTATAATACCTTCAATAACTTTTTTAGATCCAGCTCAAGCTAGACAATGCCACTTTGAACTCTCTCTGCCTCCACCAAGATGGCGGCTTCAGCAGAACATATTTCCATCATTCATAGGAAATCATTCATATTGGTATTCACTAGGGCACAAGTTCTCAATATAATTCTAGTATAAAATCCCTTTTGAAGTCTGAAAACATTAAAGGAACTCCACTATGCCAAAATGTCTCCCATGGAACTTACCAGCAAGGCTAGTGTGCTGCACAATTGTACTCCATTGCCTAAAACCAGAGAGAGCGTAAAAATCCTGCATTACTTTGAAACCCCATCCAGGATCCTCTTAAAGGGCCACTTAATTCTGTACAATGTGAAGTACACCAATGTACAGATCTCTTAACAGCATATTTAAAAAAAGTTTTACTTTTTTTAAATCCGTTCTTTTTTGACTGAGATATTTATTGATCAAATGTATGTTTACATGTCACTGGCAAGCTGCCAGACAGACCGACAGCAAGCTCCAGAGCAGAGAGCAGAGAAAAACTACAGTTAACCCTTTAGAAATTCATCTGTACGTATAATGGAGTGTTAGAATCTTTGAAATAAGTTACTTGTGGGTTAACTCAAGGGCTGTAGTATTCATGAGTGCCAAGAAAAACATATAGATCATTCTCTGCACCAGAGTTACAATGGCTGTTGTCATTAATCATGGAATAGTCAGCGTGTTTGTAAATGGACCTAAAACTTTTGTTTTTTAACTGTTATAAGTGTAAGCAAAGAAAAAAAAGTCTGAAACTGAAATCCTCGAGCTAGCATTGGAGCAGTGGCACTCTGTGTTGATTGTTTGGAATGCCAACCAGCAATGCACATTCATTAGGACTGAAAAAAACAGGTTCAAACCTGGATATGAAAGCACAGCACTGATTGTATGGAACAAATTGCCTATGTTGGCACCTGTGTGTGTGTATGTGTATGTTGGGGGGGGGGAGAATTATGAATATATTTAGAAATAAAAAGGATTAATTAAAACATTTGAAATGTGAAGTGCATGAAAAGTATTATAAAAAAAAAGCTTAAAACCCTTGAAACTTCCATATACCTTTAAATGATTATGATATTAATATTTCACTATATTTCTTCAAACTCTTCCTTCCTAATTCATTTACTAAACTTCTGTGAGTCAGGTTTATAACATTGAATGCTAGCTGACATTTAGAGATATGCAAATCTGTTCTCAGTCAATACGTAGACTGAATAAAATATCACAATGCCACAAATTGCACCATGGGTTGAATTGCATTCAAATAATTCACAAGACAAATTCACATTTTTCCCATATATTTACCTTACTTGTATGCATACTCACCATAAAACTATATGATTATTTAGCAAGATTAATATCATATAGTCCTATATTTTCAGTACTGTATTTAAAAAAAGGGATTCTTTGGACATCTTTTTGTTTTACGTAAATGTTTTTACTGACTGAATATTTTAACTAACTAATTAATTTGCTCCTAATAACTGTAATTATTTATTTACACTTGCTTGTAAGAGTCCTACAGAGTAATACAGTGGCTGGATGATACCCCCTCCAACTTCTGTCCTCTGCTGCAGGCTGCAATTTTGGAACCCTAATCCATATCAGCCAAGTAAACTATTGACAAATGCAAATTTTGCTGAAGGAACTTTTTACACCTTTTACAATGTTACACATTTATTCAATGCTCTACACAAGTAATATTACTGAGCACAGCTACATTGTGTAAACCCAAGCCTTGAAGGAAAGTTACAAGGCTCGGGATTATGGGAAAGGCTCTGCCCAGTATATTACTGAGCACAAACACTTGAAGAAAAGCTTACAACCCTTAATACTTTCATATACTTATGCTATGAGAATCCCTGAGGAATTCCTTCATCTATATAGGTGGTGGATCGAATCCCCCGGGATCCTCTTCCCCATTCACTCCCTGATCGCCCCCTTCTTTGCTCAAACCCCATCCCCCACCCAGTCATCCTGTGACGAGATCAGTCTCGTCACTGCGAATTGGAGAAGTCTGGTTGCCCACATTCTTCCTTTTGACTATGGCCCATGTTGATTTTACCCCTACAAAGACATGGAAGCCATGCTTCATTTGGTCAGAAAGGACTATGATCTAACTTTTGAACCACTGGACCAAATTATATGATTTGGACATATGTTTGTAATTGGAGTATGCTGATTCTGAAAATGTATGTTTTATGTGAATGTGATGCATACTTTTAAAGTTATGAATAATGTGGACAAATGTGTTACAGATTCTGACCACCCCCATCTATGAGTCACTAAGGCCAGATGGTTAAGAGCAAAGGTTATCTACATGCACAGCAGGGGAGATAGCTGAACAAAGGGAGTTCCAGACATGCAGGCTCCAAAACCCCATGGGGTTTCTCAGCTTTCTTAGCAGGGGCACAGGGGACAGCAAAAGCCATGTTTCCCCTCTGGTGGTCAGAAGCCAAATGACTCTATTAGCCACAACTAGTGGGCGGACCTGGGAGGAGTCTCATATTTCCCACGGTGTGACACTATGTGATTGGCCAGAGGCCATTAGGGGCTGACCTCAGGTAGCCCCACCCTCTACTGTGTATGTGAAAATGGTTTTAATATGTCTTTGTAATTAATAAAGAAGAGAGTTCACTGCTTGACCCTCAAACACAGAGCTTATGTCTCGTTCTTGGGGGGATTCATGGTATGCTGTTACAGACTGACTGCCAGGAGTGTAAGCATCTTGGGGTGCTTTTCCTGTTCAGCTGCTAGCAGCTATTCGTGAGGTTCCAGTTCCAGGCTTGGAGCATATTCCTCTTGGATCCAGTTTGGGGGAATGGGTGTCCTGCAGTAGCTGTCCCTATATCACTGGACGGGCAGATCGACTAAAACGGTCTTGGCAACCCCTTATATGTGTGGGGGTACCGTAACACATCCCATCTAAACAACACAGACCCCTGTGGCATCTAAACAGTTGACCCTTGCCGCAGGTTCCAACATGAACCCCCGCGACACCTAAATAAATTAACCCTGCGCCGTGGTTCTGAAAGGAACTCTGCAGCATTTAATTGCCCTTTTCATGCTTCTTGCAGCTTAAACAGGGGTTTTGAGCATTCTGATTGGCTGAAATAGATGTCAATCATGCTCAATATTATTTTTGAATGATTTGGACTTAAAGCACAGATTGTAGATTGATCCAGGGCAGCAGATTGAGGACCAGGGCATTGATCATTTCTTGGGCTAGTTAAGTATTATTAATTTAATTTAATAATATTAATGTTAGATGCAATGGGAGTCCATAAGAACCACCATGGCACATAGCATTCATGTTAGAGGTCATTTGGTCCATTAGGACCTCCATGCCACAATGTTTAATGTTAGGTGCCATAGGGATCCATAAGGACCCCCAAATAGTTAGTTATACCATGGATGTCTGTTGACCCCCCCCCCCCCGTTCTTATATATATATATATATATATATATATATATATATATATATATATATATATATAAATATTGTCATCTCTCACTCTGTCCCTGATTGTCTTATTTGCTCTCTTAAGAAATGTCTCCTCATTGTTCCATATGGTTCAGGAATCTCCCAGTGGCACTGCTGCTGAAACCTCTATCACTAAAAGCCTTTATCACTAATAGCCTGTTACCTCTAGGACACACTGGCACACAACATCAGAGGAATCCCTAATATTACTGCTCATAAAACTTTACTTAGAAATCACCTTTTTAAATATCAAACCCTCGAACCTTAGCAAATGTAGCTCTTTTGTATTATATATTTTATTCATTTTATTACAATATATATTAAAGTGACCGTTACACCTACATAATAATAATAATTAGTTCTAATAAAGTATAGAAACAATCAAATATTATTTGTAAATAATGAAATTGTTAGAACATAATCTTCTAATTGTAAAAAATAAAATCTAAATAGTAAATACATGTAGTATATCACATATATAGTTGTCAGCAATGCGGGTTGTTGCTAATGCTTGCAGGGCAAAGCATGGGCCGCAGTTGCTGGCAAGGAGCGCAGAAGGCGCTCCTTGCCCTGGGGGAGATGAGCGCCATAGTCACTCATCCCTACGACCCCCTACGACTTTCGGACCGCAAATGCGGACCCTTGCGAAGCGAGGGGCCACATTTGCAGAGGTGGAGGCTCCCACGTCGGCTGCAATGAGCCGCAATGACCCTCGTGAAGCGAGGGGTCGCATTTGTGGAGGTGGAGGCTCTACGGTGCCTCACAACCGGTTACAGACCACCACACAAGTGGCACTTGGAGAAAAAAAAAAACTTAAACATGACTAACTACGGAGTTACACAAAAATATACGAGCCGCGGGACTTGCAAAAATACTACCTTTTTGGACAAACCACGAACAGCGGCAAACATAAAAAAACACACAAATACACCCCAAAAAAAAAAAACGTTACCCACACCAAGGGGGAACACCCAGGACCTCTTCAACACTGCTCAAATCTGGAATTCTGTCAAATTTACAAAGTTCAGCCACTCGAAAATCTCCTAAGCAAGAGAAAAAATGTCAGCCAAAAAAAACGAAAATGAGGCTACACGACCCCTAAAGCCGCTAAATCACTCAAAGCAAATACTGCTTTTACAAAAACCTGTACGACCTACAACATACACCATTAGCAAGGACGCTTCATCATACAAACCTGCGTACCACATACACATTCGCCGCCATTTTACAACACTAACTTACAGAATGCGCAAGTACCCAGCTACACTAATGGCTTCCCCTCGCGCACGCAGCCTATTTACACTACACACTTCACACATTGCTGACACTTACACCTCAGCTCCACAACACTAGAAACCTACATTGTATGCTGCACGAACATGAAAACAGATTGCCAGCTCTTCACTACAATGCTTCCTGCATGTATTACATACAAATAGATAAGTATATTAATTTATTAATTTAATACTTATTTAATTAGCAGCACAAAATACATATACACAAACAAACAAAACAAAAACCCTATCGCAACAAACTTAAAAGACATTGACTGTGCACCTCACAACGAGCGCCAACGCTGCTCATACCGCACAAACTACACCAGGGGACAGCCTTGCAATAAGCACAAAAAAACAGATCAGCGCCGACCTTACAATGACAGCAAAAGAGACTCTGATAAAAAAATACAACAACCAAGAGGCTCGCAATGAGCGCCACAGAGCACCGAGCCTTGCAATCAGCGCCGAGATCTCACACCACCATAAAAAATAATGTCTGCCCCAAAGAACATTCCTTGACTTACAATTCTATTGCCGTCATTTTTTGACGGGCAATTCGCTAGTATATATATAATGACAGATACATTCAGCTACACTACATAATGTACTAGACGCTTAATAGTATTTGCAGTTTCACATGCGCTTAGCCTGTTATCATAATGTTTATCAGTGTGCGTCACCCTAGGCCTCAGTGGCCCAGGCTTAGGGTAGAACATTTCCAGCTGGCAGCAAGGTGCTCGAATGTGCTGCTCTAATGCCAAGGAATATGCATAGAAATGTCTATATGCAGAGAGTGTTCTGTCTATCCTTGTACCTGGCACCTTCTGACTTACTGCATACTTACATAGACACATGTACACTTATGGTTTTCTCTATTGGTGTGTGGTAAACTTATGATTGGTATATACAGTTGTGCTCAAAAGTTTGCATACCCTTGGCAAATTTGTAATATATGTACCATTTTTAAAGAAAACATGAGTGAGCAGGCAAAACATATTTCTTTTATTTCTTATGGGATTCATATTCAACCGTAGGTTATAACAGAATGGCACAATCATTAAACAAAACATGGCAGCAAAGACAACAATTAAATGACCATGTTCAAATGTTTGCATACCCTGTTCTTTTCTGCTCACCATGGCTCATTATCTTGCCTGCTCAGTGCATCCACGTGAGAGCTAACAAACTCATTGACTATTTATACAGACACTAGATGCAATTTAAAAAACTACAGGTGTGGGAAATTAACCTTTAATTGCCATTTTAGCCTGTGTGTGTTACCTTGGGTGTCTGTAGCAAGGTCAAACATTCAAGGATATGTAAACTTTTGATCAGGGCCATTTGGGTAATTTCTGTTACCATTATGATTTAAAAAGGAGCCAAACAACGATGTGATAATAAATGGCTTCATATGATCACTATCCTTCAATAAAACATATTTTTTCTTTTTGCATGATCAGTCATATTTTCAAAATAAATGCCAAAATGTTACAATTTCTGCCAGGGTATGCAAATTTTTGAGCAAAATTGTAGCAAGAAAAAATCAGCATAAAACTAAAATGTGCTCCTGATAATGGCCCCCATTTAGATGTCCAATTCACCATTACATAAGCCTGTAATGGAGCCCATAAGTGTTACAGATATTTAATTGATTACATTTTGCTACTCGCAATCAATCAAAATCCTTGCAGTTGTCAAAAACATAACTCCGTCCTATCTCCTCCTTTGATGTTTCAAGCTTGTAAATGTTACCAGTGCCAAAGACACAAAAACGATATTTAATTACAACAATTCAACAAACCCTTCAAACCTGTAAATGGCGAATAAATAAAAAAATGATACGCTTACTAGATAGGACTCACAAGTGGGTTAAACACCTGTTCGTAAGACTGTAAAAGTAAATATAAACGTACTACTGTACTTAAAACAATCGGGAAAGCAATTAAAAGCATTCAAATTAATTGAACAACAAATCTGCAATACATTTTTTTTGGTGAGCCTTTACTTGTAGGCTTGAATCAATTAAATACATCTGTGACTGTAACAAATTTCTAACCTGCAGACATACGGGCTGCATTTTTATAGGCTTGGAATTACATAGGGGCAAATGGGTCTGTATGCATCTTCACCTCCATATTAGTATACTGTAAGCTCTTTGGGGCAGATACTTTGTAGCATGTTGGTTTTCTTTATGTTGAATGCATTGACATTGTCATGTAATTGTTGTGAACCCTGTGCCTGTAAAGCACTGTGCATATTGAACATGCTATATGAATAAAAATACATATATACATACATACATACATTTTGGAAATGTTGACTTCACTGGATTTTTTTTTTTTTTTTGATTTATAGAAGTACCTGTTGAGTATTCTGTGCTTTTTTTACATAATAACAAATGCCAATTACTTTATAATGCTACAAGATAAAATGAAGTATTTACAATCTGTCTTTTACAGGTATGATTAATTTAGCTTGTGAAATAATAAATAATACACAGTGTGTAACGTGCGCCATTGCCTTTGTTCAAAATACTATATCAGTCAGTACACAATGCTATAAACATGAGTCATAATCGTACTTGAAACTTATGGAAGTCTTTTTATTGATGGTGGTAAATATGTCCACAACAGCAACAACTAATAACCGTTATTAAACCATTCAAAACCTCAATTGTTTAGTCAAGGACACAAATGAAAATAAATGCAACCCTGAAGCTTCCTAGGTACTGAGCTATAATAGTGGCCATCAATCAGTTATAAACCAGTCATAATAAAATGTAGAAGGAAGTAGACCAATCCAAATTGAGTAAAATATCTAAAGAAACAAGATTAACATAATTATGGTCAAAAGGACTGAAGCCTGGTTATACAATCTATAAAAATGTAGATGTTGGAAAAATATGAGGGTCATATTAAGTGCATCCAATGAAGGTAAATACTATTCTCCATGACATGTTGAGCTTTACAATATTTTATACATTATCTTCAAAAATGTATACTGCATCCTTTGGTGTATTTGAAGACTACTGCATTGTATTTTAGAGTAGTAAAATACCTAGACTCGAGATACTATATACAGTGACTTTTTCAGGTATATCAGTTTATTCTGATATATAAGGATTCAATACTTCATTCATCTATTATTTTTGAATACGTTAACCCTTTATTTAGGGTACCTCTCATCAGATCTCTATATTGGTGATGATACTGATCTATCCTCATTCTTAAATCATATAGTATTTATTTATTCTATATTGTGCACCAATTTTTATAACTTTTTTATGCAGCGCTATTTCAGGATTAAAATATCCCATTAAAGTTATTTATATTGTTGAGATAATAGTGGTGTCAAGCACCAAGGGTATAATAAGATACAGATCATACCTTTTTCTTCTATTTAAGACTCCCAGTTAACCAGAACTCAAGCAACCAGAACTCTCAAGCAATCAGAAAAAAATTGAATACTGAACTTTATATAAAAATTAAAATTGACAGAGCTCAACAAGTGCCAGGAGCCAGGTTGTCATGCCACAAAAATGCTTACAGGCACCTAGATTTCATCCACTGTACGTCTCTGCAATTCAATGTTACCTGGAAGCAGATAGGCATGAGTGACTGAGGCAGTGCAGTGTTGGCGTTACATTCCCTGTCAAATTGCGAGTTGTCGTCACGCTTGCAAGTCTCGCAAAGCGGGGCAAGCAGTTGAGGCACGAGCTTGCAGAAAATACGAACCACCAAATTGGAAAAGACACAAACACACAAATATGCCTCAAATTCACTTACACACTCGCACACAGCACAGGGGGAGAGCCTGTAAGTGTGGTTGCAACTTAATTTGAGGCATATTTTGTCTTTTTGAACGATCGACAAAGCAGGAACATTTTTTTATTGCCGTCATTTTTGGCGGGCAAGTCAGTAGTATATATATATATATACTTGAAAACAGCGAGTCTTTCTAAGAACATAATTAGGCAGAGAAAAATGCATAAAGCTAGTTTTTAAATATAAAAAATAAAGTTTGATGCCCTTGATGGACCAGTGTACTAAAAATCACAGTTTTAAATATGCTTTCAAACAGGACCATTAGCAAATGTACTTATTTTTTTATATCATTCATTAGTTTTATTACAATATACATTATATCTGCAGTTACAATTGCAAAACCATAACAATCAGTTCTGACAAAGTATAGAATCAATAAAATAATATTTGTAAACAATTTTGAAATTAACATTAGAACATAATCTTATAAATGTAAAAAATAAAATCTAAATACTAAGTACATATATCAATGAGAGGGAAGTGGCGTCATTTTTATTTGTATCCGGTTATCTACAGACTTTTCTGTACTCAGACACGGGATATTCAAAAATTCAGATTTTCCCTAAAAATATTTATATGCCTATGGCTTTGTTGCTGTTTAGTTGTTCAGTCGCGTCCAACTCTCCGTATTCCTATGGACATCAGCACACCAGGTACATCTCTCAGTCACTACCCCTTCAGTGATCTCATCTATCCATCTCTACCTCAGTCATCCCCTTCTTTTTGTGCCTTTCCCAGCATCAGAGTTATCTAGGGAATCCTGCCGTCTCATGATATGGCTTAATATGTCTCAAATATTTGAGTATCAATCTCAGGATCTTACCTTCTAGTGAACAGTTCGTCTTGATTTCCTTAACTAGTGATTTATTGGATCTTCTTACAGTCTAAGGGACTCTAAGTAGTTGTCGCCAACACCACTATTCAAAGGCGTCAATTCTACAGCGCTCAGACTTCTTTATGGTCCAGCTCTCACATCTGTATGTTACTACTGGGAATACCATAGTTCTAACTATGCAGACCGTTGTTGATAGTGTAATATCTTTACATTTTACTAGCTTGTTCAAGCTTGCGATAGTTTTCCTCCCCAAAAGCAACATCTTTTAATTTTATGATGACCAGGAACTGTGATTGCTATGCACCACAATCTTCATCTTTTTTAATGTTGAGAAGCAGGCAAGCTCTTCTTTTACCCTCAGCAGTAGGTCCTTTAGTTCCTCCTCCCTTTTAGCCATCAGAGTAGTATCATCAGCGTACTGAGGTTGTTGATATTTCTTCCAGCAATATTGATTCTGGCTTTGGATTCATCCAGTCCAACCTAACGCATGATGTATTCTGCATATACTGTACGTTGAATAAATAAGATGACAATGTACAACCTTGTTGCACTCCTTTTCCGATCTTGAACCATTCTGTTGTTCCATGTTTGGTTCTGACCGTAGCTCCGTGGTCGACAAACAGATTGTTTAGGAGGAGGATGAGATGATCTTGTACTTCCATCTCTTTAGGGACATGCCACATTTTGTTGTGATCCACACAGATTTAGAATAGTCTATGAAGCAGAAGTAAATGCTTTTCTGGAACTCTCTTGCTTTCTCTATTATCCATCGGACATTGGCAATTTGATCTCTTTTGCCTCCTCCTCTGCGGAAACCGGCTTGCACATCTGGTAGTTCCAGGTCCATGTATTGTTGGGGTCGAGCTTGTAGAATCTTAAGCATTACCTTGCTGGCATGTGAAATTAGTGCAATCGTTCAATAATTGGAGCACTCTTTGGCACTGCCTTTTTTGGGATTGGGATGTAGATTGACCTTTTCCAGCCATATGAAAATAACTAGGTTATATTTTGAAACTAACCTGGTTTGGAACTAAGGGACTCTTTAGGCAATTTTGTTTCATAGTAATGTTTTAACTAAGTCTCTTCATTATGATTGCCCCCCTTGCTGTAACTGTCATATAAAGTTCTTCTACTTCTAAGAAACCTCCAGAGTAACAAATTCACACCTTCTGGAATATCCTGTTTCTCTCTGATCTCTCAGGTAAGATGCCATGTTTAACAGCTGTAACCTGAGGACACCCCACATTGGTAGGGTTTCAGACTAACAGTTTGTCATGCTGATGCAAGCAGGCAGTGACATGCTGTGTATCGTTATTCTTGTCTGGTTTCCAGCAGGTGCCAGGTGTCCAATGTATAAAGAATGTAAGATATTGCCAAGGCAACATAAGTTTAATGCATAATAATAAAGTCTTTATTAAGTTCTCCCCTGTTCTTTTATGAGCTCACATTACAGAAATAGTGCTTTATATGTATTTTGACCTGGATACTTTTTTTAATAGTTTTTAATAGTCTCTGCCCAACAATCAAACATGTGAGCTTTACTGTTTAATGCACTGTGGTCCTTTAAGTAGTAGAAACTTATGGAACTCTTACTTTAGATTAAATGAAGAAATGTCAGATCTATTTTAATGTTTATTTGTATATTTGAGCTTGTAATTAGATTTTTCAGTGTGAGAAATACATATTTCTAGTTCTTGCTGCACTACGGTGGTCCTTTGCTCTCCTACGCTTTGTTTTTTCAGGTTTGTCTAATCTTTGCCATTCAGGATTGAAGCATTGGTCTTCTCCATTTTGGGAGATACATTTTCCATTTAAACTATTTATATCTCAGATAAGTTCTCTTTGACATTGTGCATAAAAATATGGATCTCAAAACCACCCCACCTGCTATTTCCCATCTTGAAATATGGTGGTTGGGAAAAATGTTTTCTTTGAGCTTGGAATCTAACTTACATATTGCTTTCCCCAAAGCACCATACAAGATTGAAAACTCAGAAGCTTACAATCTAAAGGTGTGTTGACAATGGGCCACCCAGGTGAGGAGGAGGTTGACAGAGGTCCAAATATAGGAACCCAGATAACACATTTCATCTCTATACAAGGAGTCTTACCTTGATGGACTGGTAGACTGGCATGAATGTACATCATTGTGCCATGAGATGATCGTCATGATCTGTTATGTAAGTGCACATTATTCTTATTGTTGCTAACAAACCATATTTTTATTGATTCAAAGTTTTTTTTTCTTCTATCTCCTATCAGGTGGTTCTACACTGACTCTTTTCTGTATGGATCTTTGCTCTTTTTGACATTGTATTTAGTTTATTTCACTTTTCTACAATGGCAGTTTTTTGTGTTCCTCTATTGTTTTTTACATTTATGCTTGACAATTATTTGAGTTTCATGGCTTGTTAAATAATTGTAATGAAGAATCTTTTGTCTTCCTATCAATAAACATATTAAAGTTTCAAGCAAGAAACAATAAAAATAATCTGAAGCAAAAAACGCTCCTATTAATATTTTACACCAGTGAAATATAGTTGAAAAGCTTCATTGTGACCTTGTTCACCCATGATGCATTGGAATTGCACTCAGAATATTTAGATCTCTTTTCTTTACCACTGGCAAACACAACATCAAAACCAATAATAACTTTCTCACTCCGAGAACAAATGATTTTGAATGAGAAAAGCTGAGACTTTCACACGGCACTGTGATTAATAGTAAATCTTGTGCTGGAATGTAGATTGAATTTTATATTAGCATAAATCAGTATTTTCAAGAATAAGCGACTCCATCCAGGAGGCTTTTGACATTCAATATAGCTTCCATAAATTATTCATTCAGTTGTTTGTTTCTTTGCTGTTCAAGGCTTGTTAAGACAGTTATTTTCACTTGAAAGATATCCTCAGAGGCAGCGGTGAACAATTGCAGGCTATTAGCATTTTTGAGTGATTCAGCATTTTTTTCTTGGTCTAACAAGATACCTGTCATAAATATAATGCTTACATGACTACATCATAATTTTACTATAAATTTCTACCAAGTCACCCATTAAAATTATAATATTATACATAGTTACCAGTTATCTTCGCACAGTGATATAATCTAAAATCATTAGGTGTTAAGATGAAACCTCACAACTTCCAAATATGCTATAATTTAAAACAATAGACAATAACAAATGTTATTTTAAAAAATGCATTTCTTCACAGTAACCTAGAGTTAAAGTTTATTGTTTTGATCTGTTAGTCTTTAACCGCTAAAAAAGCTTATTTTGTTAATGAGAGGTTATTGACATTTGTTACTTATACGCCCCTGAGACATTGGGTCGATTGTCTTTTGAGTGTAGTTGCCTTCACATTGAGACATCTGAATGGAAGACAATGGATCAAATGTCCCAAGGGCTTGTCGGCAACTATTTTTCAACCCAAAAGATACTTCTTATTAACTGCAGTGCCTTGCAAAAGTATTCACCCCCCTTGTCATTGTTTGTGTTTTGTTGCATCACAACCTGGAATTTACATGGATTGTTTGAGGATTTAATTTACAGAACATGCCCACAACTTTGAAGATGTTTTTTTATTGTGAAGCAAACAACAAATAGGACAAAATAACAGAAGAAGTAAATGTGCATAACTGTTCATTCAATACTTTGTAGAGCCACCTTTTGCGGCAATCGCAGCTCCAAGTCGCTTTGGATAAGTCTCTATGAGCTTGTCCCACTGGGATTTTTGCCCATTCCTCCTTGCAAAACTGCCCCAGCTCCTTCTAGTTGGATGGTTTGTGCTTGTGAACAGCAATCTTTAAGTCTGACCACAGATTTTCTATCAGATTGAGGTCTGGACTTTGACTAGGCTATTCCAACACATTTACATGTTTTCCCTTAAACCACTCAAGTGTTGCTTTAGCAGTGTGTTTTGTGTTTCCTCTGCCCTAGCCTCAAATCATGCACAGAGTGGTATAGGTTTTGCTCAAGAATATCCCTTTATTTAACACCATCCATCTTTTCCTCAACTCTGACCAGTTTCCCAGTCCCGGCTGCTAAAAAACATCCCCACAGCCTGATGCTGCCACCACCATGTTTCACTGTCGGGATGGTGTTCTTTGGGAGATGTGATGTGTTGGGTTTGTGCCAGACATGGCGTTTACTTTGATGTCCGAAAAGTTCAATTTTAGTCTCATCAGACCAGAGCACCTCCCTCCATACATTTTGTGAGTCTCCCACATGCCTTTTCGCAAACTCAAAATGTGCCATTTTTTTTGTTGCTGAAAGTAATGGTTTTCTTCTGGCTGCTCTGCCATAAAGACCAACTCTATGGAGCGTACGGCTTATTGTCGTCCCATGTACAGATACTCCAGTCTCTGCTGTGGAACTCTGCAGCTCCTCCAGAGTTACCTTAGGTCTCTGTACTGCCTCTCTGATTAATGCCCTCTTTGCCTGGTTCATGAGTTTTGGATGGGCGGCCGTCTCTTGGCAGGTTTGCTGTTGTGCCATGTTCTTTCCATTTGGTTATGATAGATTTGATGGTGCTCCTGGGGATCATCAAAGATTTTGATATTTTTTTATAACCTAACCCTGACTTGAACTTCTCAACAACATTGTCCCTTACTTGTTTGGAGAGTTTCTTGGTTCTATGTTTACATTATACAATATATGGAACATCCTGTTTAACATTTTAATTGTATTTGTTAGGGCAGCAATTTTATGCAAAAAATATGAAAAAATATGAAAGATCATACAGTCTTCAGCAATGGGCTCCAAAGCTACTGCAAAACTTAGTGAATCTGTGTGCTTTTGACTTTTTATATAAGAGGTTTCATTCATTCATTCTGATTTCATTTAGTTACATACCATCAGCATAATCCTTCCTAGTATATAAATAATCAAGTCTGGGCTTTTTATATAGCACAATGTGCTGATTAATTGACTTATTTATATCTCAAATCAAAATCTTTAATTTTATAGAGGTGACATGGGACAATATTTTGTAAAGGAATGCATCATAAATGGAAATAATTAGTAATAATAATTACAAATTACTTTGATTTTACAACCTGATATAGTATAATAATAATTAAAAGACATATTGGATTTTTTGTATTAACACACCAAAGTCTTGTGCTGCATGTTAGTTATTCTTGTCTATTCATACTTGTACTCTTCCTCATATTGAATTAAATAATACATTACATAAGAGAATTTCACTACATAATAAAAATGACATACTACAGGGTTAAACTCCGCCAAGCACAATGCTGATGATCTCTGTTTCCATTGGCTCCATCTAAACCTGTAACTATGGGCCTGCTTAATTGATTACGTTCTAGCCCACAAATCCAACGGCCGACAAATGGTTTACGGTTTTGTGTCTCCAGCTCGTAGCTTGCATCCTTTCTAATTTGATAGCGCTGAAACTCGGCCAAATTTCAAGCCTGCATCCATTACGAGTTGGAGTTACTGGCTTGGAATTTAATGTGGCTATTGATCTCTCTGATGTAATGGCCTAGCATACACAAAAAATGTTTACTGCACAGTGGCATATTTTCCAATCAATTTAATTAAACAATTGTCTGACAACTTCTAAATAAAACATATGGCATCTGTTCCAGACAACATGGCAAACTATGGGCCAGTTTCAAATCTTTTGTTTTAAAGAAAAGTCATTGAAAAAGTAATTGCAGTGCAGCTTGAAATTGATCTGCAAAAGCATGTCCTATTTGACTCATTGCAATCAGGGTTCAGGAAAAGACACAGCACAAAGACAGTCCTGGTTCATGTTTTCTATGATCTTCTGATAGCAAGAGATTGTGGTAATTGTTTAATTATCATTCTCCCTAACCTCTCTGCAGCACCTGCCAAAGTAAATCATCACATATATAGTTGTGAGCATGCGGGCTGTTTCTAACGCTGCGGGCTTGCAAAGCGAGTGCCGCAGTTGCTGGCATGGAGCACCGAGGGCGCTCCTTGCCAGCAACTGTGGACCTCGCAAAATTTACGGGGTTACGAAACAAAAATACAAGAAGCGTTACGACCCATTACGACCTCGCAAAAAACGCCCGAAACCCGCGCACATGAAAACATGCAAAACACAATAAATACACACAACAAATACATAAAAAGCTTACCTACAGCAAGGGGAGGCACCCAGGACCTCGAAATCTGAAGTTACACCTTAATTTAACTCCAAATAAAAGAGTTTAGACACCCTAAAATCCCCTAAGCGAGAGAAAAAATGGCCGCCGAAGAAAACGAGGCTACAGCACTCTAAAGACGCAAAACACCACCAAACATCTACGGATTTTCCGAAAAAGACGTACGCAATCCGAAAACAAGGACGCAACCCGTGTGGCTGAAGAACTGCTGGGTTTCTTCAGTCACATATTTATCTAAACCCATGTCTCTGTAATGTGGAGTTCCACAAGGCTTTTTTTTTTTATATATACTAGCAGTGATCATCCAATGACATGGTCTCAACTACTCCTGTTATTTCAATGACACATAGCTTTATCTGTCCCTTGACTCAGGTGCAGAACATTGAGCATTTGATGTAGGTTTGAGTAGGAACAAGCTATAACCCAAATAAGGCAGAGGTTCTTCTGGTGGGACCCAGTCAGATGACAGCAGCTTTCTAGGACCAAACAGTTGTAGGCCTTCAGCTTTGTGCTGCCATTGTGGTTATTCTAGATTGTGGCCTGACACTAAAACATAAGCTGTCAGCTGTGATCAAATTCTAATTTTTCCATCTGAAGAACATATTCAGAATAATGCACTTGATACCCCCAGAAGACCTCCCTACTTTGGTTCATGCCTTTATATCATCAAGATGGGACTACTGCAACTGCCTTTATCTATGACTGTTAAATAAAGAGCTACATCACTTACAGTTGGTAAAGCACACTGCTGCAAGGTTATTAAAAACAACAACCTAATTCCTGTCGCATAACACCCATTATCCGTGCTCTACACTGGCTTCTTGTGAAATACTGCATATATTTTATTAATGGCTCTACATGATGATGGCCCCGCTATCTGAAGGAGCTTTTTTGTCTGGAATCTGCAGAAGAAAATATATTAATCATCCCCTGGTTCTCTACACAAACCTCTAAATCCCAAGCTTTTATATATGCAGCACCAAGTTTCTGGAAAACTCTACGATGGTCATTCAGAGATGCCACTAATTTGGACATTTTCAAAAAGAGACTGAAGACCATGCTCTTCACCCAGATCTTCCAATATTCCACAGTTCTCATTCTCTTGTTGTGTTCTTTCCTCCTCTTCTGAGAGAAGTGTCCTATAAATATACAGTATACTCTCAGTTAACCGGCACCCATGGGGATTGGTAGATGCGAGATAAATGTAGTTTCTGGTTGCTTGA
Organism: Discoglossus pictus; assembly: GCA_027410445.1. NCBI lineage: Eukaryota > Metazoa > Chordata > Amphibia > Anura > Alytidae > Discoglossus > Discoglossus pictus. Next base: position 217,686,593 of record CM050168.1, on the reverse strand, counting down.
GAGACACTATTAAAGGAGGCCTAGATTAGCTACACATAGGATGCTCTGCTAAGTATATTTGTCAGTGAGGGTTGTTGTAGCAGCAGCAGCTTTCACTACTCACTTACACACAGTTACGTTTGGCTGGAGGGTGCGATGCTGAACCCGGGGAATGCAACGCCAACACTGGACTGGCTAAGTCACTCATGCCTGTCTGCTTCCAGATAAAACTGAATTGCAGAGACGTACAGTGGACACAAGCAAGGTGCCTGTAAGAATTTTGTGGCTGACAACCTGGCTCTTGGTATTTGTTGAGCCCTGTAAATTTTTATTTTATTTAAAGTACAGTATTAAAAAAAAATTCTGATTGCTTGAGTTCCGGTTAACTGAGAGTCTGCTGTATTACCATTTCTGGAATTTAAAATATAATCTAAAATATTTATAAAAAAATATAATATCCATATATTCTGTTTGATAAATGGAATTTGTTTAACTTTTATTACAAATGTATTAGCAACTTCAAATAAATTCAACTAACTATGCCTTCATTAATATAACCATATATACAGTGCATTGTCTCTGCAATATTTCAGTCTTTGCATGCAACCCTCATCATAATTCAAAGGTTAAGCTATGCAAAGGTCCCCAGTACAGATAACCGAAGCATGAAATAAGGAGCCCCTGAGGAGAGAGAAAAAATCTATTTAGGATGTATAAGCGCATAAGAATTATCAGAGATTACCCTTAGAAAAGCACACACTTTATGGAGGTATAGTAAGGACTGGTAAAGAGAATATAAGAGAAAGACTGCTCTTTTTATGTAACTGTCTTTCTACCTCTCTCTAGTTCTGGTCTGTCACAAAAGACTTCCTGTAAGACTCAGCAGTCGGAGACGGTGGTGTCATTTTCAGCCTTGTACTTGCACGGTGCACTTCAGTTATCCAGTGTGGCTGTCCAGCATAGGTTGTATTCCTCAATCATGAAGCCCTCATCATAACTTAAAGGTCAACCTATATAAAGGTCAACAGTGCAGATAACCACAATGAAAGTAGGAATCTAAGATAACCATTGAACTCTTTATAACATAACCTGTGAAGTAACTTTCAAAATAAATAGTTTTTTTAATTATATTAAACTTATATTTCCACAAATAAGCAAATGTATTTTCTTATCACAATACACAAACTGCAATGGAAGCACTAAAATCATCTTGCTTCTTTTTTTAAACACGTTCTAAAATATCATATAGTTATATCTCTATATATATTATTTATATAAATATTATATGCATACATAAATATATATAAATAATTATTTATTTTATCTTTTTTCCTAAATAGATAATCCTAAAATAAATGTATATCTTTTGAATTATTATCACTGAAATATAAAATAATACTTACACTGAAAATGTGAGGCGGGAAGCTGTACCCTAATGAATGTCCACTATATCCACTGCTATTGGCTCAGAAATAATTTGCACCACCAGCAACAGCTCATCGTTGCTGTTTAAAGGCAAACTATGGCATATAGTCAACTGTGTAAAAGGCAGCAAGCCATAAACATACTGTAATATAATACTGAGTTGTGGAGGCATCTGAATCTGCATGTGCTTTGGTGTGCCTTATTATTTTCCAGTTCTGCCAGTGTTTGTGAATTGAATACAGTGGTTAGTAGCCATGGCCAACATCTATATCTGGAGTCACGTGTTAAACTGTTAGAATTGTAAAAAAAAAATGGATTGACTGATGCATGTGGCGCATGATATAGGAGTCGTAAAAAGAACCTAATTCTCATCCACCGATTAAGAGAGTCATTTATGGTATAATACTGTTCCTCTCTTAAGATATCTGAGAACAACATGAGTGCAAGCTAGAGCTTCCACACAATTAGATAAATCTGCAATACTATCAAATGTAAACCTGATTTCCTACTATTCTGCAAGAATACTAGGGAAATTGATGTATTAGTCATAAAAAGCCAAAAAAAGTCTTCAGCATAGCAGTAAGATTGTTTTAAAAGAAGGGATGATTTATAACAATGGTGACACTGTTGCAAGAAAATGTAACGCAGCTAACAATATTACCAGCCTTTGAATTTAATTGGTCCTTCTAGTCAGAAGCTCTAAATCCTTGCCTATTTTCTTGTATATATAGCAAGGATTGGCAGATGGTTTAGGCATGTGACCTTCTCCTCTATAAAAGAAAAAAGGAGAATTGCGTCTTAAAATGTATGCATTCATTTTTCACAAATAAAATGTCTTCCTTCTAGATGGATAATCCTCACAATGGCAATTTCTATCAACTTTATTATCTCACCCTGCTTTATCCGCAAGAGATTTCAGTGTAGGGAGTATTCAAAACAGACTCCCTTTATTATTTCAGATCCAGTATATTTTAAAACACTTTCACCACCCACAGGCTAACTCCTATCAGACCCACGCCTCCTTTGATTGACAGGCGTGTTTTTTCCTGGCTGACATATCTTTATTCACACCAGCTGTCTCAGGCTTGGGGAGGGGTAATTGTTAGGGGGCTGATTCACTTTTACGACTCATCTTAGACCAGATAGAGGGGTCTGATAATGTATTATGCTTTGATCTGTTGGAAGAGCCTGTGTTTAGACTATGTGACCTGCTCTGCTCAGGTCGTGGCAGGGGAAGTGACAGGAGTGTTAGTAATTCTTGTTGTCAAGACATCTGGGGAGTTTATGTAATTTGGGGTCAAGAACCAGTCAACATGGCCCCAGCTAAACAAAATGGTTGATCACAGTACATCAATAACAACACATACATGTTAACCCAGAACCCGTGACAGTACTTTATAAACACCATGTCCAGCTGTCCATCTTGTTTAATGGAGTAATCTTTTAGCACTGAAAAATTAAATGGTTTTGTTGTGCCGCAACCACTTGTTTTGTTGCAACGTTTTAGGGAGGGGGAATAGCACACCTAGCGGTAATTACTCTGGGCTAAAACATGGTGTGAACTGCGATAGAGGGGATCCTCCTTAGGTAAAAAGCAGCCTATATGCATGCAACACATTTCATAAAACATTTCATTTTTATTAATAACTAAAAAACCCTCTAATGATTATGTCTAAACAGGCATGTGAATCCGCCCAATCAGCATGCAGCATCAGGGGTCAATGTTAATCCACTATTTACCTGCTGTTGCTTGCTCAGCCAATCTCCTTGCAGCTTCCTGTCTGTATGTCAGAAGCAATACATAGCACATATCAGTGATACACTACATATCCCAGGCTGCTTTGTAGCACAAACTGTATCCCCAGAGATAATAAAAAATATTCAGCTAACCTGATTGACCCAAAAAAAACATTTTAGATTTGATGCTTATTTAGCCTGGATTTGGAAGGTGTTAAGCCTATTTTGCAACTGTCAGAAAATGCATTTTGTTGACTTCAATGTAAGTGTTTAATGCTTAAGTATGCCTTTATGAAACACATAAATAAGCTTGTTCATTTGTGTAAATTGCTACAAAAACACTACTTGCATAGCAAGCTTGTATAACATAGATAAGTAAAATGTATGTGTAACTACTACTACATTGTTTAAAGCAGATCCTATATTTTTCTCCATTTGACACTATATAGGTTTGAGAATTCAATGCACATTTATACACAAAAATTCACATACATTTGGTGATTAACCTGAGGAGTGTATAACTAAACCAGAACATATGTCAGTAATGAATTGCAGCTTGACAAGTCCATTAAACTGCAAGTTGATAAATTTAGTGGTGTGTATAAGATGACACATATCATTCAGTAATGAATAGTGTATTAACTTACGCAGCTTGATAAATTTGAACCCGTATTTGAATATGTTTAAATCAAAACTACTTTTTATTTTTACTATATTGGCTGTGGCTTGAAATATTAAGCCGAGAGACAATGTAAATTATCCAAGTAAAAAAATGTTTGATCCTCTAAAACCTCAAAAGTTATGAGTACAGAGTTTTGTTTTTTCTGTAAGCAGATATACAGCCTTATTAAATTGTGATCTGGCGAGTTGAATAGGGCTCTATATAAGCACAGAGCATTTTTTTTTTACAGAATCTTTTAGTTAGTGAAGACCTGGCTTTTGGATAGAAGTTCACTAACTAAAAACTTCTGTAAAAAAAAAAATGCTCTGTGCTTATATAGAGCCGTATTCAATTGGTCAAATTCAGGTGGTGAAACTTTGTGGTGAGAAGTATTGAATTAAATACTGTTATTAGATATGGCCTGCAGCCAGGAGAAAGACGAAAGTCCCAAGCCACAGGTGTGTCGACTGACGACCCCCTGAATCTGACCCTGGACCAGTACCAGTTTAGAGCAGTTTGTCAAAATCAATAAATATACATCATACATGGCAAAATTCAGGGAAAGGCAGAATGCCAAAACCAGGAAATAAATAGAGACTGAAAGAAATATACAAAAGAAGTTCTGAAACTGGACCATAAACTGGCAAGAGACAACAAGCAGAAAATGTAAATATAGGAGTTTGCACATAGGTTCAGAACTTTAGGTGGAGCAGTGGATTTCCCACATATTAATAGCACTAGGAGCAGAAATAGATCCAGAAAGGCAGCCCCTGGGTGACTCAAGGGGAGAAAGGTCTTTGAACCGGCTATGAGCTGGGGAGGAAGCAATTAGGTTCATAGCCAGAAAAGGGGCCTACAATGAAATTAAACTAGTTTCTCCTGTGCACCCAGACTAGTCTGATGGAAGCACTTGAGACCGATCACCTTTATCTCCTTCCCTATTTATCTGCATTATGTAATCATCTGTCACAGTAGGGATGTTGTGGGGGTATTTGCTCATTTGTATGTGGGTTCACATAACTGGATTATGGCATTGTTCCTGGAGATGTTTCTTTTGTTTCCCCCTTGGTACTCCTTGTTGTCATCATGCTGTGAGTAAGCAACACTGTCTTCATTTTCCTTTCTGTGAAATACAGTGGTGGTCTGTTTATATACCACTTGATTGTCCATGAAGCATGAGTAAAACGTTGGATGACCCCACTTTTAGCAGCGTACCAACTCCAATTAATACAATAAATATTCAATGTTCGAAATTCTGCTATATTCACATTTTCTGTAGATACTGTTACTTCATTATCATGTGATTCCTTACAGTAATTACGATCTGAACTAGGATAGCAACATAAGAAGTATATTAAACTGTTGTCTTCTTGAGTATATAAATGTCATTATTCTGCAATAGCTCAGTTTTTGCTTGTATTAGATACTTACTTAAGGGACCATCAATAAGCATATTTTATATTCACTTGAAAATTGGCAAAAAATATTTTTAGAATATACTGTAAATACCAGATCAACTTCATGTGAGGTGAGATGAGAGTTTGAATAAGCAGGATATTTCTTGAGAGATATAGTTGCATTTCCTGAATCAAGGAGTCTGCTTCTGGGTCAGTGAGGGAAAATGGGTAGTGTATCAATTTCAAAATTATCCAATAATCTTAAAGGGATATAGAAGATTTTTTCAGATTTCACTAGGAATATAATATATCTGTATTTTTATTAACTTTTATGTATTTTATTTTATTAAGAAGTGCTTAAAAACACTGTTTTTCTGCTGAGAGATGGCCAATGAACTGCGCTTCATCAGCCTCATGAGCTGCAGAGGGCACACCCAAGCAGGTACAATTTGTATGACTTTATGCATACAAAAATAGAGCTTTTAAGCACTTTCCTAGTGAAATCCAGAAACCTTCCATATCCCTTTAACAAGGGCTCTCTGTTCCCACCTTCCCCATCCTGATAGACAAAACAAACACCCTCTTGATTCAGCTCTGAGGGTGTGATGTAACAAAGACAAAATGTATTCCTGTACTGATAGAGTATTCCATAAAATCAGTTTCCCCCCAAAATGTTTTATGTCCTTGTTTTACACAGCTGTTAATATTATTATTTTAGCCTCTTTCTCTCTATTTCATTTGGTCATATCAGCAACTCTCATCATTGTCTCCATTCGGATACCATTACTTATGAGCAATGTTCTATCACATATAATAGTTGTCAAACTGCGATTCATCATCACGCTTGCGAGCCTCACGTAGGAAGACGAGCCGTTGAAGCACAGAAGTTTTCTGAGCACGGAGCACTTAGCTGATGAGCGCCAAAGGCACTCATCGGTTGCGAGCCTCGCATAGCCAGGCGAGCAGTTGAGGCATTGAAACTTGGAGCACATAGGAGATGAGCGCCTTTGGTGCTCATCGCCTGCGAGCCTCACGTAGCAAGGTGACCAGTTGAGGCATTGAAACACGTGGGACTTAGGTAGTAATGCGTGGCGAGCAGTTCAGGCATTGAAGTACGCAGGACTTAGCCTCCAAGCAGTAAGGCTTTGAGGAACGCGGGACTTAGACAAAAAAAAATTGTGAGGCGCGGGACTTTGAAACAAAAAATTACAAGGTTGGAAAATACAAAGTTAACAGCCGAACCGTGCAAATCCATTAAACACAAACACGAAAAACACAAAAAAACAAAAAAACATCATGCACAGCACTAGGAGACATCCAGGATGTCTGGGAGCTTCGGCACTCGAAAATCGGCTAAGCGAGAAAAAAAATGTCGGCCGAAAGAAATGAAAACGAGGCTACATGACCCCGAACCTCACAAAACACCGCCAGGCATGTACGAGTTTTACCAAGGAATGTAGGAGGTACAAAATACACTATTAGAAAGGACGGAAAATGCTTGCGAGCCCTGTAACACATAGACAAGTGCCGCCATTTCACAACACTAACTTGCAACTAATATCATTACGAATATAAAATCGCGCAAGCAGCCTATTTATACTGCACACTTGGCACATAGCTGACACTTTCTACTCAGGTCAGCAACAGTCCAACTGTACATTGTATGCTGCAGGAAAATCAAAAGAGATTGTTAGCTCTTCAGGATATTGATTGATGAATATGTTAATTAGAAATAGGTAAAGTATTAATTTAGTAATTAATTGATTAATTATTATTAAATAAATATATATATATATATATATATATATATATATATATATATATAAAAACGCTAAATAGCATATTTTACACTGCTGTTACTTAATGAATACATTAATGCTTCACACTTCCTAATACATTTATTCATTCCTAATTAATTATTAATGTACAGTAATTTAATAATTAGTAATTAGTAATGGAAAATAAAAATGTATACTTTCCACTGCACTAAAAACCATTTACATTTTACACTGCACTTATATATCTAGATTACTGCTCATTGGCTGCCAGCGATAGGACTCTCAAAGCAGTTACATATTTAAATCACTTTATTATGCTCTGAGACTTGAAAACATTTTCTAATTTACACAGCACTAAAAAAATTGTATATTTAACACTGTACTTATATATCTGTCTTTGCAATAAGGAGAGGCTCGCAATGAGCGCCGAAGGTCTTCAGAGGAGCAAAAGCTTTACTTTGTGTAGCAAACAACATTGCCATGGCTTCAAATGTTATTGCCCCGTCATTTTTGACGGGCAACTCACTAGTGTATCCATTAGTTCAGTATAGACAGCATATCCTTAACCCTGACGCCATATTAAGTTTTTCCATATTACGCCTTGTTACTATTCATCTGGCCCATTTTGCCCTATTCTAGATGTGATGATCCAGGGGTAGGGGCTATTACTGCCCAGGGCCACCTGCTATACAGGTTAACTACCCACAAGGACCGTTGTGTTCTTGGAAATCTCTGCACCGGCACCCTGATATCTGGCTCCTGTATCAGTCAGGATCTCTCAATCAGGAAACAGTACTTTCAGTTGTCTCAGTAACCTTCTTGAAGTAGTGACCAGGACAAGGTTCTTGCAGGGTGGAGATAGGATCAGTATTGCAGCCACCAGGAGCAAATAAGAGAACATACGATTGCTATATGTCTCAGCAGTCAGCTGATTTATTTTTGAAAAGTCAACAATATTTATAGCAGTATGATACAGAGGTGATGAAAATAATACAACAAAGACAGGGAGTGGCAGACAAACATAGGAGATGCACATGGGGTCTAATAGTCTGGTATCCTGTGAACAATAGGCCAAACTCCAAAACACACGTCGTCCCTGGCTGTCTAGCACATCAGAGATGTAATAAGCTTATCTGGCAAACAATGGGACAAAACAGATTACAATACAATCAGTGGTTCCGGTCTGTCTACAATGTCTCATTTTGTTTGACTGTTTTGTTTAACTGTTTCATGACCATTTAGTGACAGTTTAAACATAACACAGAACACAGTAATATAACATGGGGAATTACATAGTTTACAGTATAAGGCAGAGACATATGCCATAAGACCATATAAAGCATGGTGGTACACTATGGCCCTATGTTTTGGGGCTATTCACCCCACCACCCACCTGCCCACATTTCCCATTAGGCAATATAAGTCCCCTACCTATTTTCCAATGGTGCAGTGTATCCTCTATGGTGGCTCAATGCACCAGGATCCAGGCCCTGGAAAGGGATCTGTGACATTAGACCTATCATTTACTTCACTAATACTGTGTCATTGTGCATAATACCACATTATGGTTCCATATCACAATTATGCAGTGGAGTCTGCTCAAGGCACTACCATAGTTTAGCTAAAAACCCTATGCATATATTACATTCTAAACCACTGTCCTCACTTCTCAAACCTAACCTTGGGTCCTCCTGTACAACCATCCCCTATGGTGAGCTTAATGTGCAGGCCTTCCATATTGGTTGGCTGAACCTTAAATTAAACTATAACTGCCACTCACTGTATAACCCTGTGTAAGAAGTGGGGCTTTATAAAATACTTGGTAATAATATTTATATTAAGAATGTAACATTTTGATGCAACTAAATCCTTAGCTATATTACTCTTATAGAAACCAATAAACAGAAAAAACATAACGGCTCTCACTGCAGTATAATTACTAGTATCTAAAAAATTATCAAAAATGTGTTTATTTTACTTCCAGAAATATTCAGCTTTTTTTTACCAGCTTTTTACCGAGGTCTTCAAAAAAAGCATATTGTAAATATGGAACTCCAGTGCCCCTTTAAAATATGTAACATTATAAATTTTCAACTGCAAATTATTCCCTTTGAATCAACAATCAAAATCCAGCTTTAATGTATGTGCATGTGAAGTATTTCCAATTTTATTCTAAAGTGTCTGACATTTACTTTTAGATATTCCATATTTAAAATATTCCATATGCCTCTGTTCAGACAGAAGCAATTTAAGTAGCACTCACAAAGAAGTATATAAAAAGCTCTCCTTATCTTTGCAAATGCCGAATCTAATTTTTGATTTTGAATTTGTTACATAGAGCAAGGTTTGCCAATGTGTATTTATAATTCTGAGTTTTTTTTTCTGTAAGCATGTTTTTGACAGAATCCTTACAGTAACGCTTAATTAGTAAAATTATTATGAAATTATATAAAATACACTTTCTAAGTATGGAAGGCAAGTATTTATTATATGATAAACAAACATTTGGCATTTGAATAGAAATGATACACGTGATGGTGAAAAGCAAGACCAGACCACCACTGAAGTTCAAGATAAAAGCCACTTGTTTGTTCAAGCATGTACAAAAATAGAAATATTAGCAACTATGTCATAGACATACAATATTTTTGGGGAATATCAGAATTTTTATTTCTGAGTATAGGAATCTATTTTGTGTTTGTTACATCACATACACACACCAATTCCCCCATCACTTACCCAGAAGCAGACTCCTTGCATGAGGAAATGTAACCATATATCTCCAGAAATGTAAATGCCCCTCTAATAAACTAATTTTCCACTAATATTTCATGCATTCCCCCAGGACCTGGCAGAGGAATCAACATAATTAAAAATTGTGCAGTGTTCCTAAGTAACCCAAGTAATTGCCATCAATGCCAGGCTCAAATATGAATCAACCTGGAATCGGAACATCATGATATTAAGCAATTAACAGAGATTTACTGGGGGACCTACAGGAAGTGACCAGCAATGGAGAAAGGAGAGACAGTAATGTAAAACTCCAAACACATTTCTCATCTAGAGTCTGGACAGCCCATGTAACTTTTTATGATCCTCATAGAATAATAGATATGTTGAGTAGCAATATCAAGGTACAATAAAAGATAATGATAAATGTGTCCTGTAAAAATGAAAAACTAACATAGGGCCTCATTCAATTGAGAAATTGTAGCTTACAGGAGCCCGTAATGTAGCCTGTAAACTAATTTGATATTCAATACCCTACTTTTTCGAGCCGCAAACGACCTACGGGTTACGGGCTGAAAATCCCTTCAATTGTTACGCCCTATCTAAGCCTTTAATCTTCAATGTCTGCAAGAGTTCTGATCGCTAAAATCTCAAATCGCAATTTGTCTCTGTGTTTATTACTGCTAAAGTGGTGGTCAAATACAGAAAACAAATACAGAAAACAGGTTGAGTAGATATGATACTATTTTATTCGCTGAGTAGAGTTATATAGCAAGCTTTCAGAGAACCAATAGGCCTACATCAGGTTAAAGATCACATATAAAGAGGTATATATACTCTACAGGCACCGATGGTAAGAAACAAAATATAGCAATATGCGGAAAGTACAGACACCCTACAGAGACACAGAGACATAATAAAACAGATAAAATAGATAAGATAAAATTAACACTTTCACAAAACTACAAATGACTTACTCTGTGTTGCTATATTTAGTTAACCATTAAAAGGTGTCATATCTGCTCAACCCATTTTTAGTTTCACCATCACAGTACAAATTTATACTTGGTCAAACATAATAATGGAATTCATGCTGGGATGAGCATAAGACCATCTTAAGAATTTATTAAGCCAAGATGTTAGGTAGATGGAATAGGCAAATTAGATATATCTTTTAGTTCTTATACTCCATCACAATTTTAGTTTTTCTAAGGGGTGGTGGAATCAGGCAATGTTTCACTATCTTCATCCAAACACCATAAATAGTAGAGGTGTATTGGCATCGCAATGTTTTGGTGACTGGATGACTACAGCTCTGAATCTGATGTAGACTTTGATTCTGCCTTACAAATTATATCAACTTTGATGTAGAATTCAAAGTCAGGGTTACTATACAGTTTGCTGTCAACATCAAACCGAATCTTAATATCAAAGTTGAGTTGGAGCAGTGACAAGTTGTATTTCTTCATGTTCTTAATGTTCTGTAAAGAACAAAATACCAAATGTGAGATTCTGGAAACATTGCACTTAAGAGTCCTAACTTTAACGAACTAATGTACCAAATAACAATAATTTATACAGTGAACTGGATATGATTGACAGTGTTGATTACTGTTTTTTATGCGAAGTTAAGATTTGCAACAGAGCGATGTAATACTTTGATATATTTAAGAAAAAATGCAGTGAGGAATGTAGGAGACTGCAAAGTTGCACAAATAAAAATATGATTTTTTGCAATTGGAAGTTATAAAAGATGTAATTTAGTAGTAGAAAAGCAGCCTTGAATTTACTAAATGTTGTCTGTCAATCAGCTCAGTGGATACTCTTACCAGAGTTGACTTTTTTATTTATCTAAATAGCTTATTTGTGTTTTAATTGTTTGCTTTGGCACTCAACTTCTGTAGTAACAATAAAGAAAGGTTGTTCTGTCACAAATGGTGTCTCCCACCGTAACATATTTCATGTAATAGTTAAATGCACATTGAATGCATTATTTGACACTTGAGAGGTCATCTGCAAAAGGAACCTGTAAATCATGGAATCATTCATCAATAATGGTAATTACTTAATGAAAACAAGACCACTCTGGTGTGAGTGTCCTCCTGGTAGTGGTGGTAATGACATTTTTATTAGCTTCCAGTTGCAAATGTATTAACATTTTTATTTGTGCTTTATTATCCTAACTGATATATCCGCTGTCTTCCTTTAATTAATAAAGATCAATATAAACCAAGTTTCATTTTATTGTGATTGAAAAGGGTAATCTTTTGTGATAAAACACAATACAATTAGTTACTTTTCCATCCATCTTTAGGCTGGAGCTTCACCCACCTTTTCCAGTGAGCTGTCATCCTTGCAGCCACCTGTTTACTTAACAGTAGAGATGTCACGAATAGTTCGCCGGCGGAATGTTCCCAGCGAGCATAGCATGTTCGCGTTCGCGGCGAACTGCGAACATATGCGATGTTCGATCCGCCCCCTATACTTTATCATTGAGCAAACTTTGACCCTGCAACTCACAGTCAGCAGACACATTCCAGCCAATCAGCATCATACCCTGCCTTCCAGACCCTTCTAACTCATGGACAGCAGCCATTTTGGAATCATAACTAAATTGCAGTCTTACTGAGAGGAGGCTGAGTGTAGGTGATACTGCGTCAATAGGGAAAACCATAGCTAGGCTACTGTACACAGTGTGCAAAACAGTCCTAAAGGACTCTTTTGATCTCTGCTGCAAGGACACCCCTGTGTCTCTCCCCCCCCCTTATCATCATCCTCCCCTCACCTTAGCACCCAACCCTAACACCCCTCACACTTATCCATAACACCCATCAACCTAACACCTAACCCTAACACCCCTCACACTTATCCCTAAGACCTAACACCCCTCACACTTATTCCTAACATGCCTCACCCTAACACCCCTTACACTTATCCTTAACACCCCTCACTCTAACACCTAACCCTAACACCCCTCACACTTATCCCTAACACCCCTTACCCTAACCCTAACACCCCTCACACTTATCCCTAACACCTAACCCTAATATCCCTCACCCTAACACCTAACCCTAACACCTCTTACACTTATCCCTAACACCCCTCACCCTCACACTTATCCCTAACACCCCTCACACTTATCCCTAACACCCCTCACCCTCACACTTATCCCTAACACCCCTTACCCTAACACTAACACCCCTCACACTTATCCCTAACCCTAACATCCCTCACCCTAACACCTAATCCTAACACCCCTTACACTTATCCCTAACACCCCTCACCCTAACCTTAACACCCCTCACACTTATCCCTAACACCCCTTACCCTAACCCTAACACCCCTCACACTTATCCCTAACACCTAACCCTAACACCCCTTACATGTATCCCTAACACCCCTCACCCTAACACCTAACCCTAACACCCTTCACACTTATCCCTTACACCCCTCACCCTAACCCTAACACCCCTCACACTTATCCCTAACACCCCTTACCCTAACCCTAACACCCCTCACACTTATCCCTAACACCTAACGCTAACATCCCTTACACTTATCCCTAACACCCCTCACCCTAACACCCCTCACACTTATCCCTAACACCTAACCCTAACATCCCTCACCCTAACACCTAACCCTAACACCCCTTACACTTATCCCTAACACCCCTCACCCTAACCCTAACACCCCTCACACTTATCCCTAACACCCCTAACCCTAACCCCCCTCACACTTATCCCTAACACCCCTTACCCTAACCCTAACACCCCTCACACTTATCCCTAACAGCTAACCCTAACATCCCTTACATTTATCCCTAACACCCCTCACCCTAACACCTAACCCTAACACCCCTCACACTTATCCCTAACACCCCTCACCCTAACCCTAACACCCCTCACACTTATCCATAACACCCATCAACCTAACACCTAACCCTAACATTCTCACACTTAGCCCTAAGACCTAACACCCCTCACACTTATTCCTAACACCCCTTACCCTAACACCCCTCACACTTATCCCTGTGTCTCTCCCCCCCCTTATCATCAAGGGAGGGGGGAGGATGATGAGGAAGGTGGGAAAGAGACACAGGGGAGGATGATGAGGGAGGGGGGGAAGAGACACAGGGAAAGATGATGAGGGAGGGGGAAAAGAGGCACAGGGGAGGATGATGATGGAGGGGGGAAGAGACACAGGGGAGGATGATGATGGAGGGGGGAAGAGACACAGGGGAGGATGATGAGGGAGGGGGTAAAGAGATACAGGGGAGGATGATGAGGGAGGTGGGAGGATGATGAGGGAGGTGGGATGAGACACAGGGGAGGGTGATGAGGAAGGGGGGAAAGAGACACAGGGGAGGATGATGAGGGAGGGGGTAAAGAGATACAGGGGAGGATGATGAGGGAGGGGGAAAGAGACACAGGGGAGGATGATGATGGAGGGGGGAAGAGACACAGGGGAGGATGATGATGGAGGGGGGAAGAGACACAGGGGAGGATGATGAGGGAGGGGGTAAAGAGATACAGGGGAGGATGATGAGGGAGGTGGGAGGATGATGAGGGAGGGGGGATGAGACACAGGGGAGGGTGATGAGGTAGGGGGGAAAGAGACACAGGGGAGGTTGATGAGGGAGGGGGTAAAGAGATACAGGAGAGGATGATGATGGAGGGGGATGTTAGGTTATTTATGCCCTTTATGGATTAAAACCAGACTCTGCATCAACTATGTAATTTTCCGTGGGAGTTTTGACATGGATCCCCCTCCGGCATGCCACGGTCCCGGTGTTAGTCCCCTTAAAACAACTTTTCCATCACTATTGTGGCCAGAAAGAGTCCCTGTGGGTTTTAAAATCCGCCATCCCATTGAAGTCTATCGCGGTTCACCGGGTTCGCCAGTTCGCGAACATTTGCAGCGGTTTGCGTTCGTGGTTGGCGAACCGAAAATATTATGTTCGCGACATCACTACTTAACAGCATTCAGAAATGTTCCTTAATATAAGATATTCAGCCTCAGATCAGGGGAAAACAGCAGTTTTCAGTCATATATTTCTCATAAAGGTCAAATACAAAATAACAACACAGTAAAAAGTTTTATATACTACTTTAAAAGTAATTAAAACAGGACCATTAACTATTATGTTCAATTATTCTTTCATTTAGTCAGTCCTTGTCTTGACTCATTTGCTTTCCTGTCTAACATACTAGTGATTTGAAGTCTTATAATCCCCTTTGTTATCCTACTGTGGCACAATTATGTCTTTGCTGTGTTTTGACATGCACTGTTTACTGTACCTCAGTATCTATGTAGAAAGGAACTTGTCTTCTTGTCCTCCTCTGCTAGTTATGCCTTCCAGACACGTGTGCTGATTGGCTTGACAAAATTAAACTGAGAGAGGGTGGAACTGGGGAATTTTGGTGCTGCACTGTGCACATTGGAAACACATAATAAGGTTAAGGACTAAGGACTATGGCACTCTTTGCATTCAGAACAGCTTCAATACTTGAATGGATGCTATCATATAAAACCTCACCTATGTGATGTAGTAAATAGAGTAAAAGATCATACTATATCACTTGTTACATTACTCTGGAGTCTAGGTTTTGTGCTCATTATACCAGGCTATGCCTCTATTCCTCAGCTTTGCGAAGTACACAACATAGAATGACTTTGTGACACATGTGCTGATTCAATTCTATAAATGTTTTTGAAACAACTTGAGGTATTTAGCACCTATCGTGTGACATGCTAGTGTATCCTTGTGAGTGAGCTTCCACTTGCTGTCTTTGTTCCTCTTTCCCGATGCAGTTTCTTAGTACTTGGCATACGCAAGACATTAAATCATTTTGTCATTTTTTTTACCTGCAATTTGGGCACACACTATTTGGCCTCCTTGGAAACCTGTTGCTTTTAAAACTCACATATTAATGTTTTAAATGTCAGACCTGTTTTATACTTCTAATTGGCAGTCAAACTAATTTAACTCACATTTGAAATTGCATTTGTAATTGTGGTTTAGTTATCATTTCTCACCAATTGTAAAGTAACAAAGATGAGGAGCTGGGTACCAGCACCCTGTGCCCTAGGCCCGGAGGTGTTACTTAGTCTTGTATATGCTATGTAATCTGTTTTGGAGGGAGGAAGTGCAAAAATAAATGTCAGAAAACAGGAGCAGCAGGACCAGTATGCTCTGGAACTCCGGCCAGTTAGGTCCTGATATCGGGTGGGTATCACTACCCTCGGTGACCACAGGATGAGTACAGATATTCTCTTTTAAAAATAGCATAACTGCCTTATAAAAAAAGCTTCCCTGAACTAACAAAGAACAGCTCTCACACTTGTATTGACCAGAAGGGACTTTATTGCGGACGATTAAGCATTTTTATAGGGGACTGAACAAAAGGCCAGTCAGACATTAAATAGGAAACAAATAACACGCCCACATACCCAACTTAAACTTCCATCCCCCTTGCGTCTTTCCCATTGTCCACTAATTAACCAAAGCACCAGGCCCAGGATGCTGGTATCAGCAGTGGGAATTCCCAGGTGTGGCAGTGATGCCAGCAAACCTTATCCCTTATCATAATTTCTCCCAGTACATGTAGACTGCACAAAGGCACATCTTCCACCCAGGGTGCAAGCAAAGGGAAACATAAGGGGAAAAGATTTTAGTAGGGACTTGGCTGGATCCTAGGCACTGTTATGAGTACCATGTCCATTGTTGCAACCACTTTTTGACTTTCTTCTGTTTTCTTTTGCTGGGTGGTCAGTTTTTTCATATTCAGTGTTATACATTATGCTGCACTTCAGATTGGACCTTTGGGAGGTGGATAGTCAGAGTCAGCACAATATTGAACTTGAAGAAGACACAAAACATTGGAAGAGTTCTGTTGTTTCGTCCCCTCCGGCAGTTGTAACCGATAAGCTGATCATACGCCCTTTAACTTACTTAAATACATTGCTACTAGCCAGGAACAATCTGGACATCTGACATGGCCATATTGCTAAGCCTGGAATTACCAGAACACCTAGGTATGACTGCTTCTCGTCTGCCTGGTTATCTGAGACCTTGTTTGTGTTGCTGTACCGTATACAATGAATAGATCGCTTATGTTTTTGTATCCACCATCCTTATCTCCATCCGAGTTCCTGATTTAACCTTTTTATTGTAATTTAATCCACCTGTCATTTTACTAATTACTGCTGCTTTTTAACATAATGGGATTTAAAAAAAAACACTAACAGTACCACAACTCTCACTTACCTTAATTCATCACTGTAATGATCTTATAAAGGAATCTCTATGGGATAATTGTTGTTGTTCAGTCGTATGTGACCCTTGTGACCCTATGGACAGCAGCACACCAGACACATTTTTCTATGTCTCTAGCTGTACTTATCCATAAGGTTTTCATGGCAAAGATATTGGAGTGGCCTGCCAGTCCCTTCTCCAGTGGACTGTGATTTGACTGACCCCTCTGCTATGACCTGTCCATCTTTGGTGACCCTACAACGTATAGCTCACAGCTTCATTGAAGTGCCCAAGACCCCTTACCACTACAAGCAAGAGAACCAGAAGGAGAAGGAATAATTAGGTAAAGCTTAATAAGAAAAAAAAAATGTTTTGTTTTATATCATATCCCAGACTGTATAAGCTCCAAATCTCTCCACCAGTGGTATACCTAGAGACTGGAGGCCCCTGGTGCAAAAAAAAAAAAAAATGGTTCCCCCTCAGGGGTTATGTTTTTCACTGGGCCCCCTGGGACCAAGTCACTCAGTTCTCCTCCCACAGACCCATTCCTATAACTACTCCCCTCCCAAAGACCTCTTCCCAGTAAACCTTTGCAAGACTCCTTTCCATAGCTGCTCCCCTACCCTTGCCTCCAGCCTGTGTGAATCTCCTCTTCCTGAAGCACAGCTCCAGGACCTGCAAGCTCCACTATCCAGCAACATCCTCTATGGATATATATATGATACGGATGTATATATATAATGTATATATACACTAACACATATATACACATTTATAAGTATACTATCTCTACATAGAATACAGTCCCTTTAAACATCTACCCATACACAGCACCCAACCCTCTTTGCATCCATGCCTACATAGCACACAGTCCTTGTCCGCAGCCATCCCTTCTCAGCATCCTTCACGCACAGCAACCAACCCCTCTCAGCACAGGGGGGCCGTGGCAGGTTGGGCAAGGGTGGGGAACCCAAGGGGAGCCCCCAAACTACAGAAACAAAATGTAATGCAAACATTTTTTTTTAAGTTTACCAATCATTACCCTTCTCCCCCCCCCGCAGAAGTGCCCCGGTCCACCTGCACCACTGGTAGATCTGCCCCAGCTCTCCACCTTCTAAATCATGTATTATCTCTGGAGAGGGACACACTCAAGAGGAAATAGCAAATTTAAATTGTTTTGAGACCACTCTGTAAAACACACATTAGTAGCAGCAGTAATGTAACATCACCAGCAATGTACACAAATACACTTTCTAGTCACCTATCACTATCATACTGCAAGTACGGTATTCTTATTTAAAGAGCATTCCCCTATGGGCGGCTCCCACTCCAGAGATAATTTATCATTCAAGGAGTGGAAAGGTAAGGAGTCAGTTCCTACTAAACTATTCTTTTAAGAGCCCTCAATAAGAACACTATAATAGCCCTTTAATATTAGCATATATTGAAATATATGAATAAGCTATAGTTTCTTTTTACTCAAGGATAAGAAATGTATAAAAATAAATTGCTGTTCACTGATGTTCTGTATTAATTAGCATTTGCCTGTTGATCTGAGTTCTGCATCTAATTTAAGCATTCTCACTTTGTTTGTTTTTGTATACTCATTTAAAAGGTTAATGAATCGATTGCAGAAAGTCAAAATAAACCTGTGTATGAATAATACTGATGAGATCTGTATGAACATTTATTTCAGTACTGTAGTATGAAGCATGAATAAAACTACAGTCTTAATATGCTGTGTAAGTCTTTGGTTTGATTCATTAAAATCTTTATTTAAGTAGGCTATCAAGCACTTGTGAAATGCATAAAAAAACAATATTAGTAGAAATACAAAACAGGAATATAAAAGCATTTTTATAGAAAATCTTCTAATTCTAATTGTGTCATGGAGGTTCCACCTTAGACTGCTAATCTGTCTGCAGCCTGAGGGGAAGCCTTATTCTATGGTGCCTTATGTTTACATGACCACTGTAGCTGCTCAGATTTCAAAACTGACAAGTCAGTATAAAAAAAACTTTACATTTATTGTGATTTTTGAAAATGTAATCTGTCGCAATAAAACTGACAAGATTGCTGTTTTCTTTTGATCTGCAGACTCTCTACCACCTCCTAGATTTAACATGTGGAAAATAAGTGTCTGCAGTTGGCAAAATCCAGGGGCGTGCGGTCATAACTCTACAATAGTTTGCAAATTACTAGAAGAACAACAGGGACACTTATTTCAGCACTATTTGGACAACATCAACAGAACATGCATGTTGAAATACTATTTGAATTTTTGAAATATTTTTGAAATATGTGCATTTTTTACTGAGAAATCAAATACATTAAATCTGTGTTTACTTGTCACTGACTGCCCCCAGCCAGACACACACTGCAGCTCTAGTGAGCAAAAGAAAAACAGAGGTTAACCGTCACCAAATCTATCTGTTCAGAGTATGGCATGCTGGAGTCACCTAAATAGGGCCCCCATTCAATTACATTTTCAGGAGATCCGGAAGCCTGTAAGTGAGGTCGCAAGCTAATTTGCTATTCAATTGGCATCTATTTGTGGTCTCGGAATAACTTGGCAATGGTTAACATTGTAACTTACAGCCTCCAGAAGCCCTTGATCTCTCACTTTCGCAAGTCTAAAATCGCAAATCGCTATTCAGTAGCTCAGTTTCCCCAAGCCCGCAAATGTTTTCACACCCGTAAATGGCAAATGAAGGAGAAAATCCAACGAGTGCTAGAAGACCCGGTAGGGGGCTAAACACCTATTCGTAGCATTGTAAATGCAAATAAAAAATCAATACTGTACTATAAATAACGGGGAAAGCGATGATAGACATTAGAATTAATTGCACAACAGTCTCAAGCTCACAAATCATCAGGAAATAAAAAATATTTTTAAGTATCATTTCGGGGTTAAATCGATCTCAGGTATCAATGAGTTAATACATATCAGGCTACACATATGGACTAGAACATATTGGCATTCATTTTCATAATTCTTTATTTCTGGGATTTGTGAGTCTGATCGCATATCAGACCCCCGAACCTAACTGATTGACATGTAACCTCCATGTTTTAACAATGACGGTCTCATTTTCTATTGGCTGATTCGAAATGGACGTTTACAGGCTTTCTGAATTGATCATGTTCCCGCCCTGAAGTGCTCCTGACCAGTGCATGGTTTACAGTTTTGGCTTTGGGGCCCGTAACTTGCGTCCTTGAGAAATTGAATAGCCTTGCAATCGGAGACCAACGGGAGCCCGCAACTCACTAGTAGACATTTGCCAGGTAGGCAGGATAGACTTTGTTATGTAAAAAGACTTAAAACTTTAGATTTGTGGATGTTATTAGTGTAATAAAAAAATGTAAATACAATTTTAACTTACAATCCTGTGCTCTTTCACACCATAAAGAGCACTTACAGTGGGGTAAATGGCCCTTTAAAGATCAGATGGAAACTTTTCAGTGTAACATTTCCCAGAAAAGATTAACTTTTTATCAAAGAAATTGAAAAGTTATTTTCACTGAGTATTACAGCCTAAAACTAAATTATTTACAGCGGCCCTTTAATTCAGTAAATATGGTTGGTGTAGGCAGAGGGTTGTCCTAAAATAGCACAATGTCAAGAGACAAATACAATTAGATGGTTCGGAACAGATGGATAATTGTAAGAATATTGGCCTATAGGTTAAAATGCTGTCAGCAGACTTCAGTTATTGGTATATTGCAACAACAAAACAATATTGTATATATGTTGTGTTTTATTATTAAAAAACATAGAGACATAGAATTCAATGATGGGAGTATTTATGTATCTATTTATATATAACCTATTTATATATAATAATTACAAATAATAATAATTACATCAAATAATATAACATTTTACTTCACTTTAACTGTTTTAAGAGCACTTGAGGGCCAAATCGGATGGTGGTAATATACAGCTTATTACTTGGAACTTTGGTTCTTATAGGCACAGAATACGCTTTGGTTCTTGTAAACACAAGCTACACTTTGATTAATATAAGCACACACTACACTTTGGTTCTTGTAAACACAAGCTACGCTTTAACTCTTACTGACTGCACTTTGATTCTCATAAACACTGGCTACACTTTGACTCATATAGGCACAGGCTGCACTTTGGTTCTTATAAGCACAGGCTACACTTTGGTTTGTGTCAGCACAGGCTACGCTTTGGTTCTTATAAGCACAGGCTACACTTTGATTCTTATAGGTATGGGCTGCACTTTAACAGCTGTTTCACTACTATTATAGCTTGTAGGTAATAGTATAGACTATAAAGTGAAACAGCTGGTTTTAGATTTTAGTCTTGGGAGGATTATTTCTGATTTATTACTGCTGCCTAGGATCGCCTGTGAGGTTCCTTAAAGAGTCTAGGGAGTGCAGCAGAATATCTTGGGTGCTGAACACCCACATTCTGTTAGATTTACAATGGGCCTCATAGATCTACCCATTTAAATAATAATTCAATCACAGTATAAGTATAAAAAAAGCTCCATATAAAAAGAATATGTCAATATCAGGCATGTTTAACAGCTATAATTAGTATAACAAAGGGTTAGCCACACAGTGGCCAAAACATAAAGACACAAGGGGTATTCACTGGTATGAGGGTGTCTGAATCCTACAAAGTCCAAACAGAGGTAACCATGGTTATGACACGTGTAGCCCCAGACAGGAAAGAACAAAACCCAAGGATGTCATGTCCATCTTGTGCTGGCCCAGGGATGGGATAAGGATTGGATTAAGCTCCTCTGGAGAAAAAAGAGCCACAGGTAAAACACTTCTCCCTTATCAGGGCTATTGTCACAATCACTACCATATATTCCATTCAATTTTAGTCTACATGCCTGTCATACTTCTGTGAACCATAAAATATATATTTCTGCTGCAATAATGCACCAGTCTGACACTTAAATTGTTATGTCTCTGTTATTCTTGAAGTATAGACCAATATCTCTACTAGTAGACAACTTAAGTGAAACCATACTAAGTAAATAATAAATTATTTTAAACCCTGCAAAATTATCTCTTGAGTCGATACTAAGTGGCACCAAAATGAATTAAGTGAGTCAAGATGGGTAAGAGCCAGTTGAAATATGATGTGCCCAGGAAGCGTACTGTATACCTACCAATGTTTATAAAAGCATTTTTGTAAAATGTAATCAATACTAAATTAAGGGTTATCTCTTGGAATGTGTCAAATATTTTAAACCAAACATATATTAGATAGATTTAAAACGTAATTGTAAAAGAATATTGCTGATCAAATATGTCAAGAAACTTTGGCCTATCTAATGCTGCCTTTTTTGTACTTTTTTGATTTATATTTTATGTTAACATTCAAGTTCAGAAACATTTTCAATGTGTTTTAAAGCTATGTTAAAATTGAACAATGTATCCAATATGTATTATGGATCTATAAGCTATTTTAACAGTTTATTACATTGATAACAATGGCCTCAAAGCAAAGAGTGGCCTGAGAGAGAAGAACTATTTAATTTAGTGTATTTAGGTCAATGTAATTTCCATCTACTCTGCTGTAGAAGGAGCTAGTTGCATATAATGGATGCTGTAACTTACTGTTTGAGAGCTGTTATTAAGTGATGTATACAAGATGGGTTAAATGACCACAAACGTCCCCTAAATGTACTCTGATTTATTTGCTAAATGGGGAAAAAACATGTATAAAATGTGTTATAATTTTGAAAATTGATGCTGAATTAATGGAGTTATGATCAATTGAAGTTATTATTATTATTATTATTATTATTATTTATTATCCTTTATTTGCAACGCGCTAACATGTTTCATAGCGCTATAACGGGGTTAAATTGACCACAATGCAAAGAAATGGAGGGCCCTGTTATTGAGCTTTCAATCAAACACACACAGTGTTTTCCCTAAAGTACCTTTCAAGATTGATAACTCGCAAACTTACATTCTAAAGAGTATGGGTGATGTACAGGAGAGTGATAAATGCATTGTGCATATAGAGGCCAAAGATAATAAGCTTATTTGAATAGATTAGTTTTTTATGAGGTTTTGAAAGATTTGAGGGTGGGTAGTCTAGTGGAGCAAGGCAAAGAGTTCCAAAGAATAGGGGCAAAACAAGAGAAGTCATGAAGGTGGTCTGGAGGTGGTGGTGAGAGAAGGTGATAAGAGAGGAGGAAAGAAGAAGGTCCCTAACAGAGCGAAGAGGGTGGGTGGGAACGTATTTTGAGACCACGGCAGAGATATAGCAGGGTGCAATGTTATGGAGGGCTATATTAGGATCATGATTTTAAATGTTATTCTAGAGGCTATGGGAAGCTAGTGGAGTGACTGACAGAGTGGTGCTGCGGACACTGTGCATTGATTGTGGTATATGAGTCCAGCAGATGCGTTCAGTATGGATTGGAGTGGAGACAGCCGAGTGATGGGAAGGCCAGCAAGAAGTGTGTTGCCTGAATGTGTAATGAGCTCTACACTGCATGGAACATAATACATAATAATTAGAATCAGATGTAGAAAGTTTGAATGAAGCAGGGACTGAGTCATTGTAACTACGTATTTATATTATAGCAGCTAATGTAACAGCTGCACCTCTGGCACACAACTAGTGTTTCTGTCTTTGGAGATGACCCCTTCCATTCTGGGTTCTGGTCCCAACACTCCACAGAGACAGCTCTCTTCTCTTCTTCTCCAAATTCTCCACTCTCTTGGCATCCATGACGCTGCCCTCTATTGGTTCACATCATATTAAGAAAATCGAACATTTAGTGTATCCTTTTCTGGCTCCTCTTCATCGCCTCGCCCTCTGACTGTTGGCGTACCTCCAGTTTCTGTCCTAGGTCCCATTCTTTTCTCCATCTACACTTGCTTGCTTGGTACTCTAATAAGCTCTTTTGGATTTCAATACCATCTATATACTGATGGCACCCGAATGTACCTCTCTGCACCAGAACTATCCCCCTCTCTTCTAGCTCATGTTGCCAACTGCCTCTCTAGCATATCCTCCTGGATGTCTGCCCATCAACTCAAAATCAATATGTCAAAGACAGAACTCCTCATCTTCCCACCCTCTTCCACAGCTTCCACTACTCACATATCTCTAACCGTTGACATTGCCGTCTTCATGCCCAACTTTCAGGCTCGTTGTCTTGGGGTTCTACTGGATCCTGCACTTTCTTTAACTAAATCTTGTCATTTTCACCTAAAAACATTTTCAAAATATGTCAGTTTTTCTCACAAGACACAACCAAAATTCTAATACACTTTCTTATCATCTACTGCCTCAACTACTGCAACTCTCTCCTTGCTGGCCTCCTCATCACCTGTCTCTCTCCACTTCAGTCAATAACGAATGCTTCCGCTAGACTCATCTACCATACTCATCGCTCAATGTTTGCAGCACCTCTCTGTCAGTCACTCCACTGGCTTCCCATAGCCTCCAGAATACAATTTAAAATCCTAATATAAAGCCCTCAATAATAATGCACCATCTTATATCTCTGCTCTTGTCTCTAAATACTCTCCCAAAGGTTCTCTATAACTCTCCTAACAACCTTTTGGTGCTTTAGAGAAAGCACTTTGTTTGCTTGACTTAAAAAATCAATAACAGGGCCATCCATTCTTTCGTAATTGATTATGTTTGTTTTTGACATGTATTTACTCTGTTTAGTGCTACAGAATAATAATAATGGGCTTCACTCAATTGAGTTTTTGCGAGATTCGGTAGCCCATAAGTGAGGTCGCAACCTAATTTGCTATTCAATTGGCGTCTTTTTGCGGGCTCCGATCAGCCTCCGAGTTAAAGCCTTTGATCTGTCACTTTTGCAAGGCTAAATTTGCAAATCGCTATTCAGTTGCTCAATTTCCCAAGCCCGCAAATGTTTTCACACCAGTAAACGGCAAATGAAGGAGAAAATCCTACAAGTACTAGAGAGGACCCGCAAGGGGGTTAAACACCTATTCGCAGCACTGTAAATGCAAATAAAAAAACAGTACTGCACTGTAAATAACAGGGAAAGTGATGATAGACATTAGAATTATTGCACAACAGTCTCAAGCTCACAAATCATAAAGATCTTAGATTTTTTTTTTCTGTTAAATTTCAGGGTTAAATCGATCTCGGGTATCAATGAGTTAATACATATCAGGCCAGCCACATGGACTAGAACAGGTTTGGCATTCATTATCCTAATTCTTTAATTTTTGGTTTTGCGAGTTTGATCGCATATCAGACCCCTGAACCTAATTGATTGACATGTAACCTCCATATTTTACTGTTGTAATAATGACAGTCTCATTTTCGATTGGCTGATTCAAAATTGGAGGCTGCGGGCTTGCTGAATTGATCATGTTCCCGCTCAGAACTGCTATGAACCAGTGCATTGTTTACGACTTTGGCAATTGAATAGCATCGCAATCAGAGAAGCCCGCAACTCACTTGCAGACATTCGGCTGTCTGTGATTGAGTTGCGGGCTTCGAACTTAATATGGCCCAATGTTACTGGGTTTGATTCCCACCAAGAGTCCCAGCCTCCTTTTACTTCTTAAAAAATCTGAAATATGCTCAGCATTCTAAGAGCCTCATTCAATTCCGAGTTGCCCAATTGAATAGGGCTCTATATAAGCACATACAAAAAAATTTCACAGAACTTTTTAGTTACTGAACTTCTATCCAAGACCAAGGTTTTCACTAACTAAAAACTTCTGTCAAAAAAATATGTTATGTGCTTATATAGAGCCCTATTCAATTGCCAAAATTCTAATTGAATGAGGACCTAAGTGTCTGTGGCAGCTTCTGTACTCCACATGGAGAATTAACTGCCAAAATAGGCATGTTTCATCATTTTTACATAGTTAATCTTCCCTAAGAATGATCTTTATATAAAAAAACAACCTCAAGTTTAATCAAATCAGTGATTTCTGACATCATCATATAATAGGAGATACATAAGTAAATATATACAGATATAGAAAAGAAAATGAGACATATATCCTTTATTTCAATTTTACACTGATATAGTTGTCAGTGTCTTGAACGCTTACGATGTTGGTCATGTTTTGCGCAAGACAAGCAGTCGACTGCGAGCCTCGCAAAGCGTGGCAAGCCTTTGTGGGCCGCAACCACAAGCCCGCGGGACTTAGGCTGAAATGAGCGCCGAAGGACTTAGGCCTTGCGATGTGCGGCGCAGGACTTAGGCTGTAATGAGCGCCAAAGGCTCTCATTGCAGGGCTCGCGATGAGCACCGCAGGCACCATACGACTCATACGACTTAGGAGCAAAACCCGTACATGCACTGTGCGCCTCAGAAAAATCTGACTTTTATGGCCAAACCACGGAACTCAAAACACCTGAAAATAACAACAAATATGCCTCAGATTAACTTACATACTCACACCGGAAGAGGCAGGGAGCCTGTGAGTGAGGTTGCAAGTTAATTTGAGCCATATTTGCCATTTTGCCAATCGAAAATCCCCTGTGAAAAAAAAAATGGGTGCTGAAAAAATGCAACACGTCAAAAACGAGGCAGAAGGACATAAAACTAGCCCAAAGGACGTAAAAGTAGCCCATTGGACGTAAAAACAAGTCTTCAGCAGTAACACTTAATGCAAGCCAGTAACACTTATTCCAAGGCAGTAACACAACCCTAGACAGTAACATTCAAGAGCGACACCTATAAAGTTCACTGAGTGAGAGGCTTGCAATGAGCACCGAAGGTTGTGCTTTTTAAAAATATAAAAGTGGTCTATATTTAATCAGCTTTATTGATTAGATTATTATAGCTAAAGTTGCTGCTTCCAGTTCTGTTTCATTTAGAAGCAAAGTGTATAAAGCAGATAGTAACATCTAATGCTTCTACATTACAACATCTCTCAGGACATTATTGATGCATGAAAGAAGCTATGGAAATTAGCACACAGCCTCCTTCTTTTGCATTCATTGCATTGGTATGTGTGCCCATCTGTCACATCGAGCTCCATGGAATTCTTTATTGCCCAGTAAGTAAAACATCATTCATTTTTAAACTGCAATTTCTGGAATGTGTTTGAGAAGTCTGAATGCACTGTCAGAAGCGAGGCTCTGGATCATAAATGAAATCTGTTTTCCCAAGTGGATTACACCACAATTTAATTTAATCATGCCCTTCTTGTCTTCTTCATTTTTCTTTCTGATCAGTGAGTTTGACACTTCAATTCCGAAACATCAACTGTAGTTTACAGTGTCTTCAAAATTTGCATTGAATGTGCCTATTTTGGTTTTGTTCAGAAAAGCAGCATATTGGTATATAATCATAAAAAGGCAGTGTAATGTTAACCTTTTAGAGCAATGGTGGAAAATTCAGTCCTGCAAAGGCTGCTAACAGTCCAGGATTGCAGTCTCTCACTGCATGAGCCCAGGAGGAACAAGCAGAATGAATCTGAGTAACTAAGATAACGGAAGCAAAAAGGAGAACAGTACAAAGGGAATTCCAAATCTTGGGCAGGTGGCGGCACTTGTAGGACTGAGATGCCCACCACTGGTCTAGAATATGGAGGCATATTATATTTCATAATGGGTGACTGTTAGAGAGTTAAAGCTAAATGAATGGTAGGGTCTCTGAAAAGTAGGGGACTACTGTTTATCCAAGTCCTCTTATTGAGGCTTTATAATCATTTCAATTTAAAGGGCAAGTTCTTCATAAATGGAAGCTGACTTCTATTGTACTTCAATGGTCCTCTAGTTATTTTTGCTAATATCTTGAACAAACCTTTAGACACACAGTCTACATGGATGAAGAGTGGCGCTGCATACTTCCAGCACATAGAGAGTGGTCATGAGGGGGAGCAATGTTTTGCGGCTCAAAGGGAGTGAGTAGGGACATCACACATCTCACACAGCTAGTATAATTTGTATATTAGTATGAGAGACGAGAAATAGAAGAGACGAGACTGAGCATAGGCAATAGATACTGTACACGACTCAACAGACTGGAAATGGACAGGTATTGCCTAGGAGATAAGAATGAGCGACGGAAACCAATGCAGAAAAAGTCTGCGAGAGAAAAAATTTAAGGGAGAAAGAAGCAGAGGGGATCATACAGCAGTAGAGCTGTCTGCCATGCTGCTTCTACACAAGCGCCTGTAGTTTGTGTCGTGTTCAAAATCAATTTCATGTAAGTTGTCCCTTAAAATTTAATTTATGAAAATGGTTAAGCAGTTAAAAATCAGATGCAATAGTACTGCTTGACAAAAATAAAAAAAATAGGTTCTTTAAAATTCATGTGGAACTTCTGTTTGAATTTTGTTAAATATATATATATATATATATATATATATATATATATATATATATATATATATACAAATTTTGGTTGTTAAGCCCTAGAAGCCCTCCTTCAATGAGATGCTTAAGTATAAATGATGGTGGATTGGCTGCACAGTGAGTGAGCTGCTTCATGTGGCTAAGTAGTCAAGTGAATGGAGGTATGTTAGTAGACCCTAGATGAGGGAAACATTTGCAAGTACAAAACTTGGACATTTCTATGTGTCTCTTATGAGCTGCAGGGTATGATGCAAACATTTTGCGTGGTTTATCCTGTGATAGTACTGCAGGGGAGAAGTGATCTGCAATGCTTCGCAACTGATGGAAATTGTGATAATCTGAATGTGTATAGAAGAGACTGTAACTGGCAATGCACTGCAGAGTTAACAGTTGTCTAATATTCATTCTTACAGTTAATGACTATTATCTGTTTGCCTTATCGTACAAACAAAATAAGCATTATTTAAGTAAAAGAGAGGGTAAGCACCTGTATTTGAACTGGGAATGGTTTTATTATGGTCAAATGTTCTGCCAATTAGTCATCTGTCCAAATAACACATACTGAGTGAAAGGCTAAGTAGAAAAGAAATGTATGACATAACCATGGACTACAATTGCCAATGCCTTGGCGGGTGTAGCCTCATTACATATACAGTGGTTCAAAAACTCAACAATTCCTAACATTGTGTCATGCCACCATGAATACAGAGGCAATTAAAAAATAAATAATTTTTTTTTACATAATGTACCCTTCCATCTTCTAAACCCATTTAACGTAATGGAGTGCACATTTTCAAAAATGGCACTGTAATTACAAATCAAGGTACTAAATTTCAGTCACACAATTTTGTTCCCTGCTTCTTACAATGTAATGAAGGGCCCGTAGACCACCCCAGGCCCTTTAGGGATGTGGTGAGGGGTTGCTTGATTTGGCAGGACCGGGGTATGTTATTAGAGGTGGCTAGCTAGGGGTGGAGCCATTTATAGGCTGATACTGGTAACTTTTTTCAGAAAATACTTATGTCAATTATGTCAACAGGTAATAGTTGGAGTATGTATACATATGCAGTTTTTGGGACATATATTTGTATTCTCCTATCTGATCTACAGCACAAATGTATATTAATCTTCCTTAGCTCAGAATATATTTTGTGTGAATATGAAAATGAGGAATTGTAAAACTTTATTATATCACATATATAAAAGATGATGAGAAAGATAATAATCAAAACAAATGATTATCTACAGCACGTATT
This sequence comes from Discoglossus pictus, assembly GCA_027410445.1. NCBI lineage: Eukaryota > Metazoa > Chordata > Amphibia > Anura > Alytidae > Discoglossus > Discoglossus pictus. The sequence goes on along the minus strand of CM050168.1, from coordinate 217,657,058 downwards.
ACTTATTTGATTTAATTTTAAAAATATCATGTATCCTGTAATAACTTGCATTTAATTATTTTTTCACCTTTCATAATGATTTCATCAAGCACATGTGCAACTTCTGTGCCATGTCACAGTAGTTGGTATTGTCTCTTTTTGCACATTAACATGAATTTGTAATACATGTTGTTGAATTATAAATGTCACTATTTAATCTATTTACTGTTCATTAAAATCATATTGTTAAATGTCCCTCAAGGGAAATTACTCTATATCAAAAACATAATTATATTTTCTATTCCTGTAGTTTAGGTCAGTTGGAAAGTGGAATATCTGCTTGATATTACATTTATGAATTGAATGACAATTATATTTGTAAATATGTCTTAAAAGAGAAAAGGTGATTTAGCAGGAGTTGAATTATATTTTTCTTCTGTGGGGTTTGAGATCCAATACTTAATTACTCAGAAATAATTTAAATGCTGGAGTTCAGTTTTCAGGTTCTGGATGAAATTGAGCACTCATGAAAGTATGGTATCACTAAATACATGGCATGTTATCCAGGGAAAATTGTGAGTTGGAACCACATTTACTTGTCAACTGAATAATCAGCTTATCACAGTGTGCATGATATATAAATATTGGAGCAAAAAAACATACATATCGGGAAACGAACGGCTAGGCTGTTTATATCTATCTATTTAATTAAAGGGCAATTTATTGTAATGTAAGTTCATCTGATGACATTTTAAAAGGTTTAATGTTCTTTGTCTCTATATTAGTGCCATTGTTGTTACTTTATTTACATTATAACTATACTAGGAACTTGCCCATCAAAAATTACAAGATTAAAATTGTAAGGCTGGCAATGCCGTTTGCCACACAATGCTTGTTAGTGTGTTTGGTTGTGTTAGTGCCTTGGTTTAAGTGTTACTGGGTTGGTTTAAGTTTTGCTAACTTGTGTTAAATGTTAGTGGCTTGGATGAAGTGTTACTGGCTTTTATTAAGTCTTACTGCTTAGGGCTCGATTTTACATCCTTCGGGGTAGTTTTCTGTCCTTTGGCCTTGTTTTCGTTGTGTTGAGTTTTTTCGGCATCCATTTTTTTCCTCACTTACATGATTTTCAATCGTGAAAAAAACAACAAATATGGCTCAAATGAACTTGCAACCTCACTCACCGGCTTCCTGGCTCTCCCCCTGTGCTGTATGTGAGTGTGTAAGTGCATTTGAGGCATATTTGTTATTTTTTTTTAGGTGTTTTCAGATCTGTTGTTCGGCCGTTAAAGTCAGATTTTTGCGAGGCACACAGTGTATGTGCTGGTTTTGGTCCCAAGTCCTATGAGTCGTAAGTCACACGTGCTTCAACTGCTCGCCTCGCTTCGCAAGGATCGCAGCGCAATGAGCGCCTTTGTTGCTCATTGCATCCTAAGTCCTGCGTGCTTCAACTGCACGCCTTACTTGGTGAGGCTTGCAGTGCAATGAGCACCTTAGGCGCTCATTAAAATCTAAGTCCCACGTGCTTCAACTGCTCACCTCACTTCGGCGCTCATTGCAAGCTAAGTCCCGCATGCTTCAACTGCTCACCTCGCTTTGCGAGGCTCGCAGTGCAATAGGAGCCTTTGGCCACAAGCGGCACAGCCTAAGTCCTTCATCAACAGCTCGCTTCGCGAGGCTCATGGTTGTGGCCCTATGGGCTGCAAGTGCGCGATCAACATCGTAAGCATTCCGGACAGTCGCGCTGATCCACAACTATATATGTGATGTTCTGTTCATATGTTATGTTCTGTGTCTTCTCATATATATACTTATACTTTGCTTTGTATATGATATATGTTACTATTGCATTCTTCTGGAGCATTTAGTAACATTTTTCAAGATTTGAAATAGGGTGATTGAAACATGCTGATTTTAGAATAATATCCATGAAGATCTACAGAAGTGCTAAGCCTTTTTCTTTATCGTGTTACCTGGTTGAGTAAACAAGTTCTCCTCACTTTTACATTTAGGTCAATGGAAATGATTATGGTGAAAAAATTATGAATAAGTTTTAGCACATTTACAGTATAAATAGTAATGCAATATATTTTTAATGAAGGACACCACATAGTGTCAAGACTATTGAAAAAAATCACCATGCTAAAACCAGATGAAACTGGAAAATAAAATGTTTACATGCTGTAGAGAAATGTATGGCCATTCTTGGTTCCTCAGCCTCGGCTTCACACAAAGCCACTTCCACTTACCAGCTGACCTTGGTACATCTTTAAAAACTCACAACACAAGGCTTATTTTAACCACATAGGTGATAATATAACAATTTCACAACATAAATTGAAGTGCTCTGATGTGTATGTGATTGTTCTCGCTAGGTGCACCCACCCTTGACTTATTGCCATTGAGTGAGTTTTTTATGTTTGGAATGCAAGAGTATTATTACATTTTTACATTCCTTACTTGACTGAAAAAAATTAAAAGGCCTTGTGTCAAAATATATTCTTATCACACTAAACACGACTTTCAAGAACTTGGTGATTAATGAACATTCTCTATTTCTATATATTAACCCTTGTTCAGCGCTATGGAATATGTTGGCACATTACAAATAAAGATAATAATATTTCTAACCCACTTTAAGTCAGAATGTATGTTTGGGGGGTCAGAATGTGAACATCAACTGATATTTGAAAAGTAAACTTAGCAGTGTATCCAGTACTTAGTTCCAGTACTTAGTTCCATTGTCTGTATAATTCCAAAATCTGTATAATTTAATGAAGAGATGTGGTTTGAATTTAAAAAAATGTGTTGGGTCTAAACAGAATCAAGCAATGAGTTCAGTCCTTTTTTAATAAAATTCACACATACTATTACATCCTTATTTATTATTCATGGGTCAAACTGGAAACACCCATTCCTCTCAGCCCCATATCTTCCATGCTTAACTGTTCCTTCTTATCCACCCACTTATAACATTACAAGTGGGCATTGATTTATCTACATTATTATCTGACCATCTAATTTATTACTTCTAAATATGATCTCCTACACAGTGGCAGAGAAACCACCAATGCAGGAGGTGCAAAGCACCGGGGCCCTGCAACTGAGGAGCCCCAATGCCTCCCCAGCTCATGCTCCTTAAGTCCCTTCTGCCTCATCATGTATGCAGTTAAAAGAAGGTTTGTAGAGAAAGATATGTTACTGTGGGTTCAGTATCTGGAGAAGAAAAAGAGTGATAACTGAGAAAGGTAAAGGAATGTCACAGGGAGAGACAGTGGGGGTGGTGGAGGGTGGGGTGGAGAGGGGGCTGTGCATGGGAAAACAAACACAGGAAGCATGGCTTTGCATAGCTCATTAAATGATACTTGTCGTATTTTTAACAGACACAGGCTAAATACACACAATGAACTAATGTTAAAATCTAGGTCTAGGAGTGAAGGCATTGTAGGAGTTAAGTAACCTCAGCTGGAAAGTCCTGGATATATACAGTATATAACATTTGTCAATGTATGTTTATAATCTATATTATTGCATATGCACATGTGTAGTATGAGTATATATGTTTAAAATGGTCTATGGATTAAAGAGCGAGGCATTTGTGGGCACATTTGCATGTCCCTGCTCAGCTTCCCAGAATGCAGAGTAATAACTGTATTTCTCTGAATTTCGAGCTGGTAACAGTTTTTTTTAACTTGTTTTAGACATTCAAATGTGAACACAAATGTACTATTTATTTACTGTACTACTGTATGGTGGAGGGCTTCTATCTTTTGTCTACCATATATTAAACCATTGTTGTGGTGAACTACCTACTCATAAGGTTCACAACACAAGCTGGGACCCTGCTCCATGCTGATGATAGCCAGTAAGCTTGAAACAGCTGTATGTGGACATGATTCCCAGCTTGAAACAGCTGTACATGGATAGAATATTCAGCTTGTATTTAATCCAGCCTTGGCTTTCCATAAGGCTGTGTAATGCAGCGGGCATAAGCTTAAAGGAAGCCTATGGATCTATGGATTGAAGAGCGAGGGATTTGTGGGCACATTTGCATGCCCCTGCTCAGCTTCCCAGAATGCAGTGTAATTACTGTATTTCTTGGAATTTTTAGCTAGTAACAGTTTTTTTTAACTTGTTTTAGATATTCAAATGTGAACACAAATGTACCATTTATTTTATATATATATATATATATATATATATATACATACATATGGCACCAGAAAGGAGGTCAACAGGAGGGCGGAAGGGGCCCAAAATAGTTATTTGCACCCGGGCCCTCCTTTCCTTAGCTTCGGCACTTCTCCTGCATGTTCCAAAATGTCATCTTTTTCCCTGCCACATAACACTAAAAGCAAATCCATAACACATAATTTGATAGTTATGTAAGCATGTTTTGAGACATATACTTTAGCCATGCGCAAGTATTATAATTATGAGAAAAAACAGTATAGACACATGACTCAACACTGTATTTGATGAAATATCATTATAGTACTTCAATATATCTAGTTGCATCTATTCAATATAATATCACATTCATTTTATTTTGAAACATGCAAAAGAAAATGCATGTACTGGAATAGAAAAGTAATGTCTAATTTTGTTAGTGCTAAGAAATTAAATTAAAATCTGTTTAGTACATCTTTGTTTGTGTCACGCATAAATTGGAAAAAATAAGAAAATGTAATCACTGTAATCAGTAAATTATGCAGGGATTTGCAAAAATGAATTAATCATATATTTGAAACATGCCATTAATATAATCAGTATTATCAAATACTAATCAGATTTACCTAAATCCTGTAAAAGAGTGGATGGTTTTATATTGGTATTAGTAGTTGGAAACACTCTACACAATAGTTCTTCATAAACAAATGAAAATTTCAGTTTTCTTGGGAAAATATTAGAGGCAGAACACTCAACTCCAAGAAGTAAGTCTTACTTTAAGAGAAATAAATGCAGGTGGTCAATAATTTCAGTACAATGTTAGTACCTATTAGCTTTACTGATGAGGTAAAAAACAGGTAAAGTGGTGATCAGAGAAGAAAGACACATCAATGGTAAATACTCTTTATTAGAAAGTCCACCCAAAATATGGATTCTTGTGATGGAGCAATAGGATGCCAGCCAGTTTCCTGCCAAAACTGTTATTAAGTACAAATACTTAACTTACCTGATATGTGACAATTCTGTTAGAAAGTCTTTAACATTAATATAACTCCTATACATTATTAGTTTAGAAGCTGTATATAAATGTCTTGCAGTGTACAGGGAGTCATCATACAGGACAAACAGTACAAATAAGCAGGGTATAGACTGAGGTTTAGACTTATTGCTAAAATGGTGAAGTGGAACCAAGTCAAGATGAGGAAAGGCATCATGGCAGCAAAATAGATAGGAGATGAGGGAGGGATACTGAGAACTGCTGAGAAGGGAGAGTAAGAGATTGGTACTAGACACCAGGGAAAAGTTTCTAACCCCCAAAAATGATGTGTATATCTGTATAAACAAATATATATATATATATATATATATATATATATATATATATATATATATATATATATATATATATGTGTGTATTTATGTATATTTATATTTATATATATTTGTATATATATTATATATATCGTTTCACACATGCTGGGCCGAAGAGTGATAGAAGCCTTCCACCATACAGAGTACAACATAATCCATTCTGGTGCTGTGCTTTAAGCTGTTAAATACAGCGAGCGTAAACTTAAAAGGAGCCATGTATAAAATTGTTATTGGATTAATAATAGTGAGCGTGCATTGTGGTCTCATTTACAGTTTTCCCAGATTGCAATGCATCAACTGTATTTCTGAGAAAATTGAGCAGTGTAATAACTGTTTTTTTTTTAATTCTGAGCTGGAAGCAGGTTTTTTAACTTGTTTTAGACATTCAAATGTGAACACAGATGTGCTATTTATGTACTGTACTACTGTATGGTGGAGGGCTTCTATCGCTCTTTTGCCCACCGTATATTAAATAATTGTTGTGGTGAACTACCAACTCCTAAGGTCCACAACACAAGCTGGGATCCTGCTCCACGCTGATGATAGCCAGTAAGCTTGAAACAGCTGTATGTGGATATGATTCCCAGCTTGTGTATAATCCAACCTTGGCTTTGCATAAATTATGTGTAACGTAGCTGTCATTAGCTTGAAGGAAGCCTTTTTTTAAATGGTTTATGGATCGAAGAGCGAGGCATGTGTGGGCACATTTGCATGTCCCTGCTCAGCTTCCCAGAATGCAGTGTAATAACCGTTTTTCTCGGAATTCTGAGCTAGAAGCAGGTTTTTTAACTTGTTTTAGACATTCAAATGTGAACACAGTTGTACTATTTATTTACTGTCCTACTGTACGGTGGAGGGCTTCTATCGCTCTTTTGCCCATCATATAGTAAATGATTGTTGTGGTGAACCTAATCATAAGGTCCACAACACAAGCTGAAACCCCTTCTCAGCCCCTCACCACCCTTGCCTGCCCTGACATCGCCACTTTACAGTACAACATGACTCTAACCTCCACCCTTGACACTCTTGCCCCCATAACCCCAAGCAAACTCTCTCCCTCTCATCCACAACCATGTCACACTACACAAACACGCTATCTACAGAGATGCTCATGCACTGCAGAATGACTATGGAGGAAATCTCGCACTTCAGAAGACTTTCACTACTACAAGTTTACCTTGTGCTCCTACTTCTCTGCCCTCAATCTTGCCAAACAACACTACTTCTAATCACTAATATCAAACCTGTCCTCTAACCCAAACCGTTTATTTGCTACATTCAACACCCTCCTTGGCCATCCCCACTATCACGACCCACTCTCTGGCTGGGGTCTGCTGACTTGATTTGGGTTACTCTGGACCTGGGAGGTAGTCTTGACTACAGGAACATCATGTCTCAGCCCTTGGTTTAGACTGAGCAATATTGACAGTAAGTCTGACGAATCTTACTGCAAGCATATGTCCCCGGGTAAATAATACATCTGCACACAAAGTCTTGATGAAAGTTATGAACAACTTCTTTATTTTTCCACAAGTATTTAAACAACTCACAAAACCAGTACAGGGAGTGGCTACTCTTAGTCAAACCCTCATTCCCCTCTGGCCATTCTCACAGAAGTAATTTGTGGGAACTTATTAGTCTCCTCCCCCAGTGCCTTCCCACTAGGTGTGGCTACAAGCTCATTCTCTCCCTGTCTGTGGAGAGAGTAACATCTCTGCCCTGGCCTATGGCCCTAGTATTGAGGCTGGAAGCCGCTGTACTATCCCATTGTCCTACGGTGCCTGGCAGTCTGGCAAATCTCTTTGTTCTGGCCTTGCTATCACTTCAAGTGTTTACTCTAAAGACCATATGGCCAACTCCTGACTGAGAGTTTATACAATGGGGGAGGGTTGACTAATTAAAACATAACTATCACTCCCCAATACAATATACAATATAACACTAACATATTATCCCCCATAACACAATATACAGATGGTGGCGATTGGTATATAACAGTCCAGTCCCAATATAGGCCACTGCTGCCAGTCTCAAGATGGCCCCAGCATAGTTCACGCCAAATCCAATATGGCCCCTGGGTGATTCATGACAACACCTCCCCAAGCGTGGCAGGAAACATCCCTGATTTTTCCAGCTACGCTGATCAGTCATGAATGTGCTGGTTTGGCCCTCTGTATGCTATGCCAGTTCTTGTCTGTCCCAAGGTGCAGGGTAAAAACCTCCCCCAGCCCTTGGCCTTGCTCCCACTGTATAGAGCAAATTGCTCTTCCCATTCACACCCACCCAAATAGTCCAGGGTACCTCCCCAATAATCTGGTATCCCAGAGTACAACAGGTGGGCCACAGTTTCTGTCCCATAGCAACTCTGTTCCCCCCAGCCAGTCCCCACCGATGGGCTGGGATCTCTAATACAGTCTCTGGGCCTATGGGATCGCAAAGGGACAGCTCCTCTTGGCTTCCTTCCTCTGGTCCAGCTGTTTCCGTTGCTGCTTGGGGAGCTACGCTGCTCCCACCCAAGCTGTGCTTACACTCCTCCATTGCCCGGGGTTGAGCAACTTTATCCCAGTCCTTTCTGTTGAACTGGGTCTTTGGAGTGGTGTCTGTTCCAGTGGGCCCCTGGACAATGGTTATCCAGGGTATCTCCCCACTTGGTACACCCTCTTTCATGGTGCCACTCTGCACCCATAATGCTTTTGCCAAGGCTGGCATGCTTGCTGCCCCCGCCTGGCTCTTTGTGCCCCTGGCACTCTCTTGCTGTATGAGGTCAGGTTCCCGGTAGCCAGAAACCAATTCTTTTCCCTCCCCACAGTCTCTTAAACAACCCTCCTGGGCTCTGTGCTTCACTAGCACCTCTGGGGACAACTCCCCTGGACTGTCAGGGTACAGACAGTGGTTATCTGATGCAGGCTGGTGAATCTCATCATTCCCTTCCAGCCTGGCCTCTAAGGCTCCCTTCCCACCGTCCATCACATAATAATCCAGAGCCTCTGGCTCCATTAGCAGTTCTGGCCAACACACTTTGCCTAGAACTTCTGAGGGCAGACTTAATTTATCTGGCCCTAGCTTGTGAACAGTTCCCACTTCCTCTGGGATTAAATCTCTTGGGGTATCAGGGGGCAGACATGGATTATCTGACCCCACCCAGGGAACATTCCACTGGGTCTCTGGCTCTTTGGGCTGGTGACTAGGCCCTGACACAGTTACTGCATGTTCAAGGGGCAAACATTCTCCATCCCCAGGAGTTGGCAAAGGAACAGTGTTTACCCCTTCCCACTCCTCACTTTGTTTACAGTCTAGAAATGCCTCTCCCCAGTTCCAGTGAGCATACTCACTCTGGTACATACCGTCTGAGTTGTAAGAATACTTCTTGGGTATCGCATCCCACAATTCCACATACTCAGCCTCCAGTTGCAGCTCTTGCTGAATCAGGGGTTCCAGCAAAGGAGCCTCCGGGAACCATGCTTCCAGTCCCAGACCCCGGAAGCGTTCAACAAACAAGTTATTATGCCTCCTTGCAGTTCCCATGCCACATTCCGGATCACCATTCAGAATCTCACCGACCCCATATTCTAGATCCAAACGAAAATAGAGATCCTCTCTCCGGCCACCCAAGGACTCTATCCTGGCGAGGTACTGTTCCTCCAAGTCCATCTCTTTCTCTACCAGTTCCTCCAACCAGCTTGCCAACTCATGGCCATGCCATAATTGCATGAATGCCATCCATTGATTTAGCAGGAGTAGTCTGTAGTCCTCTGCTTCCATCTGCTCCATTTTCTGGTCCTTCTCAGAGTACCCCACCACTGTGCCACCAATTATCACGACCCACTCTCTGGCTGGGGTCTGCTGACTTGATTTGGGTTACTCTGGACCTTGGAGGTAGTCTTGACTACAGGAACATCATGTCTCAGCCCTTGGTTTAGACTGAGCAATATTGACAGTAAGTCTGACGAATCTTACTGCAAGCATATGTCCCCGGGTAAATAATACATCTGCACACAAAGTCTTGATGAAAATTATGAACAACTTCTTTATTTTTCCACAAGTATTTAAACAACTCACAAAACCAGTACAGGGAGTGGCTACTCTTAGTCAAACCCTCATTCCCCTCTGGCCATTCTCACAGAAGTAATTTGTGGGAACTTATTAGTCTCCTCCCCCAGTGCCTTCCCACTAGGTGTGGCTACAAGCTCATTCTCTCCCTGTCTGTGGAGAGAGTAACATCTCTGCCCTGGCCTATGGCCCTAGTATTGAGGCTGGAAGCCGCTGTACTATCCCATTGTCCTACGGTGCCTGGCAGTCTGGCAAATCTCTTTGTTCTGGCCTTGCTATCACTTCAAGTGTTTACTCTAAAGACCATATGGCCAACTCCTGACTGAGAGTTTATACAATGGGGGAGGGTTGACTAATTAAAACATAACTATCACTCCCCAATACAATATACAATATAACACTAACATATTATCCCCCATAACACAATATACAGATGGTGGCGATTGGTATATAACAGTCCAGTCCCAATATAGGCCACTGCTGCCAGTCTCAAGATGGCCCCAGCATAGTTCACGCCAAATCCAATATGGCCCCTGGGTGATTCATGACACCCACCTCCTGCCCCTTCCTGTCTCACTGCTGGTGACTTTGCCAGCCATTTTAAAAACAAAATGTAAACCATCCAAAATGAACTCTCCTCCCAGATTGGTCCTAACTCACCATCGTCTCAACAAACTGACAACACCCTGCCCTTCCCTTACCCAATGTCTCCTCCACTATGGACTCCTTTGTCCCTGTAACTGAGGATGAAGTTTCTAGTCTTCTATCAACCACTCGTCTTACAAGTTCACCCTCATGACCCTGTTCCATCACAGCTAATCACTCCCCTATCTACCACACCTATTCCAGCTTTCACACATCTATTCAACCTCTCCCTAAACACTGGCAAGTTTCCATACTCTTTAAACACGCCATAATTACACCTATTTCGTAAGAAGCCTTCATCTGACCCAGCTTCTGCCTCCAACTATTGCCCTATCTCTCTACTTCCCCTAGAATTCTAAACTGCTTGAGCGGCTTGTTTACAATTGCCTCACTCAATTTATTTCCTCCAATTCCCTTCTTGACCCCTTCCAATCTGGCTTCCGGGCCCAACATTCTACAGAAACACCCCTCACAAAAGTCACCAATGACTTGCTAACTGCCAAAGGGTCACTTCTATATTCTAATTCTTCTAATCCAAACTCTCCGCTCTTTTGGCATCCAGGACACAGTTCTTTCATGGTTCACATCCTAAGATCGTACATTTAGTTTCTCCTTCTCTGGCACCTCTTCTTCACCTCTCCCTCTCTCTGTTGGTGTTCCCCAGGGTTCTGTCCTAGGCCCCCCTCTTCTCCATCTACACATCCTCCCTTGGTACCCTTATAAAATCCTTTGGTTTTCAGTATTGTTTCTATGCAGATGACACTCAAATCTACCTCTCTGCAGCAGATTTATCCCACTCTCGTTTAGCTCAAGTTTCCAACTGCCTCTCTATCATATCCTCCTGGATGTATGTCCGTCAACTCAAACTCAACATGTCTAAGACTGAACTCCTTATCTTTCCTCCCTTTACTACAGCTTTCACTCCTCAAATATCTTTCACTATTGACAATGTCATCATCACTCCCATCTCCCAGGCCCTTTGTCTTGGGGTTCTACTGGACCCTTCCCTCTCTTTTATTCTACACATACAATCAATAACAAAATCTTGTCAGTTTCACCAAAAAAAAACATCTCCATAATGCGTCACTATCTTACAGAAGACACAGCTAAAATTTGAATACATTCTCTCATCATATCTCGACTCTACTACTGCAATTCACTCCTTGCTGGCCTCTCCATCTCTCATCTGTCTCCCCTCCAATCCATTATGAACACCTCTGCTAGACTTATCATCCATACCAAATGCTCACAGCCTTATTAATTTGCGATTTTGCTAATTTAAAAGGGCTCTATTTAAGCACATAGCATATTTTTTTACACAAGTTTTTAGTTAGTGAAGACCTTGCTTTTGAATAGAAGTTCACTAACTAAAAACTTCTGTGAAAAAAATATGCTATGTGCTTATATAGAGCCCTTTTCAATTTGCTGAACCGCAATTTAATAAGGCTGTCAGTGTCTGCAACTCCTCACTGTCAATCACTCCACTGCTTCCCATAGCCTCCAGAATCAAATTTAAAATCATGACCCTAACATATAAAGCCCTCAACAACAGTGCGCCCCCTTATATCTCTGCTCTTGTTTCAAAATACTCTGCCAACTGCCCATTTCATTCTGCTTCTTTTTTCCTTTTCCTCTCACTCCCGTCTTCAAGACTTTTTTCATGCTGCCCCTACTATCTGGAACTCCTTGCCTTGCTCCATTAAACTATCATCCTGCCTCAAAACCTGTTTAAAAATGTTATCACCTTCAGCCTTAATATGTACAACTGCACACTCCACAGCTAAAAAACACTTACACCCACAATCTACATTACAACACACATACACCTCCACTTGACTAAACAAATTGCTTTCACACTGCCATCTTGCATTTGTCACCCTCTTGTATCACACCTAAACCCTTAGATTGTAAGTTTGCAAGTTCTTTATAAGGTGTTCATTTTGTTTTTGCCATGTACTCAACCCCTGTATAGTGCTATAGAATATGTTGGAGCGACATACATAAAGATAATACTAATAATTTGTATGTATATATATATATATATATATATATATATATATATATATATATGTAGACAGCCAGACAGCCTATGTATGTATGTATATCACCATTTTTATTCCTACGCCATTGCCAAGTTAATGGATTTCAGAGCTATGCTGTTACGCCATCCCACACCTACCCGATTGATGGTTTTAAGTCAAACTTGCAGCAAAATGCTGCTGGTTGGTATCCAAACCTTCATGTATCACTCATTACACAGAACAATTAATATGTTTTAAAGCATGCACATGCCACATTACAGTTTGATAATCATAGCTAAGTACTGCAAACAGCAGTATAAAGATTAATATGTCATTTTCCTACACAATTTATTTGCAGAATCGTAATCACAAAATAGTAGTGGATGTTAGAATTTCCCTTCAAATGAAGATGCAAGTCATGTATTGAACAAAACTTGTTTGGGGAGAGAAATATTGTCTGACTTCAAGGTTTTGTTGTATTTTTCATTCTGAGCAAATTACCAATAATTGTTCTGTCACTTTGACTTTTGTGAAATGATTTTTTTGAATCTTGGCCTATCTGTAGGGACCAAGTCAACACATCAATGTATCAAAAATAAACTGCAAGCAATTCTCTAATGGAACGTACCAGCTGTCATCCATTTTCTCTTATTAAATATATTCCCTTTGGCTACTCTTTGCAAGTAGAAAGTAAGTGCTGAGTCTTAGAAATAATTTCATTGCAGGCATGGTAAGTAGATAAACTGGTGCCAAATACCTGTTACAACTCATAAGGATGTGTTAACCCAAGTCAAGATGCATTTGTGTGTATGGCTGCTTCCTTAGCATTACCCAGCGTTAAATTGTAATCTCATTAAATGTTTTTAGCATTTCTTGAAAATCTGTTTTAACACTTTAAATTGTAATGTTTGAAATATATTTAATAAGCATTAGTAGTATAGTAATTATAATAGTAACATTAATGTAAAAACTGTAGTGTTATATTTATGTTGTATTTTTATCATAATATATGTTGTTCTTATATTTATTCATCATTATTTGTCATAATCTCTCATATTTAATTAATTTCTCTTTTTTTGATGTAAATTATTTTGTTTGGTTAGTTGACATTAAATTTCTCCTCTCTACAATTTTTGCTATTTATTTTATATTATTTTTGCAATTTAATCCCAATTAGATTGTTAATTATCATTTTGCCTAGTAATCATTGCTAATGTACTGTTATGGACTTTTCATTATTTAAAGGACCACCAAAATCACCATATGTACTTTGTACCATCAATTAGAGGTTAGAAAATCATGTGGAAACTTTGTTTATATTTTTACATTTATGAACAAATGTACTTAGATATTGTCATAGGCCCTCATTCAATTGCAATTTGGCCAATTGAATATGGCCCTAAATAAGCACATAACATATATTTTTTAAATAAGTTTTTAGTTAGTAAGCATCTATCCAAAAGCAATGTTTTCACTAACTAAAAACGTGTTTAAAAAAAATATGCTATGTGCTTATTTAGGGTCCTATTCAATTGGCCAAATTGAATGAGGGCCATAGTTTGCTCTTAAAGCTGCCCCCCAATAATCTATATAAATAATAAGGCTGGAGACTGTAACTGTTAAAAATTGTATTATAGATTTACACTACATTTTAGAGCAGAGTGTGGTAGAGCAGTAATTTGTTTTAAAGATATTTTTAAGTCATTGGTTTGATTCCCCTGCCTTTCACTTATTTTTTTACTAATATACTGATTTATTTATAACATATGTGTGTTAAAAAATACAAGTCAATAAAAAAAAAAAAAAAAAAAATTGAAGACATTGATTTAGGACCCATTATTACCAATAAAACTATTTTATGAAATCACTAACACACTCACACATTTTCCCACAGTAAACAAGCACTGAAGTTGGCCATTTTGAACTGTCAGTCAGTGTTTCTGATCCTCCCACAACCAGCAATTCATATATTTTGTTGTCTATAAAATACTGATTAGCTCCTGAGGCATTAGTCCTCTTTGCTCTGCTAACGACCTTCTTCTTTCCACCACTCTTGTCACCCCCTCTCATTCCTGTATTCAGGACTTTTCTTATGCTGCCCCTATTCTCTGGAACTCCTTGCCTCACTCCACCAGACTATCTCCATGCCTCAAAACCTCACTAAAGACACACCTGTTTAAAGAAGCTTATCACCTTCCACCCTAACATGCGCATCACTTCTCTCATCCTCTCATACCTCATCCAAAACCTTGAAATTGTAAGTTTGCGAGTTTTCAATTTTGCATGGCTCTTTGGGGAAAGCATTATGGACACCGGATTCTAAGCTCAAAGACAGGGCCCTCCATCTTTGTAATGTGTTTATATTGCTATTGTTTTGTTGCCTTGAACGTAACCCTTGTATAGCGCTACAGAATAAAAATAATAATAATGATAATAATAATAATTATACATTTTTCTCGAGGGCAGTTGCCAGGGTGTGAACAGTCTTTGTTTTTCAAGAAATGGATTGAATGCCTCAGGAAGTGATCTGCTAAAAGCAAAATGGCAGCTTCCATTGCAGCATATATCCATATAAAATGTTGCAAATAGAGGCTGTTATTTATTTTATTTATTTATAATTTCGATTGTAAGTCTTTAAAGTAGAACATTTAAAAAATATGACAAAATTGGTCCTTTAATACATTTATCAATAAAATATTGAAGTAAATAACAATTATATGCTCTCGCTTAACATTAATATTGTATTTAGCATTAATTTGCCTGATAATAATACTGCAACAAATAGCAATAATCATTTTATGATAAATTATAGATCATAGTTTGCTATTATAATACAAAATCTGATATTAGGATGAAAAAGATTGGGTGACATAAAATATTATTTTGGAAAATCTATATTATTTATTCTGTATTGTATTAAATAAAACATTCCTTATCTCTCCAAATTATCATCCAAGGTACAGCTAAGTTTGACAATTAATTAAAGGCCTACACTTTTACATATTTACAACATATTCTTTTGAAATACCTAAATTTGAGAACTGCCAAAATAGGTTTAGGGAGCAAAAATTATTTAAAAAAATTGCATTACTCCTATTGAATGCACCAGTAATTCAAGTTGAGGACTTCTACACCCAAGATCTCCTTACATCTCTAGAAAAACGTTATCAACATGGTAGCTTTAACTGCAGCATAATTGCATCTAATGTGCAATACATAAAAGGTATATCTAAGTTTCCCTGTTTTTACCTTTTTCTAATCTAACACTTGCTGCTTATATCAGACACACACATGACATGGAGTCATTCTATACACATACATATTTATTTCATTTAAAAATAAACAGCCTTATTAAATTGCAATTCGGTAAATTTAAAAGGGCTCTATTTAAGCACATAGCATATTTTATTTACAGAAGTTTTTAGTTAGTGAAGACCTTGCTTTTGGATAGAAGTTCACTAACTAAAAACTTCTGTAAAAAAAAAAATGCTGTGTGCTTAAATAGAGCCCTTTTAAATTTACTGAATCGCAATTTAATAAGGCTGAAAATTTGTTTTCCACACCCCCAGAGCCTCTTACATTGGCACAGAGTATCTACCGATAGAATCACTGCCTTAGTTTTTAACCCTATACTAACCTTCAAGCTAAGATCAGCCAACGCAGAAATCCACAGAACAATGGGCCACATTCAATTCGAGTTGTAGGCTCCCGTTCGTCTCCGATTGCGATGCTATTCAATTGCTCAAGCCCGCAAGTTGCAGTTCCAAAGCCGAAACCATAAACCATGCACTAGTTTGTTGCAGTTCAGGGCGAGAACATGATCAATTCAGCAAGCCTGTAACCTCCCATTTCGATTCAGCCAATAGAGAATGAGACTGTCATTATTACTGCAGTAAAACATAGTTACATAGGGCCTCATTCTATTAGCGGCCGCAGCCGTTGCGGGGCCGCAAGGACCGGCCGAAAGCTTTCCGGCTATTCTATTCCCTTACGGCCGGAGGCTCCGGCAGGCTTGCGGCCGGTGCCTCGCTATCTTTTGCGGCCGCTCGCGCCAGAGGAAAGCCTTTGATCTAAAACGGCCGCAAGAGTTTCGGCCGTAAGAAATTCCTATTTGCAATTCAATTGCTCCGGGAAACCTCTCTGCAAGGCTAAAAACGAGCCGCTGCTTACTTGCAGGAAAGAGGTCCCGCTAGCACCAATTAAGCACATAAAATAGCTCAAATAAAGCCATCCTGCACTTTGAGAAGACTATAAAGGGATTTTAGGTGTTAGAAAAAATAGCACATAATTATCCTGTACTCAAATCCGTAAAATATTTTATTTTTAATAACCGTAAAATATCCATGTAAAAAGTCCAGAGTGCTTGGAGCACCTCAGACACGCCCACGCCGCAGCCGGAAAATAAACAGTTAATTTGAACTTGGGTTTGGGCTGATGTGCAAGCTTGAGAGTGGGTTCCTTTTAATCCTCATGTCCCCCAATATGATCCCTAGCATTTACAGAGCTGTACAGTGCAGGCTTGAATTTATTTTTGAGTTTTTAGATTTCACAGCTTACGGCCGGTTCCAAGATATGCGGCCGGCCGTAAAAGGAGATCCTTGCGGGGCCGTATAATAGAATCGCGATTTAACTGAACCCCCGCAAGGAATCGCAGCCTTACGGCCGATTTACGGCCGCTAATAGAATGAGGCCCCAAGTAATTAAGGTTAAAAAAAAAATTTCAGTCCATCAAGTTTAATCTTTTAAGATCTCCTCCAATCTGCAATATGCGATTAAATATTAATTAATTAGTTGTTAATTAATTATTAATCAATTATTTTATAATTTTGTTTAGTTTTAATTAGTAATTAGTAATGGTGGTTACATGTCAATCAATTAGTTTCGGGGGGTCCGATATGCTATCAGACTTGCAAACACTCAAAATACTGTTCTTGTCCATATGGGTGATATGTATTGACTCATTCATACCCAAGATCGATTTAACCCCAAAATGAAACTATAAAACTATTGAATCACGATTTGCGATTTTAGTCTTGCGAAAGGGAAAGATCAAAGGCTTTTGAAGGCTGTAAGTTATGAGTTTAACCATCACCATTTTTTCAAGCCCATAACTTGGATTTAGAAAACTTTATGGTAAGTATAATAATGTTTATTTTGGTATTTTTTCATGCAAACATTTTTCTTTCATGCACTTATAAAACTTAAATATACCTTTAGGGCTGTATATTTTATTTACTTTCTAAATATATTTTGTCCATTATCAATTATAATTCTTCAGAATAATAAATATATGACAAGAAAACAAAAACATATTTATGGCAATAATAGATAATTAAAAAATCACACAATACAGTAAAAACAGGCCTTAAATCAGAACCAATATTTTAAAATGCCCTAGGCTTGAACTAAACTTATCAAGCAGACCAGATATCTAAAAAAATGTCCATGGGGGTCTCAACAAGTAGTCTTATATATAAGTATGATCTTCAGATAAATTAGACACCGTGGTATGAGTATAACTGCTTCTATCCTGCAAATAGGCAATACATACTGGAAAAACAGAGGTGGGATGGATAACACAATAAAGTATCCAAATGTGCAGTATAAAAAGATACTGCACACCAATATACTTAGAGGAGTGATACTATATGCAAACATGGAAACCAATCATCATCACTGCCATAAAACCAAATAAATTAAGGCATTAATATCACTAAAAACTATACAGAGATTGTTCAAAATGTTCAAAAAGGAAATAATCTAACGCGTTTCACTCAGGAGAACATATTCAGGAAAATGTATCATAATACAAAATGATTCTCACTTTACACCTATTATAACTGTGTGGTCATATCCACATACTAACTTAATATAAAAAGCAATCTTTATAGCACAGAAAACTGTCGATGAAAAAATATAATAGCTATGCCCAAACATTTATTAACGTGGGCACTTGTTATGCATTACTATATATTGCAATGATGATAAAAAAAAGTATTTTTCCAAACATGCTGTTTAATTGTAGGATTATAGCCACATACATTGCCTGTGCATAAGAACACATTCCTGTAGTTGCCATAGCAACTGATGGAATCTTTTGTGTGCAGAATTTTCATTAAGAATCTTCATCATTTTCAAAGACCCACATCAAAATGTCAGATAAAATTAACTAGTTATGAAATACAAATTTAATATGAGTAAAATGTCAACTTAGCCTTATTTTCAAGGATTACCTTGAGCTGCAACCATCCTTCATTGTTAACACAGTCACTGATAACATATTGCACTTGAGTCACTACATTGTCATATGTATAAGCTGCTCTCGTTGTGAATAGATTCACACTTCATTCTCATAGATGGATTTGTTAGTTTTGAAATAGTTTTTATTTTATATATGGCTTAAATTGTACATTTTTTTCTTGTATATATTTGGCAAATTATTTATTGTAGTAAAATAAAAGAATTTAGCACAAATAAATGTGGATCAGAAGAAAAAAAAGATATATGAGGTATACAATACACTATTAGGGAGGACACTAAATGATGCACACCCGCATAACACATACACATTCGCCGCCATTTTACAACAATAACTTGCAACTAATAACATTACCATTACAAAATGCAAAATTACACAACTAAAAAAACGGTTTGCCCTCGCGCACGCAGCCTATTTACACTACATACTTCACAGATTGCTGACACTTACACCTCAGCTCAGCAAGAGTGCAAATGTACATTGTATACTGCAGGAACATCAAAACAGATTGTTAGCTCTTCAGGATATTGCTTGCGGCATATATTAATTACAAATAATAATAGGTAAAGTATATTAATTTATGATTTTATTAATGATGTAATTATCATTACAAAATACATATAGAAAAAAAAAAAAGACCAGACGACAGGATCACAAAAAATGCCGAAGGCGTTCAGCACACGTCTCACAATGAGCGCCAATGCTGCTCCGAGGAGCAAAAGTACTCCAGGGGAGAGGCTCGCAATGAGCACCCAAAGGCGATTAGCGCGAGGCTCGCAATGAGCGCCGAAGGTACTCAGAAGACCAAAAGACTTACTTTGTGTGACAAACAGCATTACCTGCCTTACAATTTTATTGCCGTAATTTTTTGATGGAAAATTTGCTAGTGTAAGATAATTATTTGCACGTCTTTCTATAAAAGAGAACAAGGTCACTGTTGAACCAGAGATGACACAATCTGTCAAACATACGATGTGTAATCATTATTGCTTATTTCTCACTGTTCCGATAAAGTAATTCTTAGTGGAGTAACTATGAAGGTTTGCAAAGTTATAGAGTGGCTTTTCCACCCTCCCCGCATATTTTACACTGTATTGGCTTAGTTGGAATTCACTTAAAGAGTCCCTCTGCATGTGTAATGACTACTCCACTGGGAATTCCTCAGAACTATCCCAAATGTCAGATCAGACTAAACCTATATAACTGGCATGCACATCCGACAGTTACATAGGGCCTCATTCTATTAGCGGCCGCAGCCGTTGCGGGGCCGCAAGGACCGGCCGCAAGCTATTCTGCTATTCTATTCCCCTCCGGCCGGGGATTCCGGCAGGCTTGCGGCCGGTGCCTTGCTATCTCTTGCGGCCGCTCGCGCCGGAGGAAAGCCTTTGATCTAAAACGGCCGCAAGGAAATCGGCTGTAAGAAAATCCTATTTGCAATTCTATTGCTCCGGGAACCCTGTCTGCAAGGCTAAAAACGAGCGGCAGCTTACTTGCAGCAAACAGGTCCCGCTAGCACCAATTAAGCACATAAAATAGCTCAAATAAAGCCATACTGCACTTTGCGGAGTCTATAAAGTGATATTCGGTGTTGGAAAAAATAGCACATAATTACCCTATACTCAAATCTGTAAAATAATATTTTTTTAATATACGTAAAATATCCATGTAAAAAGTCCAGAGTGCTTGGAGCACCTCAGACCCGCCCACGCCGCAGCCGGAAAATAAACAGTTAATTTGAACTCGGGTTTGGGCTGATGTGCAAGCTTGAGAGTGGGTTACTTTTAATCCTCATGTCCCCCAATATGATCCCTAGCATTTACAGAGCTGTACAGTGCAGGCTTGAATTTATTTTTGCGTTTTTATATTTCTGAGCTTACGGCCGGTTCCAAGATATGCGGCCGGCCATAAGGGGAGATCCTTGCGGGGCCGTATAATTGAATCGCGAGTTAACTGAACCCCCGCAAGGAATCGCAGCCTTACGGCCGATTTACGGCCGGTAATAGAATGAGGCCCCTAGTAATTAAGGTGGAAAAAATACTTTCAGTCCATCAAGTTCAACCTTTTAAGATCTCCTCTGATCTGCAATATGCAGATTAGTTATTAATGAATTAGTTGTTAATTCATTATTAATCAACTATTTAATGATTTATTTATTTTTTATTTTTTTATTTTTTTATTATTAATTAATCCAGAGAAAGGCAAACAGAAAAAAAAAACCCAAGTGAAACTTAGCCAATCGTCTCAAAGGGTAAAAAAAAAAAAAATCCTTCCTGACCCCAGAATCAGATTTCTCCCTGGATCAATACTCTCTCTCTAATTATCTAGGATAACCCTAAATTAACTTTTTAATTAGAAATAAATCCAGTCTCCTTTTAAAGTTATCTATCGAATCCACTGTCACCACCTCCTCTGGTAGAGAATTCCACAGATTAGCCACCCTTACTGTGAAGAACCCTTTTCTTTCTTTAAGGTGGAATCTTTTTACTTCTAACCTCAAGGGGTGTCCTCTTGTCAGTTGAAAACCTCTTGGCACAAAAAAGCTCCCTTGTCAAATCTTTATACTGACCCTGGATGTTTTTATATAAGGTAACCATATCTCCTTTTTTCTAGAGAAAATAAGTTTAATTTAGTAAGTCTTTCTTCATAACTTAGCCCCTCCATTCCCCTTATTAGATTTGTTGCCCTCCTCTGTACCTTTTCCAGTTCTAAAATGTCATTTTAATGAATCGTTGCCCAAAATTGTACTCCATATTCCAAATGAGGGCATACTAGAGATTTGTATAGTGGCAGCATTATATTTGCTTCCCTTGCTTCTATACCCTTTTTAATACATGCTAATATTTTATTTGCCTTTGCAGCTCCTGCTTGACTTTGAGCACTGTTACCTAGGTGGTTGTCCACAAGCACTCCCAAATCCCTTTCAATGTCTAATACCCCCATATTTGCTCCATTAAGATTATAAATTGCATGGCTATTTTTCCTTTACAGATGCACAACTTTACATTTATTCATATTAAATCTCATCTGCCATTTAGATGCCCATTCCTCAATTTTATGTAAATCCCTTTGGAGAGAAAGCACATCATTATCTGATTTAATTACCTTGCACCACTTTGTGTCATCAGTGAAAATGGAGACACTACTTTCCAGTCCCACCTCTAAGTCATTAATGAATATGTTAAAAAGGAGAGGACCTAATACTGAACCCTGAGGAACCCCACCTACCACATCAGTCCAATCGGAGTATGTTCCATTGACAAAAACCCTTTGCTTCCTGTCTTTTTTCTCAATCCATGAGCAGATATATACTGCAATTCCTGTTTCTCTTAGGTTGCACAAAAGTCTCTCGTGTGGCACTCTATCAAAAGCCTTAGCAAAATCCAAAAAGCCTACATCCACTGAGTTGCCTTGATCCAGGCTCCTACTAACCTCCTCATAGAAACTAATTAGATTTGTTTGACATGACCGATGCCTCATAAATCCATGTTGACTCCTACTTATAATCCTGTTCAAATAGCCATATTCTTGTATATTATCCCTTATTAACCCTTCTAAAAGCTTCCCCACTACAGAAGTGAGGCTCACTGGTCTATAATTCCCCGGATTTACTCTTGCTCCCTTTTTAAATATAGATATCACACCGTCTTTTCTCCAGTCATCTGGTCACTAATTTTCAGATGGCTTGTGTCACATTGTAATGTTCCTATAGCTTCCTTCCTCACCTTCTTCCCATTAATATACTTAAACATTATTTTAGGGTTAGTCTTACTTTATTTTGCAATTCATTTTTCATTTTCTATTTTAGCCAGTCTAATAGCTCTTTTGCAAGCCTTGTTGATGTCCTTGTATTCCTGTAAAGCAGTCTCTGTCCCCTCTTGTTTGTATAACTTAAATGCCTGTTTTTTACTCTGTATCTTGATCTTTAAATCATTGTTAAGCCACATTGGATGGGATTTACTCCTTTTACTTCCATTCCCACTTGGTATATGGTGCTAAGTATGTATATTTAGTAAATATTTAAATGTTGTCCATTTATGTTCAGTATTCAGTTCTCTGTCCTAGTCTATACTTTGTATTGCTGCCCCTAGACCGTTAAAATCTGCCCTTTTATAATTAAAAGTTTTTGTTGGCCCCTTAAAATTTAGTTTTGTTAATTCAATTTCAAATGAGACTGTGTTGTGATCACTGTTTCCCAAAGGTTGCCCTATTTCAACATTTGATACTATATGGATATTATTTGTGATGACTAAATCTAAGATAGCTTAATTTCTAGTAGGCTCTTGTATAACCTGGGCCAAGTAATGATCCCTGAGTGTACTCAAGAACCTGCTCCCCTTAGCTGAACTGCTGGTCTCAGTTTATTTCATGGTAATTAAAATATCCAATTATTAGAACGTGCCCATGCTTAGCTGCATCTCCAACCTGTAACAATAATTGTATTTACTCACTTTCAGCTATATTTTTGGGTTTATAGTATACTCCTACTAATATTCTTTTGGAATTTGCTGCTCCGCTATTTAACTCTACTCACAAACATTCAACTCTATCACTAGTTCCGCCATAAATATCTTCTCTAACTATAGGCTTAAATTCAGGCTTATCATAAAGACAAATCCCTCCTCCTCATTTGCCATTGCCTCTATCTTTCCTAAATAGGTTATAATCATCCAGATTAACAGTCCAGTCATGAGATTCCACCCACCACATTTCGGTAATGCCTATTAAATCCCATTTTTCATTAATAGCTAATAATTCTAACTCTCCCATTTTCCCTGGCAAGCTTTTGGCATTAGCAAGCATACACCTTATGTTCTGAGTCTGTAGTTCAGAAGTGCCTGCCACTGTACCTTTTACAGTTACTTAGTAATACGTCCCTATTGACTATACTACCCCTCCCCCCATCTCCTCCCCTATGAGTTATTAATTGATCCCTTATACCCTCTATACTTTCTACCCCATTACTTATATCTAGTCCCCCCCCCCCCACCTACTAGTTTAAAAACTTCTCCAGCCTTTCTACCATCCTATCCCCTAGCACAAAAGCTCTCTCATCATTAAGGTGCAATCCATCCCTGCTGTAGAGATTGTACCGAAGTGAGAAGTCGTCCCAGTGCTCTAAAAACCCAAACCCCTCCTTAGTGCACCACATCTTTAGCCACGCATTAACCTCCCTAAGCTCCTTCTGCCTCCCTGGGCTAGCACGTGGCACGGGTAGTATGTCAGAAAATACTACCTTTGAGGACCTTGCCTTTAGCTTTGTTCCTAGTTCTCTAAAATCATTCTTTAGGACACTCCATCTTCCACTAACTTTATCATTGGTACCAATATGTACCAAGACTGCCGGTTCATTTACAGCCCCTCCCAATAAATTGTCTACCCGATCCACAACATGACGAACCCGAGCACCCGGGAGACAGCAAACTGTTTGTTTGCTGGGATCTGGGTGAACAAATAACCTGTCTATTTTTCTAATAATAGAGTCCCCTACCACCAAAACCTGTCTGTTGCTCTGCCTATTCTGCCCTCCCACTTCTCCAGTAGAACTGTTCTCCCAGCTTTTAGAGGTAACAGCTCTATCTGGCATTGCCATTCCTGAATGTACATCCCCAACAGTTTCAATCAATCTGGCTAATCTGTTGGTGTTTGCCAACTCAGAACTGGCCTGCCTCCTCCTGTTCCCCCTGCTTCCCCTTCTAACTGTAACCCAGCTCCACCGTCCATGCTAGGCCCAGCTAAACTTTGCACAGTGAGCACCAACCCCCTTTCCAGTGGAGCAATAACAATAAGTGCTGCAATTCTCCTCTCCAGTTCTCCAATTTGAGCTTCCAGAGAGGCAACATGCTCACACCTGCCATAGAGGTATGGACCATGGATCAGTTGTTCCAGTATTGCATACATATGTATATATAGGATGTGCACTGAGTGAGGTTGCCACTGGACTGACTCAAGATTATTATTATTGTCTACAAAAATTCAGTGTGAAAAATAAAGAATATAAAATAATATATTTGTATAAAGTTTTGTAAAAAAAAAATATAGTCCCTTCTTTTATTTAATCTCCTACACTTTTACTAGAATTGAACTTGATACTAGAAATGTTCGCAAGCTCACACATTCGCCCCTTCTCCTGTTTATATTAACTTCACACAGGAAATAACACACTTTACTTGTCTGAGCAAATCAGATGCAGTCACACACAAGGCCCAAACAAGTTCTCGGACCATATATTGTTGGAGCTGAGTTTGCAAGATTAAACATTGTCTTAAGATCTAGCAATCGGTTGATAATGGAAGTAATATTTAGCACTGTCTTTTTGGGGATAGGTATGTAGACTGAACTTTTCGAGTCCACTGGCCACTGTTGAGTCTTTCAAACTTGGTGTCATAATGCAATCAACACTTTCACAGCATCATCTTGTAGGATTTTGAACAGTTCAGCAAGGTTTCCATCAACTCCTGCAGCCTTGTTTTCAGCAAGACTTCCTATGGCCCCTCAAACTTCCCTGTCCTCTTCTTCAGCTCATTGGACAAACTATTGAGGTTATCAATACTGTTAAGAACATTTCTGTATCTTCTGTGTATTCATGCCACCTCTTCTTTATCAGATCTGCTTCTGTTAAGTCCCTATGAGTTTTGTCATTAATCTTGCCTACTGAAACATGAACATTTTCCTTGAGATCTCCATTTTTTTAAGAGGTATCTTGACTTCCCATTTTTTTTCTTCTTGCTATGCTCTGAAGTTCTGCATTTAGTAGGATAAATATTTTCCAATCCCGAAGACCTTTCACTTTTATTCTTTCCTGGGCTACTTTCAAAGTCTCATCAACCAGCCAGTTTGCCTTCTTATTTTTCTTTCTTTTTGGGATATGTTTTGTTGCTGTTTTCTGCACTATGTCACAAACATTTTCTTCAGGCATTCTATCAACTATGTCTAGACCCTAATTTACCTCCACTGCATATTCACAGTGAGTATTGTTTATTTCTTATCTGTTTGGTCGGATGATTTCTCTCTTTTTGTCAGTTTAATTCTGAATTTTGCAATAAGAAGCTCGTGGTCTGAGCCAATGTCAGCTCCAGGTCTTATTTTTGTTGACTGTATAGGGCTCCTAGACCTATGGCTACAAAGTATATAGCCACTCTGATTTCTATATTCTACATCTGATGATGTCCATGTGTAGAGTTGTCTCAGAGGCTGTTTGAAGAGGGTTTTTATTATGATTAGAGAATTTGACTAATCTCTGACCAGCTTCACTTTGTTCTCCAAGACCAAACATTGCTCATTACTACAGGTAGCTTTTGGTTCCTTACTTTTGCATTTCAATCTCCTATGATGAGATTAACATCTTTTATTGGTGTTATATTTAGTAGGTGTTGAATATTTTCATATAATTGGGCAGCTTCAGCCTTTACAGCAACCATTATTGGAGCATAGACTTGGATCACAGTGATGTTAAATGGTTTACCTTCCCCCTCCTTGAAGGAAGGAGGAGGAAGACCAGAGCCAGGTGATTCTGCTGACTGAAAAGAGGAGAGGGAAAAAGAAGAAGGAGGAAGGTCGGAGCTAGAAGATATAGCAGACAAAGGAGGATAGGGAGCAGGAAGGAGGAGGAAGGTCAGAGCCAGGTAATCTGGCAGATAGAGGAGAGGATAGGGAGATGGAAGGAGGTGGAAGGCCAGAGTCGGGCGATCTGGCAGACAGAGGAGAAGATGAAGAGAAGGAAGGAGGGGGGCAAAGAACAAGGAAAAGAGTAGGGGATAAAAAGAGGAGAATGCCAGGTGATGCGGCTTGAGGAAAAGACAGGAGAAGGTCGGGATGGTCCGGTGATGGGAAAGGCAAGGAAAGGAGAGTAGGGAGAAGGCAGAGTAAGCAAGAGAAGAGGAAAAAATGTCAAGCAGGGAGGGGGATGGGAGGGCAAAGGGGCGCAGGGGAAAGACGAGGAAAGAAGATGCAGGGAGAAGAGGAAAAAAGGATGCATTGGTGACTGTGAGCCAGAGAGCAAGTGAGAGAGGAGGAAGGGATGCACACGACACAGCCACAGCGAGGCAGCAACGTGAACTTCATGCACAAGGTAATCGGAAGGGGATAGGCTATATAAAGGGTGGGGGGACAGGGACGCTTTCACAATTCCAGGTAACCTACTAGGCTATATATAAACAATACCTTTAAAATCTAATTCTGATGCTCTGCACAAACAGTTTATATACTCAAATATAATATATCAGAATCTGCTCTGTCAATATGAATACATCATTAGTAAAACGGTTATGTTCATATTCTTACAGCGATCATTTGGATTGGAATTAGCTCATAACATTTTTACATTTTATAACAATTTCTGAAATACCTCTAAAGCTTTCTGTGGAACAAACATCAAGTCAAAAAACATTAAATAAAAATGACTTTTTTGCCTTGTTATATGTGGCTCATATTGCAATATAATACCTTTTATAGTTAGGTACATTTTTTTTAATTGCAGTGGGGAAATTAGTTTGCTGGAAAGGAATCTGGATTAGCATAATTCCTTCTGCTTAACAACTTTGCTATAAAAAGCAAATCAATTTGGGGA
Source organism: Discoglossus pictus (assembly GCA_027410445.1). Taxonomy (NCBI): domain Eukaryota; kingdom Metazoa; phylum Chordata; class Amphibia; order Anura; family Alytidae; genus Discoglossus; species Discoglossus pictus. The sequence continues at coordinate 217,630,000 of CM050168.1, read as the reverse complement.
CAACGAGTTAGTTAATATTATCACATGGTTTGTGCAATGCTATTTTCTTTCTCTGTACACTAGAGAAAATAAAATAATAAATATGCAACATGGCAAAAAAAGGAAATGAGGAGAGAATGCAATGAATGCATTTGCAGCATAAATAAATATAGTATAGTGAGCTTAAAGAGCCTGCGTAGTCCTATATTTAAGATATATATTCTCTAAAGAGTTACACTTTATGGGAAGCAAACTGATCTTAAAAAGTAAAAACACAGCCTTTAATATTACCTTTTAATATGTAATAATACTGAAGCAAAATCTGCTGTTTTCACTTTTGATGACTGGATTCCTGAGGTGGAGAGAAAGCTTTTAATTGCTTTTAATTGCCAGCACAAGCCTCCCCAACAAAGCCAGTCCCAACAGTAGCCCTGTTATATCTAAAACAGTCCATGGGGCCTATGGAACCAAAAGTGGGCAGTAGAAACAGATATGCCTGTAATTTGTTGATCTGTAATTGCAACTCCTTGTTGTGATTATGCAGAGCTTTGTATTCCTCAACTTTGTTGGACACTTTTGCTAGCTCATTCTGAAGTTGTTCATCAAGAGATCTTATTTTCTCATCTTTTGTGGCCCCACAACAGTTCCTCCCCTTTCCAATTCAAGGACATCTGCTTTTTCTGCAGTAACATTTAAGTCAACTGGTTCCTCTGAAGTAATTTCTTTGCCTCTTTCCTTTTGTTGAACTTCTTCCAAGGTCTGGTGAGCACAGCGGCTCCAACCTGTTTACTCACCTTGGGTATCTCAACTGTCCCATTTCTCTCCCACTGCCTTGTTGTTAGAGGTAGTACTCCAGCTAACTGGGTATAGCTGGTCCTTCTTTTTTTGGTCTGGCAGGATCTCAGGGCTTATCCCTGTTCCTGCCCCTGGATCTGACAGTGGTTACCAGCTGGAGCTCTATTGCTGGTTCACAATCCAGGGGCCCTATTAACTTTGCAGGAGTTACAGAGCTATCACATATATAGTTGTCAGCAACCGGGAAACTGTGGCCCTCGCGAAGGTTGCGGCAAGGCAAAGAGCGCCGGTGGAGATGAGCTCCATAGGCGCTCATCCCTACGACCCCGTAGCACTTTACCATCATACCCGCGGGACTATGCATAAACACAACACTCAAATACACAATTCACACTGCGAGACCCTTAGCACTTTGAAAAAAAATCAGGAAAAAAAATACGTCCCGTAACAAAACGAGGGCCGCAGTTGCTCTCAAGGAGCGCCAAAGGCGCTCCTTGCGCTGGTGATGAGCCCCATAGGCACTCATCCCTTCGACTTTCGGCCGGCAAATGCGGACCCTCGCAAAGCGAGGGGCAGCATTTGCGGAGGTGGAGGCTCCCACGTTGGCTGCAATGAGCCTCAGGCGGGACTTACACCGGAAAATTTACAGACTTACCATCCACAAACACGAGCCGCGGGACTTAGAAAAAAAAACATTACGAGTTTGCAAAATTATGACCTTAACACCCGAACCAAACGCACATAAAAACATTAAAAACACAATAAATACACACAACAAATACATAAAAAGCTTACCCATAGCAAGGGGAGGGGGCACCCAGTTCCACAACCACATATTCCTAGGAGGCAGTCCTGATGGGTGTTTTTATGTAGTCAGCGTAATGACCGGCCTCAAAATCCTAATCATCCTGGGCGGGTCAAATGGGTCCAAAGGACTAGTGGTCAGGGGGATCAAAAATCACTGAAGCAAGAAAATGGAAACAGCATGAAAACGAGGCCGAAGGACGTAAAAAGAGCCCGAAAGACGTAAATACGAGCACTTAACGCAAACCAGTAACACTTAATACAAGGCAGTAACATTTAACTCAAGCAAATAAGACTTAACAAAGGTAGTAGCACTTAACCAAAGCTACTAACTTTTAACCCAAGGTATCACACGGGGGAAGAGGCTCGGGATGAGCGCCTAAGGGTCTCAGAGGGCCCAAATCCTTGCATTGTGTGACAAACAGCATTGCCAGGCTTACAATTTTACTCCCGTCATTTTTGACAGGCAAGTTGCTAGTTTATTATAAAGAAAGTTCCACAGAATTAGAACTGTGGTATTTCCAGTTGTTTCATACGGATGTGAGAGCTGGACCATAAAGAAGACTGAGTGCTGTAGAGCTGACACTTTTGAATTCTGGTGTTGGAAAAAACTGATTAAAGTCCCTTTGTCTGATTTCAGACAAATCATGGTTCACTAGAGAAGGAACTGACAACCCACTCCAGTATCTTGCCAAGGAAATCTTTATGAATATGCATGACAAGAACATAATGATAGCTGTACCTGGCATGCCGTGGTCCATAGGGTCAAGGAGAGTCGGACACAACTGAACAACTTAACAAGAACTGTACATTTAGTGGGACTTACATGATTTTACAGTTTAAAGGAGTTCAGCTATATTTGGTCTTACTACTCAATTTTCTCTACTTTTGTCTTAAACACCACTGACTTCTAACCAATATTTGTTTTCTATGGTGGTCAGTAAAATAAGCTCTATTATGATCTGTGGGTTTTACTGTAGGTATGTGGCTTGGATTCTCCAGAGAGGTATTTATTGAGACATGCATTCCGCTTCATGCATTCCATCAGATATCTGTTAATCTCTTCTTTTTGATAGTCACCTCAATAAAAATACTACCCTACCAGCACAGTGTCAACTTTCCCTCACTGTAACATTCAAACATTGCAAAATAAATTAAGGTCTGGATTCTTGTCTCTCAAAGCCAACTGCTAGAAGGTCTAGTGCTAATGGGAATGATGCTTACTTTGGCACACAAAGATTTAAATCCCAGAGCATGGCAAACATAGTGTAAGACTGTCACTTAAGGATCTATGTGGTAACAGTGGATATCTAGACGTAGACTGAGATCTATCTTTTTGATGCCCATGTATGGGTGTATAATAAGGTAACCAGACCCTTCCCTATTTAAGAGTGGGAAACTTGTGAAAAAATCCTTGTCTACGGCTGTATTTTTCATAAGTGTCCTGTTTAAGTGGGGACTTAAAGGGGAGGTTTGATAATCTTAGGCTAATGTCCTGTTACGCTTGGCCCTCCATGACATTTTCTCAGCTATATTTTAGTAACAATGTCAGTTATATTATAAACTTGCGACTTGCCCGTCAAAAATGACGGGGCAATAAAATTTCAAGCCATGGGAATGCTGTTTGACACATAATTGAAACCGTTTTGTACTGTGAGGACCTTTGGCGCTCATAGCATGCCTCGCAATGAGCGCTTTCAGCGCTCATTGCGAGCCTCTCCTGTCATGTAATTTTGGTCCTCTGCAAGAGATATATATTTCTATGTATATGTAGTTAATGAATAATTAATGATTCATGAAATTTATTAATTAAGTAAGAATTAATTATTTATGCAATAAATTAATATAGTTGAATTAGTTGTAATTGATATATGCAGCGAGCAATAGGCAGAAGAGCTAACAATCTGTTTGTATTTTGAGTCTGCATAGAATATACACTGTGAGTGTTAGTGCCCTGCTTATAAAGTGTAATGAATGTTCCAAGTATTCTAAATAGGCTGTGTGCACAAGGTAAAGACGCTGGTTTAATGTGTAAAGTGGCATTCTATAGTCATAATGTTATTAATGTGATACGTGTCTCGTGAGTATTTTCCGTCTTTTGTAATAGTGTATTTTGTAGGTTGTAGTGTGATGTGTAACGTGCTACGCGGTTTCCAGTGTTTTGCGCATTCCGGGGTTTTGTAGCCTCGTTTTCATTTTTTCCGGCTGCCATTTTTTTCCTCGCTTAGGCAATTTTCGTGTGGCGAAAATCGTCTACATCGATTAAAATTCGCGTTCCATCTCACTCAAAGACATCCTGGCTGTTGCCCCATGCTGTCTGTGATGTTTGTGGAATTTTTTTTGGTGAATTTATTGTGTTTTTCAGGTTTTTGGTTCAGGCGCTAATCTCGTAAATTTTTGCATCTGTTTTTTTTTTTTCCTAAGTCCCGCGTCTCGTATTTTAACCGCTCGCCTCGCTGCGCGAGGTTCACAATGGCTAAGTGATACAGTTTAATGGCTCGCCTCGCTTGGTGAGGCTTGCAGTGATGAGCGCCTTTGGCTACGGTTTGACAACTATTATATGTGATTATTACAGTACTAAGATAATTCGGATTTGTCAATCCAAGAAAAGTTCCACAAATCAGTTTGGAAGTGTTTTGTGATTATTTAGATAGAAACTGGTCAACAGGAATACATAAACTATTAGTCTAAATGGCAAAATATAACTTGGGTTTAAAATACACAAAGACATTTTTTTTTCTCCATACAACATTTTATAAGAACCTGAGTATATTAACCAATAACTAATTGTACTTGTCCATCTTTTGGGTCACACAACCAGTTTCGCCCTATCCAGCTTAGCCAAGATCATTATATATAATTTCCCTCTGCTCAAGTATTATGTGCTATGTATTTGCTGCCTTCTATTGACTATTGATTATTTGACGTGTCTGTTTTTGAACACGTTATCTTCCAGTACTGGACCTTTCATTTAAACTGCCCTGATCTTATTGTGGATCTACTCCAAGTGTGTGCATACTAAGCATAGTCTATCTTCTAGGTGGCTTTTCCTTAGCCTGGACCAGGAATATAAATGTGTGGTTTAAATTTCCCCCTAGCTTAGTCTACATGATTAATTTCCTAATCATTGACATAAATATTATAACATTTGGAAGGCTAACCAAAATAATTTAACTTCATTATTTAGCTGAACTCACCAATAATGTTAAATGTCAAGAACATGATTCTTCTTACCCTATATCTTGACTATTCCTTCCTTTACCCAACAAGTTAATTGGCCAACATGTATGGCTATACATATCTTCAAGTTCTACTCTGTTGCCTACATAGCTTTAATAGACTTGTGGGGGTTCCGCACATCACATATACAGCCTTATTAAATTCTCTAAACATGTAAAACCGTAGCACTTAACGTAGCCCGCAAGACATACGACTATTAAATTGTCCCCGTAAAGCAACCCGCTAATGATCTGTGGATTACAGGAGACAAAACCCGATGGGACAACGAAATTTGAACTCACCAACAAATCCTTTGATCTGTCACCATAACTGTTACGTTCCAATCACACTATTAAATTGTAACGAGTTCCCAAAGATGCCCTGGCGTTCAAGCCCGTAACCTGCAAATGGAGGCAAAATTATTACGGCCTCCAAACATGACCCGCAAAGGGTTTACAGACACTTTATAAACACTGTAAAAGACAATATAAACACACCAGTGGACTTTAAAATACAGTATGTCGAAAGCATAGAAAGGCATTACAATTACTTGCATAATAATCCCCCAATAACAAATAGGCATTTAAAAAATATTTATTTTTAATCATATGTTGGAATGGTCATGCATATGACAATATGAAAAGCCTTGCGGCAACATGCATAAAGCAATTAAAGACACACTACCTGATTAAATAGCAACACAAAAACATGAAACTTATGCCATATTAACCCTTCCTCACTCACAGAATATATATATGATCGCATATATATCTTGCTCATCACATCTCCATTGGGCAGAAGGGTAACTGAGAAAAACACACCACATTAATCTGCAAAGGCACGTGAAGCAACAGCCAACTCACTTGTATCTTCCAATCAGGCCTTCAGGAGAATGTTGATACTCCACACTATCACAAATTGGACCTGTCATGTGTATTATCGCTTTATTATCATATATGATATCTTATGATCATATTAATATTATTATTATTATATGTATTAAACTATTGCATAGTAACTAGGGCTCATTAGTTTACAGATATAGTAATTTGACACATATGTTATGTATGTGGATGTCTCATAACCCAAACCATTGAAAACATGGTGAGAACGGTAACAAAGCTCAATCACTCCACTGGCTTCCCACAGCTTCCTGAATCAAATTTAACATCCTGACATATAAAGCCCTCAACAACAGTGCACCCCCTTATATCTCTGGTCTTGTTTCATAATACTCTCCCAACCACCCCCTTCATTCTGCTAACGATCTTCTCCTTTCCTCCTCTCTCATCACATCCTCTTAGTCCCATCTTCAAGACTTTTCTTGTGCTGCCCCTACTATTTGGAACTCCTTGCCCTGCTCCATTAGACTATCTTCCTGCCTCACAACCTTTAAAAAATTACTAAAAACACACCTGTTTAAAAAAATCTTATCACCTTCAGCTTTAACATGTACAACTGAACATTCCACAGCTTAATAACACCTACACCCACAATCTACAGTACAACACACATACACCTCCATTTGACTAAACAAATTGCTTTCACACTGCCATCTTGTCACCCTCTTATATCACACCTAAACCCTTAGATTGTAAGTTTGCGAGTTTTCAATCTTGTGTCAGTGCCTTGGAAACAAGCTCTATGTACATTTGATTTTATGCTCAAAAACAGGGTCCTCCACTCTATATAAGGTGTTAAGTTTGTTTTTTGCCATGTACTCAATCCCTGTATAGCGCTATGGAATATATAACGATATAAATAAAGATAATTATAATAATAATAATATATTTCATACACAGGGCACAATCAGAAAAGTACTATCATTAGATATGTAGTCATATATTGCATTTCAGATCCATCTGCAGTGGTGAATGACAATGATTGAATGCCTGTTGGGACCTGGGTTGAGTGTTCACTGACATGATGGTATTGTACTGCTCGAAGATGAAGAACATGCCTTCATGGTCGTGAAATTTGGCTATTAACACCTATAGAGACAAGAACAAGATATTAATCATAACAATATTCTGTTTAACTACAACACCTCATCTTACGGCCCACCTTCCATGCCCGCACCCCGTCTCATTCTTCTACATCTTGGTGGTGTAGGAGCATGTGGTGCCACTACGTTGGGTGACTGGGGATCAGGTTGAGATAGTGGTGAGGTCAGAGATGAGGAGGCAGATGTCTCAGGTTGAAGTTGTACAACCGAAGGCTGGAGATGTATGAGCTGGCGTTCGGTTAATCTGACGATTTGCTGTCTGGCCCGAATCGCCTGTTCCTTATATCTCTCCATCCTCCTCACCTCAGAATGGAGCAATCAGGTGCTCACCAGGAGGGTGTGTGTGTGTGAGCCTACACTGCCTTCTGAGCAACCGGAATCTCTCATTCTGTTGCTTCTTGCATGCCATGTCCTCCCTAGTCAAACGGGCCATGATTTCCCTCAATAGTCAGAGGTAGTGGTGTTGATGACACTGTTGCTGATGTTAACGGTATTGGGGCAAAGGTGACGGCATTGGGGCCGGAGGTGTTGGCTTTGGGGCTAGAGGTGTCGTCTTTGTGGCTGGAGGTGTCAGCATTAGGGCCGGAGGCCACGGCAGCAGGGCTGAAGGTGACGGCAGCAAGTGCAGAGGCAATGGCAGCAGGCCCGGAGGTGACAACAGCAGGGCCAGAGGTGACAGCGAGAGTGCCCAAGGGGATGGCATGAGTGCCCGAGGTGACACAGCAGGGCCCGAGGTGATGGCAGCAGGGTCAAAGGTGATCGCAGCAGGGCCTTAAGTGTCAGCAGCAGGGCCTGAGGTGTTGGCAAGAGTGCTGGGGTGTTGGGCCATGTTGGGGGAGCTCAATGCGTGGGTGGCAATGTTGGGGGAGCCCATTGTGTGAGAGGCCATGTTGGGGGACCCCATGGTGTGGGAGGCCATGTTGGGGGACCCCATTGTGTGGGAGTGGTTGTGGGCTGCCATGGCCGCAATGTTGTTGGCGCAGGTGGCAGGTGTGATGATGGCTGGGGCCAGGACATGGCCGGTGGAAGCAGCTGGAACAGCTGGGCATGGCTGGATGATGCTGTTATGGGCCCATGCAGTGATTCTCACTCCTGATTTGATGGCGAACATGAATGGCCAGCTTGTGTGGATGGTCATGGGCCTTCTGGAATGTCCTGGCCTTCTTCATCAACCACTTCCACCTCCAGTGGAGCCTCACCCTGTTCCACTGTGGC